>JAPWTK010000242.1:0-637500 GCA_029963805.1 Aromia moschata | reverse complement strand
CATGATTCATGGTTGAGGTTTTATTTTAAACACTTCGTGTATGCTCCAATATAACAATTCTGAGTGTTTCTCCTTCGCCGAGGGGAGCCTAAGCAGTTAGGTGGATGAAAGTAATCCGAAATGGGGGTGTTTTTGCATTTTTTCCAAGATTTACTCCTTTACTCGAAAACTACGCATTAACTCAGAAATATGTGTAAAAGGTAAAGATAAGAAAAGAAAGTCGAAATCGCGAGAGAATGCCGTGACGTCATCATTTACGGAAGAAGTTGGGTACGTTAGTCGGTGCTATAACCAGTCATATATAATTGACGCACATGCGCTGTCTCTGTTGTTTTGATGTCTATGAACAAGGAACACATGAATAGAGTACGTCGCATTTTAGAAATAAATTTGTGACGTCACGGCATTCTCTCGTGATTTCGACTGAAGGTGTATTCATTTTGCATAATTCCAATTTCAAAGTACCTATGTAAGTGTGTTGTAAAATAGCCATAAATACTTCGCTGTTATAAGTTGTATTTGTTTAAGAAATGGTGGGATTGGGGATTTTACGTGATTTTACGTGAAAGGTTTAGTGCGAATTACTACGTCCGTTCTAAGCGACGTGCGACGCCCGTGGTTTCTCACATTTACATATGGCCACACCAGCGTCCCTCCCGATCCAATTCGCCTCATTTAAAGGGACCCCGCTCGAGGCCGCTGTCCCACACTCGCGATCGGACGGGCGAGAGTGAAATTGTGGGCCGCGGCACGTGGTAACGGGACAGGCCTATCGATTCGGTCGCGCCTACGGACGCCGCCGCCGCCGCCGCCGCCGCCTATCGATTCGCCGGAACGTACGGCGCGCGGCGTCTGCTTACGCGACGTGTTTGGGGGGCGGCCCCGGACTCATTATCGAAAATTTCTGCTCGATTTGCGAGGGAGGCGATTTTTTAGTCTTCTATCTATCGACACAAGTGACAAAACGCGATCAGAGTCATTGTGACTCGTATACCGGGTGTCAAGGAGACCATTATGTGCGTCAGCCTGCCGTTTTTTCATTTATAGGAACGTTTGAAATGACGAACCTGAACGCAAATGGTCTTATTTTGAGATAGGATTTGAAATAATTTCTTCAAGAAACAATGTCCATTATAAGCATTATGTATACACACAATCCATTTCGTAGGGCGTAATATTTACGGAACGTTTAAATGTTGATGATGACCCGCCTAAATGGGCTCCTCTCACGTGGTCCCCCATATACATACATCACGTGCACCGCCCTTTTTCTCGCTGGCATAGACCCCCTCCTGCAAGACGAAATCGACCTCTGACGGCGGCCCGTATATGTATACATACCACATTCGGAATCTATGGTTTAGAGACACTGATATGCAAACAACCCGCATGTTTAAGGTTTTGTACTTCTGAGATATGTATATGTAGTATGTACATATAAAAAATGCATAGGTAAACCCCTCGGTGTTTAGGCGACATAGAAGTGAAATGTAGGGGAGTTTCGCAGAGTCTTGTTTATTTTAGATTACAATAATTATTAGAGCTCGTAGGTTAATAATATATTCCAGGACCAGTCTTCACGCGACTGGAATATTGTTTTAACGAACCATCTCAAAAAAAAAACGTCATCAACTCTGGCAATGAACGAGAGAAATGGAAATAGCGTTCATGTGGAAGCTCGAAGCGAAACCTTGTTGTCACGCTTTTGACAAAATAACTGTCACAATTGTAAAATGAATAATGGCTGTAACAGCTTTGAAAATTAAATAAGGTTTTAAAAAGATATAAGAATTGAAATACTTCTCTTTTTGCACGGCTAACTTTGATGGCGTTTTTTTTTTGGATGGCTCGTTATGTGCCAGCTTAATACAGTAGTACATCGTCAACTCCTGCACATATGTACATAGTACAATCGTAGTTCAATGAAATAACGCTTCAAGGCCACACATAAACTTATATAGCTTAATATTGGCGACACTACGGATGATAAAGGATAGAACATAGCTAGCGTAGTGGTTGCCGAAACTGTTATCCTAATGTTGACAGTCTCGTAGTAAATGTGAAACTAGTATTTGTGAAAGCAACATACAGAAGAAAACAGTTTTCGGACGTTCTACCAAGGGCACCACTACCAGCGGAGCCTATTGCGACTCGTTGGGGCATATGGGTACAGGCAGCTATAAGTTACAGACTCTAGAGCTTAACTGTTATTGATAACAATTGTTGATAATTTATGGAAACTCGAGTGATAGTACGGACATCTTATAACGTCTGTTACCGTGTATTTGCAAGTTATGTGTGATTATGGTTCCTTCGCCGATTAGTTGGGCTACAACAATCACCATCACATGTATGAGGTAAGACCTGTTTGACATTTCGGAACGCACTGATAGTGGTATCCTGGAGCCGCCCCTGGTAAAGTACGCATCTATCATTAACCGCCGAGTTCTAGTAATTACTATTGATCTTGATAATTTACAAACACCTTTAAAATATACCTACATAATTAGAGACGTTTTGAATCTTGAATTGCGCGTTTTTCGTTTCATCTCTCTCGTGCGTTGCGACAGTAAAATTTTCTTAAAATGCAATAATTCCGATGACCGTATTTCAATGGAGAAATCCGTTTCTATAAAAATATTGGGAAACAAAACGAACGAACCTCACATGCACTGCGAAATTGTTTCGTAGAGGCGTTTCTCAATTAAAGAAAAGTATCAAGTAGGTAGTAGGTACAACTGAAAACATAGTAGAGATCAAAAAAATATATGTATGTACATAAATAGCTCACATTTCTTTCGTAGTTACTGGCAAATAACCATCTAACGACTCCCATAATGTTTATTTAATTGTTTATAAGTAACATATGATCATAAAATGTCCTACAAGCTTGAATATTAAGCAGTTTGTGGCACGCTCATAGGCGTAGCGATAGAAGATTATTATCTCTGCCTTACTTTTAAAAATATACCCACAACTATATATACTAAAAAAATATATGTATATATGTACATATTTGCCATACTAACTGACGATAACAGTAATGTTTTATTATAATAACGACGCATTAGATAATTTGAATAGTTTATTTTTAACCTTCAAAGTATGCATACAAATGATGTTCGCTACAATATGCACGTTACATATGTACATACGTATGTATGTGGTTGCCATTTAACGTGCATATTGTAGCGAACATCATTTGTATGCATACTTTGAAGGTTAAAAAACATAAAACCCATTAGGATCGACAGAAACAAATAGAACCACTGAGCTGTTGAGTTTTTTGGCAGCCCACCGAGAAATTTCAGTTAGGTTTATGTAATTATGGTGTGACTGACTAGTGACTACGGGCCGCGTTGCGTTTTTTGAACGACGAACTTTGTGAATTATTGTAAAATTCAACTTTTACGCTGACCGCCGAAATACTCTTGGAATTTTATTGTTTATACGTAATCATTTTTTTAGTATTTTGTAGGGTTGTGAGATTTACCATTGACTACTCAATACGTTTAACTGTAATCAAATGGATAATGCTTTTATCGCTTTATTCCACCCTGAACAAGTTGAAAAAATATTCTGTGGCAACCATAACAGTGTATGACACGAGACGTGATTTTTTTATTAGGAGCTACATTTTTTAAAGCATTTCAGACATCTAAATGATTCAGTTTAACGCTATACATTCAGAAATAACTAGTTAGAACATTTCCCATAAAGCGGAAAAGCTTGGGGTATTGATATACTTCCCTGGCAATAACCGCACGTAATAGAGGGCCGAAAAATGGTGGTTGAAAAACGTTCTAGATGATTATAGTGTACTTTGCACAACTAAAGCGGAGACAGATTTCTTTACTTAATGTCTACAAAACGCCATGGTGAAACGGCACAAAATACATTCTCTAACACTATTTGAGAAACACACATAACTGCAAATGACATTGGAATGAATGTCATTTCAATATCGTTCCAACGCACTCGAATGAAATACTGTCATCGTATTATTTATATTAGCGCGGTATATCAATACATCGGCTATGATTACGCCTGACAAATAAAGTATTTATTTATGGCCTAAAGTTTCAAATTTTCGAGTTCGGAACAGTGTTATGATTTCTAAAATCTTGTTTTTGCAAGTATTTTATGTATATTAGGGACAAGTTGTGGAATGACTCATATTAGGTACATACTATTATAAAAAGTTTACTATTCGTGATTCATTTGGTATCCGATTCATACCAAAATTTGGGGCACATCTGATATTTGCTTTTCTCATAATGTTGAAGGTAAAGCCAAAGAAGTTCTAGATATTACCATAATTTACAATCACTATCTGGATTTATAATGTATTTTTTCGTCACAAACAATTTGTAATTTAGAAATAGGAGGTTCTTCGTATGTGACCCTTCGTCAATGAACGTGCCCGTTCCCGTTACGTTACGCCACTGATCTCTGTATTTCGGTTTCTCTGCTAATTACCGTTTTACGTTTCGGCACGGCTACTACGGTCCTGGCCGCGGCACGTGTAGTGGAAAATCCAAACAAAACCAACTATGTAGGTATCCGCTGCAATGCAAGGCAATGATAAAACGAATTCTACTTTCACCGCGAAGGACGTGACTCGCGGCCGGCAGCGCAGGTAAGTGTTCGATTCGCCGTTCCTCCGTTGATGGCAACGTCGTGAGCAGTTTTATCGGCGTGGCGCGGCGTGGCGCGGCGTGGCGGCGGCGGCGGCGGGCAGTTTTATCGACGCAAATCTCGATCGTGTTTGTCAAAACGTTCCGATCGACGACGCGCAAAACAAAAACGAGCGCACGGGCCCGCGCGCTATCGTCCGGGGCTCCCAGCCGAGGCCGTTTCGAAGTTGGCCGTTTATAAATAATATACATAGGCGCAAACACGTATGTATGCGCGTGTGCCGTTTATTTGTGTGCATTGGCATGGCGACATCCACAGCGCCGGCGATGAGCCGGGCAGCAAAGCAGCAAAGGTCAAAGACTGTCTGCGACGCGACGGTGCTTGGCCGGGCCGGGCCGGAACAGTAAAAAAACGCCCATCATATGAGATGCGCCAGGCGGACATTTCGCCCTGAGGAATGGCGCCTTGCCATCGTTTCGTACAGTATCGGTAGAGACATGCAGTTCTGCCTATTTGCGGGGAGCGTCGCGATTGAGGCACGACCTGCTAACGGGATTGGACTTATTTACATATCCCTCCATATCTCTTCTTCCAACTCTTTGCGTTTACGTAGAACGTCTTTCCATTATTCTATGATCCAAAATCAACGACTGAGAGGAAACGATCATGTTCTGTTTTGACTTATTTGCGGTTGTGTTTTTAACTTTCATTTCATTTCGATCGATTTTGATTCGATCAATTCGGTCAATTTATATATTTATTTATTTATTTACAGTTCATGTCAAGACACCAAAAGGTGTTTACACACGTCAAAAACAAATATGAGTTTAACTATTACAAACGTACAGATTTCAACATAAAAATTGTTGAAAATGTTCAAAATAAAAATCAAATAAATAATTTGATTATGAAATTTGAGGGGGTCGTTCATGTCGTTCTTTTTATGGATTGGTACCACTTTCGAAATTTTTAACCAGTCAGGAAATATAGAGTTGGTTATACATACACATGTTAATTAAATTTGTGAGAGGTAGTAATATTGAATTCATAATACCCTTCAACATTTTTGTGTTAAAGTGGTATTATGAATTCAAATTTTGTTCAAAAAATTTTCAAATTTTTGTTATTCAAAATTTTTTGTGTCAATGTGAGGTATACAGTTTACATTTAAGCATTCTTCCCTTCCTATATATAGTCTACATATAGGAAGTTGGGGTCTACAGCACAGGGTGATCGTGTGCGTCCGCATATATTACAGTTCGGCCCGCTACTTCCATCTCAACTATGTTAATGGGTTAGGCAATTAAGATTTTGGAAATTTGTTGATCATTCCAGCCCTTTATTAGGCGGACGTCGACGTAAAATGTAGGTAGTGGTTTTGGATTGACGTCATAATAACAATACCGATCTGTGTCTTCGCATCGGCGACGATACATTGACTTGTATGTGTGTATCGTATATACATATGTATATTATGTATGTACATACATATGTGCATACATACTGATATAAGCTAAATCTATTTTTTTTTGTCTTGAGCGACCCTCCGAGTAGCGAGAAATCAAATATTTCATAACTGACAGAAATAAATATAAACAGAGACGTCAGCCTCAAGGAAAACTATCGGTCAGGGGAACAGTTGAGCTCGTCAACTCGATTTGGGAAGTCACGTTGTATTTTATGTATGTAGGTATGTATATCGCATAGTAAATTCGCCCTACCATTATCCTCAAGTTTTAATTCACCCCGTGTGTGTCTAGCAATACAAATTATGTGATCTCGATTCATTATTTGAAACGCAACCCCTCGGCTGGTCACGATGGGGATGCTCCCGGCAAAATACGCCGTCGAGTCGAGGGTCCCTCGCAGGTCTTTGCGGCGGCAGCGGCGGTTTGGGCGGGTCAACGGCCGCCTCGCGAGGCAGCAGGAGTTCACGTGGGGCCGCCGTTGGGAGTCCGAACGGCGCGGCGGCCGCGGACCCTGCCTCTTTGCGGCGTTGCCGCGCCGCACCCGTCTCTTCTCGCTTTTAATCCTGGAGTGGGTACTGGAACCTTCGGCGTAGAAACAAAAAACTGGACGTTTTCCACGAAACACCGAACTACTAGAAGATTAAAATTGCGCGGAGTTTTAATCTTCTCCCGAAGATGCCAACTTGGTTGGCGAAACGCGCGTCGAGAAAAGTATAGTAGTTCGGTGTTTCGTGGAAAACGTCCAGTGTTTTGTTTTTTCGCATTTAATTTCTCAGGTGCGACTTATCGATGCGTTCGAAAAACCTCGTCTACTATTTACATACTTTTTTTTTTTTGGTGTGGGGGGGGGGGGGGGGGAAAAAAACAAAATTCTTAAAAAAAAAAAATTATTTTAAATTAATTTTTTTTTTTAAATTTATTTTGGGGGGGGGGGGGGGGGGGCCGCGGAAAAAAAAAAAGGGGGGGGGCCCGGGGCGGCGCCCCCCCCCGGGTTCTCTCGGGGGGCGGGGAGGGCCGCCGGGGGGGGGGGGGGGGGCGCGCCCCGCGGGGGTGCCCCCGGCGCTCCCCCCCCTTCCTGGTGGGAGGGGGGGGGGGGGGGGGGGGGGGGAGGGGGGGGCGGACTGGCCCAGCGTTCGTAACAATACATTCTTTACGGGTTAAAACGTAAGTTACATCTGCTACTATTAGCAGTAACGTAGTCAGAAAAAGATCTGGACAGAGCCAGTTTCTATAAATTTAAGTACATAGATATTGAATGGACTCGACAGTTACATATTTGATGAAAACCGAACCTTACACTTTTTTTCAGTACCGATGTTAGTGGTGTACACCGACGGGAAGCCTAGGCTAATAAACACCTACTGTGGCGTTGTTGGCCGATTCAATTTACGAGTATGTAGGGTGGAATCGGAAAATACATAATATGAACTTCTACAACGTACAGTGTATGAGATTGTACAACAACAGAGCTAGTATCAAATCTCCAAAGTAAATTCGGGTAATTTTTGGGGTAAAAATCGAATGTTTCAAAAATCGTCAGGCTTCGGCGAAAACGGTGGAACATCGGCAACGCTGCATCCGTGTGCCCCGCGAAGAACGTGGATCCTTGTTTGTTGATCTTCTCGTGACGTCGTCGGTCGCCCGCCCGCCGCACGCGACCTTGCCTGCCCTAATTATTTATTATCGGTGCGATGCGATCGCGTCATTCTCTTTTCAAGCGGCGCGGCGCGCTGCGTCTATGAAACGCCGTTATCCGCGATTGATAAGGATAAGGATGTGGCCGCGGTACACATTAGGGACTTTGATATTCCCTAGGACGAATTCTAATTTAATAGTTGCTCTTTCGGAAAGATCGGCGTATTTTTTTTTTCGTGGGCTGTTGCCAACTTTCTAAATTCTAAATACCGACAGCAACGAGATCGATAATTCTGTTTCTTTGTAAATACATATAATAATAAAACGTCTGCTCCAAAAAATTAACTTTTCACTTCAAACAATAAAAAATTGAAATTTTCTATGGCAGAGTGTTTTCTTGTGAATAACATGTACCTGTTCACTCGAGGTGAGGCTAGAAAATTGCTTTTACTTAAAAATGTATTTTATTTCGAAATGCGCGCAATGACATGGAATAATAGTACAAGTAAAACAAATTAGTTTAAATAAATATTTTGCTTTTAAATAAACACATCCATTCCATATGTAAGCTTTTCTTTTGCTTACAGCTAGTTTTCAAACGTCTGAAATCTAACCATACTAAATCATATACTAAAATAAAGTCTACACATATCTAGAATTTTGACTTAATCATTAGGGATCAGGGATTGAATTACGCCTAATTGACTTTCTCTTGAGGGAACATCCATAATCGAGAAAAAAAAGATGCTTTTCCATTTTCCCACTGTAATTAAGTTATATGTATGTATGTTAAATAGATGATTTCTTGGAAGGCGATAAATTCAATGACTTTGTTGGCATTGAGACATTTCTTCTGCGAAGTGAAACGGAGGGACTTTGACCCTATGGGTTTATTGTCACTGTTAATGTGTATAATAAATACACACATACATATATTCATATCGTTACTATCTTCTCTGCAATTGGCCCTTACGTTAATAAACTTAATAAAGTAGCCCGGATGGCTTTGTCGTCGATTCCTTTTCTTCTCTGTAATAAATTCTTCTCAGGTAGATATTTATAGTAACATATTTAGGCTCTTACTCTTTGTCGTTGTGGGAGTGGGTTGTTATTTATTCTTCCGAAGGCAGGCAGTTAGGGAAATTGCTTGGCGGATAACTTTGGAGTTCACTAACTAATCTTTGTTCTCACAGAGGCCGTCGCGTCGTGCGCTGTACCCTCTTCCGGTTTTAAAAATACTCCAAGTGTTTGTTTTGTTTATTTAAACGAACGTTGCGTGTCCATGTACATATTATAAACATAAGGAATTCGGTTTATTTTATGATGTATCTAAATAAATAATAACAAACTGTAGTAGCTCTGGTAGTAGGTAGTAGAGCATTGATACATTCACAATTGCTGACTACATTACATTCTGCGATTATGATTTATGACAAGTAATGTGCCATTGTAACTGATAAAAAGTTAAGTTTTCTCTTAAAAGATCTCACTAAAAAAAACCGGTTAGTGTAATAAAGTATGTTTTATGTTAAATTTTTATTTACCCTTCTCTTTATAAACTTGCACTATGCTATAATTAAATATGACAAAATTATTTAGGGAAATGGTCAAAGAACGATAAAAATGTAAGTCGTTTTAATAAAATAAGAATATGGATGTATCGTATATATTGCTTTATAGCCATATTGTCTTTTATTGTTTTCCAAATAAAGTCAATCGACATTCTCAGTAATGTCATTAACTGACATATCGAACCAAGAGAAACGCTGTATCATTTTTCAGAAATTAGGTATTCACTTCCGCGAAGTTAACAAAGAGACCTCAAAAATATTTGTTCCGACGATTTTAACATTCTCAACCGTTTATTTTACATTTTCGCGAGATGTAGTAAGTAGATTTCAAGTCCGTCCCTGGCATGTCGCCCAAAGTCCTATGTCTAGCGATTAGCATTCTGTAAGTGACGAGGTTCGCTGGTGTCCCAAGTACCCTCGGCAAAAATTTCGAGGCGCTGCTGGCTGAGGAAACCGTCGCTTGATCGGTCGGTCTGTCGGTCGTGTCGACCTCGAAGTCGGCCTTCGACAGCAGACACGCGACGCTCAGCTGAGCGCGGCATCCGGACCGTTAAGGTGCGTATTCACTTGCAACAGAATGCCCCGAACGAACCAAACGCGCCGCGCATGCTGAACAGATACAATAAACATTTTGCGCGGAGAATTCGGGTTGTTTGGAGTGTTTGCGGTATTCGCTGCGTTCCCACCAGTAATCAGTGTTGTTTGTGTGTTCGTCGACATGGATGCTGATGATGTGATAGTCGCCGCTGGTGCTTTTTTAATTATAGATGCATTAACAAGCGTTAAAAAGAAAGGAGAAGAACGAAAAATGTGAGCAAGACGCCTTTTTTGTGACGTAAAAATATGGCCTTACTCAGTGACCTGGATTATATGCATATGAAAACTTTTACGAGGATGGCTGCAGAAGACTGAGAATCTAATATGTCTAGTAGGTCCTAGAATAGTCAATAAAGACACTTCATTTCGAATGGAAATTCCTGTTCAAGATCGTCTGGCTATTACACTGCGCTTTTTAGTTTTCCTGTTCCTCTAGATTTTTCCCCTTGGCTTTTTTCCCTTCTAAAACTTGAAAGAAGACTCCATTTTTTCAACATCATTTGGCATTTTTCCCTGCCCCAGTCGATTTTCTTCGACAAATTACTTTTCCGCCAAGAACGGAACGCCACAAACACAGCAAACGCACCAAACGTCCGTATCCACTGAGCACCAGCGCAAGAATAATTCCCTTTACGCAAATCGCGTTTACCGACAAACCTCGGAAAATGTTCGGCGCATTTTGTTCTGTTTGACACAACGTGCTGACTACACAAATTTGTCACAGCGCGCGCGGCGCGTTTGGTTCGTTCGGGGCATTCTGTTGCAAATGAATATGCACGTTTAGAGAGCCGTTTGTGTACATATTAGTGTTTAAAAAAAAACGACTATTTTTTTCTCAGAGAACATTGAAAAATCTTCAGAGTATCCCTAGAAAATGACCCTGTTAAAATATGAGCCCGTATATTAATATTTAGAGGTGGCGATTCTCAATTTTCAATTTCCCATTTAAATAACATGGGATTTTTTTTAAACTGTAATTTTATTACTCAAGGACGAATCGCTGGATAGTGATACTCAAGATAGTTTTTTATAGGAAATTGAACGCTCTATAAAAAAGGTCTGATTGAAGATTTGCGTGAGGCAAGCCGTTTCGGAGTTTTAAGCCTCAAAAAATGAACTGTTTAAAATAAAAATCTTATTTACTTATAAATGCAACAAAATCGATTAATATCACTTAAATATCCACTATTATCAACTTTACTTATAAATCATTCTTAAAAGACGGAAAAAAAATAAAGATTTAGAAGAATATACCCGTATTTTTTATTATTGATCAATCAAATTAATCATTCACCCCTGATTAATAGAATTTTTTGATCTACATTCTGTTAAAAATTTACAGATTTATTGTAAAGTTGAAAATAGTGGATATTTAAGTGATATGAATCTTTTTTTTTTTGCATTTATAAGTAAATAAAATTTTTATTTTAAACAGTTCATTTTTGAGGCTTAAAACTTCGAAGCTTGCCTCACGCAAATCTTCAATCAGACCTTTTTTATAGAGCGTTCAATTTCCTATTAAAAACTATCTTGAGTATCACTATCCAACGATTCTTCCTTGAGTAATAAAATTCCAAAGTCCAGAAAAAAATTCCCATGTTATTTAAATGGGGTAAAAAATTGAGAATCGCCACCTCTAAATATTAATATTAAGGGCTCATATTTTAACAGGGTCATTTTCTAGGGAAACTGAAGATTTTTCAATGTTCTCTGAGAAAAAAATAGTCGTTTTTTTTTAAACACTAGTACATATGTACATATTTTTGCGACTAATTTTTCCCCGCAATCAGTAGGTGAAAATATCGTAGACCTAAATACCGCACACTTTGTAGATAAAGGGACCGGACCGCCTTATCAGCTGCTGCGATGTGGCGTCTCTCGAGCGCCAACGACGCGCGGCATATCCAGTTCTGCTATTTGCGCATAATATCTGGCTTATTTTTGAGGTAGTCGGTTTCTCTTTGTGATGTTGGCGCTCCGCAAGGTTATCGGTGACGCGAGAAATACGGTTGGTCAATTTCTTACCTTTGCTTTGTTCCGTTGTTTCAGCTTAAATCGTTTTTAATGTGAATGTTTAACTGTTCGGAATTTAACAGCAATTTTATCTAATCGGTTTCAAAGGTCGAACGTCCATATGTAAGATGCGTGCGTATATGTACATACATATACATATCTTTTTATTTTATTTAATATGACTATAATAGGTATTACCTTCCATTGTTGGTTGCAATTTAAAAAAATGATAATACCGTTATTGTCCGAAAATCAATGAGGTCATAATATTTTTTTTGCATGAAGATTTTAAAAACAAAATTCACGTGTCCCACCGATTTTTTGTTAAATAACAGTATTCTGAATTTTGTTCCAAATCACGTTGTATATGTTTTTAATTTCGTTTTAATTCTGCAACTTACGATGATATTTCGTTACTTTGTAACTGATAAAACTATATAGGCCAATATTTGCACGAAAATATGGAAGATACGAAGATAGCATCACAAACATAATTTCTTTGTTTCCGTTGTTTGTCAAAGTATGTATGTTTGTATATCAGATACACTTGTAAGTACCTACTACATAGTAACCAGATTAAGATAATATTAAGATTTTTACAACAGTATTTTCTTGAGATCCCATCACCAGTATTCTCGGCGTTTCTGTGAATACTGTCTGTAATTTAATTCCATCTAAAGTTAAACATTTTGTTTACTGCAAATGCGTTTTCTTTTGGAAGTAATCAAATAAATCGTAGCATTTTTCATATTTTTTAAATCGGAAAAAGAAGCCCTTTTTACTTATTTAATAATATACGGGGTATTCCATTTAAACGAAACAAGTTGTATTTTTCTAACCGCTGGTTTTTTATTTTATTTTTTGTCGCTAAAATATAATAATACATAACAAACATCTATAACTGTTGTATCTATACTTGTTTTTTAAATATAAGGGGTCTAATAGACGGTCAATATATAAGTGAAGACCCTGTACATACACGTAAGAAGAGGCTAGTTCTGGATTATTTTAGAGGAAGTTATGGAAAAGATACTTTCGAAAAACCTTTAAAATGTATTCTTTTCTCATGCATTTAGGACTGTATTGTCTTATTATTGGCATAATTTTAGTTGTTGTTCGGTAGTCAACATTTCGAAAAATTTCACTGGTTGGAGATATTTCCCAGCATTATTTTTGTTACAAGTGGCGTGTAATTTCCCTTTGATTCAATGTCTGGGATGGTCTGAAGGTGACCACATTGAAGTGACAATATTGAGCAATTTGAAAATTCTCGAATAATAAAACAATAGAACAAAGAAAAAATAAAAACTTTTGCCGTATGTATTCGGAAAATGTTGAATCTTGAACTTTTTAAACTTTTGCAAACTTTATACATTTAAATTTAATCGACCCGGTAACAAGAAATCATGGAACAATTTATGGAGATGTTATTTCATTCAGGTATCCCACGACACTACAAGACACCGTCCGGCAAACCAAATGTGCACAAACATTTTCGTTTGATTTGGTACCGACGCTCGACGGATCCTGTTCGTTTTGGCGCAAAACGGCGTACTGTGGCGCAATTTTAAGCCGGCGCTACACGATGTATACAACGTTGGTTCCAATGTTGGCTCCAACAATTGCCGCAGTAGCATTTGGCAAATATATCTGATACACGGGAGGCAAATGTTTGATACCACATTGGACTGAACGTTGGTGTTTACATTCGTGAATCGACATCAGTGCCGTACTAGAACGGCAATATGGAAGTCGACGATATTACTACCGCTACGGTAGTTTTATGTTGTGTAAAATTGTTACAACAAAAACAAAAAAAGATGCGCTAGAAGGTGGTGGATGCTGTTGGCCGACATGGCTCCTGTGGAATGTATTAACAAGCCGGGCCTTAAAATTCCCGCAATTAAGAAATAATAAACTAAAATAAAAAATTACTTGCTTACCACTCAGCATTAAATGGAAATAAATATTTTTGCCACCACTGATTCAGTCTGAAAACCATCAAATCTCTATTTAACCGTGTGGCCGTGTATCGAACAATCACAGATGTGCTTCGAACGTTGGAAGGATCCTTTGACGCGGGTCAATTTTACCGACAACAGCCCGAACGTGGGGTGCGTCCAACGTTGGACACATGCAATTCGCCGTCGCACGGCTACACGATGCGACGAACTGTGATGTGTCCAACGTTGGAAGGCATTTTCCACATCGTGTAGCGCCGACTTTACACGGTTCCTTGGCTAACCCAACGGCGCTGCGCTGCGCTGTTGTGGACCCGGCCTAAATACCCACCTGCTTCGCACACATTCGTTCACAATTCCTTGCCTATTTATAGATTTTGATTTTTGTGTTGCAATTTTGTTTGTAAACGGAGGAGACTCCGTAAATATGTAGTCTCCTCATTGATCGGTTCGTCGTTCGGTACCTACAACAGATAGTAGTCTATGTATGTATGTATGTATGTATTAGGGCTAGAACAAAAGTCTCGGATACCGACCGTCTCCAGGCGGCCGCGTATCGGTATCCCGTATTCCAGGTGGCCGTGGCTCGGCCAGCGGGGTGGGGCCGGGACGACGCGACGCGACGCGAAACAGGTTCCGTATTTATTTAGTCCTTTGAAGGTCGCGCGCCTGTAATTGTGCATTACTGATTTACTGATTGTTATACTTAATTGATATTATAACGATGGTTAAAACGCCAACCCCATTTGCTTATCAATTAAAAAAAATGTGCAGGGTTTTCCAGATTTGAAGTGTTAAAGCTACCACTGTGTACTGTGAAATATGCAAGTGTTACTTACATGTTTACAGAAAAGGACAATGTGAAAAGCACGTAAAGTCGCTAAAACACCGAGAAAATAAAAGAAATGGAATCCCAAGAAGTGAATTCCTATATGAGGACGACGAGGTGTAAGAGTGTGACAACAGATGCGGGAAAAGTAAGAGAAAACACTATTACTTAGTAAGTCACTATTTATTCACTGCAGCATGCATGCTCAAGTTCGACCCTGGCATGTACCATTTGGTTCTAGCCCTAGTATGTATGTATGTAGATATATTGAACTAATTTGTATAAGCTGCCTTGCTATCTACAATTTTCGTTGTCCATAAATAGCTCATTATCTGTGATCCCAAAGTTTCACATTTACTCAAGATATCAGACATCAGACAGCCTTTGTTCGTAAATAGCGTGTTGTCTGTGTAATTCAGTGGTTCACTTTTATGTAGGTACACAAGCTGTAAGCTGTAATCTATTTTTAATCTCATATCTACATTGTCCTCATAGGACCCTTACGACTAAACATATGTATAACTATGTAATTCCTACCTTAATGCCAACAATTATTCGTCATACTATCGCGATGTTCCTTAACAACAAAAAATTCGCTGCAATTATACAATATTCAGTTTGAATCTCATTCTTTTGAAAATCCCTACTTTTAATCATCTAATTAATGCCCGGGAAATCGTAAAATGAAGGTCTCAATGTTTTTTATATATTCTTTACATCATAATAATGTTTTACGAGATTTGTCTGTTGTTTCTCAAAGGGAAAATTAAGATGGTACAATAAGTTAGTCAGATTTGCCTGATATTTTAAGATCTGGTCTACTCTCATATTTTGTAACGATTTGTGATATCTGTATCTATGTCACAATTATTTAGAGAATTAGTAGGTATTTTCTAAACTGTGCCTATTATTAGGTTTAATTATGTACATGATATGTACTACGTACATACATATATCTTTTTATAGCCAAGATATAATAATATCCGTTTTTTAATTTCCCATTTTGAGTACGTTTTGAATTTTGATTTCAACCCACACATTATTCCATTTTTGAAAATAAATATAGTATTACAATTTCAATTTGATATTAAAAATTTAGAAAAAAGTAAAATAACAGGTAGAAAGGTAGTTATTTATGTTTCATTATCGTGGAAATTTTTTAAAATATTTTATTCTCTAGTGAAAATAATCTATTGCCGCTTTTTTACAATAATTGTTAAAGTTTGAAGCTATTATGATCCCATTTTATTATCGTCTTTTGGTAACTCTCATAAATGTGATTCAGGTGCCTTGTTTGAGTATCAAGATATACCGATTTCCACTGCGTATTTTATCTTCAATAATCTCTCTCGATGCCGAATTTGTTGTTTGCAGCAGGCAACCAACAAAAACGTAAATTTTATTTTGTAAAACAAACAACTCTAGTCTCGCCTCACACCTGATCGGTTCGACGATACTGTTAAATGATTTATTTGTATTTGAATGACGATACAAAAAAAGTTCGATAGCAACTTGCCCGCTTTCCGATCTCCCGCCTCCTTGATTTCGTTCGTAGATCGTTGCTCCTTGAAAATTTGGATCAACAACCTTACGAAAATACGACTCCATGAGCTACCTTGTATAGTTTTATTGTGTATTGCTGTTGTTTTTGGCAACGCACCTAGACTTTGACCAGCCTGCGTCTTTGTTACAAACGGGAACAGAGCAGTGCTCTTTTTCTTTGTTTACGGAGCAAAGATTTTGCGCATTTTACATTATTTTGAGCGTATTTTATTCTGTTTATGTACGAGGATTTGCGTTTTCGTACTTAATTCACTATTACAAAATGGATACGTCAATTAAACGAACTATAGGTACCTATTGGCATAAGTTTATCTAATTATTACTAGGGTACGGCAATGTGTGCGGCATCGCAGTGCTCGGAACTCTAAGACTATATTAGTCTATGCATTGCAATATTAATGCAAGTTTACTTCGTTTCTTCAATCTACTGTCTCGATATGAATTAAGTATATGTGATGCGGTCTGTGAAAAGGTACCAGATGTCGGAAAAGTGAAGTTTGCTCAAAAGTTCAAGTCGAAAAATGTATCGCCCATACTAGCGATCAGTGGCGGTTGGTGATATTTCAGTTAGCCATATCTTGAAAACGACGATGGGACCCACTTCACTTTTTAGGTGGTGACTATATACCTCTTACAGAAAGGGTTTATAGTGAAAAACCCGTCAACAAAGTTAGCAAAAAAATTTTCAAAAAAACTGGAGCACTCCCTGGGATCTCAGTAACGCTCTGTGGAATATTTGCAGTAAATTTTTTTTCATAATCTAGAAACAAATATAAGGAGAGGTTTTTCGATTTGTTACAATTTTTTTTTTCTTTCAAAAAGTTATGGTCATTTTAATTTTGGGAAACAAAATGTTCTAAAATTAAAATTAAAATGGCCATAACATTTTGAAAAAAATATATTTTGTAACAAATCGAAAAACCTCTCCTTATATTTGTTTCTAGATTATCAAAAAAAATTTACTAGAAATATTCCACACAGCGTTACTGAGATCCCAGGGAGTGCTCCAGGTTTTTTGAAAATGTTTTCGCAAACTTTGTTGACGGTTTTTTCACTATAGAAAACGGGATTTATAAAAG
This sequence comes from Aromia moschata, assembly GCA_029963805.1. Classification (NCBI taxonomy): domain Eukaryota; kingdom Metazoa; phylum Arthropoda; class Insecta; order Coleoptera; family Cerambycidae; genus Aromia; species Aromia moschata. Next base: position 620,145 of record JAPWTK010000242.1, on the reverse strand, counting down.
CAATAGAATTACGATTTTACATATTGAAACTTTACCCGCTTCCAGTTCGAGCTACATATATCGACGCTAGACTTCATTCTTTTTTTAAATGGAGCGAAATTTATACTCTATCGAAATCTGACCCCCATCCGAAAACAGTTTTTCCGACATCTGGTACCTTTTCACAGACCGCATCACATATGCTAGTGAATGTTTGTCGTGGTTCGGGCAGCCGGTTCGAGTGACACGATTTTGTGTAATGCGACTGCACCGTAAAAGATTCTCCAACTTCTAATGACTAAAAAAGTGGAAATACATATGTCATTAACTTTAATCCGCGTTTGCTCGTAAACGATACGCTTGATGTTGAATGTTACAAGGACTGATTTTATAGAAAATTTTGTCTAGTTTATTTTTGTGTAAAGTGATGTTTTTCCAAAAGGTGATTGGGATTTTGAGTTAGAAGCAAAAAACACGAGAAGGAAAAACAATTTGTTCAAAGTTGTTAAGCACCTAATGACTAAGCTTAATTACGTATTATATTGTCTTTGAGAAAAGTACCAAGCGAATGAGAATATTAACGATGGCGACTTTTGTTCTAGTTTCCTCAATTAGCGAAATCATTTCCTAATACCATTTATAGGCCACTACAGAATACCCTGAACGTTCGTCATTTGTTTATATGTATGTACTTAATCAAGCGGTGTTAGGTCTGGTGATTTGGGAGGCCATTCTATAGGCCCATTTATTCCAATCCATTCATCCGGATATACATCATTTAAATATTGTTGCACACGTCGAGCTCTGCGGTGGAGCACCATCGTGCTGAAATCTCATATTTAATCTTAATTGTAACGGCACATTTTCAAGAAGTTGAGGCAGCTCATCACGTAAAAACCGTAAATAACTATTAGTATCCAAAATGTGATCATAAAAGTAGGGGCCAATTAAATGTCCAATTATTCCACACCACACATTTATTCCGTAATGTCCCTGCTTTTGTATAGGATTAACATAGTATGGATTTTCAGTAGCCCAATAATGTTCGTTTCTGCGATTTGGTTTGCCATTACTATAAAACGACTATCGTCGCTCCAAAGAATATGTTGAAACAATCTGTTATCTATGTCTAAATTAACCATCATTTCAGTTATGTAATTAAGTCTTCTTTCAATATGTCTGTGATAAATATTCTAGATTATGTAATTTAAAATCATGATATCCATTGGACTTTAAAATTCTTTGAATATAACCGCTTTATATCAAGTTCAACTACTGCCTGTCGTATTGAATTTCTAGGATTATTTTCAAAATACTCTAAAACCCTAGCTATATTTATATCATTGCACACTGATTTTGCTATCTGTTTTCCTTTTCGCGATGAAAATGCATTTTCATTACCTCGCAAAATTCTTTCTAACCTAGCAAAAATCTTTGCATTTGGAGCACGCCGTTCGGGATATCTCTCTCGATAGATGTCGACGGCTCTTCTCGGATTTTTTTGAGATTCGCCATAGATTAAAATCATGTCTACTTTTTCATTGTTTGGAAACATTTCGGCGCCATTTAAATTAATTCACACCCGTAAACTATTTGACCCAAACAATATATTCACTAAACAAACTCATGTCAACAGTCCTAGTTCACTGTTTTCCATAGGTCACTCGATTACATCATGGCTAACTCGTATGCAATTGAGGGTATTTTCAAACCATTGTACCCTGTATATTTTTAAATATAAAAGATACGAAAAAACTTTATTAATAAAAAATGTTCAGAAAAAATAGCACTTTCTAGATAGCACAATACAGTGTATGTTCCTGGGAAAAAAATTCTGATGGTCAGTTTCGCCATTTTCTAGATTTAGAAAAAAACAATTTTCTAGCGTAAAATGCACCTTACTGCACCCCAAATCAAACCACGTAAACGGTTTTGTGATAACTTTTTTTCATTCTCTAGATATAGTCCCAAGACATCAACTTTGGGACACCCTGTACGTAAAAATTTTTTCTGCGCGTTATTTTAGAAGCATGCGTATTATTCTGGACAAGAGGTTGCGGGTATTTCCAAATTATTTGATCTAAAATCAAGTTTTAGGGAAAAATACTTTCTTAATATTTCGTAGTTTACAATTTACGTAGAAAAACAGCTACGCGGCGCTACTGTCATCGCAAGGCAACTTTCCAAGTACGGCAGCCATGATGATTACAGTACAGTTTTAGCTAAATGTTGCATCTTTGTCCATCACCCGTCCGATATCGTTCCGTTGTCCTTCTCTAAGGCTAGTGCGTTTGCGCGAGGTTCCTATGATTATCGGATCGCTATTCATCGCCATCAGTTTGTATTTGAGAGTGGTCGGAAGTGTGTAGTTGCTGCACTTCGCGCAGTACAGTGTTTTTTTTTCTTTCAGTAGTAAATATGTTCAAGTGCCCAGAAAGCAGTTGACAGTCGTACCATTTGATACCAGCACTCAAATAGGGATTTATTATTTTGTTCGGTGGAAGAAAACGTCAAGAATCCCGTGTAACTGCGCTGGCGTACAGCAGCTGGCCGTCTCGATTAGCCCGTTTAAATATTTTGGACAATTGGAAAAATCCGCAAAAGTTACTGTGAAACAATAGCTGTGGTTCAGTGGTCAGTGTTCAGATCTGGTGCGTTTACAGTGCTGTTCTTTTTGTTCGTGAAAATCATTCCGCCTGACAGCTGACAGTTCCAGAAGTGCCCGAATTAGTCACCTGTCTATTTGAAAAGTAACCGTAAGTGCTTCACCAGCTTGTAATAATCATTATAATTCGTTTCGTAATCATAAAAAATATTGCGCACGACAGCTTTGTTACTTTTTAATTGGTGGCGATAAGGTATGAAGTGGAATTTTATTTATTGTTTTTATAATACCGCCTCATTGTTCTCTTGTACGTAATGAAATGAATGACCCTGTGCGATGACGTATTTTTGTCGACTCGTACCACACAATAACGTACCTACATGCCCATGTTGGCGTCAGCTTTGGTTCGGCGGAAATACCATCGTAGTAACGTTAGTCACGCTTCTTGGTAAAATCTGGGCCGTATTGTCCCCGTTTTGAACGCCCTTGAGACGTTGCGGTAGTAGTGGTCTATGGTTTTTTAACCCTCGATTTTTTTAAAATTAACGTCTGTGTTTGTCGTTGTAATTAAATTTATACGAATGCGTCACTCTTTTTTTCTTTAATTACCCACCCGTCTTAACGCCTGCCATTCGATGAGGTGTTTGAAATGCCTACCTACATACCTACATACATACTAGGTAGATATATGTATATGTAATGTACCTAGCTATGTACAGTATGTACGCATATTCATTCAGTGACGCGACACGTGTTTCAGTAACGTTTTACTCTACGTTCTCTACACGCAAGGCAATTTGCAGGGACTAACGATCCAACTGCCCTAAATAGAAAAGTCAAATACAAATTGTATGACAATTTACTTGCACATGGCGCCATTAGCAGGTTCCCTGCGATTAATTTTGTGTGTGAGCAGGGGGCCGTAATACCTACATAGGTACATGGTCTTTCACCTTTCCAAACCTTATTTTGTTAATTTTCATGTGTATCCAACTTATATTTAGGTATTATTTATGTACCTACATACTTATGTACTTCAGAACCATTTGTTGGGTGGGAATGCTCGGATTATTTAACATTTTGCACGAGGCTAAGGCGAGCCTATGTGAAAACAAAACCTACGTGAAGCCTACATTGTTTTTATTTGTTACCCACTTTTTTTTTGCTTTTAAAATTTGTTGGCCAAACAACATTATCTAGAAATGTGTATTTACGCTCCCACGCGACGTGTTAAAAATAGATCTGAAACAATGATTACAACAACCTTTTAGAATACGTTTGTATTGTGCCTATTTTTCCGACGTAGGTACCTACCTAATAACATTTTATTCGGTGACTTTAGCTGATGTTTTCGTAGGTGTTTCAAAAATCGCGACGTCCTTGACGTTGGCTTGTCGGTCTAGCGACTCTAGTAGTAGGGATTGCTCCCGTCTATTCGTGAGGTTGTTACCCCCCTCCTTCCTTTTATGAAATTGCAAATTTTTGTACCTACATACATACATATATCGTTTGCTTCTGATTGTCTTCTTTTCATTTGCTCGTAATTATTGTTTACGTAGGTTATTGAGAGGGGGTCGAAAATTTCGCTAGACCCCTCCCCCCCTCGTTTGTTTCCGGGTTTGTTTCTGAGAAAATGGTAGGACATGAAAAATGAAAAAAACGATTTGTGTACAAATGGTTTACGTCTTGCGTTATTACCGCTCCCTCCTACTTTGGCTGGATAAGTAGGTACCTATTCACACTGACTTAAACTGCATGTGCTTAAAATATATAAGTAAACACAAAATTCCTCAGTGCATAAACGCCATTCGGCTTGCACCATCGGCAGTGTTTTAACAGTCGCTTTCTCTCCAGCAAATTTACGCTCTTTCTTCAACAGGTTGCGTTACGGATTACTTAGTTTCGACATTCGCACCGTGGTCCTACTTTCCAGAAAATGTTGCAATTAATGAGGCTAAACGTCAAGCTAAATGGCTAGATAAGTAGGAGAGTCGCATTTTTTTAATATGCGGACCGGGAAAAAGTGGACGACCATGTACCATTTTTTTCGTAGAATCCGATTAAATTCCTGCTAATAGCATTTGTCAGTTTCACTTTTAATCGTGTTATTAATAGGTATACAGTTATCACCCAACGTAAAATATAGAATAAAATGTATTTAGTTGTATTAAAATCTTCTGAAGTTTTTCAATTTTAAATGAAGATAGAGTAACGGCAATGTTTAATTGCCATCGATTGCTTCAAGGAATAAAAGTCATCCTGACAAAGTTGTAGTTTACGATTTTCAACTAAACCAAGGTCAAAATATTTTTGTTTGTAAAAGTTAATCTCAAAATACATTAGATACGTTTACCTGGTTGGGGGTCATTGAACGCTATGGGATTTATTATTAGCCACCTGATAATAAACATGGAATAAATTATTTCCAGTATTTATCCATTGCCTATTTTCCTTTTGGATTTTCAAAATCCGAAAATAATAAAGTAGGTACCTCACGATGTCTGTCTAGGTATGCACATAAATACATCGACTGAATTTTGCATTGTAAGTTTTTCGGGCCAATAGAAACATATCCCGTCTGTCTGGGTGAGAGTTCACTTTCGTACGTCAAGTGTACAGCAACCGCCATGAAAACACAAGGTGTATTCTTCCGTTTGAATACGTTTCCAATAATAAACGCGGCAGAATGAACACCTGGCCTCCACAGGCAGACAGCTGATCCTCGAAGGGGCACCTAAACCGCTCGTGGTAAATAATAACAAGGTGGCCAGGGGCTTCCTGGGAATCAAAGAATTGCAGAGGACTAAATTATGCCCGTCACAAGAATTACTTATATTTCCAATTGGGAAATATAATTCTTGATTGCAACGAGCAATTGCTCGTTACAGTTGTCAAGTTCGTCAGATTCTTGTAGTTGAATTATTAGGACGAATTGTGTACAGTTTAGAGTACATAGCAAAAACTCAAGTGCAGGATATACCTATGTATGTGTATCTATTAGGGTGCTTCGTTTGGGGCGACTATTTTTTTTTAACTCCATTGACGAAATATCATTCGACATATATAAAAAAATCCCACCAAAGATGAGCTTTTAATTTTAAGTACTCGCTGAATGAATTTCCCATTTAATTAACCCGTAAAAATATATATCTTTTTCAATTATCTATAGCATCGCGACATTTCATGCTATTTATTAATTGACCATGGGCGGAAGTAGAGAAATCCTTCCTCTTTAAAAGTCCTACATCTAGTTTACAATTTATGAACTATCTCGCCAATCAAAAATTGTAGTCGTTTTTTGCTCAAAAATCATGTTTTTTTTTGATTTCTCTCCTAAACTACTAACTAACGTTACAGTAAAATTGCATAGGACCTTTTTTGTAGAGAATTTCCTACAAAAAAAGTCTTATAAGACTTTTATAAAAAAACCGTAGAACGAATAGTTTCCGAGATAAATTCAATCCTAACCATAAGAAAACTATAAATATCACTATTTTATCGAGATTTTTGTACTTTGTAATGAAATTACAGCTGAAAAAAAAATATTACTGTGGTACAAATGTGAAATTAATCTTAATAATAAAAATAAAAATGATACCAATATTTTTATGTTTGTGCAGCACGCAACTTATTAAAAAATTTGAATTAAAATTTTCTTTTTTTTTCTGTTTTGAAATTTATTGAAAAAATTGAAATAACTAATTTATTTAACAATAGATCATTTTACATTTTATTTTTCACGTATTTAAATAATGAATTTACTTAAGAGTTATAATGACTTTTAGACTGCACATGTTGAATAATTTTTGCGGTGGTTTTGGACAATCTGTAATAAATATTGTCGTTGATCTTCGTCGTGCGTCAAGCAGTTATTAAACTAATTTTAGGAAATTGAATTCTCTAAAAAAAAAGGTCCTATGCAATTTTACTGTAAAGTTAGTAGTTTAGGAGAAAAATCCAAAACACCATGATTTTTTAGCAAAAAACGACTACATTTTTTTATTGGCGAGATAGTTCATAAATTGTAAACTAACTGTAGGACCTTTTAAAGAGGAAGGATTTCTCTCCAATGTCCGTCCATGGTCAATTAAATAGCATGAAATGTCGCAATGCTATAGATAATTGAAAAAAAATATATTTTTATGGGTTAATTAAATATGAAATTTTCAAATTCATTCAGCGAGTACCTACTTAAAATTAACATTAAGAGCTCATCTTTGGTGGGAATTTTTTTTTATATGTCGAATGATATTTCGTCAATGGAGTTAAAAAAAATAGTCGCCTCAAACGAAGCACCCTAGTATCTATAATAAAATTAGGGACATACATACGACACTTTTTTAATAGAAGTTATTACCTACCTATTAGTCTGTTGGTAATGAGAATATATTTTGTCGGTACCTAGTTCTTCTTCTTATAATTGACAAACATAATTGAGTATCTGATCATATCTACATTTCTAGGGACAGTTTATTGTTAAGTTCGCGTGTCGCTCGTTATATGTCTTAATTTTCCAAAGCAAATTTTCTCAGAGATGTTACGCTAATTATTTTCAAATCTAGAGAAGTAACAGAAAATGTTGCAGTCTGCAAAAGTTATTTGAAAATTCTTAATAAGCATTATCTGCATTAAAAAAAGGTTTCTGTTAAAAAAAATAAAGTTTACTTTCAAGTGACCTTCAAGGAGACAAATAAGTGAAAAACCGACTAGGTCATTTTGTAGTTTTTACGAGGCCGAGTAACTGTCGTTTTCCATATTTTTTTCGTAAAAATGTAACAGATAAGTAGTTACAGCCGGTAATCTAAGATTTGGGACACCCGGTATGTTATAAAACCACTGGGTTCCTAAAAAAGTTTTTCTTATACGTATGTGTTTTGGTTTTACGTAGAGACAGAATATGGATGATAGAATGAATGCACGGTCATTCCCTGAATGCCGCGAATTACGTGAAATGCGTGAACCGCCCACACGCACACACGACTTCCTACATCGGCAAACGTCAAGACCTTCGCTCAGTTAGCGAAAGAGCCAGCGGTAGCACTGAAAGGCCGATACTTATGGGTTGCGATTCCGGGATCACTTTTACTTTCTCCTTCCTCATCGTTGGGTTTATGGATATTGGAAGGACTAGCTGTTGGGCAACACAAAACGATGGGAAAAACAACTCTAGATGTACTCCAGATAAAAATCTTATGTGCGTTTTAGTCTCGAAGTAATCTAACTTGGAAGGAGACAATTATTCTTAAATTTAAAGTAACTACATTGTAGATATTTCACTGCCGGTTGCCTAGCGACTAATCATTTCATCTGTTTTGGTATATCCCAGAGTGTACACACATCCAATGAAATTAAAACGATAATTACATGTATACATACAAACACAGAGCGAGCAGTGCGGGTATTCTTACAAGTCCTATACAGAACACAATGATGTCAATCGACATTTTATTGCTACTTCATACAAAGGCCTATTGAAAATAATGTGACAAATATTATTTTTTCCATTTATCCTATACATTTATTGACAGAAATAACAATATTCCAAGCCATAAATTAGTCTTCAGACGTTTTGGTGCGACGCATAGATATTCGGACGAAAAATATAGTGGGTTTTAAATAGCCTACTACTTGGCGGAGTAACCAATTTCTTAAAGCTATTAACATTTCGAAAATACAGACAGGAATAAAGTAGAACGCAATATAGAAACTGAACTGATATTGTGATGATAAATGTGAGTCTAGATGTGAAGTCGGGGGACCAAAGAATTGAGTTTTTGTATTTCCTCTGATGTTTTTTTTTTTCGTTATTCTTGTCACATTTTTTTTCAATAATTTTTTTTGTTTTTGCAAAAAAAAATGTCTTAATAACACCATTTGGTGAAAAATCTATCATGAGGAGAGATTGTCACGGAGGTCCCTGTCTGGGAAACTGGTTTTATCTATCCAATGTAAATAATATGATCTTACTAAATATTTCTTAATACATAAAACTAACAAAAAATGTGTCGAATGAAAATTAAATACATATGTAATCGATTTGTCAAACTTGGCTCTAAAACCTTTTGTGTAGGTTACTTTTTGAATCGGACATCTTAAATGAAAATCCAGCTTTACAAAGCCGTACGTCTGTCATCATGATTAAGTTATGATCTGTGTACTCATTACTTAGTAAATCATCCGTTTCAAGGTAAAACTCACTAACATCAAGCCAATTCTTAAAAAAATGCTGCGATTTTCAAAAAACGAGACGAAAAAGTAATTTCAAGATGTTCCAAAGATAAACGTAATAGGTATTACTTTTTGTATTGAAAACTTTTCAACTAGCCTACGACCCATACAAAATAAAATGTACTACTTTTTAATAAAAACTAATATTACTTTATCTTAACTTCTTAAAATAACTTTTTTGTCACTTGTTTTTAGAGTCACAGTTTTTTTAAGAATTGGTTTGATGTTAGTTAATGAGTTTTGCATTTAAGCCGACGATTTACTAAGTAGTGAGTATGCCTGTATGCACTAGGGAACTCATATTAACTTTGTGTAACTGTCCTGGGATTGTGAATATGTAGCGGTCTTTCCATGACGCCATCACTGACCTAATGATCTACGTCTGTCAAGGGTACGGATGCTCTATGATCCACACTTTTATAAATTGACAAAATATTATGTAGGTAATTGTAACCTTATAATTTGTGAATTTCTTCTCGTTTTAGGCCATTTTTTTTTATATAGATAGATAAGTGTTATTTTTGGTAACGCTGATGTTACCAATAGTTAACCCCCTAGTATTTCTGTTCGAGTATTCATTATTGTGTTGTGATGTAGTTTCTGTGAACTGTCGCTTCGTAATAATAGTGACTTGAGTGCGACTCTGTTGCCGCTCGTCCGATTCACATCTCTAGTAATCGGTGTAAATCAAAGGCGAAACGAACGAACGGTAATATCAGAATTTACGTTCGCCGCATGGCGTCTGTACGCTACGCGTCGAGACTTAATTGTATTGGCCCCAATTTGCCCGAGGAGGATTGCGCCGCGGCACGGCGCGCGGCGGCGGGCGCGCCATTGCATAACGGTGCATTGCCGGTTCCCACTTAAAAAACAAAGTGTTGCAAGAGTGAGCGAGCACAACACAAAGCCGTTTTGCGAGCATCGCGAGCCGGTCCGCCGCGCCGGTGGCGTGGCGGTACATGTCGGTTTTACAGTTCGGGTAGTAGACGAAAAACCACATGCAGTATGTACCCACTGATTTTTTTTAACTTTTGGTGCCACGTTTAACCTTCGCGAAGTTAGTCCTCTTTTTTTTTTTTTGAAATCCGCTAGTTTTCGACGTAGATTTTTCTTGCTCGTGGTTGCTCGTCCGTTGGGCCCGTTTGATCGTGATCACGTATACAAGTACGTAAGTACTTCCAGCTGGAGTCGACACGTTAGAGGGTAATAATAGGTCATTGTTCGTTTCCCACTACAATTCCACTTCTCCTTGCTTTCGTTCAGACGTTGCTAGGTACGACAGGAAAGTCAGAAGAAGGCTATAAGGACTAGCGATGATTCATGAAACGTCTGTCTCCTGTTTGTGAATACAAAAAAGGAAGAGCGAAATGAAATGATAGATCTTATGCGTAATAATGATCAGTTCTTGGCGAGCCATGATTTACAGTAAAAAAAATGTCGAACTTATAGGAGTCGACATTCTTTCCGTTCATCACCGTTTGTACGCTCGTCGTTTGTTGAATTTTTTAAAATTATTTTTTTTATGATCATGGACAATTAATACCTGATCAGTTTTTATCAACTTTATGGGGCCAATTTTTCGGAGCTCTTTTTTGAAAAAACGGCATTAAAAAAGGGCAGACTCTTTCTTTAGACAACGGCAACATCTCGCTTAACATTCAATGTCGCATTGTTAATAAAGATTTCCAATGTCTATGTTGTTGCTTTTACTTTTATACTTGGTCTTGAAAACCGGTTATTGTTCTAGCGATGGTAAAAGAGGTTGCCATTATTTTTTTTAATGGAATAGTAAATGTGGTACTCTTTTGGGTTCACACCCGAACTAACGTAAACAAAACAAAAGAGACAACCTGAAAAGGGTGAGTCAGTGGCACCGTAAATGGAACAATCATGCCTACGACTTCGTTAGCAATGGGCAATAACGGTTAAGACTACACTGTAAATATTAATGGCGAGGACCCACTTTCGGTGACTGCTGCGAAGTGCTGTTTCGGTGCGCTCGCGAGATCGGGTGGAGAGGGTGTGTGGTGTGGAAGAGGTGAAAGCAGTCTCCTCGGACAAGTTTTGCTCGTTCCACCGGACGAAACTGGAACTGCCTAAATTCCGTTTGAAAACGAGCACGTGACGAATCAGTCGTAGATCGGATTCACTACTATACAACGTGATAATTTTAACAGTACGCCTTTTAAAATCTGTCACGTAATAAATGCTCTCTCTGTTTTATCAGCCAGATACATTGGTCCATCGGTCAAACTAATTTGTTCTAATATACTGATTTAATTTGTAAAAAAAATCATGGCAAACTCATAGATTGTTGCTCTTAAGAAGTATTTTTTTTCATTGTTTTCGTGGATGGTGGGCAAACGAAATGAACAAATGGTCAATAACTGCCATAATAACTTGTGCCTTAACTAGATTAAATCAGTATTTTTGGTATTATTGTTTCTCAAGCGAATAAAAAAATCCCTCATATTTTTTCAATAGAATGGGCAACAAAACTACTTATTGGGAAACATTTTGGACAAACTTATAAACCATAAATTAAATAGGAACATTCCATAGTGGGGGTTCTAACTTCCCAGGCAGGCTAATAATTCCCATGAGAAAATACAACTTTGTGATTTGGCTACGTGGTATGGTATAGTTGACCACAAACTTTCAAACGAAACCATCAAGGCAAAGCCGTTGCAGAACAAATTAACCAAAATTTACTAGAAGCCAGGCAGACCGTATGTGTACAGCAGACATCGGCCGGTTGTGAAAAAAGACAAATGCTACACTTCTTGTTCTAACGACTAGCACAGGTGGTGAGAGGACCGGTCTTATTCCCTCACTATCTTTTTATTTGTCGTCTCACTTCTGTTTGTCCTTTTTCATAACTGGCCGATGTCGGCTTTACACACAGAGCATAACGTACAATGCTTATATTAAATTTTGGTTAATTTGTTTTGGTGTATGTGGTCCACATAACACAATTTCAGTTTATCTGAGATCACCTCGTATTTATCTTACCTTAATGCCTAGCTTCAGTTATTAGATTGTACAAAACAAACTATGTTTATTATAAGCCTGAAACACGAAAGTTGTTTCCGCATCTCATTCTATTTAGACAATGCGCTGTTTTCCCTACTTGCATGCCACGTGGACGACTTGAGAAAGCACAAAAAATAAGCTACATACCATAAAACGCGAACAGGTGGCAACCAGCCTGAATTACGCAGCTCGTATCGCCCCGTTGCTATAACTTAATTTGACATTTTGTTTTCATGGAGTTTGAACGTTGTTTACGTTTAGTTAAATATACGGAAATGTCTACTAAAAGCTTGTGGTCGTCTACAATTGTAGGTACATATCCGTTATCTGTGTATTGATTTTCTCGGCTGCATTTCTTTGATTCCCTTTAACTGTTTCTCATCATTTAAATCTGCATCGAATAGAGCTAAGAGTCCGGTCGGCGGGCGCGTCACCGTATCCTTCTTGATCGACTCGATCTCGATAAAATGGAAATGGAGAGTCCGCGCATGGAACGAACAGCAAAAGAATGTGAATCTGTTTGTGAAATGAAAAGTTGGTCAGTGTAACGCTTGCCGCGCCGAGATAATATGTAGGGCGAGCAGCGGTTCACGGTGGTAGTCAAGTCACACGGGTTCGGAATCGATTTGCAACGGAGATTGGCCGGCCCGGTCGTACGCGACTAGCGACTACGTAGGTGCCTATGTACATAGTACATAGTACATGCACACGTCGCCGTGCCGTTGCACAATCGATAATGAAAGCTGACGGCCGCGGAAATGGCCGATGTCGAGATAAGGAATCGCGCTTATGAAAGGATAAAAACAATGAGGTCGATCTGAAACCTACACTGAGATACGAAAAAGTTAGGCGGTAATTGTACCGCCTTCGTTTCGATTTCAGATACGGTCGTATTTTCGAGGGCACTTACGAAAACGACCGACATTTTTTTGTTAAATAAATAACTTTACAACACTTTTTTGCAGTGAATACGTTTTCCAATGAATGCTCACAAACCTTTGTTCCAGGAGCATAGAAAGGACCCCGCACACACCTTATGGTTCACGGTCAATTTTTTTGAAACTGGGAATCCATTCTCCTTGGAGTCCCGATCAAATCTCATGGGCACAAGTCCAACAATGGACAGTTTTCGAGTAATTGGACGCTTGCGGCCCACGCGTGAGTGGGCATTATTTGGAGAAATGTTTTGTTGCCTGATCCCCAGGAGGTTTCCAGTTTCCCCGGGGGGGGTAGAGAAAAACTCCATTTTTTTCATAATGTATCTTTAAGAAAATCTAAACAGTTTATTATATCTCTCTAAATTAACTCTGAATATTAAAAATTAGAACCACAGACTATCAGTATATTTTTATGATATATAAAATAGCGGAATCGGACATTTATCTCCAAATAATGCCCCACTCCACAAGCGTCCAATTACTCGAAAACTGTCCATTATTGGACTTTGTGCACATTGAGACTTTTGATCTGGACATCAAGGAGAACGGATTCCCAAAGTTTCACAAAAATTGACCGAGAAACATTTTCCATAAGGTGTGTGCGGGGTCCTTTGAAAAGTTCAAATATGAAAAACCCTAAATCTACGCCTCTGGAATGCCTTCAATTGAGATTTTATTATTAGGTTTTTTTTGTATCATAAAACTGTGCTAACAAACCACAAAATTACTGACGAATGAAGTTGAAACCACTTATTTCCGGAATAGTAAGAAGTGCATATATTACTAGTAACTGTAAAAATTAATAGTAGGTACCCTATTTTTGTTTGTGTTTTACATTCGATTGGAATATTGTGGGTATAGATAGGAATTCCCCTGCGGTTGATAACGCTATAACGAACCTATCTTGGACTAGATGACTAGATCATGATAATAAAAAGGCGATAACGGAAAATTGTATTTGCAAAGCTTAGCCTCGTGCAAACTCTGGTTGCGTCACCCAAAAAATTAGATCCGACACGCTGCTGTTCATAGAATTTTGATGTGATTGTCGAACACGAGGAGAGATAACAACTCTGTATTTATGACGCATTAAGTAAAGTGATATCAATATCAAGCGGTCATGTGTTAAATTGTTAGTCCGCGCCCTGATTTAGATTTTTGATGTGGGAATGTCTTTTTTCAAAATTTAACAACTCTTAATAAGGGACATATTATGTAAATTGTCGACTCCGAAGTTTTGGTGCCTAGTCTAGATTGAAGAACCCTCAGACTTGGCGATACTATATCTATTTTGTTTGTTCCTATACAATGCGAGGATATGATGTACATACATACATGCGAGATATACTCGTGTATAATAAGTGTTTAATTCAAATAAATTTATTTTGACAAAATGCAGCGTTTAGTATACGGCTATGTACGTAGCATCGTAACTCCTACTGTACATACTGTATTTCCATTCTAAATTGAAAATAGGTAGAAAAAAAGCAAGGTTGTCAGATATATTTTCTAAAATTGCTAAGCTCACTATACAAGTATACTTCATACTTCTGTAAAGTGTTAGTTCGTGACGTTTTTAGAAAGCTAGTTTGGAAATATTAAAAAAAATACATATATATATAAATGTATTAGTTAGTATTAAAATAAAGCGTTTAAAATTGCTGGAAAAAATAATAATAAATTAAAACAACTTTATGTATGTTACTATACTTAAGAAAATTTTGAAGAGCCGACAACGCGATGCCGCGAATGCACCAGCGAATGCCGATAATTATACTATTGGATTGCTTTATATGTAATAAATACATGCCAAATACTTATTCGGTCCACTGTGCCATAAAATTTGTACGACGTCGTTAAAATGATTTACGACTTTAGAAATTCTACGTGTTTAAGGCGCCAGTGACGTGTATTTCAGCTAGGTTTATTAACACAGACAATTTTTTGAGATTGTCTGGCTAAATGAGCATTATTTACAGCAAATTATATTACAAATATTAAGAGTTTTGAATGCAGGCTAATTTTAATATCCTATATTGATTTGAATGAAAACAATTATTTCACAATTTTCGAATTTATTAAAGATATATGCACGCTCATGGAATCATAAAGTTGCACCGCTTTTTTTGTTCCCCAGGCGTATTTATCATTTTCAATTAAAAATAGAAGGACTATACATATGTATGTATGACAAAGGTACCTACTCCACTTGCCGAGAAAAGTTTACGCATCTAAAGAAAACCTGTTTTAAGTATTTGCGCAAATTACTTCCAGTATTTATTTTTAAACTACCTAGTTGTAATCCCGGTGTTCCATCGGTTAGGCTGGACGCGGAAGCACGTAGGAAACAAACATTAAACATCGTTAAATGGGGGCTTGGTCATTAACCCCTCGTATCTTCTCTCTCCTTCTAATATGCTAATTATTTTTAATCGTTCCTAGCTCGGTTCGGGGGAGAGAAGGAACCGAACGGGAAGTTATCCTGTTTGTATTTGTAAAAGTAATGATTACAGTATTTCGACGCTTCGTCTCACCTGTGTTTTCGTGCTAATGTAATGTCTTCACAATTTATTTTTAACTAGAAAAACACCTTTCAAATGGCGTATCATAAGTACCGGTGCACTTTATTGTGTCAATCCGTCCACTCAATTTTCGTCTTTTTTTCAGTTTTTTCAAAGTAAATTTCTTTTTTTCCAAGAATTTCTGCCACTGACAATTTACAAATATTGTACATCTTACATAGGTTAACGTTTTTAACACCATTTTTTGAGTGATTTATCAAATCCAGCTTTTGCTCCAAGGTTAGCCTCTTAGCAGGCTCTTTTCTCTGCAAATAAACAGTACAATAATGTTTGTTTTGTATCACGGTTTTCTTAAAAATACATATTTTCTCATAATTTTTCATTTCAGTTTTAAATTATTATAGGTTACGTCAACAAAATGTTCAATAAAACAACCTTTACTTTGAATTACAAAATAATTACCTGCATCACTCTCTCCTTTGCACCTGACATTTTTTTGTTTAGAAAAATGTTCTTTCATTAACATGTACACATGTATGTATGTATTACATTTGCATAAAAACTTCGAAAAACAAAGAGAAGTACTAGAATGAGCCAGAAACACCCTTTGCGCATGCGCCAGCGTTCAGTTCAGTTTGGTTATCCCGAGGTGAAGAGAGTTCGGCAATGTGGAATTTCGCGGAACGGAAAAGTTCGGAAATGTGGATGTTGAGTGTACCATGTATACAATACATACATTGTATCTCCTGGCTATATCCTGAAATAATTATGCTGTTAGGATTTTCTACGTCGGCGTCGTCTGTGCTGTTACAATTTTAGAGGAATAAAAAAAATCGTGGTGTGCCTTTGTCCTGTAGTTAGTGTGTGTCGTTCTTATGTATCCAGGGTCGGCGGCGAGGTGTCAAGGTCGCAGCCCACGTGCGGCACGTTCGCTCGTCCGTTTTATATCGAATCGTTGACTTTGTTTTATCAGCCGAGAAGGTTATCATTCGCGATAAGTTCTGAACTTAATTGATCCTTGATGGTTTTTTTACGCCGATCGACTTGAAAGGTTACTTTATTGTTACAAAACCGTAGACATTATTTTTGTTACTTTTTTTAGTCGGTAGTAGCGATTATAGGTAATACCCCGTTTTTGTTTTATAAAACGTTATTTAATTGGAATTTTTAGGTCGTTATCATTTTTTCAAATTAATCGGGCTTTTTATCGCCGCCGAGCTTAACTGGACTTTTCTCGGTTCCGATGCAAGTTACCTACTATAAAATTCCGAAATACATGGGTATGTAATCGACGAATATAATTTTACAAAATACCTAATTTATGTTTTAAAAATGTATTCGTAAAAATATCGCCTATATTTTTAACATAGTTTTAGTATTAACTATATGTTTTAGTATTTTAGTATTTACGTTGTCGGCGTACTAAAATATAATTTTAAAATTATGTTTAATTTAATACCTATAATGTCATAGCAACACATTAGATAGCGTATAGTAGACATCAAACTTATAGTTGATATTAAAAAATCTCACAAAAAACACCGCGTCAAAAAAGTCCGAATTACAGAGGCGTAAACTGTACAAAAACAACGTGCCAAATTAAGGCACGACGACGGGACGTCACGATGAGCGATGTAATTCAGGCTTCTCGCTTTTTGTGTTCGTCTTATTTGCGCTTCTCCAACGTTCCTTATGGCATGCAAGTAGGGTAAACTAGTGCATTGTCTAAATACAACGAGATACAGAAACAACTGCATATTATTTCGTGTTTTACGCTTATAATAAATACAGTTTTGTGTTTTTTTGTACAGTTTAGTTGCCGTTATATAACATTTATTAGTAAAATATTGATAATTGCATTCCATCAGTTGGAATTATGCATGTTGCTCCACTCGCCCCGCACTTAGTTACGCTGCGGTAAATAATGTGTTTGCTTTGATGGTTTTTTATGTCTACTATAAGTTTGTGGTGTACTATACACATACGTAGGTGAATTTCTGATATTTTTCTGTTTGTTACAGATTGAAAATCCATTCAGTCCAACGTCGTGACAGGGCGTATCCACTTCGACTACTTGTTTCTTCACTTTATTCGGCACAACAGCACACACAAAAAAGGTTTTGAGTGGTGTCTCTCAATAATCCCGTACGCCATGGAGCGTGAATCGAATCCCATGCAGGCCCTGTGCCGATCCGGATGTGGTTTCTACGGCAGCCCGGCGACAGATGGTCTATGCTCGCTTTGCTACAAGGTAAAAAAAAGAAAACGAAACCGACGTTTGCTAAGGGAAATCGTCGAGGCGTTTGAGGAATTAAATATCTCGAAGCCGTTGCCCGATGAGGGGTTTCTTTAGCCAGTTGGTTATTTTTTGTGTTACTCTGTGAAGTACATTTTCGGAAAAAAACTACAAGGAGCTTCGGGATTCTTTTCCAATCAGAAAGGAAAAATCGCCAGGAAAGTTTACAGTCACCAAACGGGCTGATGTTGTAGTTGTGTTTTCGAAATTTTTAAAAAATTTTCATTAACACGGGCAGTACAATGATGTTCCATGCAACACACTGTATAAAACTTGTTTCTGCAAATGTGTCCGGTGGTAACTGGTGGCAAGTATGGAGGATATCCATCCGCCTTTAATTACAAAAACCAAATTTATTTTCTCATGGAAGAAGGTATCGAGAAGTGAACTGAATTTTATACCACAATTGAACGTACTTACAAATACAATATGCACAGCATTTCGCGTATCACTAAAATGCCTGGTTAGTTTTTTCCTTGGTTATTTCGATTAATGCAGCATTCTATTGCAGTTTGGCTAAGATCAAATAAAAAAGAATTAAAATGTTAAAACGTTACATTTTTAATCGAACGATAATTTTAATTTATCAAAAAATCACATGGACATAAATAATAGAATATCTATGCATGGTTAATAATATGTAATTTATAAATCATATTTGACGTTCGAAGCATGGAACGGAACAAGAATATTTAACGCAGAAATAAACAAAAGCCCCGAACAGCCTATTTTCGTTGTCACCGAAAAAATGTACCCACTTTTTTCATAGTTGGCGAGACTGGTTGATTCCAGCATATAGATGATTGAAGGGTTCAATCACCCGATGATGGCAGTGTGGTTGTCGAAGCGCGCCGTTCAGTACAACATGGTACGTCGGCGTTAATGGAAAACGTTCCGTTGTTATTTAATCGATAATGCTCCACGGTTTGTTTCACATTGTTCATAGTCAATCCAGGAATCAGTTACTATACATCCTATAATTATTATACTACATACTCGTATTTCATTAATATTAGTAAGGCATATTCTTTCTATATACTGCATTAAAAAAGTGACCAGTAAGTTCCATGCTTTTGTATGTTGTGTAATGATCGAAATGGCAAAGTAGTCGAAGCATTTTGTGGATCTAGGAAACAATCAATCCCCAAATAATAGAAAGTGTTTGTAGAAAGTTAACAAACGCTAAAAGCAGTTACAGAAGCGAATAACAATATAAAAACTGTCATTCATTTACAGTTTACCTTAATACATTTTTGATAAAGTGGATGCAATAACAAAGTCTTGTTATTTGCCATCAGGATCGTGATTAAAAAAAATAAACTTGAATGTTTTTTTTGCCAATTTAATTATTTACAGATGTAACGTTGTTTTAATTACACCTACGTGTACACCAATATCAAATTCTTCCAGAGAAAGTTCTGTAAACTTCATACTATACCGGGTGACTTGGTACCGCGACGTATTCCTTTGAAGAGGTGTTAGTAGAGACAATTTGCAGTCGACTGAACCACAATATGCATAATCCACTTGTTGATAGTTTTCGAGATATTTTAATTTTTGTGTTTTCTTAGAAATGGACTACCTTTTACTACTAATTGTAAAATAAAAAAAGGAGAATTTTTTTGTTTGTATTTTTTTTGCCTCTACCGTTAATACACATAGTAGTTCATGTTATGTAACAAATATTATGTTAAATAGTTTGATATAAAAATACAGCAGCTAAAACTTGGTTGCAACGGTTGTTAGAAACTTTAATCCAATTGTAGATTCACCAGGATTTATTTCAAAGATTTGTGAATACATTAAACGTTCAAATTATTTTAAAAACTTCTCTGATTGATCACCTTTCGAATAAGGTATACATTTTGAAGAAATTTCCTGTTACTTCCATAATAAAAAAAATAATAGGTGCAGGACACAACTTAGTCTTCATTAAAAATTGGAAAAATAAATAAAAGTCCAATATTTATTTTACATTTTATTTGATCCAGTTTATAAGAGATGTTCGAAGTGACTACCTCTACTTCTTGTGCAAATACGAGGCCGTTTCCTTATTCCTGTTCTAGTAATTCTGTTGGAAAAATTATTTCGTAGAATTATTGCTGCTTCTTGTATGCTATGTATTAATTGTTCCCGAGTTGTAATCTCGGTGGCATACACGACTTCTTTCATGTGCCCTCACACTTAAAAATCCAGAGGGGTAAGGTCGGGGCTCCTAGCAGGCCATGGTATAGGCTCTCCTCTCCCAATCCACCTGTTAGAGAACCATTGATCTAATAATTCTCTTATTGGCCGATAATAATGCGCAGGACATTCATGTTGTTACATAACATGAACTACTATGTGTATTAACGGTAGAGGCAAAAAAAATTACAAAAAAAAAATTCATTTTTTTTATTTTACAATCAGTAATAAAAGGTAGTCCATTTCTAAGAAAACACAAATATTAAAATATCTCGAAAACTATCAACAAGTGGATTATGCATATTGTGGTTCAATCGACTGCAAATTGTCTCTACTAACACCTCTTCAAAGGAATACGTCGCGGTACCAGTCACCCGGTACATGTATGTAGGTACATATGTACATATGTTTATGGCCGTCATAATTCATAATTATAAGTTTTATAGATGCTTTAAATTAGCTGGTCAGTACAGTAGAAGAGAAAGGTCATTGTTCACCTCCCGCTATATGCTACTTCCTCTTGAAATGTACTTATAATAAAAATTACAAGAGACGAAATTAAAAAAAAAACTTCCTCGTTGCAATATATTGCTACAAATCATGTGCACTAGTTGATGGTGACGATTCACGATATGTCTTTATCCTGTTGACTGGTAAGAGAATGGAAGTGGGAATGACTCGCGTGTGAGCTCTGCGAATAGAATCTGGGTAGAGCTTATATTAACCTTTGACGGCGGGACTGGTCGATATATCGACCAGCAGTCATGTTGGGGGCTTCCCATGAGAAATTCATTAAACATATCTATAAATTCGCGTCTAATAAGAGGTGTTTTAACTCAAATTTTTCCGCCGTTAAAAGGTTAAACTATAAGATTTACGTTGTATATATTATGTACTCAGATTTAGCATTTATTTACTTTAGTGGTTTCATGTTGTTTTGTTTTATATCCTACATCATCTGACGTAAAAAATTCTACTGTAAAAAATGGAAACACGAATGCCAATTAGAAATAATTTCCAGTCAAAATCGGTCCCTTTTAATGTATGTCGGACTTGAATAATTCTTAAATCAGCGTAACTGAAGTGGAAACTCAAACCTATTTTATTTCTACAGGAAAACCTTAAGAAAAAACAGCAACTACCAACAACCGCCTCGAGTCTGAGCGCATATAGAGACACGACGACAGCACATCCCGCGATCAGTCATCTTCCATCCTCACCTGTCACCGATCTTCCCACGGAAGTAAGTATTTGATGTTGAAATCCGCTATTAAAAAAAGTTACTTGAATTAGTTGAAGCATAACTTTTAAACGATCATAAATGCTGGTTCAGGAATGCACGACTAATGGGTTAACTATTAAAATATATTTTTGCCTAAGTAACGGCTATTTTATCAGTTTGGGAAAAGTAGTCCTTTGCAAAAAGGCAAAAGTTAGTCGGTATTTTAACTAACTGCAAAAAATAAGATATCATATTTCTTTCTGTCATTGTTTGTTTCAATTTTAAATACAATTATTTTCATCAAGGGAATGTTTGCATTTTATATTTTCAAAATAGTCCAGCTTTTCAGAAACCTTTATCAGTCATTCATCTAAGTTAAGCATTCATTGGCAAATTTCATAACATAATAGAAAATAATTCTGAAAATAATTCAGGATTCTGTTTGTTGTCTGTTGAAATGTCTTTATTAAAAAAAAAGAGTTCTACATTTTATTAGCAATAAAGAGTAAAAGAAGCAATCGGTCATTTTCATTGGTAATATGGTTAGAAAATTCATATAAAATTATTTGAATAGTCTTTCTCTTCAATCTCCTTTACGCCTCTTTCAATACACGATTTGTTGGCAAAACTGAATGAGTGAGTGATAGCGGTAAAAACAAAATTGGTTTGCCCATTATTTATAACGTGTTGGGTTATTATCTTACCGATTTTTAGTAATGACCTTAGGTACCCGTACCTAGATAATACGTAGCTACAGAACCGTCTGGTACTAAATCGATTCAGAAATTTAATGTCGGTAGTTAGTTAATTAGTTGGTTGTAATAAATCAATCCAAACATAACTTATACCCCCTTCTGTATGAGGTTTATCTTCAATAGAATGGCTTTTATTATTGCACTGATTTCTCTTAATTCGCCTAGTAACCAAGACCTTGCCATTGTTGTTAATACACCAGCCCCCCCCAAAGCGCCTCTCGGGGAAAATGTCTGACCCGATGACATTTCATCTGCTTGACACATCCCGTCAAAATTCATAGTGTGATGTCATCATCCGACCATAAATTAAAAGAATTCACCTCATCCACCACATTCGTCCTCGCAGAGGAGGCAGAGGAGAGTCCCGTATCGTCACTGGGAGGCAGGCCCGCCACCGACGGAGATGGCGGCGACGTCGCCGCGCCTCCCTCTCGCGACCCCACTAACGCTTTCCCCCTAGCCGACCACGAGAAGGCGGAATCGCAGGTGGAATGCCGCAATTTACGTGTTGGCCCCTAATTTCTCGTGTTTGTTGCCCGCAGGCCCCGAAGAGTGCTCGAGCCAAACGCAGGCAGCGCAGGCGCAAGCCGCTAGTCAAGTTGCCGAGGACGCCGCCGCCGCCGCCGCCGCCCTCCGCGGAGGCGGACTCGGGCAGCGACGACAAGGACGGCGACAAGGACTCCAAGAAGAAGAAGAACCGATGTGCCACCTGCCGCAAGAAGGTCGGGTTAACAGGTGAGTGGGCATCTTTATGTCGATTTCTGATTCGGTAGGTTGCTATATTTTATTGCCGGTACTTGTTTTTGTACATCTGCAAATCTAGAATTGTTTATAAACGCCGAACTGTAAACAAATCATTGCGTAAAACGAGAAGGATCAGTTTTGTTCCGTGTTCTCCATCATAAAGTATTATCGACGAAGCCCTCTACTATGTTCATGTTAACACAGAGAAATCGAAGAAAACGCGTCAGTCTCTTACCCACTACATTTACACAAAAATGTGTTGTGGCTGCAGTTTCGAAAGTATTATTCATTTCAAACATTGATTCAGATAAGAATAAATAACAGCGAAATATTGTAACTGTCTTGATTCATGCGAGATAATCTGACATTCCTGGAAGATAGAACAGGATAGATTCCGTGATCCAAAAGAAGACGATTTAGGCCAAGTCTGTCCAAATAATTTTGTTTTGTGTCCAGTACCTAATTTCCGCCATTACATGGTATACTCTGTCATTTCCCGGATGCCCTGTATTTTGTTAGGAGATGTATTTATATTTACATAATGTGTGAATTTTGATTTAAGAAACCTATTAAAGGCATTTGCATAGGTACTTACAATTTTCGTATTTCAGTGTCTGGTTGGTCAAGTACTCTGTAAAAGATTCTGTATTTTCCTTGAAAACATAAAACAATTTTTTTCCTTTTGTCCTTTTCTTGTTAAAACAAAATAAGTTCATATTTTATTGCTATATTTAGAAGCACCAAATAATGTCTCCTGCAAACCTTTACTTACTCGATTAAACATAAATAATCTAAACAGGTAATGAAAAAGATGTAATCGATTAACATTAAGCTTTTCAGCGCATTTTATGTAAAATTCTAGTCATTTTGTATGGGTAAACTAAACTGGAATTTTTAAAAATTGGGAACAACAGGAAATTATCTTATTTATCTTGGCGACATTAAATGACGTCGATGAAACGACAATTAATTTGAACATGCTCAGTTGATATCTGCGTGTCTTCCCCATGATGAGAAAACGATTGCTAGGGGTTGACTTTGAGGGTGGTGTCAGCCAGATATAGTGGTTTCTTCGCTGTATCTCGTCCTCAAAGTCGTGTGGCCCAGTGTGCATAGATTATGAGAGCTGAGGGGATTAAAATACAAAATAAAAATAACGATGGCGATGACGGTGATAATAATTGTCTGGCGTTTATTTAAAAAGTGCCATTTTGGTTTCAGGGTTTGAGTGCCGCTGCGGAAGACTGTTCTGCGCGATCCACCGATACAGCGACAAGCACGACTGCAGTTTTAACTACCGAGAGATGGGCGCTCAAGAGATCCGACGCAACAATCCCGTGGTGGTCGGCGAGAAGATCCAGAAAATATGAGCCCCGCCACAAGCGTGCCATGCACCTAATAAAAGAGTGAACACGGACACAAACTGATCGATTGGGTGCTCGCCTAGTGTAAAAGACTCAAGTGACTACACGACCTAGTGCCACTGGCCGGTACGGAGACGCCAGTAGGTAGCGCGGTACATTATTACAATTGCCACTCAAAAAATTCTATTTCTTCTGTCATTTAGTTTTATTTCAGTTAATAAATTTATAGGTATATATATATATATATGTCATTTTAGCTTCTTTGTTGATTGTGTATATAGTCGAGTTATTATTTACGATGAGTCGAGGGGGCCTCCCGAGGCCCCCCAGCTCTTGCAATCTAATCTAATACTGAGGTGGATTTTGTTTGTTTTATGCTTTGGTCGGCCAAAGACGTGGAGAGTTGCTGTTGTGGCGGCGGCGGCGGCGGCGGCGGCGCTTGCTTTGCACTTGTAGTTAAACGATTGTTGTCTTTGTTTTTGTTTTTGATGGGCGCGGGGAGGGGGAAGCGCTTTGCACGTCGGCGGCCGACGGAACCAGGTTAAATGAATTAGTTAATTGTTTCTTTTACGAGAGCAATCAGGTTTACGTTATCGTGCAAATAAGTATACAGTGACACGTGTGAACGACTCGTTGGGCTGGATCGAGTAGCTGTTTTGTTCCACAATGTTGCCGGCTGCGCGCAAGGATTGACTGAGCGCGTGGGCATAAAAATATCACCGGGAGTGTTGATTTATTTCGGTTGTGCGTTAGATTAATCGTGCCGTGACGGCCGCCGAAGGAGAGAGAGCCAAAAGTCCCCGCCGTACACCCTTTTGCTACATGTGGTCCTCCGTGAGGTCGCGCTGCCTCGTCAACATCGGGACTGGGCTCTTCTTCTGGCACCACCACCGTAACACCATAATTAAACTACGGAAACATACGCTTCATCGATTACTACTTTGATTCGCTACAGTGTGCTTTTCAGTGTGTCTAGGATTTCGTATTTCTGTCTATTCGCTACAACATGCATACATAGTTGACTAATCTATCTTCTTGGTAAGTTTGTTCGGTTCACTGCTAGTTCAGTTTATGGCAGCCATAGAGGAGTAATTTCATGTGTTCTTTTTTTTTTTGTCGAAAACTGACAACCATCGAGGTATAGTTCACCTACGATAACATTGTTCTACATATTATTAACCTAGTAATTGTGCAATAGCTTTACATAGAAACGAAATTGATTCTTAAAAAAAATACTCATTAACAACCTGAACTCGCAGAGAAAATTATTTGTTATTGCGAACATTTACTTGACGATTGAAAAATATCTTCAAAACTGATTTTTCAATAGTTTATTCAACAAATAGGGGTGACTGGCGTTTTGTTGGACGTTTCGGCATCGGGGGTTTCCGTCAAAAATATGTTTTAACGAGAGATTTATATTTCTGAAATTATACATTCCATTTACTTCACAAGTATATAATAAAGTGAAAATATAAATTTATATTAACTAACAATTTCAGAGAGTATTCAGACTGATGAAATTGAAGTTCTTGCAAGAATTCCGAGGTTTTGATTATTGCCCTCAAATATGACGACGGCAAATGATACCGGCCGTCATTTTTTTTTCTAAATTGGTAAAAGGTTTTAAGTTGTAAAATTATTTTAATTGTAATGCCGTTACTGCACACTTTTATCGTCAATGTGCATACAAACTGATATTGTGTCATCTGCCACAAATTTTAATAACGTTTTAAATGTGAAAAATCAGGAAGCAAAGTCAGAGGTGTGACAGGTTTTTTCTCCATCATTTGTGTAAATGCCCCACGCAGTGAAATATGTTTTTAGTTTTACCAAATTCCTCATTAAGGGTTTGTTTCATTTACGTCGTCCCATCGCCTAGATGAAAATAAAACCCTCCGTCTTGATTCAGACGTGTGGCGAAACGCTCGCCAAAAATAACTCGATTCTTCATCGATTGCGGTTCACCTGGTCGCACTTTCCCCACTCGATGGCTGCTGTGAAAGTACAATTACACTACCTCAGCTTATAATAAAAATTAGTTAGAAGCCGTACCAAAAATGTTATTGGTTGCGAGACAATTCAGTGAATCGGACAAGCGCAGTGATGTGTTTTTTTGTACAAAATATTTATTTTTCTGTTGAGCGTCTAAATTCTATTATAAAGTGTTTTGATATGTAAAGCGGGACGGGCCCGGTTTGATTCACGAGTATCGTAACACCTTGTTTGGGACAGGCCCGGTTTAGTTATCGGTTATCTCTACGAGAGGGATCGATAATTAAAGGGTACCCCTTGAGCTGGTGCACATCTAATTTGGGATTGTACGCAATTAATAGGATTTGTTCATTGGAATACCCAAGGTATCGCTCATTAACGCCGCATGAATAGGTCATTTATTGAGAAGGGTTCCACTGCTTCTTTTAATTAGCTACAAAAGATATTTTTTTTTTGTTTAACAGATTTTTACCGTGGTTTTACTTCTTAACGCCGGAAAATATATTTTGTAACTGTTAAAAGTAACTGCGGAGGCAGTTTCCTTGTAGTTTTTCACGTATTAATCTAAATGTTGGTTTTGTAACCTCTAGAAAAATTTAATAGGCTTTCGCTTCTGCTACAAAGTAACGGCGCTATTTTGTATAAATAAAAGACAAATTGTTCAAAGATATGGGCTTTATAATATATTGATTATTCTGTACATAGCATTTCTATCGGCCGTTACTTTGTACCGGTTTCGTCGCCTATTGATTTTTTTTTTCTGATCAACACTAAACTGTTTTCAGTTGATGGACTAATATTGTTAGACTTGTGGTTTGTATTTTATCCAGATGGTTAATATCTTTTTGTAAAGAGCGCACTTCCATTGTATATAGTTTTTTGAGGCAAAAAAAATGTGCAAAACGATGTTTATAACCAAAAAAAGTTTTTCCTTTTACTTTAACTTTTAAATAATCCGTTGATCAGATACAAACTGTTTACATATGATTATTATTATATTACTAAGTATGCCTTGTGGCAGTGTCTAATAAACCTATTATAAAAATGTGTTTTTTTTTTTTACCCACGATACCGATAATAGTATAGGCGACCTTAGCATTTGGTGAAAAGGGGGAAAAATAGTTACAAATAAAATTACAATAGTGATTATGGGCAAAAAAGTTATACTTGAATATAATATTCTTGTGAGCAATAAAATCACAAAAGAGAAAGACCAAAAGAAGTGCTAAGAATTAAAATAAAGGTGGGTATGTCGAAGGAGGGGTATTGGTAAACAACTATGAGAATCGGCCACTTTTTCTAGAAAAATGTGCGTACGGCTTTTTTAACAAAATATCTGCAATTTTTATAAACTGCAATATACATTTTTTTTAATGCGATTGATTGACAAATGAAATGAACACCAGAGATCTAGATTGCAAACAATAAAAAAATGCCCCAAAAATTGGCTCTAAACGGTTCTTCGGAAAAATGCGATTTTTGCGAAATCGCATTTTTCTGAATCGAAATTTTGAAAAATGTGATCATGGGTATGGGACCGAAAATGAATAACAGATATTACATTAGAAATAAACCGACGATTTTTGCGTTTCTTTTAAAACGATGGATGATGGCATCAGAACAAGTATACCTTTTTTGTAGAGAACCAAATCCCCCCCCCCCAGAAAGAAAAAAAAAAAAAACCCCGATCACCCTTAAAAAAAAAAAAAATTTCCGGGAAAAAAAAAAAACAACACCCAAAAAAAGGGTGGGAAAAAAAAAAAAAAAAAAAAATTTTTAAATTTAAAAAAAAAGGTTTTTTGAAATTTGAATTTAAAAGGGATTATTAAAAAAATTGTGAAAATATTTTTACAGACAAAATAGATGTGACATTCCTTAAGACAATTTGTTATCTTGTATATTAGGTATTTTCAATAATTCAATACAATTAGTTAGTTTTGCGTTTACAAGTGTCAAATTTTTTTGAAATCAATCTGCCATTTTTTTTTAATGTGGTATCGTCGTTGACACATAAATTACGATTAGTTCATGGTCTGCATTTGGTGAATTATTTGCACAATATACACTAAAAAGAGCATGGGACTTTGTGTAAAGATAGCATTTTGGTGAAGAAGCATTCAAGTATGTTTATGAACCCTTTGCGGCATAGTGGTAGGTAGATATTTCAACCACCTAGTTTAACTAGGTCATTTTTTTAGTAATTCTGAGTGATAATAGCTTGCTTTCCACTGGGTTTTTTATGTTTCTAAAAAATTAAAAAACTTATGCGAACGCACAGTTGACTTAATTATTGGCCAACTTTTCTGTATTAGATAAATCAGAAAAATGTAGATGTTTTTGAAAAATCATTATTGGCGTTGCACATCGTCAGATTTGTGTCAAACTTGTTATTCGGGGGATTTTTGGGGTCGCTGATCAAGGATCTGAAGTTATAATTTGAACATTTTCAAATTACGACTTCACATTCGTGATCAGCGATCCCAAAAAGGCTCGAGTAACAAGTTTGATATAAAAAATATTGTAATAAAAAACGTGTGCCGTAAAGGGTTAAATTATATCTATAATAAAATTACAAATTGTACTTCTTGCAGCATGTGATTAACATTTAAGTAAAACACCTTGCATTTTGCTGAACTACAAAACTAAATCGTAGTTATTCATTTAGAAAGCTCCATCAGGGATTTTTGTTTGTAATAAAAAATTATCGAATTATTACCCTTGGTTAACATCTGTGGGATTTCTTATTTAGCTTGTTCATTGAGGACTATTTTGAAGGAAAGGAAAATCTGAAAAGGATCTGCCTAAATTCAATAAATAACACATTATTTCCACAACTGTTTTATTACTGTATAATATACATTAACAATAGGAGCAAAAAAGTCCGGACAATGAATAAAAGTAAAAGTATTGTAAAACTATAAATAAATATACCTCCAAAATATTATGGCAAAATACTTATTGATTAGAGAATTACACTTAGGACAGTGTGCGACTACAAATTCGCAAGATCGAGTCAGCCAGGCTGAGGGCAGAGTGCTTGGACGACTGGAAACACGTAATTGCGTTAAAATAACAGACAACCCCATAATAGCAAGTATTACAAATGTGCACGTGTTTGGTGATAGAAACTGTTCTAAATCATTTTCAACAACTTAACGATGTCAAACAATCTGAACAATTCCTCCAAGTCGTTTAATGACAGCGCACGCATTTAAAAATGCTCTATTTGCTCCTTTTATAAGTCATCCAAAATGTGATTTAGTGTAAATAATGGAGAGTTCTGTTCGTAAGCGTTTGCGTTCGAATACAGACAGCCTATTTAGAATTTCATCTTGAAATGTTTATGAGGGTTCTTCAAACAATTCTGGGCAGTACTAACCACGTATATACTTTCTTTAGGAAGTTAATCTTTTGCAAAATACATTTTCTACCATGCTCCAAATCATTACTTAGTTGATTTCCTATAATTTCATTGATATTCTGCTTTAAATTTTTTTTGCACGTCTCAAATGTTTCAGCTGCATTTATAATTTGCGCAAAATTACCATATTAGTTGATTATCTGTGGTGTTCAGGGTCACAGTCTAGGTGCCACCTAGACCTCTAATCTTCATCTAGTTTTTGTACGCCAATGTACTACCATAAATTAATGTGTTTGCGGATACACAATGGAATTTATTATATCGTTACCTCGACCCGACCGCATCAACGAAAAGGAAACAAAACGGCCCGAATGAGAAGCATGCATTTGGGGACTCGCCTACGGCTAGACACACAATGCATCAGGGCGGGGTGCAGCGGTCAGCATCGTTGTCTCTTCAATGTTGGGGAACCAATCAACATCTGTCGAATATTAATTAAATTCAACTGTTTGGAAGTTTGTACGAATTATGATGGCTGTCGTGTGTTATGCAGCGCGCTGCACCGATCGTGAAATCACGACCGATCTGTGAACTGCAATCGCGCACACTGTTCCTAATGCAACGCTCTATTGGTGATCGAATCATAATGTAGAAAAATCTGAGCCGTACGACATAAGAATATTGAATTTATTAAAACCTATGCTTACGTTCTATAAACATAAAATACTCGTTAAAATATAAAATAGATTAGGGATTGATAGGTAAAACAGCACTATCTGTAAACTATCGGTTTTATCTCTTTCTTTTACTTGCTGTATGTACTGCTTCCTAAGTTATATTTACACTACGCCTACAAATTACCGAAAATATATTAAATATATAATATTATTCACAAGTTTTAAATGCCTTTTGTTTCCTCCTCTGGAAAGTAAAAGAAAGACGCTGTACAACAGACTGTAACCATACAACTTAGACAAACTAAAAGAAAGTAGTTATATCACAAACATTCTAGGAAAATGATCAAGTCCCGAAGGGCATCGACGATCGGTCCGAAGGTAAAACTCATTAACTAACATCAAGCCGATCCTTAGAAAACCATCTACTAGCGATTCTCTAAAAACGACACGCCAAGTTCCAAAGATGTAAAATATAAGTTTTTAGGTAACTTTTGAAATTGGAAAAAGACTATTGCGGTTTTCGTACAATTGGTTTAGTGTTACTTTAACGAGTTTCACCTTTAAACCGACAATATAACAGTTTATAAATCCATTCAATTATAGTGAACAAGATGTGGGTTAACTTTTGAGAGTGAACGGCGAAGTACGGAAACATTAGACTTATTAAGAAGTTTTAAAATAATACTTTTTAAAGTGCATGTCTTCTACCTTTAAGTCTAGACACTAAATTGCAGATTTTAAGAGCCGGTCCAAGTTTAAGCCCCATGTATTTCATCATCATGTCCGAATTCAACAATAAAAACGCCTTTCCATCAATTTCCTGTAACAAAAAACAAATACGGTCAACATTATATATATAATTAATGAACGAGTTCTACTACATGGTAAGGCCTACGCCTAAGGCTTGAAATAAACACATTCGTCAGTTTAAGTACTGCAAGAAACTAAGAATTCTCAGATACAGTAGTTGCATTTTGTGTTGAACCCTCAACCCTAAGCAGAACTTAGACGAGCTTTTAAAATTAAGTCAACGATTTTGGATGTTTGGCTGTCGTTTATGTTTCAGTATGCCTTAACGCTTGCGTTTGGTGCACTACTGTCAATGCCCACATAGCTGTAAGGCCGGATTGTTGCATTCTCATGTTGTGTTTGGTCGATTCCGCAAGGAATTGGGGTGGGAGTGTCCATTTGAAGAGGCTACAGTTGTGTTTGCCTCGTGTTCGCTGCAATATGGATCTTGCAATCGATTATATTTTCGAGAATTATCTAAAGACTCTCAAGACAATAGACTTTAGGTTGCCACAATTAAATTATATTTGATTATATCCACCATATGGAGGAATTTGTATTTTTTTAAAAGAATTTCACTGCCCACAGATATCGAATGTTACTTGAAAGTTATCAGATTTGAAACGTTGCCCGTTGTATGCGTTCTTAGACCTTCCTCTGTTAAATATCGCTTGCCATTGAACGGTGCAACGGACTGGAGACCTAGGAGATTTAGAAAATTAAGTCAAGACGGAATGATTACCTTTCAAAACGACCAAAATTCTCGTATATTTTCAAAATCAAAAAAGTTCAATAATAGGTAGATCCCCGTGCGGAGAACTTTAAAAAAATATCTAATCTATGTATATGTTATGTGAAGCACACGAACAGTTTTCTCTCCTAAAAAGGTAATTTTCCATTTGTCCACCTCTAAAATTAAAGACTGTTTTACACACACCAATTTATTGCGCAATAAATTGTAGAATTTATTTTTCAACAAAATGTCCAATTTTAGTCAATGTTTACACTTTGCAATTTATTGCCAATTTCAATACTGCCAACTCTCAATGACTAAAACCTAAGAGTTATCATAGGTTTGTCCCTAAGAGAAATCGCTTATCTCATTATGAGGTTGGTACCATGAAATAAATGTAATGTTACTAAATATCCCTAAAATTGGCCAAGAAATTAGAGAAAGTGGGCGCAATTTCTGTTTTACATGTATTCGAATAAATAGAAGGTTAACTTGTACAAGTTATTGCGAGAAAAATTGGTGTGTGTAAAACAGTCATAAGCAAAACTTATATAAGCAATGCTTATATTGCACAACGGTGTAAACGGGCATTAAACTCTAAAATTTATAGCTTATTGAAACTAATTATTGGTAGCATCAAACACTGCGGAATGTTGGCTGACAGACAAAAGTACTTACGTGTTTTCTGAAGAGGTCTGCGTGGACCCCTAAGCACGGATCTGTGGACTCTATAAACTGTATGACCTCCTTCGATGCCCCATTCCTGGGTTGGTATTTTGCTCAAACTGGCAATTGAGGATTCTGCCAAATTAGACGGCTCAGTCGGGGTGGTGGAGGTGGCCGCTTCCTGCTCAGGGGGCTTACGTTTCGCTGGCGACGGTGCCGATTTCAAGTCACATGCTGAACAATCTTTAGCCGCCTCTTCCGATCCTGCAATTTAAAATTTTGCTATAATATACATATAATTTAGTTGTACTCAAATAAACTAGAATGTTTAGAATAGGAATTAGATCTCTGCTTAAATGTTCAACAAAACCAGGTGACCTACCGAAAATATTATGACAACATCCCAGGGCTTGAGAAATGATCTGGAACACGTTCCGTAAATCGCTGGCCTTTGTCAACAGCGGCAACTTTATTGTGTACGTATTGCCGTCATGCGTTATTACCATCTCTTCCCCTCTTAGAGCTCCCAATCGGGCCAGGATTGTTTCGGACTTGTGAGACGCCGACAGAATCTGACTAACCAATTTTTTGGCTAATGCCGTCGGTGTGGTGTCTTCAATTACGCTGGGTAACTGACTTGGGTCTATCAAAGGACCACCTGAGCAATTTTTCCGGAAATATATGGTTATGGGGGGAGGTGGAGGAGCTGAAGTGTCAGCTTCCGGAGACTGTACTACTTCAGGAGCTGTAGAGCTGACCGTCGGTGTTGGAATTGGTGCTGTAAACACTGATCTGTACCTAAACCTATCAAAAGAGTGGGTTATCAATGTTTTTTTTTTATGAAGGTCTAAATAAATCGTCAATAAAAAATTAGTGTAAGGTGTCCTTCTGAACATACTCTTAATTTACATAATTCTAAAATTATGTAAAACTACATACAAAAATTAGATTTTAGAAAAAAATATTTTCTCAAAAAAAAGTAACGAAAGGTTACTTAGCATTACAAAGGAACTCATGTTAAGTATATTAATTTTTGGTTTCAGTCAAATTTTCTTGATATTTGGGGTTTAGATATCATGTTAATAAAAAAAGGACAACCCTTTGTTTATAGTTTGAAATGGCTGAAAAGCCCTTTTAAAGGCTGTAATTTTAATATAAAGGGTTTTACAGTTATCTCTCTTACAATTAATACAAACATAATTATCCCATTCAAAATGTTCAAAAACATATATGACATACGACCAAAAACTTTTATATGAAAATACTCGTTGTATCTCTAACATGAAAAGTTTTAAGTCTTCACCCTCACAACATTTACCCAGGCATCATTACCTAAAGCAAAAGTGTTGAAAATATTTAACCGAAAGCAAAAATCAAAGTATTTCATACAAAAATTCTCATTTTCAACTATTTAGAGGGTTATAGATCTCTAAAACAAAGGGTTTTCTCTAGGGTCCGGAAATGTGTGCTGCAACGCAGGGCTCGGCACTATAAAACTCTATGATAATGGAAGTATAAATCGTATTTTTCAAGCGCCTTGCAAATTATATACGCGTGTATTTCTTGCCCGTGCTACGTATGGCATTGGCCCTTCCCAATAACGTTCCAGAACCAGCGTAGTAGGATAGTCTAATACAGTTTAACACGCATGACAGCAAACCTTCCGAATCTTAGTTACCACCATCGAACCTTCTAATCAGCATGATAATAACGACCTAAATCCAAAGTTTCAAGAAAATTTAACCAAGAGCAAACATTAATGTGTTTCGTGAAGGATACATTAATCACAATTGTCACATTAGCATACATTTAATTTCTCACTGCTTAAGGCAGTTACAATACAAAATTTTACAACACTAATACACAATAGGTTAACACCAATTTATTGCCCGTAAAAAAAAAAACAGTTTGATTCCAGTTGACCAATGAATAATTGTAGAATGAGAGTTTGCTTTAATTTCTGGACTATTTCAGAGAAAGTTGGTCATTTATTTATATGTGCTAACCACACATATAGTTTGGTGATGTATGGCTTGTGCACTATACATAACCAGTACAACACTAATAATGGAGCTCTGTATTGGTTATAATGAAAATACTCAATAAATTGTTGGAAATGTCAGTTGCAAATTTTTCATAATCTGTATAAAATGGATGAATTATTGAAAAAGAAAGTGTCCAATTAATTATGCCGAATTGAAACGTCAAATTAAACATTGTCTTGTTTGTTTTTTTAATAACAAACTGGTTTTCAACAGACCCCATTGACGTATTCATCTTAGTATCCACCTTCGTTATTTCATATTAGCATATACGAATATTTTTGACGATGACGCAATGGCATTCTTAGAGTGGTTCTACTGAATACCGTTAATAAGAAATATACGTATGATAAAAGAAAATTTAAAGAACTATAATTTTTCTTTAATATCAGGCTCAATTAATTTGGGTCAAAAAATACACTGTTAATAAATAAATAATTACCTGTTAGCGCCAGAATTATTTTTTTGTCCTGGAGGTTGCATTGGATGCCCTGACTTTGCACACCATCCCACGGGGAATATGTCTCGACTATCGTATTTGCACCAGTAGTCAAAAGCTCCCCTCCAACCATCAAATGTTACATGAATTTGGTCATTTTTCACAGCCCCTACTGTTGCACAGCATATTAATTGTGGATTCTTTTTGTCAACAGCCTCTAATTTTTGGCCAACTTGAAACAGATTTGCTCTGGGTCCGACAGGTTCTTTCTGGAAGATCTTTGAAGGGGCCATCTCGGCACCATTCAGAGTTTTGAGAAGGAACATCGGCCAAGAGCTGGCATTCATTCGAAAACCTAAAAGATACATACAATACTTTGTACAGTATATGAAAAACCAAAAATAAGAATTAATTTACAAATATAACTATAAAAAGCTATACCGATCCTGAGATATCTATAAAAACATTAAAATATGACAAACATTAACAAACTTATGATGTCTTACGATGACGTACATATCGCACTCCCGCTTCAGAAGTGACATAAGTAAAAAAACTATAATATTGATTTAGAGACGTTTTTAATTATTGGTCAAACTAATTTTGTTCTCAAACTCACCGGCACTTTTAAATTTAAGTTGTTAACCGTCTTTATTTAATGTTGATGCCTTTAGAAGAATAACTATTTTTCTATGCGTATGGGTATTAACTTGTTCCTTTCAAAAATGACTTAATACCAAAAATGGAAATTTTTGAGTTATGTCACTTCTGTAGCGGGAGTGCGATATGTAATTACTGGGATGAAAAGTAAAATATTTCGAAAAGTATTTGAGATAATCACAAAAATGATTGTAGATTCTGAATGAGCATTGAAAACTACATCGAATCTATATTTCCATGTGCCCTAATGTTTCTGGTTTTGTGGTTGTCGGCACATATACATACATACTTACTGATTTTAGTACTTTGCATTTTTCAGGAGACAAAATGAGTAATAAATATCATACACATTCTGGGCGCCCTCGACACACGTTTAGAAAAAATTCGATTAAAAACCAATGAAGATCAGTGATACACAACTGATGAATTTCGGTGTTAGTTGGAGTTATTACTAGCAGCTCTTGACCATGGATTTGAACATAAGACGCCTTGCCCCCCTATATGATCAGACATCACAATTTCGGGAGAAGAGGATGACAAAACTTGCGAGAATGTAGGAGTGCCATTTCAAGCCCATAAAAATTTAGAACATAAAAGCCAATATATGTCTTGCTACTGAGGAGGAACAGTGCAACCACCCTCTTAGAGATGGAATCGTAAACTCCAATCAGGCAGGACTTCACGAAATCTATCCATTTGTTTATGGGTCTCCCCCTAACAAAATTTTCACATACATCGCCTCAAAATTCACGTTTCTATACGTAGAACTCAACAAAAATGCCACGCGTGCCACTAAAACCTCAAATATAAAGGTCCATGTTTGGCCGTATGTAACCAAATAATAATGTGAATAACTGTGTTCACTGCTTAAGAGAAACTCAGTATCTGATGTAATTATAACAACCTTGGTTTTTGAGGAAAGGATAGTATTTCTGGTAAAATAAAACTATTTTTTAATAAAAAAAATTTTAACCGTTCAACAAAAAGGTGTACAAAAAAGGTGTTTTTCTCCGTCACTTAATGCTTTGCTGATCAAAGCAGAAAACTACTCTCACATTCAGCTATGATTTATCAGGCAATCTATATTTTCTAAATGAAATATTTTAGAAACTTACCCAATGGTGGTTGAAGCATTCCACCGGACTTTTCGCAGTGACCAATAGGATGTATTTCATTAGAATCGACCAGTCTCCAAAAATCATTTTTGTTATCACTACCATCCAGTCTTAACCTTAATCTAGGACCCAGTATACTGATAACAGTAGCAATACATGTAGACGTTACATTTCTGGGATCTAAAGCTTCCAGTTTCATCCCTACTTTAAATTCGTTTATTGGGGCACTAGGTGCTTGTTTAAAACAACGTTGGGGAGCAGGGATACTATTGGTCTCCCGTAAATATTCATCCCAATCAAAAGGCTGATATGTCTCATACTGAAAAGGGCCTGGAGAACCTTCCAAGGGAGTCGTAGGCGCAATAGCTGCGACTCTCGACTGTAGGTCCTTCTTTTGATGTTTGTTCATGCAGTATGTTGAACAGTAATCTTTTGAAGGGCTATTGTTACCTCTTATGACATTGTCACATTGTATGCATGCCCCCTTAATGTATGCTTTACGAAATTCCGCAAGGCAAGTCTCAGAACAAAATTCCTTCTTACCGTTTGTTGTCGGATATACATATTTCAGCGGTAGTTTATTCTCGTTGCACCAGGTACATGATATTATCTTTCTAGGGGGCCTGCCCCTTACTTTTCCAGGGGCTGTACCGTTGTTATTAGACATTTTGCTTTTTAATTCATATCGGTTTACATACAAACCCTATATAATACCCTACTGATGCCATAATACCGGCAACTAAACCTCTGCAATACTCGTCACATTCGTACACAAGGACGATTTCTGGTTTTATTTGAATCCTCCTAGAATGGTATTATAAATAATCTTGTGGAAAATTTATGAAAAAGCACCACAACGTCACTGATGACAATTATATATGTAAAATGTCAACAACCAAATCGCTAATGCGCTTGATGGTGTTTGGACAGTGATACCAATATCTAAAGATGAAATTTACTTCCACTCCAGCATACGTAGCGTGCTGATTCGCGCGAAGTTCAAACGTGGCCTGCCGTTTTGTGTCATTTATTGTTGATTGGGAAATATGTTTAAAACTGTCGAAATTTCTGAAATAACCAAAAACTAAAACTTGCAATCCGATATGAACGCATTGATTGAAATTTAGAACGCGATTTAAGATTGCCTAAGGAAATTATAATTAAAAAGGTAACAAATTATAGTTACCTACTTATAATTCCGTAATATTATGTCGAGTT
The DNA here is from genome assembly GCA_029963805.1 of Aromia moschata. Lineage (NCBI taxonomy): Eukaryota > Metazoa > Arthropoda > Insecta > Coleoptera > Cerambycidae > Aromia > Aromia moschata. The sequence goes on along the minus strand of JAPWTK010000242.1, from coordinate 582,580 downwards.
TATTAACTATTCGTTAATTATTAATCAATTAATTAAGTTAACTATTTGTTATTTGTTTATTTAAATTATTTACTAAGTATTTGTTTATATAAAAATACTTATATGAATAATTTTTGTCGTGAGCTTAATAAACCAAACACGAATAAAATACTATTACTTTTTAAAAAAAATTACTACGAATTAAATAAATACGCAAATAAGGACTAGATATATGTAGGTTAAAAATAAATACGAAGTAAAAAAAAGCATATCTAAGACAGGGTTTAATAACTTTGTATCAAAACTTTTTGATTAAGAATATATGGGTGCAATTTTTATGCCTTAGAACACTTTTAAGGTTTGGAACCGAAATATCGTTACATCAGTTATTCTAATTGTATGGCAAATATCTTAATTGATTAGTACGACTGCAACCAAAAATGTACGTATTATGAGTAGGTATATCTATACGGTACTCTCACCACTTTTTTTCGTGAAAGGTTCCTGAGGCAACTTCAAAATTTATTGATACTGCCATCGATATTTTCGATGATCGTAATTGTAAAATTGTAAGGCCGTCTTCAAATAGGTAGTATATAATTTAATGTACCTATTAATTGTCACTAGAAACTAATTTACCTGAATTAAAAATAATCATTCTTTGTAAGCCAACATTTTTAAACGAAATCAGATATGATCAGGTTTATACCACAGGTTATCGGCACAGGCAATACTAATAAAAATTTGACCAGAACAGTAGTATGTTTCCTCCTCCTTTTTGAATCACATATACATACTTACATACATATGTATGTATAGTATGTATGTGTTATACATTATCCGTCAATAAAAATGATATATTGATACTGTTTAAGCATGCATATTAGAAGATCTAAATAATTCTGCATGGCGTTCTTCTGCGAACACATAGTTTTCAGTAGAATCAATACTCCCGTAATAAATGACCGGATTTTCTTGAATAATGATGCTTGCATAAAATTTACATAAAAGCTTTACGCTTCCAGTAGAGTCTAATTTCAAATTCTAACACTTCGTAGCTAATACGTGAGCCTTAGGTACACGATATTTATGTAGTTTAGAATACGTCAATTCATAATTCTGCGGGCATTCTAAACTAAAAACTTTAAATTTTCGACAACGTATTCTTCAGAATGACGGGTCCAGGGCTTAATGTCTTATGTATAGTCGTATGCGGAGCTTTATTCATGTTCGTGCAGAAATTCGAATTTGAATAGCAGTTCCGTGGGAAAATCACTTTTTTCTATCGCCCTCCTTCACAAAATGACGCACAGTTTCTCAATTATTTTCTTCCATTTTCCATCCATCCATTAAAACTGTAATCATATCCTGACGATGCCAACATGGTTGGCGAAATGCGCGTTGCGTTCAAAAAAGTGTTTCGGTGTTAAGTGGAAAAATATTGAAGCGTGAATTCTGTTTTTAATTAGAATGCACTTTGGGTTGTTCTATTCGAAATACTAAAACGCAAAACACGTACCGGCCGGCCTACTGTTGTCGTTTATTTGGCATATGTAAATTATTAAATCGGGTACTAATTGCAAATATTAATCATTTCTTTATCTCGCGAAGGGGTCGATTCATGAATAATGGTTTGCTGGAAAATATTAATAAAAATTAGTGCGGAACCTGACAGCCCTCACTTCTAAATGGAACACTGTTCGATAAATTCCAATTTTATCAGTACCTATCACTTTTGCGTCTGACATTTTTCACCCCATGCCTGCGAAACAGTGCAAAATGGTAATTCCGGTCCAGCAGTGAAAATGTTAAATCTCACTTTACAATAATGTGTGTAATGTAATAAAATAGGAAGTAAGTACCTGTACAATATGAGATGGATAATACAAAAGAAGTAATAGGTATGTTTTTTGTGCACAAAAAAAATTACATCGTGTTTAAATACACTAAAATCATCGAATACGGACTTAAAATTAGACATGTGAGGTTTAGAGAAATTCCAAAAAAAAAAACCGTCTGCTCAAAAATCCACGCCAAGTTGCCATATTGAATTTATGCTGTCTAAGGCCCCCTGCACAATTAACATAAACGTAAAATTAACCACAACCACAAAGATGGAGTATATGAAAATAATGTTCTTGTCTACAACTAATTCAGTTAACATTAGCATTAAGAATGACCTTCAATCGTCAATAACCGTACACATAAAGATGAAATTATTTTATCTTTACGCTTAAAATTACGTTTTGCCAGTTATACCAACCTTATGTCTGTACTCTCGTGAAAAATGGGTTGAGGGTTACCCTAAATATAGTATTAACTAACACTAATTAATACTAAATTACTACAATATTAGTTAACAATTCGATATCCATCATTTCTTCTAATTCCAGTGTCGTTTCTGATTTTTCACACAAAATGTTTAATTTAGTGAAATTGGCTAAACTGAATCCTCTATGCGGGAGTTTTAAAATACACACGATTTTACGCAGATTTGTTGTGGACAAAACATAAAAATTACAGTTATGCTTATGGTTATGGTTGTGGTTAGCTCAATTGTGCAACAGGACTTACTGGTCTAACGTCCCTAATACGATTACCTTGACCCTTGCCTCAAGACCTGACACAAAACTACAGACAAGACGGTGGTTTTCTTAGTGAGGCGGTGTTGTGTTGTGTGTACGTTATGTGTAATGTAGTATATTCACAGTTTTGCTACTGGCTACTTCGAGATGGAATAGTGTGGTTCAGAACAAGGGTGTGGCCACTATTTTTCTTTGGGTGGGGGGGGGGGGGAGGCGTCCAATGCAGGATAAACAAAAAAGCAAAAAAAAAGGTCATTGAAGGTAAGGGCAAGCACAATCCCCCCGACTATTTTGGTTTCTACTTGACCATTTGGGCGATCGCCCCCTATCGCCCCCCCTGGCTATGCCCTTGGTTCAGAAGGTTGATTCCCTTAATCTAAGGACAGTAGATGTTCTGACTTGAATGAAGCTCGAATAGCCTAACACCCACGAATTTTAAGATATTATTTTAATAAATGTAGAAATTAGAAGCTGTTACATGTTCCGTGTGTCACCCCGTATACAGGGTGTTTCCTAAGTAATCTGAAAAACTAAAGGATTTCATAAAGAAAAGGTCAGATAAAGTTTTTTTACTATGTAGCTTAATTCTTGAGATAGTTTTATTGTTTTAGTTATTTTTTAGTTTTTTTTTCTCTGGAGCAGAATGAAATTTTCTTTTTAAATTGCTGTCAATTTCACACCGTGATAGAAGGCATGTTAAATGTTTTGTCTCTTATTTTTTTTTTCAACATTATCAGGGGCGTGTAAGAGCAACACGCCGTGCTAGCGACTTCCCTGTAGTTTCACAGTGTTGTCACACTGAGAAGGCGCACATCGAGTGCATCTTCGATATATTGCTTTCGTATTGCCCATTCGGTTTACCTACGAAGCAACAGGCAGGAGATATCAGATCGCTGTTAAATTGCATTCGTGTTGGACCGCGTGCGTGCATTTAAAAAACATTTTTGATCTACTCCAGATATTTTCGAAAAAAAAAACCTTAAAAAAACATTAACGCTCTGTATCTCAAAAACTAAGCTACTCAGGAAAAAACTTGATATTTATCTTTTCTTCACGAAATCCCTTAAGATACACCATCTCTTCAGTTTACTTAGGAAACACCCTGTACATACCTGCACAAATTCTTGCTGTGAATATGTACTTTTTTTTCTGGAATCGAAGAGACAATATGCGAAAGTGATCGAGAAAAGCAAGCGACTCGATCACAAACAGTCCAGTCGCCAGTCGCCAGTGGCCAGTCGCATATTCGCCTGAACGACATGAACGGTGCAAATCGACGGCCCGCAATTTGCATCGGCGGCGGCGGCGGGTCGGCGGCGCGCATACCAGAAGATCCCGCGCGAGGACGAAGAGATGAACCTGGGGCGCTAGACCTGGGGGCGGCGCGGCGTGCGCGTGCGTGGGGCGGCGGCGGCGGTGCCTTTAAGCGGGTCGGGGCAGTTCAGTAGGCACTGCCGGGTCCTGCATAGCCTACTGCCTCCGCAGTCGCTCGGGGTGTACTCACAGAAAAACGTGTTTTCCTAGTGCTAGTGCCACACACACGGTGGGTGACCTGAATGAAAATCGGGCAGAATTCTCGCCCGAATGCCGACCGAGATACAGGTACAAATTACGTAATGCCTCTTAGCCGGAAACGTACGTTTGTTATAAATAACCTTATTGTCATTTACCTATTTATTGTTCCATTTTTAATACGATTTCAAACATTTAAAATACGGATTTTTTTATTATTATTTAAGAATTGTAGGAGATAAGCGTGAATACAATGAATTATTCAAATTATTGTGTGGATCTGTGTGATTATATCACATATACGTACCTATTATACGTACATACTTTTCAAATCGGACGCCCCTTAATATATCATACACATTTCCTTTTTAATTTTTTCAATATTAAATGCAGAAACTCCAATAAGCTGTTTTACAAAAATGTCCTTGAATGTAAAGTTGTCGAGGAGGCGTTGTAACTATGACGAAACATTGTATTATCATAAAATTGTATGATATTAGCATGTGACGAAATGTTTCAATTGTACAACACTGAAATGATATATATACATCTCATAGATAATAAGCCAAACGGGAGTATGTTTTAGTTCAATATATTTGTTCTTGTATTAAGAAGAATTCAAGTCTTAATTACTAGCATCGGAGGTGGGTATGTACATCTTAAGCAAAAGAAATTCTTGCACACTATATAAAATTATTTATCATTATTACATACATTAATTAAGACGTGAAATTAAAATACCAATGGATATCTTCAAATATAAAATTTGGTAAGTATGTAGTTGAAAAGTAAGTAAAAAATGAAGTACCTAAATAAAAACATTCTGATGCCTACTAGATCAAAAAATATATTAGTTTATTTTCAAACGTGTTATAAATTCTTACCTAGTCACCTACAACAGATAATAAGACAGGAATAAACCATACGTTTGTTGAAAAAGAACAAAAACACTAAATAAAAAGTTCATTGAAAATGCAAATTCTAATGGCCTACCAATAGAATTTATATGGCAAAATCGATTTAGATAATCATTTATACTTTATGCATATGTACCTAATACCTTTTAATATGTAATTTTCATATACATATCATTTTTAATTAGTTGCATATTTGTATATAGTTCTGCTTGCATATTTCTATATATGTAGTTACAACTTCGAGTTTTGGTTTATAAACATTTTCTTGGTTTATAATTTTTATCTGTTTCTTCTCCTTTAACATACCTGCTATATGCGTGCCCGTTGGCGAGATATAAAAATAGTAATTCGGTATCAAATCTTTTTTAATCAAATTTTTAATTACTTATGTAGGTACAGAATTGTACTTCAGATAATTACTTGTAGGTACATCAAAAGCAATTAAACTTCTCACACAGGTGAAATATAGAGTAACAGTTAACGTATTCAATACGAAAGTGACACACTTCTTACTGTAAATTTCAAATCTTATTGAGTTGAGATCGCGAGGACTCTACCGAGACCCACAAAGTTCATCAAGTTAACGACTTTGCTGCAAACAATGTACACACAACGATCGCCCGACACTTTGACTCAACTTTGAAATAGTGTGTAAAATGGAGGCATCAATTTCGCATTTCGGGTAACTTTGTCACTTAGTTGCTAGCGAATTTTAATTATCGCAAGCAACATAAAGCCCCTAAATCTATAACATGTAATTATCTAATATATTAACTCAATAACATTCCAAGTAAAAAAAAAATGGGAAACAAAAACAAAATTTATCAATAATTATCAAAATTCGCTTGTTTTCCTACGTAAAATAATAATTTATAAACCTATGTGTCAAGTTAAACAGGTAAAAAAAGATTAGTTTTGCGAAAATTAAAATTGCTTGTATCAGACACATGTTCGTATCCGGATTTTCTTTTCGGACAATTGGTTCTTTCTGAATGAATTTAATTCTGAAAAATGCACTTCTGTCTTCAAGAACTTTAAGAATGTTCTTTTCTAGGCTGATTTATGAAAAAATTCAATCTATTTAGGTAGTTGTACAGTTACATTCCTTTGAACTTTACATAGTTTCTAGATATTCCAGTTTTGACTGTAGTACTCTTCAACTTCAAGGTTCTTCAACATTTTTAAGTTGTCCACAAAATAATGACGATATCATTCACAACGTTTATGTCTCAAGCGAATGTGGATGTTCCGAATATGATTTGTTAAAAACATTCCAGATATATACGATTTATGTATACCTACTGACATTTTTATTGAATCATTTTAGATGATGTTTCCCATTGCCCTGGAAATAGTATTTGCTATTATTTTATATGTAGGTATACTTCACTCATATACTCTTAATGCAAATTTCTTTATCAAAATTCAACGTGTCAGCACTACTGCTCGTACATATATTGACAAAAGTTTGATGCTGAGGCAGACTCTTCAGATTTTGCATCGCTTAACTTTAAAAAGGCAGGCTCTACCATAGATTATGGATTTAACATGAGTAGATTAATATAATCAGATAACCACACTCTTTGTAATAATATTTTGAATTTAACTTGCGGAATTGTAACGATGGAGTTTAAGTAAAAGTGTATAATTCTAAAACGTACATAGGTATGATTTGACTAGAAAACAAATGAAATAACTTTGTAATAACTAAGTAATTCTGAAAACAATGCAATGAAACGTTCATAATTACATGAATATGATTAACGAGATATTCTTTGCTCCTAATGTTGAGAAGGGAAATCCATTCTGTGACCTAGGTAGGATGATTTTGACAATTAAATACAAAAGATAATCTATATTCACGGTTCCTTCCATTCCTGAGATAACACTTTGAAGGGACTACTACTTCAGATAAAAAAAATATATTATCAGGTTAATTGGGTTATGAAGTAAAACACAAAATTGTTTTACCGATTTTACTAGTCAAATTATTTAAGAATAAAGTACTCGTATGTCAATAAAAACGGATTTTGCGGCCTGACCTGTTCTTTCTTGTATCAGTTCGTATACTTTTTTCATGCTAGCTGTCCATATACAAGAAAATTATCTCTGAATCTGTATCTTAGCCTTTTTCTTACCCGGCTTCCCTTTTTTCAGGGGTATATTTAAGACCATTAAAATGTTATTTTCTTTGTGTTTCTGAGAAACACTGTGGTCGAACATAAAAACGTTAGAATCGCGCGTTCCACTTTTTTTACAAACTGTTGATGCCGAAGACGTAATATGAATAATTGTAGGTTTGGCTCCAGTATTTCTGGTAATGTACGATATATTTTTTAGCCAGTATGCCTGATGGGAACAAACAAATGATTTGCAAAGAAGTTTCTTTAAAGAAAGCGTAAATATGTTCATGATTTGGAATTAGAAAATATCTTATATACGAGTGTTCGTAACATTGGCGGATTCACCATATTCTTCAATATTGTACGTAAAGTATACAAAGTATACTTTTACGGCATTAGTGTAGAAATTATAATACATATCGCTGCTATGCAATTCCAAATAATTAGTTTTGTCAGTGTGCCAGCACAATTGCATGACGGTAACTACAAGATTCACATGATGGCTTAGGCTTTTGGTGGATATTAGCGAAATTAATTTTATACACGATACCCACTGGTAGAGCGTTAGTTAATTTGATGTGATAATGGAAACAGCATTTCGGGCTGCGTATTTACATTAATAATTAGTGGCATTCAAAGAGTGCTTATATATAGCTCAGTGTTTGCATACGCCATGTTCATTGCGGTCATTTTGGCATCATCCTTTTATGTTATTGTACGGATATTTCAGACAGATATATGTAGGTATTTAGACACTATTACATAAAACCAGTTACCTATTTTATTATTATCATTATCAGACACAGAGTATGTATTTTGTTTATTGATTCTAATATTTTCTATTTAAATAGTCGAATAACATTTCTTTCAATAGACCTAAAGGAACATAAGAATATAACGGAACGAAAAATAATTTTGACATTGTGATCGATATAAAATCATTAATGTTTTACTTCATATCTTATTTTGAGTTATTTCCATTAGTGGATGTTCCAGTAGTGCACTATAGGCTACAAAAAAATCGTTAACTAAACAAAACGTTACAATAAAATTAAACGCTGTTTCAATGTAATTTATTCCATTAGAGTCGGAGAACTATCTGTCGAATACTTTAAAGTTAGAAAACTAGTTTCCAGTAAAACACTTGCCGATGGTGCTATACCGAAAGTAAGTAAAGGTAACAATAGCATTAATTGGAAACCTAAAATGTAAAAGAATAAATTATAAAAAAATATTGATTTAGAAGCTCTTACTTGGCGATACATTTTGATGATTTATAAAATATGTAAAAATATCTTCAAGAAAATATTAAATAAATCAGCCTTGGTAAACAAATATAATTTGACAACATTTTAAAGTATTAAAATTAATTTTTGAAAGCTTAAAATTTCTGAAGTTTATAACTGTCATAATGAATAGTTTTATCACTAATGTTATACCAATATTGGTTTAGTATTGGGAGCTCCGTTGAGACCTCTGTTGTAATTAGCCGACACATTTACATATGTCTCATTCAGAGGCACACATGTGGCTAAAAACCACATTAAATTTTGCTACCGAAATGTTGCATACGTGCTATCGTAGCTACCGTAGGTATTGTACGCTACAGGTATTTAAATTATACGTTAGATTAACTACATTCCCCATAACAATAAGTTTACAGTAGAAATACGTAGTTATCTATCGTAACAAATCCATGAAATAATCGTCTTTCATACATTCTTTAGGGTATTTTGCGAACACATCCAAACTATCTCATCCATTACGTTATACATATGTATAATGTAAATTATGGAGTTCTACTTTTACAAAAATCAAGGATTTATAATTTAATGGCTACCAAAGAACATTTACAGATCTCTTATATGTATTACAATCAAAAGGGATGCCACATTCCGTCATATAAGAAGGGCTGGTTATAATTTTCCAAAAACCGACCAAATATTTTACATATCCAAGATTGTTTCTGCAAATAAATTTTATTACAATGAATGCTACTTTTAGAAAAAATGATTAGGATGATAAATCCTATATTACTGCGCATTTAATTAAATGATTGTTACTGTTTGCGTTGCCCGCTACCAATTTTATCGGTACCTAAGCGTTTTCCTCCGATATCCACCCTATGTTCATTCGTTTTACAAAGATGGAGTAATTACCATCGTAAATTCATTAAAATGCCAATAGGATGTAAGAAGGGGCCTAATTACAATTTATAAATTGCACTGGATCCGTACGCATACGTTGAATGTGAATGTATCAACCTTCATAATGAACAATATGACATTGGTCGCTTTAACACTAGACGGAATTGTTATTCAGATATTCACTATTCAAATCACATCTTAAAATGCCGGGATTCAAACGCACGTGAACATAATTTTCGTTCAATTTCGAAAATTGTTCCGCGTTCTGATGCTACAATACTCGTTCGTACTGCCGCAGGTAATCCTGGCCCGAGTTGGAGGCTGAAGTAAAGAGTCGAATGCCAACTGCTGAAACCTGCCTCCCTTATAAACGACGGTCCTAAAAAAGCTACGGAATTACCACGCTTCATTGCGTTATTAAACGCGGTTTAGAATACCCTCCCTCCGGTGTCTATCCTGTCGTTTGATTTTACAAATTATTCTCCATGTCGTAATAATTTTAGGTCGTTAATTCCATCAAATTTTTACATTATCGAATTTTTTTATTTGCTTACGATAGACGTTACCGCAAAGAAACTTAAATTTAGTGATTAATAAAATAATGTACCATTTTAAGTAATTTACTAATTGTAAATTTGAGATAAATAAAAATTTAATTAAACAATGAGAACATTGGTTTCTAAATAGGATAATAGGATAATAGGATAGGGACATTATCGTGGCGATGTAATCGTCGATTTGCGGTATACAAAACGAGGCAGTCTTATAGCCTGCTATAATCTGTGAGAAACTATCCGTTCTTGATTGAAAGTCTTGATTTTCAAATGACAATCCCATTTTCGGTTAGTATATATAGGATTTTTCTTCGAATAATAGGTTATTTCAGAAACTGGTCTATAATACATTACCCTATATCACACAATCTATAAATGTACTTCATTTACAAAAAGATTAAAAAGAATATATATTTGCCTACGAAAATGGCGTTGTAAAACTATTCGGCACTTTGTCGAAGAAACACACCTTCCACCTTTATATTCAGAATTTCATTTCGACATCTCTATTCACAGAATATGCCAGGACATATCCTATATTGGGTGATTTATCGTGCCTTTTATGAGAAAGAGATGTTCAGTGGTTGCCAATTTCTCAGTTTTAATATAAAATGTGCCCAGTAGAATACCTATACATGTATTATATTTCATGCCACTTTGTTCTACTGAGAAGATCTTAAAATAGTTGCTTATTATTGTAAATGAACAAGAATCTTTTTCAGGACAGTTCAAACTTTAATATTCACAAAAATTCGAGAAGGATATTTTGATATTTAGTTTATTTTCCTTATTATTTCAGATATGTACAGGGGGATTTACCTTAGTCCAATTAGTCTTAGGGCGGCCTTAGCCCCTTATATCTCCGTTAATATAATTTTAAATCCGTTAAGTATTTTTTTTTACATATTGTTAAAATATGGTATTAATTGACCCGACTTTTTAAAATTGAATCGACAATTTTTCTTGAATACAGCGATTTAAAATTACGGGATAACATTTACTATATTATATTTTTAATAGTTCCATTAAAAAAGATTCAAAGGTTTACAATTCAAAAAGTTTTTCACATACGCATTTTTTGAAACACTAAATTCATTGATTATTACTATGTAGAAGAAACATGGAGATATTTAAATTTTATAGAGAACTACGTACATTTTATAGGTACAAAAAATTAAATTTTTAGTACATCCTAGGTAAGTCGGCTGAACCACAACTGATGCCGTTGAAACATTCATAATATGTATAGTCCACGTATTTTATATTCGAACATAAAATTAACGACCCTTACACGTAGAGTTCAATATTATCGGATATTCAGAGATCTCTAATCACTGGCGTACTTACGGGATTTAAAACAAATATAAAGTGTAACCTTTTCACAAAATAAAGTTGTGGACTTTTTTTGATTAGTTTCTTTAACGCCTATTCTATGGCTTATACAAAACCCAGTTCTACTTAAAAAAATCTAAAAAGTTCTAGAACCGTTTTGAAAGTGAAATTGTCAGAATATAGGCTGACTGACAGTGTCTAGTCTATTCTGACAATTTCACTTTCAAAACGGTTCACTTTTAATGTCTTGATTCAGTGTCTAGACACTGAATCGAAACATGACAAGCCAATATTCTGACAATTTCACGTTCAAACCGGTTCTATAGGGACTTCTAAATTTTTTGAGTAGAACTGGTTTTTGTATAAGCCATATATTAGGCGTTATAGAAACTAATAAAAAAAAGTCCACAGATTTATTTTGTAAAAGGTTACACTTTTATATTTATTTTAATCCTTAAATATCCTTAATCCTTCGATCCTCACTCTAAAGTGAGGATCGAAGTTGTTAGCCTCCCACTTGATTTCTTTTTTATTTTGTATACATTGAGATATTTTGAGAACGCTAGGGAGGTACGCCGCTGACCAGGTAGAATGTTTTTAAGTAATCAACTGCACAGCTCCCAGAATGTTGGGGCAATTACCGGCACCGATTAGAACGAGGCAAAACAACTGCAAAGCAATGCAATGCAACATGCGAGCGGAACGGTGATCGCTGCGGAAATCCCGAAATGAAAACTGAAGTAGGAAAAATTGGATCCGCGTTTACTTGCAGTGGAAGCAGTAGAGCTCAAAACGCGTGAATATGGAACGATATTTCCAGTTCTCCGTACCTATTAAATGATAATTCGCGTTTACTAAATAGGTTAGAAGTTAACGTTATGACTTCGCTCAATTTTATGTGTTGCAACCATCAATCGGTTGTTGCTAGAATCCGTGCATTGTGTATCCTAATATACAAAGGTTTGCCGAGAATGTAAAGGACATATGCGTTTTCATTTTAATAATGTTCATATAATAATATTATTATTATATAAGAAATGTATATCCATGGGGTTTTCTATTTAAGTAATTAAAAAAGAGGTTTGCTAATCAAAGTGATTTAAAAGTTTTAAAAAAGATTATTGAAATATGTATATAATACATAGTCGTCTCTTAATTATGCATATTTCTGTTTACCCACATTTCTTTGTGCGTGTTAATGATCATCCACTGTTCAGAGGCGAACAATGTGGTTGTATTAATTTATCTATTATAGTAAGTTAATTATTTAACAACTCTGTAACAAATATTTTTTTAGGACCATAATAAAAAGTTTCGAACCAGGATTCATCTAGACTTTCTTCGGCAATTCTGTTAATAAAGTCAAATGAATGAGACCAACTAAATTCCGGAAAAAAAGTTTCAAGCCAAATTTTGTTTGGGATTAAACTTCAAACAATGACCTAAAAATCTGAGCCTTTAGAGGCTTTTCCACAATGCTTTTTCATTGCGGTTATGATGCCCAAGATCAATTCGAGCGTATCTAATAATACCGATATACTTCTCATTTCTCTTTTATTCGGGATTTTCAAAAGCCCGACCAGTCTTTCTCCGAAAATGCATAGTCTTTACGAAATGCCATCACGAGTCCGCTCTGCAATTTATTACGGAAACTTGTAGGCATCGTGCAATGGAATAAGCTCTCTCATCAATATGCAGCATGAAATTAATTTATATGTTACCTATGTTTATAAAGTTGTTAAACATAAAGCTAGTTTGAAATAAAATTAGAATAGGAGAGATTAAACAAAATTCACGAAAATTTCGTATGGGACTTACAGATTAGTCGTATAAATATAATGCAAAAATAAAATGGGTAGCTTATTCGTTTCAGATTACTTTTTGACAAAAAAATAGACTAATCAAATGTAGTTTTAAGACTGAATTTACATTTACATTTGTAAATTTATGTCTGAAATTTACTTTACACATTTCAAGTTATGTATCTACACAATATTTTTTTTAATTATACAGTTGTTAGTAACCATCCTTTCTCATTCAACGATAATGTACGGTATATTTAAACACATACATAAGTACGTATATGTATAATAGCTCTGGTTTTGTTTTTTAGACCTTTCTACAAATTAACAAATATTATTCAGACTATTAACACGCAGTCATAACCTGTTGTTTGAATCTTCTTTAATAATTCTTTATATTACTCTTATCTATTAATGTTTAATAATAAGTAATGTTAATATAATACCTTCATCTTTTTGCTGTCCGTGAGAAGAATTTACTCCATAATATAAAAAGAATAATTACAAATACTATTTTTTAACATTTAACAAATCTATATTTTCATTAACAGTTAAAAGTAGATTTATAATAACTAACGATAAAGTGAAGTTTTGCAGTTTCTCTTTGAGGTTTAAAGTCTCAAACAAATACGTTGTAAAATTTCTCCAAATATTATTTGCATGCTCCAACATTTTAGTTCGCAAAATAAAAGTTCAATTTATATTCCGTGAGAAAACGTTTTAATCTTTTGTTATTACAATAAAATGCAATGGAGCTACATAACGCGTTCTGACGTATGTACACATGTATGCACATAAGCATGTACACAGTCGGCAATTTAAATTAAAAGAATATCACGTATTTGTGAGGACTAAAAAAAGTATTTATCTAGTCGCGCTTCATGGTTTATGCACGTTCAGTGCTGTAAATGGAAAAAAGAACTGCACTCCGCTAGAATTGGCGTTTTTAAAATAATACTAGTAGATCTAGTAATAAAAAAATTAAGTGTAAGTTTACTTCTTCAGTAAATCGTCATATACATATATACCATATTCTTGTTTACTTGTATGAGTAGGTATCATTAGGTATACCTAATTTGCTTAAAAATGGGTTCAAAACCAACTTTCTCCAATATGTTGCTTAAAAAAATAGTAGCAATTGTTTATTTTTTAATACATTGAATGTTTCTAGAGACATACATCATTTCGTTTTCTAGAAGATTAAAAAAAATGAAGAATGTTTCGCAACTATCCTTTAAACTTGATTTCCACGTCACATTTGTGTTTTCACGATTACGTAATTATACATCATCTTTTACCCGTTGGTGTGCCCAAGTCGAGCAACAATGACCTGGATATCAGCGGCGCATAGTAAATTTTTATCACGAGAGGGCCAGATAAACAACAATTTTGAAATAATGTTAATTTTGCGTATGAAAAGGGTAGTACGTGCTGTTGAGGTATCTATATGTTATATTAGATATATTATTTTCGTTAGGTTATCATAAAGAAAAACAGATTAATGATTTCAAGTTATTATACAACTTCCAAGAAATTAAGCCATCAAGCCATAATTAAGCAATACAAACTTAATTTCTTGAATAATAAGTGAAAAGTTTTCTTAAAAAAATAAGATTCAAAGTAATTCCAGATTGTGGCGAAGGTGCTCCATCCTTATGCTGTTATAAATTACTTCTTTCCACCCATTTCCTAAATTATCTTTCCCCCCGATATTTCCGAATTCGTACTTCCACACACCCGAACTTTTCGCGGTTTGTTTGACGCCAAAAAACCGCGAAATTCTAAATTGAAAATAGGTAGAAAAAGCAAGGTTGTCAACATTTATTTTCCAAAATTGCTAAGCTCACTATACAAGTATACTTCATACTTCAGTAAACTGTTAGTTCGTGACATTCTTAGAAAGCTAGTTTGGAAATAAACAATGTTGTTCACAGTTTTTAAAAAAAATACATAGATCCATAAATTTATTAGTTAGCATTAAAATAAAGCTTTAAAAATGCTGGAAAAATACTAATTATAAGATTCCAAAACAACTTTATGTATATTACTGATACTCAAGAAAATTTTAAAGAGCCGGCAAACGCACTGGCTGGCCAACTACTCACCAGTTACACGGCGCGCTAGGTGCCGGTTCGTAGCAGGATTGTCATTTTTTTTTTTTTTTTTGCTAAAAACCGGTTTTTTGAGCGCTCTTTTGTGTTTTGCCCCCGCAAGGTAGGCGCTTTTAGGGAAACCTAAATCTAATTTATTTAAACCACTGTCGATAAACCACTTTGATATAATACATTGCTAATATTTGTTCGGTCCACGGTGTGTTCCAAAAAAGTTTTAACGATGTCGTTAAAATGATTTGAAGACTTTATGAATTAGGAACTTAAACTACTTGTCTAAGACGCCAGTGACGTGTATTTCAGCTAATAGTTTATTAACACAGACAATTTTTTGAATGGCAAAACACCCGATTGTCTCAGGTCAATGAGCATTATTTACAGTAAATTATATTACAAATATTAAGAGTTTTATATGCAGGCAATTTTTTAATCTCCTATATTGATTTAAATGAAAAAAATTCACAATTTGTCGAATTTATAAAAGATATATAGCACGCCCAATGGAATCATAAAGTTGCACCGCTTTTTTGTTAAAAAATCTCAGAGTATTTATCCAAAAAAAAAAAACATTTTCAATTAAAATTAGAACCACTATACGTCGCACAGTAACATTAAACTTGCAGTTACGAACTAGTTATTCTGTATTTCCTCGAAAAAATATGGGCAGAATGATGAAATTACACTCGAAAGACGATATATCCGAACTTCTCCGTTCCGCAAATTCCACATTTCCGAACTCTCTCAACTCGGGACAACCGAACTGAACTGAACGCTGGCGCATGCGCAAAAAGGTTTTTCCTGGTTCATTCTATGTACTTTTCTTTGGTTTTTCGAAGTTTTTAATGCAAATGTAATCTAAAATCAGTTTCGAGTATTGATTCCACCATTAAGAGAGAAACGTATCATATATCCATAAAATACGGGATAATCATTCGAGTCCAATTACTAATATAAAATTCGCAATATCCCAATATTGGCCTCAACGGTCAAAATTTGTAAGAAAAAAAAATGTGAAACAACCTGAACATTTATAATTTTTAGAAAAGCATGTTTTATGAAATGTAGATACTTGTATTGCGTTGTGCCAATAAAATTGAGGAAGTGTGTTATAAATGTGACACACGAGAGAGAGGTCCAATTGGAGTCGCCGCCACTGCTGAAAATACCTACCCAGTTAAACTCTCTTCATGCAGCGGGTCTATTAACGCGATGTAGTGCATAAGCACCAACTGGTTATACGAAGGCAGTTTATTTAATGCTGCAGGCATTAAGATTAAATACGATAAGGCTGGAGGTACGATTAGACATTCTATTAAAACTAAAAACTTGCTATAATAAATAGTAATATTTTGTGATTACAGAGACTATAAAGACTTCTGCCTTTTTATTGTAGAAATATTGATTAAAAAATCAAGGACTAAATGAAAATAAAGATATAATAATACTAGGAAACCGCGGGACATACTGCAATTTTTTGGCAAGTAATCTTATAATTGCTAACGATATCTACAACTACTATAAGAGGATAATAACACACGGTACGTTGACATCACATTTTGATCGGCCATTTTTAAATAATGGACTAGGTACGCATACTTTGAGAACAATGCTCAAAGAGGGTTTCCAAAGAGAGAGGCATTGTGGAAAAAGAAAATAACTTCAGAGAAAATAACTTTCCCCAAGTAAAAATCAAAGTCTAAAAAGGATTTAGAACTTTCGTCATTGTTGTCATAAATTAAACAACAGTTGCTAGAGTCTGTAGGATTCGTCTGGAATATAAATTTCACTGGACGTAAAGTAGTAATCCTTAAGTTTTCCCAATCAACGCACAATTTTTAGAATAACTTCTATGCTCTCCGAGTCAGTATTTAGTTAGATGTATGCAAATGGATAAATTGAGACAATATATTTATGTTTTACATTATATTTTTTAATTAGTGTAAAGCTAATTTTAATGGACTTTTGGTCGGTACATATTATTATCCCAGTTAAAATCCCTAACAAAGGCTTAAAATTGTACGATGTTCGGGTATAATAAAGATTTGTTCGAATTATAACTTACAACGTCGACGGTTAGGATTAGCGAAGGTTCGAACTAAGTCACCGATAATACTGGAAAATTATGACAAGTAAATTGTTTAACCACTCGTTAGGTAAATGGTATATCAGTAAAACATATTTAAAATAAATTGAGATATAATTTTTTATATATTCTCCAGTGAGCTCTCAGACCTATATTTGACTATATCGTTGAAATATCTGTACACAATGATAGAAAAAACGATTTTTGAAATTTCAAACAGCATTAGATTCTATATGGAAAAGCTTAAAATTGTAAGAGCTTTCATTTCGAATATTTATTTTTATAACAAAACTTTGTGTTGCACGCTAGTTTCTACTGTTGAGGAGAATAATAATAGTACATACATATAGCCAACTTTTTCAGACAACACGTGTCCTAAATAATTCATAACTTAATTTTGATAGTTTGCGGTGCAGAATATATTGTATGGAACAAAGTGTAGGAGCCTTTCTTAGCTTGAATAATTTCAGTCTTAAGTCAGGTATTATCGTTACCAAAACCACTATGGAATTTTAAAACGGCTTGTAACAAACGTTCCATTAAAAGCTGCATGAAACTTGAAATATGGGCGACGATGGATGAAACTGAAATGAAGATAAAGCGGAATCGATGACAAAAACGGGATTATCCATCATAATCTCAAATGTTATGGATCAAAATGGAAAAAAAAATTATATTATACATTAAAATCCCCCATTAAAGCGATCACGAGTTATCGTATACACATCAAGAACTTGAACTAGAGAGACAAATAATGAGCAATTAATCGTTTCCATTGAGATTTAATATACCGACGTTTCAGAATGTTTCAGTGATCCGTGTTTAATTGTCTTTAAAGTGTATCGAGGTGAATATTTAGACTTTTCGGGGCGCTTTACATGTCGAGATGATCCATCAGGCCCAAACATAATTTTTGATTCATCACTCCAGACGATATTCCTCCATTTTTGTGATGGTTATGCAATATGATTTTCTGTAAATAATAATTTTGTTAGACGTGGAATAATCATTGATATATTGGTTAAAATATCACTTACACCTATTATTTTCCACACCACTGTGTATGCTAAAAAAATAAGAAACATGTCAGCCACACTATCGTTTTAGTATTACGAGCTTATTTAATTTTAACGATGCGTTCGAGCAAAAAGACAACATCGAAACCTCTATCGCAGCTTTAGGTGTTTAGCGCATATTAACAACCTGTTTCAAAATTTAAATCCCTGTATGCAGCGCGTCTTATAGCACGTACGGATATTCCGAGGAATAATGAGGTTGGGTAGAAAGTTGTTTCTCCTTAGCGTATGACGTAATTCATTATCAGTAGGGTTGGCCGATCGTGCTGCAATTCAGTGGCGTATTACATCAGTAGATGTAGAACGGTCGATCTCGAAATATAAGCATATATTTTTACCACAGCGAACAAGACTCTGCAACAAAAGCAATATATTCACTCTGTATAACCATATATGTATAATATTAGTTACTTTATTACATGTGTTATGTTATGATGTGTACGCTTATGTCCCAAGCCACATTTCGGCCAACTTTAATTCACAATTAGACATGTGAAACTAACATTCCTTGATGTTTAGTGTGGTATCTGGTATTCACCTACTTTGGTAAATATTAATAATGTATTTTATCTGTTTTATTAGATATTTTACCAATTTTTGACATGTTTTAATATAAGAAATTTTGGCGTTGACTGTAAAGTTCATAATAAAGTTAATACTATAAATAATAAAGTTCCAAGCAGTCGCTGTGATATTGCGTATGATTACTAAATATCTGACCTTTAATGTTTGGGATAATTAATTTCGGTAAAACTGGAATTAAATTTCCCAACGCAATTTTATTTAAATAAAATAATACATTGGATCCATCCTCAAAATTGGATTTAGGGTTAAAATGTAATTAGCTAACTGTTTACACACGCGTGTAAACAATAAAAGTTCGTGTAATCGATGTATGTAGGTACTCGCTCGTTTACATAATTTTGATGCTGTTATCGGTTTCCCTATGGCAATTTTCGGAAGTAATAGAAATCATCATTATTATTTACAATTATTCGTTTCATATCTACATGTTCCAGGTATTTCGATTAATGGATTTTCAAGCGTATACAGTATGTAACTGAAATGTCGAATAAATAACATAACTCACAAAATACGCAATTCCATGTAAAATCCTTGAACAGGTACATTTTCTCTTTTTGTTCTGAACTTTTTGATATGGTGACAGAAAAAGATGGCGAAAACTGCGATCCGGATATAACGTCGTCAATATTTTTTTTAATTAGCAACCGTATATCTTTCCGATGGAATCATGTAGAGCATAATTTTACGAATGTGATAATATACTACACCTATATTTTTATAACGAGGAAACTAAAACTTTACGGGGACATAAGTATTTGAAACAAAAAAACAAATGTTGATTGCACATCGTATAAGTACTCTATTGTTAACATATCCTTGTTTTCTTGTTCTAGTAACTGTGTAATCTGTAGCTTGTACATATTAAATGCAATTGTGTGTATTCATTATATATTTGAACGACAATTTATAAAGATTTTTTCCGGCTCAACGAGTTTTCTGGTTCTTTTATGAAAATATGTTAATACACGCTAATAAAAAATTAAATAAAACCTATCGTCAGACAATCATATACATGGGTAAAATGGTTTCGGTCGTTTTGTTACACATCCATATTAAAGTTATTACACGATATGATATTTAGTCAACTGCAACTTTACCGAGTTAGGAGAAATCTTACAATGCTACGGAAACAGTAAATCACGGAAATTTCCTGGCAAGACCCTTGGTTTAATCCCCAGCAGTGGTTCAGCAGCTATAACAGCGGCTCTAACGTTTTGCTGACCCACTTGCCATCTTTTGAAGAAGATATACAAAGAGAAAGTTCCCGCTTTCCGGTCCTCCTTATGTACCTAGTGTCACCTCGTTTAGTAGCTCGATTGTTTCAGGCTGGAGTCGGGAAGGGCCGTAGACGGTCGAGTATAGAGTTAGCAAGAAAATGTGTCGTAAGATCGATACCGACAGCTGTTTGTTCACCAATAATCGATTTTTTTCGTTTTTGTGACCGATAGAGAAAAGTCTAGACTAGAAATGCCTAAAAATTTGGTCCGACTACCTACTAAGAAAAATACATTACACAATTTAATACGAATTTTGTAATTAAATTTTATCTTCATATGCTTTCTAGTGAATTTTTTTCAAGTATAATTCAAGATATTTAACATTATCTGCCAGGAATGTTTGTATGATAATCTTATCCGGCAAAACATTACCAATAACCTACAGTATTTTTTTTAGCCGAGGATTTATAATAATAACACATTTTGGCTCTTCCAGCGTTTAGCTGTAATTAAATATGGAACTAAGATTTTGTTATAGTGATCATTAATCACAAATTACATGTACCTAAATGTTACCAAAGTTTATTATTGTGTTGTGTATATAACCGATCGTAGAACAGTGTACATACGAGTATTACATAGTTCAATTTCAGGCTTTTTCAAAGCCCATCTAATATTTCATGTGCTATGCTGCTGCGAGAACGAAAATTAATTAAACTGATTAATTGCATATTGGAGTCAGTGAACCAAATAATCACATCTAAAGCAATCAGTCATCTGATTAATGTGAATAACTGCCGGAAGTAATCGAGTAGGTGGTAAATGAAGACGGTAAACAGCCAAGCTTTCAATAATAATAATTATAAAAAGCAGGCTTTCTTATTGGTTTATGTATTTATATTAGCGAGACCAGTACAATGCAGCTCCTTGGCCTGTTGAAATTTTTTTTATATCTCCGAAATTTAGCATGGCCATTTAGCGATCATCTTATTTACAATTTGAATCCTTAGCGTTAATCACGACTCCTAAAAACCCCCGTGTGCGAAATTTGAACAAAAACGTAGACGACGTTTATTTCTATACGATCAAAATAATATAAAATACGAAAGTTGTTGTTCGTTGTAAACATTTCATACACTGTGATATCCCGCGTTCTGAACAGTATATTGAACAGTTTGGAGGACAAGTTGATTGATTTGGGTATATATCAATCTTTTGTTAAAGCTTTGACAATATCCATTGTCCTCGCTTTTTTATTTTTCGTAATTTTAATGACCACTTTATGAGTGAGGGGAGCGAACCCATTCGAAAGGGTGACTTACAACGAGGTGACCGACGCTAAGTGGCAAAACATATTAAATTTGTAAGGCACGTGATTATTCGGACACAATAGTGATGCCTTTTCAGTTTTTATAGAACTTCTAAATGCGTTCTCATTCATGTATAAAATTAGTTACCAATTTCTATGTTTCATTTGAGGAAATTTGTTGAAATTATTTTGTGGATATGACGAAACTGAAGAAAGAGAATAAAATATCGATTAAGAGAACAAAATATATCTACAAGGTGCCAGGAAAATGGGTGTATAACATATGTAGGTAATAGGAGAGAGTTCTTGACACGAAACGAATCAGGCCAACGTGCATATATAATGATAGATACATAGTGGTTGAAAAATGAAATTTAAAGTTAACGAAAAGAATTTAAAATTAAAAAAGCTAAATAGTAAGTACGTTAAATAATTACCTAAAGCAATTTTGTTTCGATTTGCGTTTTAAATGCCCTTTAGTGACGTGAAATTGTTGTAAATGAATTACCTATCATTAACGAGTTAAATCTGTTGTACACACGTTAATTATTTTCCATATTCTCTCGACTGTAAGCACATCGGGTGTTTGACGAGTGTAATACCTGTATGCATCGTTAATTTGTAATTCAAAACTACGTGTGCGGATCGAAAATTTTATTAATGGATGGGGGATGAATCGGATTATATTTGTGATTGCTCGGTAATGAAAACATTTTTAAACCTCTACGTTTTCATCAGAATATCTACGTGTATGCTAATGGCAACTGATCATGACTCGTGAAGTTGAAAGATAAGCCAAATTCTTTGATGTGTACATATGTACATAAATCGCAAATTAATGCTTCGGTTTATTTCAACACAAACTAAACTAACATTATTTTACCAAATTCCAAATATAACACTACCTGCCTCTGAACGGAAACAGTTTATGCAACTCGTGATAATAGAAGCAGGTCATGTTCATGTTTGTGACATGAAATGTAATATATTGTAACCCGTTTTTATTTAACCCATGTAGTTACTCGTAGGTTAAGTGCCATTTGAATAATTTATTGGTGAAATATTAGCTGATGCGCTTCATATTTTTATTCTTGATTCAACAAAAAGCGTGAATACCATGGAATAAAATATCTCAAATTTTACCAAGTTTCCTAGTCAAGCTCACTTAGGCGTAAATAATTTTATTCCGGACAAAGTTCACAACGAATTTATTCAAATCTGTTGCTATTGAAATGACGTCCTGTCGAGATACTCCCAATTTAACTCCGTTACCAGTACGACAGAGACTTCAAGAGCAGCATGATGCAAATAATTCTTGCCTTGGGTACAATAAAAATGTGGAAATACAAATTTAATTTAAGACGGTTATTTTGATACTTATGTATATCCTATGATAACTTCAATGTCAACGTGCAACTTGAGATGGGGCGACTATTATAAATTTACACATTATTACGTAAAAATGATATATTGCACGTTATTAGCTACATTCTGGGTTTATATTTTAAGTGCGTATCTAGGTTACAAACAAAACTTTATTTATTACGTCATATTATCTATATACTATACATATTATGTTATATATAGACTCCTAGAAGACATGAAATACTTTTTTATATAAATGTGTTAATTATAGTGTAAGACTTTCTTACACTACTTTTTTAACGGGCAGTCACACGGGCGAAAAACCCGACATATGCCGCTGGAAGTGACACCGAAACAGTCCTACCCCATGTCAGAGAGACGCAGTTAGATTGATGGAGAGCGTGTAGTTTTTTACTTTTCGAACCCGGTTCGTTCCCTCAAGATCGGATCCCGAATGGCCGAAGAAAAATATTTCGTTTATGCATGCCGACCGTTGTTGGTCGGATGTCGGGAGGTCTCAAGGTGAGCGATGGGGAAGTTGCGAGCAGTTGCGAGCAGTTCACAATAAATCACACGCGAGTATAATGTTATCAGTTGTTTATTATTACTTTTGCCGAAATGGAATAGAAATACAGATACAAGTTTTATAGTGACAGTGTAACGCCGAAGTTGTGTAATGTAGGTACCTACTGATCACCGAGATTTAGGAAATCTCGGTGCTACTTTTGTATTAGTTGATACTAATGTAAAATCAAAATATAGGGGGAAATGGGGGTAAATAAATTCCGTTAAGAAAAGTAGCTTGGTGTTCTTTCAAATATTGTATTAAGATTTGCATCTTTATATAGTTACTCTTTATATTTATTTGTACCTACATCATCCAAAATTTACGAAAAGTAAATGAAGTAAAAGAAAGAAAATATATTATGAAATGCAAACAGACTATTTTTCCCTTCAACGGGGTAAAATGATTATTTATTTTATGTAGTTTCATCCTACGTATACAATATTCCACAACTTTACCACAATAATGCTTTTTTTGCGGGGCGTTTGCGTATATTTGAATCCTTAAATAACTACTGTATCACTAAATAAAACGTAGGGGAAGCCGGGGCGGAATGGGGATAATAACGTTTAGATTTATTTTTGATAGGGTAAATGACGTTAAATAAATTAAAAAAAATAATTAGTACGCTTTATTTAGGTATTGTAAACAAGAAACAAAAATGCATAAAACTAGACTAATAGTTTTTGGTTTCATTTGTAACACATAACGCGTCGTCTTCCTCCTCAGACGAATCAGGGCTTTCTTCCACTTCTTCTATTATCTTTTGCTTTTTTGCTCTCTTTTGTTTCTGACCTGACAGATTTATTTTTACTTTATTTTTTTTGTGCCTCCGTAACTGTGTTTGTCCTTTCTATTGCTTCAGTCAGTCAAATAATCACTTTTGCATATCCTTTAAATACGTCGCCAGTTCTAGCTCTTGATCTTTAGTAAAAACACAGTGATATTTACCAGCTGTTTTGTCAACTACAGAATTTGGATCATCCTTACGTTTTTTTACATATTTTTCTAATGTCTAGTTTGTGGAAGTTGGAACTGAATTGATGCTTTCCTGCAGCTCATTATGCCACTAATAACAGCATCTACTACTTGTTCCATAGTTTTAGTACTCCACTGTTGCCTAACGGTCTTTCTAACATATTTGCGAACCATCTAAAATAACACAAAATTCATATTTAGATAGTTATTTAAAGCCGGGGCGGAATGGGGTCTATAGGGGCGGAATGGGTGTTGCCCCGTTGTGCCCCACCCCGTTCTGCCCCACATGTACTTAAAAACAAAACATAACCTTTGGCTAAACAGGCTTTATTAATATCTTGGCGTATCGAGTCTATAAATACTTAAAAACATGCCGTATACAGTAAAATAAACAAGAATCTCCAAAACAAATAGCTAATTAACTTATCTTGTGTCTAAAATGCCGAAAAGTTGTGCCAACACACACAATTGTAGCACGTTTGGTCGAATGCACTCTAAACTGTTTGCAGCAACCCGTTTATTGTTACCAGCTGATCCGTGGGGTTCTAGTAAATAATGACAGAGGGCGCTAGTAGTACCTGGCGTCTGCAGCGGGAAATATAAAACCCACCCCGTTCTACCCCGGTACATCGTTCCGCCCCGGTGTCCCCTAATTCACTTATTGAAGTCAATAGTTGGTCAGGAGATGATTAAATCTGTTTCATCAACTGTCAGTTTCTTCGAAATAGGTGCCATATGAGTACCTATACAAAATATTATCTTAAATTAAGAGGATACTACGATATCATTAGAAACGTTTTAGTTCATCGTTTTGTACTCGTATTTAGAAACTACAGAATCAAAAGATTGGTTCAAAACGCGTGAATGAAACAAATAAGTACGTTTAGGCTTTACTATGGAAAAAATGTAAATCCTTTCATATTTTTCAAGGTTGTAATGTCATACATTAACCTTCACGTTTAACTTTGAGTTCTCGCTGAAGTGTAATCGTTGGGGTCTATCGTAAGTGGAAAGTATACATTTTGCACAATATACTGAGGCTTCTAAAGAGCTTTTCGCAAAAGCAGCGCACTCTGCACTTATATTGTGTAATATGCTGGGGGCGTGGATACAATTCTTTGAAGGATGTAACCTTTACCGCAAAAAGTGTCCCTTACCTAAGGCCCTTAAGTGTTTCTTTGTGGTTCTAGAAGTATGTAGGTATAATATGGTAAAGACGCCTGATATTAAATTTTAACAGTTTAATTTTTAAGATGGTACAGACAACGCAATAAAACATTTTTTGTTAGAGTAATTATGTCTCTTAAGAGACCCACGATATATGTATTTTTCTAAATCAGTTAATATCTAATAGAAACACGCGTATTGACTCCCAGTTAGTGGTTTCAAATCCATCATGCATACCGATCCTTGTTTTTGACTAAATTAAACCAGTGTTCGAAATTGTAGTTTTGTTTTGGTTTAAATTTGTGAGTGGTATCATACTGTTCGAATGGTTTGTTCATCCATTTTTCAAAAAAATTCAAGTATAAAAAAATATTTAGCAATTTCGAAAATAGCATTTATCTGGTTCTTGCTTAAATTTAAAGAAAAGGTAAATTCAAAACACAATAGAAAACCATACCAAATGTTTATCACTTTTTTGCGAATCATTTATTTCTAGTAGGTATTTTCTTATCTTAAACGTTTTTGTAAATTCTAATTTTTATCGTGATTGTTGAAAAATAATTTCGCAGAACAACCTATATCTAAGGCAGGACCGTTGCTATTTTCGAAATTAATAATAGTGACTATTTTGTTTTTGTTTTGTTTTTAAGTGTTTGGAAAACAATTTGTTTTGAATAGTTCTAACGCTGTTAAAAAAGACTTCTTCGGAATACCTGTACCTATGTATATAATTAGACAGCTTCTCCCTCAAAGCTGGTCCCCACGGTGCTCCTTAACGGTGCCTTCCCTCCTTCTCCTTCACTTACCCCTTTGGGAAGAACAACAGCACTATTTGCATTAATCATTTGGCCGTGGCGGCAAAAAGTAAGCCTCAAGACATTTTTTTTTCAAAATACTCTGAAAATTAGGAGTGAAAAAAAGCCTGCGAAAAACCTTTTAAGTTCGGTTTTCCATCATATAACAAGGGACATTTTATTGGTTGTATTAAAAGACACATATTCTTGTAGGGAATTGAACGCACTACAAAAAACGTCTTATAATTTTTTTAGGTTTTTTGATAAATATCTAGTCTTTCAAAAGTTATTCAAGGTTAAAGTTGGACTCACCAGAATTTTTGAGGTATTTTCACTTTTTTGGCGAATCTGTCAAACAAATATCTTAATTTCTTTTTGTCTGAGAGTATCCTCACTCCATTTGCGTTTTGTAAAAAAAAAGTAAAAAGAAAAGAGTCTTATCAGTCTGATAATCGGTTGAAGAGTTACAAAATTCCAAAGCTTGAAAAAAAATGTTTCCCATATGGTAATTAAATGGGAAATGGAAAATCGCGATGAGTCACCTCTTAAAATTAAAATTAAGAGCTGATATTTTCACTGGCTCATTTTTTCGACATCCTGAACAATAATTTCAGAGTAAAAGGTTCTACGCTTGAACCAAACCTATTCGATTATTCTCAGCCGAGTGGAAATCTATCACCTACCATGAGAGTGAGAAATTATTGGACGACATTGGTGTAGTATCGACCACTTTTCCAACAACTACGGTGCAGTTTCAAAAGACAGCATTTGTATAATTTATTTGTTGCTAATCGTTTTAGACGAACAGTTTGGTCTAGTTTCAGAAGTGTTACAATAGAGGGCAAGCAAAATGTGAAACACTGTCAGCCTGCGCGATGTGCAAAAGCTTACGTCATTAAGTGTCGCGGAAAATTGCTTCTGCAAGTTTAAATCTTATATATAAAAATCTCGTGTCTCGGTGTTTGTGGTCGCACTCCTCCGAAACGGCTCGATCGATTTTTATAAATTTTTTTATGTATATTTGGTAGGAATGAGAATAGGTTGTAAAGTATATTTCATACCGCTAGGTGATTAGGGTGTCCCTACCCAGAAAAAATATTTCTATTTTTTTGACATTTTTTTTAGTTTTTCTTTTGATTTGGCATCAAAAATACTTATAAACCCAAATTTTCAATAAGGCAGAACAACGTTTGCCGGGTCAGCTAGTATAATAATAATAATTTGTTCAAAATGGCATACGGCAACACAGCTTGTTTTGGTGTTAAAATGCGTGCTAAAACATTTTCTCACTTTATTAAGGTATTTGCCCGTGCGTCGTTTCATACAGTTCACAAACGTTGTTGTTTATAAAGTTTGATCTTATGTACTGTACAATCTGTTTCAATACAATACTGAATTGGCTTGTATTTTAGTAGTTAATTAATGCATACGTGTTACGTTAACGAGTCCGTGGACTATCCAAGAACACTTTGTTTGAAATTCTTGTATTTTTGTAAGGAAGCATGGGACCTACATTTTAGGAGGGTACATTTTAGTGTATAATTATCGTATCGGACTTAAATATACTAGCAAAAAAAAAAATAAAACTTTTGACTATTCAAAAAATATCTGCTCCACTAGTCAATCTTAGAAACGCAAATTATTTGTAAGATAAGTTTTATAATTATGAAAAATATCATAGTAATTATAAAACATATTATCTGAGAAGGAAAGCTAGTTTTGGAACACCTTGTGGAAAAAATCGTTGTACGCAGTAAATAAAACATTATCTGTTAGGTTCGGTTTCCTTTCTGCGCTCTTTCACTCATTTAGGATACCCTATTATTTCGTTGGAATAGCCTGTAAGCCAAGTTAAATAACTTCGGTACCTAATCTTAAGGCTTTTTTGGTTCACTAGTCACCGTGAGCAATATATTACTCCGACTGCGGATTATGTAGAAACTATAGAGTCTTAGGTTAGCTATATAAAGACATAATCGATAAAACAGATGCTTGTTTAGAAATTACACTTTGAGATTATTTTAGGCCTTAATAATAGAGTTAATGGCCATATAACACAAAATGTACAAATTGTTGTACAAAAAATATTCATGTCGTTTCATTTCAAATTATAAAAAAACATAGGGGTGCAACTCCACAATTCATTTAACAATTAGCTTTTGATTTGGGTTTTATACGTCTTAAAATCATGGAATAAAAATTAAAAACGATGCAATTTCACACTTCATTGACTTCATCGAAATTTAATACACTTGCTACTGCCTTCATTCATTATATATTTTATACTTTAATATACAATTTAATACATATTTTTATATCACAAACATATAAATTCCTGGTTTTTTAAATTATAATATGCATATTATAATCTAACAATTTTAAATCGATAAATCAGAGCAAGTTCAAATTAGGTTTGAATTTTCTTGTTCTATGGTATATTGAATAAAAGTAAAGTAGGTATTAATAAGTTAACTAATGACTAGTAACAGTAGATATTTAATCGAAATACAAACAAAAAACTAAATTTTTTATCATCTCTGGTAAAGTTTATGCATTTGTGTATACGAGTCTTGAAATACTTTAATGTTAGGAAGTGTGTGATTGATTGTAATTGGAATGCGATGTGGTTATATGTAAATATAAATATGAACATTCGAGTTGAATAAAAAGGAGGCATATATCTTTTTGTTTACAATTCAGAGCATTCTCATAAAAAAGACGGAACAGACATTATCCTTTTTAGTTTTCTAGAGTGTATGATATCATCTCAGCGATAAAAACGGCCATATCTTCATCAATGCTATAAAAATTGCGGTATCGTTTTTTAACTAACATTTCGTTTCAATTCGTCGTGTACTCGCATCAATCATTTTAATTGTTGCAGTGAATGATGCCTCTGATTTAGTCGAATATAAATTCGCGGAGGTCTCGGGGGGTCGATCGCTTGATTGGGTAGAGCCTAGCCGATTCGCTTAATGCCTTTCTTTCGTTTTAAATAATTATTTGCCCTTTTCGTAGCTTTTTCTCTTAGTCACCTTACACGGGCCATTAATTCCTGACCTAAGCCGGTACGGTTTGTCTTATTGTTTGTGTTCTATTCTTTAAAAGAAAATTTCAACTCGGATTAATAAGGTCAGCAGTCACGTAAGCAGTACATTACATAATTAGCATGGAAAGTAGCATATGTTATGTTATAAATTTATAATATACAAGTTTCACGTAAATCAATCAGTAATAATTCAAAATAAAATAATTATTACATAAGATATGTAATTTATGTGCACTATATTTATTTATAAATGTTATAAAAAATTTACTACATTGTTTACCTATTAAATTATGTCTTCTACTATCTCAGACTCGTCGTAAACAAAACGAGCATCTTCCAAGAAAAAATACCCCGCCAAAGTCAAGCAGACTTCGCTGTAAAGGCAACGCCCTTCCTCAACGATAAAAATGCGCCAATGAAAATCAGCGCTATTCAAATGTTAAGCAAAATGCAACGCGAAGGGGAAAGAGTTTCATAGTTGAGATGGTAGGGTAGGTAATGTCAGTAGTGTCTAAGACGATGTGAGTGTATGTCGTGCTGTGATAATCCCTGCGTATTAAATGCGTTATTTTTAGTGAAAATAGTGATGTGAAATATAAATTGTGATAGAAAATGGATGAGATATAAAACGTTGGCGTAGGTAAGTACTTAATTGTAGTGCTGTTAGTAATTTTATAAGCCTATTGATGCAGGTTCCGGTCAATGTATATACACGGTGATTGTTTTAACCTAATATATAAAAAAAAACGTCCTCAATGTACGCTGTTGAATCGATCCCGCATGTCTGTCCTCAAAAACTGTCAAGTATTATTAAGAAACATACATTACTGTCATTATCATCGCGTAATAAATTTCAGAACTTGACCTTTTAAGAGTAATAATTCAAGACATGTGGGATCGATTCCACATTTTTTTTTTATCTTCCGATATGTATTATAATAATGTACAATTAATCTCTTCTCATAGTGGTACGTTTGCCTTTTTGGAACACTCAGAAAGGCAAACAGTAATACGAAACCCGAGCCTTAAGTGAGTATTTGGCGGAGAACGGCTCGAGGAAGGTGTCAGTTTTCTGTAGTGGAACAACTCGACTCCGCCGGCCACCGTTGACGATCGCCCTAGCGTTTCTAAATTACTAGGCACACATTATCGGACGTTTAGTAGCCATAATACAGAAGGCGTAAGGCGTAGCACAGGACGCCTATTCACGCTGTAACCCTGCGACTTGGGGGACAGAGGCTAAGAGGGCTATATATTTTTATTTCTAGCTTAATGATATCTCGAACACTCGCATTCTGCTCGTCAGCAGCGGCTAGTGGCATTTGAAATTCTCGTATTTTCGTAAGAGAGGCACGAGATTCTCTCATAGTTTAAGTGGTGATTACTAGATCTATGATTAGTAGAAGGCTATGATTGCAAAAAAATGCTATAAAAAAATACATCAATAATACCTGCTTCCTTAAACATTGGAAAAGGATTGCAAAATATCTGCGAAAAATGTTTTTTTCCCAATCACCAAATAGGTAAATACAATCCTTTTATCTCTGTGATTTTCTCAAAATTTCGAGATCTGTAAAAGTTATGGTAATTTGAATTTTTATTTCATCCCAACATATCGTCTTTGAGATTTTACAATAGTTATGTCTTTGAGTAAAATGAAAAGCATAAGAATAAAAAGTATTTATATTAACTTGGTACCTAATTGTAAAAAAAAAAATATTTCGCAAACATTTCGCAAGGCCTTTAAAAAAAACTTCTGGGGAGGCAAACATTTGTAGAAAAAAAAAAACGCTATTAATAAATTAATTCATACAATAATAGCAAATTTAATAATAATTTGCTATTATTGTAGCCTTCTATTTAGGCCTAGTTAGTAATCACCCCCTAAAATACGACGTGGGTCCCATCCCTCCTCACAAAAATATGAAAATTAAAAAATTTCAAATTCCACCAGCTGCCACTGCTGCCAATATGTGTTTCACAGAGGCCTCCTGGCGTTGAGATGATTGATTGATGACAATTGAAAAGCTTGTAACAACAGAATTGTATACAATTTATTAAAGGAGTTCCAATTAAACCGTGCGGCTTTAGTGGTATGTTGAAGAATCTGTGGTGGTTGAGGAATAGCGAAAAAGAAAATGATCGATAGCACCGGTTACATCTAATTGACGGTAGCTGTAGGTGATCCTTCAAGTGCAATGCCGGTGGTAGTCTCGAAAAACTCGAGATTTATCGAGAGAAGTTGAGAACTCCTGATACTAAACAAGAGAACACAGCGATAAATAGGAAGAGAGGACTGAAAGGTTGGTTCTATAAAAGTATGCTGTCAGAGGTAACAAAATGTCTACACTGAGATTGTGTTTACACGTAAAAATGCGGTTATTAATATCAAGAAATTCCAACTTTAACTGAAATATTGCGTTTGAGATACTGAAACAATTAACATTGTTTACAGGTTTATTAAAAAAACCTTTATCCAAACATTTATTTGGCAAGTGAACAAGTGTACGAGGCATGAAAGCATAATTGAATGATCAAAACACTCGTGTAATTATTTACGTTTGATGTCGCTAGGAGGCAAACGAATCCATTAACTGAGTAAGGGTACATTAAATAAAATAATTAATCAAAGTTACACTGCACTATCATCTTCCTAATCATCCTAGTCTTCTGATTTCGAGACTCAAAAAGTTTCTGTGTAGAAAAACTTCTACAAATAGGAGGAAGTTGAAGCATTTTAAGTGTCACTGAATGACCAGTAATTTGTTTTTCGTTAGTTTATAGCCACATGTAAATCTAAAAATAAACGTAATCTCACTTTATTGAGTTAATATACATATGTAGGTACTGTAACTTAATGGGAGAAATGATAGAGACCGTTGCATGTGAAAGTGCAATAAAGAGTTCAATGGCGTTATCACAATACTATTATGGGTGATTTGTTGCTGAAAAATATAAACTTCGTGAATTCTGGCCTTAAATTCTACTACATTCTAAAGCTTACATAAAAGTAAGTAGTCGTTTTTGTTATTCAGAAGTTGTACCGCTTGAATGACAACGAAACACGCAATAAACGAATCTAATATAATGGAGATTTACTGTTCATTTATTAAGTACGGTTAATTCCTTAACCGCGAGTAAACCAAATTAATTTAGTGAGTCCATAATTAAATTCTCAGAGCTTCTTTTCAGAAAGCTTTGTTGATTTCATTCTGATTTAGATACTAATTTTCGGTATGAAATGATAAATTGATTAATTTATATTTGCTTAAGTGTATTTCAAGCATATTTAGTAAGACATTTGAATAAGACGGTGACTACACTAAACTACAAAAAAATCATATATTTTGATGAACAGGTGTTCGTATTTAAAAAATAATTGTAATAAAAATTTCATTGATGTATCTAATATGTATTTTTTTTATTTAAAAAAATTTAAACAACCAAAAAAAAAGCCCCCAACCCTGGGGGTGAAGGGGGAGAGATGGAAATAGCGGTCATGTCTAAGCTTTTCGGTTATGTCAAACTTTACAAGTGCTCCACAATTTTATATTAATGTATACAAATTATAAATTCGATTAGAACGTTATACCTACTTTTTTTTTTGTTTTTAAAAACGGTACATCACCTACTTGAATCAAAACCTATTCCATATCCTATAAACAATAAAAAACTTGCAAGAATACTGTTAAGTTTATTAGAAATGTTACGCTTTGTGTGATATGTACAATGTTTTCCAAAACGTAGCCTGAAATGTTCTGGAACTACCGCTTCTTAAGATTATGCGAAAGAAGTTCTCTGTCTATTTATCTGTCTGTAAACTTTCGTGAATATGTGTCTTTATTGCTATGATACATCGTCTCGAAACACACATTGCTTTAGAAGGTTTTAGTTAATGGAATCTCAAAACATGTTTCAACGAGAGCAAAACTGTACATAGCAATCAGAAGTTTGCGATTATTTATTCAAAACATTTAACCGATTTAAAAGTGTAATTTTAATAACTAAGTAAACATTTTATCGTTGTCCCATCATTGTCTCGAAAATATCATAATTTCAGTAATTATTGTTTTCTCTGATATAAATGCAACATTAAAAAAATTAATATTAAGAATAAAATTTTCATCAGGTTAGAACAAATTCTAAACAAGTGAAAGATGAGATTTTGGACTTTTATCAATTTAATGAAATTACAATAAAGTAACAATATATAAAAGGATATTGGATATATAATTTTTTTAATTTATCCTAATGACACTAACATTAAGTATTTCTATAAGTTAGGTTTTAAAGTAGATAGGTATAAATCGATTCATTACAGAGTAAACACGATGCTGGAAAAAATCTTATCATATAATTTCGAATGAAACTTAGTGGGGTACACCTTTAGAAACGCTTAGGACATTTGTGCACTCTATTTGCTAAGTCTGTTTAACAAATTTTCAGCGTAAACGTGTTTACCTATGTAACGGTAATTAATGAATTCTCTGTGCGGACGTTTATCAGCAAATGAAATAAAATCAAGCTGTTGACTGTAATTTGTTGGTGATCGATGAAAGTTTTATATTAAACTGCAAATAAAACAAAAAGAAATAGATAGAAAACGGTTCAGATTTGAAAGTAACATATTTTACTTTTTTTAAGGAAAATAAGATCAAGGCCATTTATAAACATACAACAATTTAATTAACTATATTTTATCTAATCACATGTACACTTTTGCAAAGTTCTGTAATAAGTAAAAATTCTTATACAACTTCGATCCCTAAAAATGGTAATATATTAGCAGTCTACACCTAATACATAGTAATATGTGTCTTATTCTTATATACAATTTATCGAACGGAATTAATGACGCGGAATTAGATTGCGTAGGAAGAAGACAGAAAATTTAATTAAAGTAAAAGGTACTAGATAAAGAAAATAATCAGAGTCGAGTAGGATGAAAAACTCGAATGTTTTTTACTTGTTTGTAAAGACACAGGTTCTCCATTTCAAATAATTCTCAAACTTTCTTCTTAATAATATGATAAATTTCGCGAAAAAAAACACAAGAACCAACTTACAAAAAGAAAAAAATAAACATCTTCAGGGTTAGCAAACGGGAATTTCCAAAGGAGGTACACAACAATACAAAAAATACACCACACACAACATACATACTCTCTTTCCTCCAAATAACAACCATAAAAACAAACAGAATAAATTAAACAAATTCAGTTATAGGTATAAAAAACTTTTCTGCATTCTCCTACTTATTTCTAACATCACATACAAAAGAAATTTTCTCCAGGGATAATACTGGCGTATTATATTTGTACATATATAATATCTACGTACATATGTGCATAATGGGAAACGAAAAGAACTAACACGTTCCACCACATTCTTAGAATGTGGCTTTAAATCCCAAAACCCGCATTATTAAAATTTGAGCATTTCAAAAAATTCAGAGACCTACATTTTAAACGAGGCGAAACATATGCCGTAAGAATATATTAAATTCTACGTATGCAATAAACTGAGCAGATAAAACCAAGTTTCTCTTACAGCGAAATATTTTTAAACATTCCCTCAAATAATATTTCTGATTCCACACACAAGAGATGAAAGGAAGGAACATACCTCCGGGATATAGGAAAGCGGAAAATTCACATAGAGTATCATTTTTATCGAGATAAACTCGAGAACCCGTTTTCCGTACGAAAATAATGCATAACTTGAGTGTTCATAAAAAGTCTTAAAAATACGATATTTCTCGAGAGCCGTATTGTTAACAAACCATTTTTTTATTAAAATTCTTAGGTCGAGTTGAAATAGGAATGTATCAAGAATATGTACGCTATTTGTTTTTTTTTTAATTCAGCGCATTATTAAAAAAGCGCATAAATCAAGAGCAAAGGGAATTCACTTGATTTTTTCCCACACATTCAATGGGTTTTATGTGATGGCTCAAATATTGAACAATCAAACTTTTCACGGTTCGGTTATTTAAACGTTATTATAATAAACCGAAGAACAGTTTAAATCTTATGTTTTATTATTCACCGTCAACTGACGTTAATATTTCGACGACATTAATATTTCCTACTATAGCGTTCTACCAGTTTTCGAAAATTGCTGGATCGTAAATAATTTTTTGAGACTTTATAAAAGTCTCATTCTCAACATGATTCTTAAAGATACCAATTTAATGTTACTTACTTATATATATTATGTATACTCAGATTTTTCAGTATTATAGAAGCATAAAGGACAGTTACCGCTGCTATCTTCTTGTCGACTATTGAATCAAGTTATACCACTATATTTTACCATAACTTTATAACAACCAGTTACGCATATCACATCAAGTATTCAAAATAACAGAAACATTAGACTATGATTAATATTCGATTTCCTTAACAGCATTAAAACATTTCCCTCAAGAATTTATTAGTGGAAAACAATAAGGGCGATGAGAAACAATACTCAAAAGACTGATATAAGGTCCCCTTTGCAACAGAAATGAAAAGATAAACCATTAGATACCTTTATCGCATCTCTACTGATGGAACCATTTAACTGAATAACGGAGTTATTTGGGGAAGATTTCTTTTGAGTGAAATCGTATAAGAATGATTATATCGTTCTAATACGATAAATTGTTTCCTTGACGATTATTTAATAATTTTCTTTCTTGTTTTTTTTTTGTGAAAGTTTTAATAAAACAGAAAAAATGTCCATTGAGAGATTACACAATTTAATATTATCCATATTAAATAAATCTCTATCATCCATATTTTGATTGCAAATGATCCAAATCCGAGTCACCACAAAACTATTTCATAGGATCTCCGGAAAAATATGTAGCTACATATAAATATGTCTTTTAAACGTAAATATTTTATATTTATTTATATAAAATGTTTTATAAGTTTAATAAAACGGACTCTAACAAAAATGACATAATCTTGAAAAAAACCATAGATAACAAATTTGCAAAAAAAAAAATCCGGCTATAAAGTAAAGTAGTGTATAAGTGAATATTATTTTTCAGTAATAATGTGTCTTTTGTGAATAAAAAATTAAATATGTAATTTAACTCTGTGTAAGTATATGTTTTGAGATAAATAGAATGATACGTAAATAATATAAAGACAATGATACGTAACAGGAAATATTTTTAGAACAGATCGAGTCTGGTGTTATAATCTGGGTTTTCGCAAAAATAAAAATTAATTACAAGACCAGATTAAAACTTGGTTATTGAAATCTAAAAAAATCAACGGAAATAATATACCCTTGATTTATTTTTCTGTATTATTCGCATGCGACGCATCATATCGCGTTGTTCACATTTTCATTATCATACAACCTAGGTACATACGCTTTCAGAAAAGGGAATTTGAACGAGGGACTGGGGATATACGTAACCTTGAGAAATTATCAATAAATGACGCCAGACCCTTCCTTCATTTCGGTAAGGAGAATGAAAATGTCGGCTTCTATCCAGTTTATCCCTCATCTTTCTCCGGATAAATAGGTTACACACGCAGATAAATGGAGAGTAAATTATTTATTGCAACTAATGGATATGTGGGGTAGCTATTACCCGGAGATTACTGCCTACTGTAGGTAACGAGCATTAGGGATGGAGAAATGTGGGAGAATTGGCGCACTAACAACCGTCTGTCCTTTTTGCCAGTTTCGTAAGACATATAAGAGCTGGCTAATTAAACCATTACTCTACATTACCAAAACCGTACCAAGGCTAATTTTTGCATTATCGTGCTTTTTCTAAAGATTATAGTACGAAGATTTCATAAATTAAGGGATACATTTCAACTTATACAAATTAAGCCAAGAACAAAAATCAATAGAAACTGAATTCCTTGAATAATGGTATTTCTTGTGTCCAACATTGGATAGCGTAACTGCTCAATATGACGTCCATTTTGGTGGTGTAAAAGCACCAACGTTTCCTCCAAACTGTACACAGCACTGTACAACATTTCTGGTTGAGTTGAAACTTCTTAATATTGTCTTTTAATTCTTCTAGCGTTGTTGGTCATATTCTGAACACTACATATTTTTAAATAACTCTAAAGCCAAAAATCCGCAGGATTCACATCAGGCGATCTTAGCGGCCATGAATTTTCAAAATGTATGTTTATAACACGACCTTTTGTGCAATTATTTCAGATTCCCAAAACTCAATTCAATTTCCCAGAACTTAAAGTATATCCCTGACTTTATGATAACTCTGTACTAGTTAATACAGGTGTTCATTTTTTCCCTCGGTAATTTCTAAATTAATTTAAAAAATTGTATTTATCTTTATTTTACTCTAGGATTAAGGTGAACTAGTAATCGAAACAAGAATACGTTTCATTGAAATAGAGACACTGTTTAATTTTTAGTCTTTATGTTTGTGCCTGCTTAGTTTTTTTTATTGCAGACATCTGTTATGGAGGACAATATTCGGTTACGGAAAATGTGAAATATACCCGCAACATTAAATGAAACGTAAAACGCAAATATCTACATTTCATATCGTGAAAGTTCGCGAAACCTTTCCAACTCCGTATTATTCAATATTTCTTAGATGACGTCCCGAAATAATCGGTATAATTGCAGTATTTAGGAGTCTTATAATTCGACTTATTAACTTATCCGGTTCTGTTCGTAGTTTTGCGGCGGTATCCAGTGAATGCCTTCGTGGAAATTTACAATTCAGATTTTAAATTCACGGAAAGGGTTGAATTTATTGCTTCGCGAATATTTTATACGGAATTACCGCAGAATTTGTCTCTCACAGTTGAAATGAAATAGAGAATGCACTTTGTTTTATTTGACGTTTCTATTGCATCAGTCATAAAATTTAAATACACAGAAATGTTAAGGTTCAAATTGGTATCGATTTACTTACACCAAGGGAAGAAGTAAGCTAAGTATCCTTTCAATATTATATCAGACAAAGTCTATCGTTTTAAAGTTTATCTTTGTCGCCTAAAACTTTCTGAGAATAAATAGGCGAACCCTATTTATTACACAAATTTTTCTCTAGCTAGAAGGATAATATTGTTCGAAAGATGACAATCTGGCCTTGTTAAATAAAATTATTATGACCCACGTTTTCCGTCATTAATTATTGTACTTTAATTACACGAAATCCTCACAAGTAGAATAGAGGAGAGATAAAGAGAAACCACGGGAACGAGAATCTTAATAAAACCTTAACAGCGTTATAAGTTGCGCCACTTTGACAGGTTGGCGAGCTTGTTGCCGTACCTAATAAAGGCCTCTAATAAAATACAACTTCCAGAAAATTCACCCTCTAGACTACTAAAAGTTTCTTACATATTTCTTCTTAACTGAAAGGTACACCGTGTGACGTAGGAAGCGTTTAAATTAAAATGATGCAGCTTATCATTACACTAGCGACCCGCCCCGGCTTCGCACGGAAATATAAAAAATGGTTATTGTGGGTTATCCCTAAGAGATAGACATATACCATAGCGGACTTTTTTGTAGACCTTATTAAGGAGTACAATATTGTAGTACATTATTTTGATCTATCTCGTAGGGTTCAGCCAGCGTTTGCAATGTAAGCGGAAAAAAATGTGTTTATTTACGACATCACATTAGAAACCTCTAAAATTATCAGTGTTTCTCTACTATATTATGCATGTATTATACATATAAACCTTCCTCTTGAATCACTATATCTATTAAAAAAAACCGCATCAAAATCCGTTGCGTAGTTTTAAAGATCTAAGCATATATAAGTAGGGACAGACAGCGGGAAGCGACTTTGTTTTATACTATGTTATGATGATGATACACCCAAACTAAAACGATAATTTCTGAGATGTCTGATGGAATGCTATTTTTATATGATGCGAAAAACACTAATATTTTTAACACTCATTCATCATTATAATTAGTTCAATTCAGCGAATATTTAATTTACCAATAGCGAAGTTAGGGGAAGTGCACATAATATGGAAGTTGAACATAAAGGGCGCATAGTTGCGGTAAAAATTCAACAAATTCTATTAAGATGACTTAACTGTAGACCTACCAAGGATATCAATGTATCTCCTAAATTAATAGTAAAACGAAGCAAATAAATAAGTGGACGCTTACCAAATTCCACTTTCACAAAGGAACAATTGGAATCTCACAGAGCAGGCAGATTTAATTACAAGCATAATTGATATAGTTCGCAGGATATACATTTTCCCGATATACGGTTCCCGAGCATGGATTTTGTTTAAGGTATTTGTTGGTATTCACTTTGGTTCGAACGATTACGAGGCATTATACGTCTGTTCGCCAAGACTAATTAGTTTTCATAATACGAGTCCTTATTCGTTACCGCCTAGGGGAATAATTGATCTACCGAACAGGAATTTATTTCTTAATGAAAATGTATGGTTCACGATCTGTACGAAATTTGGGGATGATGTGGTGCGTCGTATATGCCTTTAGGAGGGTTCGAGGAAACCGAAGACCGAAGGAAACCGAAGTGGTAAATGAATATTTCCATTTACGTTGGCATAAAGAATGTCACTGAGATACCATACCTAATACCTCATTATTTAGTTTCGGTTTAATATTCTCATTGAACTACAAAATGCAGTTGTTGTATGGTAGATGGCCGGATACCATTTCCGATTAGGAAGAAAAAGAACTCAAAATTATCACTGTTGTGCAACAAAGGAATTCAAAAATGAGTGATTTCGAATACTACTTGCACTGTGATAATATAGGAATAGTTAACAAGACCATTTCAAGATTAAATCTAAGACAAAGTACGACTTGGAGGTGCCTGTCAAGGGATATCAAAAGTGTGAAGCTCAAAAATAACGAAACTGTCCTCAAACATTATCTTGGTTTATTTCTCTAAGAAACACTGCCAATGTGTCATTCCTTTAATAAAAAAAGGAGAAAACAAAGAGATGTAAGAAAAATCCGGCAAATAATTGTTTATTAAAACGAAAATTTCGGATGGTTATAGAACCGAAAAGACCAAGATGTTAGAGAAACGTAATGTGAGTTGAAACGTAAAGTATCGCAGAGTTCGAATTATTTTGCTCATGAAAGTTTTTTGGAGCCGAAAATACCTGCGTTCACTTCTTCTATATTGCTCAATATTTTCCCTTAATGTCTCGTTGAGTGACGTTTGATTTACCATGTACGTTGCTAATGGATGCCTATGCAGATTCGAACCGAAGTACATGATGTAAATTGAGCTTCGGCCCCGTTTCGCATTACACAAAACCGTCTGTATTGTAAAGATGTCGTTAAAAGGGAAATGGGAGAGTATTTAGGACTTATTATGGATTTGGATGTGAGTGGCGCCGGTTCGATCAATTGTAAACCCCCATTCATCTCACCCGAATAGAGAATAAAATTTATAACGGATGATGTGTCGGCGAATATTGACAATGTTCCATTTCAGATTAGTCCACGTCGGAAAGATATATTATCGGTAATGTTGATGTAATAGCCCGATACATAATGTATATGGATTTTTAAAGTGGTTTATCCTCAATATTAGAGTTACGAATTGTTGGATCGTACAGGAAAGGTTAATAGCTATTTTTTTTATTCTCAGGTTTTATTAAAATTAACTGTAAAAGAAAAGTTTCTGTACCAAACAGTTTATGTCGTCCTTATTGTTGGTTTTCTTCTAAGCAAATGCGAAATCTAACCATGGGGTTTTTGGAAATATGTTTATATCATTCAAATTCAGTGTAAAATTAGTATCACAAAGTACAAATGAACAGACATTTTGCACAAATAGCAGAGACAATCGGATTACACAATTCAATCAATCGCCCAACCGCAAATTAGTTTTGCTTTGATCGTTGTTCGACGTTAAATTAAATATTTCAAAGGAAAAGTTTAAACTTCATTTATTTCCTGCAGAATTGACGTCTGTAAAGACGAGAAGCGGGATCAGTTATTCAACTGATTATGCTGGAGAAATAAAATGGGAATAAAAAAATCGACTGGTATGTAAAAATACATTTTAAAATTTCCCTTGACTGTTTTTGATTTGCACACCTTTAAAAGTTTTTAGTGTTATACGAAAGAAATTCTTCGCAATCGGTTACCTAAACTAGGTTAAAGGAACAAGTGTTTGGATATAATTTTAGGATATTAGATTTGGATGGACAGATTTTGGATATGGTTTTGACAGTATTTTCAGTTGTCTGGACATGGAAGATTCCATAGAGGAATAACTTACTCTGTATAATAAAAAAAATACGAAATATTTATCCCCAATTACTTTTTTAAATTACATCATACAGAATGTGCCAACCTTAAAATGTACATGCAGTGGCGGTTGCGTGATATTTCAGTTACCCATATCTTGAAAACGACGCATGGGACCCACTTCACTTTTTAGGTGATTACTATACACCTCTTACAGAAGG
This sequence comes from Aromia moschata, assembly GCA_029963805.1. Taxonomy (NCBI): domain Eukaryota; kingdom Metazoa; phylum Arthropoda; class Insecta; order Coleoptera; family Cerambycidae; genus Aromia; species Aromia moschata. The sequence continues at coordinate 540,899 of JAPWTK010000242.1, read as the reverse complement.
ACTTATAGTGAAAAAACCGTCAGCAAAGTGTGCGAAAAAATTTTCAAAAAAACCAGAACACCGTGAGATATCAGTAACGTTCTGTGGAATATTTGCAGTATATTTTCTTCATAATCTAGAAACAAATATAAGGAGAGGTTTTTCGATTTGTTACAAAATATTTTTTTTTCAAAAAGTTATGGCCATTTTAATTTTGGGAAACAAAACGTTCCTATAAAATTAAAATTTAAATGGACATAACTTTTTGAAAAAAAAATATTTTGTAACAAATCTTTCCTTATATTTGTTTCTAGATTATGAAAAAAAATATATACTGCAAATATTCCATAGAGCGTTACTGAGATCCCAGGGTGTTCTACAGTTTTTTTTGAAAATGTTTTCTCAAACTTTGCTGACGGTTTATTCACTATAAATCCTTTCTGTAAGAGGTGTATAGTCGTCACCTAAAAAGTGAAGTGGGTCCCATGCGTCGTTTTCAAGATATGACTAACTGAAATATCACCAACCGCCACTGTGTATAGTCCTTCTATTTTTAATTGAAAATGATAAGTACCCCTGGGGAACAAAAAAAGCGATGCAACTTTATGATTCCATGGGCGTGCATATATATTTTATAAATTCGAAAATTGTGAAATAAATTTTTTCATTCAAATCAATATAGGAGATTAAAATTAGCCTGCATACAAAACTTAATATTTGTAATATAATTTGCTGTAAATAATGCTCATTTAGCCAAAATCAATCAATTCAATCTCAAAAAATTGTCTGTTAATAAACCTAGCTGAAATACACGTCACTGGCGTCTTAAAGAAGTAGAATTCCTAAAGTCTTAAATCATTTTAACGACGTCGTAACAATTTTATGGCACAGTGGACCGAATAAGTATTTAAGGAGTATTAAATACAAAGCAATCCAATAGTATATTGGATCGGCATTCGCGTTGCCGGCTCTTCAAAATTTTCTTAAGTATAGTAATAATATACATAAAGTTGTTTTAATTCACAATTATTTTTTCCAGCAATTTTAAACGCTTTATTTTAATGCTAACTAATACATTTATATCTATGTATTTTTTTTTAAATATGTCCAAACTAGCTTTCTAAGAACGTCACGAACTAACAGTTTACTGAAGTATGAAGTATAATTAATTGTATAGTGAGCTTAGCAATTTTAGAAAATATATCTGACAACCTTGGTTTTTTCTACCTATTTTCAATTTATAATGGAAATACAGTACATGCATCTTTCATGTTAGATGGCCACCTTTGGTGGACGTTATTTTTATATGCACCGCTTTGGGTACAATATATCATTACATTTATTGTTACGACTTTTCCCTAGAGGACCCCTACCCTACTATTACATACACTGTGAGGAATGTATGCGGATTGTGGATAAAGCGGAGATTTCTTCGCCCAAATACACAATTTTTATTTTGTTCCGTACGTACGAAACGGAGCTGAGAAACAAGTTGAAGACATTTACATGTCACGTCAGGCTCGCACGCCTTGGGAAGCGTCTGGAGAGCACTCTGTGGTGGAAAGAGTTTATATTACGTATATAATGTCCTTCGCGAAACAAAGTGACTTCACTTACCAGACACTGAAATATATGAAATTACATTTGAGGCCGTAACCGATTTTTTTTAAAAATATTTCTCGGTGTTTCAATCTTTTTCTATGTACAGAATATCAGAAATGTCTTTGTTAAAGTTTTACTGATACTTGTATAAATAATATTTGCTTATACGAAAGTATAAACAAATAGGTATATTTTATCTCAGAACAACATAACTCTACATAACAGGGCTAAATATTGGATTACATCTCGTGTACCTATATACGCATTATATTTGAGAATAGTTGATACAATGACGAAAATTTTTATTTTTTTTTGTTTTGTGGTGTACAGATTTTGTTCTTTTACGAAGTAATGGTCTTACACCGTAGTTTATTAAAGTTTATTAGATTTCTTAAATGTCTTTTCGCGTACAATAATGTTTTTTTGACGATACGTACTTTTATTGCATTATTTTTTTTGATAACATTGGCATATAACATCAAATATATCTAATAAATCAGGGGTTATAAGGGAATTAGGTATATTTAATATATCCTGGAGTGGGTACTGGAATCTTCGGCGTAGAAAAAAAACGGACATTTTCCACGAAACACCGAACTACTATACTCTTCTCGACGCGCGTTTCGCCAACTTACGTATAGTTGGTATCTTCAGGAGAAGATTAAAACTTGGATTTTAATCTTCGTTCAGTTCGAAAAAAACGTTCGGTTTTTTTTTTATATATTTGATATACTTACATCGTAACAAGTTACTTTCATTAGTTACTTAAGACATCACAACTAACCGTTATTTGTTAAAAGGTATTGTGTGTGGTACTTTACAAAAAAAAATACAATTTCAGAATCCAACATTTTATTTTTTTTTTAATATCAATGATTATCATCATTATACTGTTGTACGTTTTTTCAATAACAGATTTGATTGCTCTACCAAGTACAAAATAAACTTTAAGATTTCAAATGACATCGAATGTAGCTTAAAGTTGTAATATACAAAAAGACACATAATCAGTGCGTGTCCAAGAAATATTGTTTAAAAAAGCATCTGAATATTCTGACAAAAAACGAACAAACAAAAAAAAGCGAATATTGCAAATCTTTCGAGCCCTTCACATAAACCAACTGACAATCCAACAGTATGGATTGAACTTCAATCTCGGTTTTAGAACGCAATATGAATTTACATTGATCTTAAAATGACATGACATTAAAGAATGGAATTTTATTATGGAACATCTGTGCCAAAAATATATACAATGTTCCTTACAATATGTAGGTATAAAGGGGAAAATAGACAAAACATTAAATCGTTCGATTATTGTACGTAGGTTGTTGTATTAAATACTTTAGGTGAAACCTTTTGATTTTTTTTTGCCCTAGAACGTCAACGCTGTTGTTTCATCAGTAAATGGCAAAGATCTGAATATTTGCATATATGTACATACACTAATGGAAAAAATTAAAGGGTCAAACAATTTTTCCGAATTTTTAGTGATTCTTCAGAATGCTGTATCTCAGTGAAAAATGGTCTTATCGAGGTCTAAAAAAGAGCCTTTTGGAGCTTCAAGTTTCTAGTTTTGAGATATTTCGGCAAACAAATTTTTAGAGCTACATGCTTCGCGCAATTTTATGAAGTAGTGTGAGAAGAAAATTTTGCGATTTTTTTTGCTTCTTTTTTCAAGTCCACGAGCTTGAAAAACATGTTTCTAACTTAGCCATGCTATGGACCATGGACCGGATAGCTTGTTTATTCAGATTCAATTTGCTTTTTTTTTAAATCTCGATACGACCATTTGCTGCTGAGATATTGAACTTTAAATCAAAAAGGACCCTTTTGCCTTAAGAAAATAAGGACAGTCGAAAACTGGAAACCCCCAAAAAGGAGGAGAATTTTTTTATCCTCAGATTTGAAAAAACAGGAAAAAAGGAATTTTAGGACAAGGGTTTTCATGACTAATGTTGCGTGTGCCTTTTACCGTTGAATATACCCCCAAAAACCATGCAAAGTTACATTATGATCTAACGAACCGTTTTCTTGTTGCAAATGGTCAAACTTTTGAAAAAATTAAAGGGTCACGTTTTTTGAGCTTAAACATGTCCTAATCATGGCTAAAGTGAAAAAAAGTTTTTTTTCGAGCTTACTCACAATTTTTTCCGCAAATAGGACCGTTGAAATTTACAAAAATAAAAAAATAATCAAAAACATTTTTCTTCAAAAATTTATTTTTAAGGGCTTCCAAAACTTGAAAATACTTTGATTTTCACTACCGTCGGCATTAACATTATCCAGAACGTACCACGTGGAGGTTGCACGATCGGATTTACTATTGGTTCAGGTAGCACGAAAAGGTGCTAATTCAGGTAGGTGTCAGTTAGCAAGAGATTCGATCAGAAATTTGTCTCCTAAGCAAGTATGAATCAGGGTCGAAATGCGATTTGGGTAATCAACTTTAATTTAAATTAAATTAAAAATTGATGATCAAAAACATCAGACAAACAGACCCAAACAGACACACACAGACATGTGTGTAAGAAGCGTAAATCCGATCGCGCAACCTCCACGTGGTACGCTTTGGGTAATTTGGCCTTTAAAAAATTTTTTTTTCAATTTTCGAAAAAAATAACTTTTTTTAAATTTTTTTTTTGTAAATTTCAACGGTATTTGCGAAAAAAATTGTAAACCTGAAACTCTTTAGAATAACTGTTTGACCGTTTACAACAAGAAAATGGTTCGTTAGATCGTAATGTAACTTTGCATGGTTTTTGGGGGTATATTCAACTGTAAAAGGCATACGCAACATTAGTCATTTCATGAATATTTGAATTTCAGTCGTTGATGTTCTGAAAAACCATCAATTACACGTTTTTTCCTGTTTTTTCAAATTCATGTCAGGGATAAAAAAAATTCTTCTCAAAAATCGCAGCAAACCTTGTAGGGGGTTTATTCCGGTTTTCAGAACTGCCCTTAGATTTTCTGTGCTACTGTTGGTTGCTGAGATATCGTCGATCAAAGACAAAAGGGTCCTTTTTGATTTAAAGTTCGATATCTCAGCAACAAATAGTCGTATCGAGATTAAAAAAAAGCAAATTGAAGCTGAATAAACAAGCTATCCGGTCCATAGCATGGCTAAGTTTTTAAAAAAATGTTTCAAGCTCGTGGACTCTCACACTACTTCCTAAAATTGCGCGAAACATGTAGCTCTAAAAATTTTTTTGCCGAAATATCTTAAAACTAGAAATTTGAAGCTTCAAAATGCTTTTTTTTAGACCTCGATAAGACCATTTTTCACTGAGATACTTACAGCATTCTGAAAAATCACTAAAAATTCGGAAAAATGTTTGACCCTTTAATTTTTTCCATTAGTGTATTATTGATATCGTGCCCGATTGAAAAGTTATGTCGGAATGTGTAACAAAAACGTCGCGTATGTATCTATTTTATTACATTTGCTCTGAATTTTAAAGTTAATGTCATGTGCCAATTTTTGCTGAAAAGACTAATTCATCATTATTTACTATTTTGCACATTTTCTTTACCGAATCCAAAACAGTTTGAATTAAAAAATAAAGTTTATTTAGATACGTCAGGTTTGCCAATACAATTTTGATTTTATTGCTTTCTTTCGTTTTCCGTCGAACGGACGATGGAAAAATCATATGTGTAGCTCGTAGGAAAAACATTCCAGGATTCGTGTCCGCGTATTACTTCCAGGACTGTGTCGCTTCGAGCAGTCTTCATAGTCGTCCGAGAATGTTCGCGTTTTCCTGCTTGGTATACAATATACTTACTGGTGAATAAGTTTGCGTAAACTACACACGTAGACAAGTCATAAACATTTAATTGCGCACTAAACAGTTTATAACATCCGGCTTTCTGACATTTTATACTTCGTGTCATTTTTGTTTGCGTGACGTGACGCTTAGTTAATGGGCTGCTGTAATGCAGTTTGAAACCATTCCTTCGTTATGTAACTCAAGAGGAAGAGCGTTGTCACAAAAGTCGAAAAAAAAAACGTTTAACAACGCTTGTTTAACAAATATGGTTTTTGTCGACTTTTGTGATTTCCCGTTTTTTTTTCCGATTTTTTTAGGATATACAGTTAATTATTAACGAAAGACATCGAATGTACCTATCTGCGGTTTTTGAATTTTTAAATTCGATTTAATCAGTTCACAGTGTATAGTAGCAAAAATATCCTGACATTTTTACTTACATTAATTTTGACATAAAATTTTAATTTCGAGAATACTTTTTTTTGCTTAATATACATTGTATCCCAGCATTCTAAATTCCAAGCCGATTAAAAACTAATCTTCAGGCATTTTCGAGTTATCATGTATACACAAAAAGTTTACGTTTGAAGACATGATCATTGGATTAATTTTTTAAGAAGTAATGTGTTTTAAGTTTGTGAAGCGAAAGTATAACGTCACAATTCAAAAACGCACATTTCATTAGCAGAAACCTAATGTAATTCATCATTAAATTTAGTTTTGTCCCTTCGGATTAATTAGAGCAATGTTCTGAATTAGGTTTTTGTTATATCATTTGCATAACCTTCGTAGAGCAAAAACTAGACCTCACTGGGCCCGAAGGATATTGAGGAATCCGTGAAAATACATTTTCACTTTGCTGATCCTAATATAGGCGTCGAATTTCTCAGACTCGCTTCGACTGCCAATTGATGCTTCTTAAATCATGCAAGTACTGTCTAAAATTCATATTTTTTGAAATTCATCCTGTAGAGGTGGGTTTTCATAAGTTGGGCAGCTAGGAAATATGATTGTATGTATCAAAATTACAGTTAGTAATCTCCTAACGTTGTAAATGAGAATAACTGTTTTTATTTGTTCATATATGTATATATATGTCATTTTTAACGTGTCTTCACATACTTAAATAAATTTCTCTTGGTGGACTAAAGCAGTTGGATGTTAAAAACGCTATTTTATTTCATTTAAATAGAAGTTATCTCAAAATACAACATAGAAGGGATTTCGCCTAAAGATCAAACCACTTATAATTCGTATGCGTTGAACATACTCGTATTATTATGCTTTTAATACACGTTGGTAAGTGTACGAGTATTATGTACTCAACTGAAAACAAACTGTAAGTTTAGTCCATTAACAGAACATGAATGTTATTGTTATTCACACTGCGCAGCGCACAGTGAAAATTACACCCCCTGGTTCTGTTATCGGAAACGTTGGTATCAGCTGAAATTACTTCTACCCTAGTTTTAAACTTTCTGAAATCGATACAGAAACATAATAGTATTATACCGAAAGAATTTAATGCACTAAAAATTGTACCAACATTTATTTTTAACGAGATAAATAATATTTACTTGTTTTCGATTATCACATCGAAAAATAATATGGAATGACTAAAACAAACGTAGGATTTGTATAAATATAACTTTTAATTAACAGGTGCAGCTCTGTGTATCTCAGTTTTAATCATATCCTGATGACACAGCATAGTTGGCGAAAGCGCGTTGAATGCAAAATGGTTTCGAAGTTAAGTGGTGAAAAGTGTTGAAGTGTGAATTTGTTTCTACGCCGAAGGTTACAATTCCAATATACCGTATGTATATCTATTGTTTTTTTATCTAATCAAAAACTTGTAGCGAAACGTCAATGAAAAAATTAAAAGTAATAGTTGAACTAACCCTAAAAATATTTTCATATAAGTAACGTGAAATTACTGGTAATTGAAATTATTTGAATTGAAAGTATTTGCCAGGAAGCTCTATAAAAAAATGGATACAGGGGAAAAATATAGACAAGGCATGCCGCAGCAACCAGATGACAAGAGAGGTATATCAGTCAACGACATATGTATGCTTACCTACTTTACGTTGAATGAGTCGCAGATAGACTAAGAAAAACTTTATGTAAGAAAAATGTTGACGTACGATATCGAATAACGACGAAAATACAACAAGGGTTTCCCTCCAACAAGGGTCCAGTCCCAAAACTTCTCACAAAAAGGCGTTTATCACTTGAAATGTACTTGTAACATAACAGTAATATTGGACAAACAGAAAAGAGCATTCAGTGCCGGATCAAGGAACATCAACGACACACCAGACTCGGAGATACAGACAAATCGACAGTAGCGAAACATGTTCACACCGATGAGAACCATCGAATCGATTATGAGAACGTGATAGTGCTAGACCACAATACGAGATACTATCCAAGAATAGTTAGAGTCGCTAGAAATCATAAATAATAATGAAAACCTTAACAGGGAAGATGGATACCTCCTTAGTAACACTTGGAACACGGCGACGCTGCTCGAAGCGTAACAGAACCAAGGTACTTAACGAGGAGTAGAAGACGACAACAAGAATATTTGGAAAACTTCTGAAGGAGCTGTCAGCAAGACAGCGAAACGTCAAGACAAGATAGACGGGAAGACGCGGCAGAATCCGGAGGAAACTACTTCAGCATTAGACAACAGCCGTGAAAGCCTGCGTTTTGCCAATTGAAATTAATTAAGAAGTGGAAAATGTCGTTCTTTTTCTCTAGGGTACCTACTGTCTTGTATCAAAATGTTAGGGATGTTCTCAGTCATCCAAGACCCAGACACTCTTCACCCGACGCGATAAAAGGTAACAAAGCTCGGCCGCAAATTAAGAAATCTCCTGCTTTCGTCGTAGCGGTACACCCCTTGAAGTGCCGCTAGATTTTACGGTCCCGTGAATATTTCAAAAAACAATAAAGACGCCCAAAGCGGCCAGAGAGGCCGGCGCGCGGCGTGCCGCGGCAGCACTTTAAACAAACATCTCTAACGAGTTTTGATGGGAGGCCACCTGCACGCATACGGAGGAGAGAGAGAGAGAAAACGGAGGACGATGGTATCGTAGCAACGCACAGCCAATCGATGGCTTGCTCTCTGGGACAGTACAGGACCACATACATAAGTAACATTACGGAATAGTAATTTAAGTTGCCTAATTGTAGGTACACCATAGGATAATAAAACTGAAGTTAAATTAATTGTTGCTTGGCTACTATCAACGAAAGCAGATAATATCTGGTTGTCGATGGTAAGCCTAGCAATTCCTGATTTCCCAAGAAGTATCCGCAACTGAGATCATGTGAAGTCATCCAGCGGGAACCTAAAAAATATATTTTTTTAATGGGCGCAGAAATTGTGAGCAATCTTATAATAAATTTAACGAAAACTTTTAACTCAGCAGTTTTTGGGAAATATCTCGAAGCTGTTTCAAAATATCTCGTAAATGTCGTTTTCTAAAGTTGATTTCCGGCTGGGGCCTCGTATAACAAATGCTGGTACCACATAATATCTACTTTAAATTATGTTTTAAATTTAAAAACTTATACAAATCTGTTTCCTACTTTCTTCGAATAGCAATTAAGTTGAATACAAACTTAACTAGATAACAAGAAACGGCACCTGCAGTTGATTTGCGTTCTTGATACATTCAAACGGTGTACCCGCTAAAACACTGCTGCAACTAATATTGAAAAAAAAAACTGTTTCTCTCTTTTTTGTTACTCTATTTTGTCAGCCGCTAGTCTTTCTCCGCGCTCGAATGATTGATCTTTTGTCCTTAAGCACTTATAGGCACATAAAAGTGTTATTCTCCTAAAGACGTTTACAAATAACCGTTTGTCACGTAGAAAGCTTTCTTTCATTTAGATCTTGTTTACCACCGGACGAAATGAAACAGTAATATACTCGTACGTCACTCGAAATCAGAATAAAACCCAGAGGACCAGAGGTAAAAGCGTTCCTTTCTTCCATAAAACAATACGGAAACAAAATTCGTAACGTTTTCACACTAAAATTGAATTTCTTTAGAACGCCCGGTTTAAAATTGAGGCAAATCAAATTGGACCCCATCCAGGCGAATAGAATTTTCCCCCGCGCTATTACAAATCCCCATGTGGAAAATAATAAATACCTACATATATGCGTCAGCGATATTTGTTTCCCCTCCTTAAAGTCGGCGTTTCGTTGAGATTTAACTTTTTTTTGTGAACGCAAATGGATTATAGTCATGTGGAAAATTAGACCGCAACATTTCTGCTCACAATATTAAGTATTACAGACATATACGGGAGAAGAAAAGAAAACGACATATTAAATAATTTTACATTATGAACAAGTTTGGTGACAAAGTGTTAGCATGCCTGACAAAGATATAATTCAGCAGTATTAATAAAGTAATAAATTTATAAAAATGAATCTTGTTGATGTACTAAGAAATATATTTATTTCGAATAAAAAGTGAATACCGTTCCGAATGCGCATATGCTCCGCCCTTAAGGGGTAACACCACGCTTTTTTGTGTTTGGCTTAATATCTACTTTAGGATCATAAAAATCATATGCAATTGATCTTATAACGAAAAAAAATTAAAAGGTTTGATTCTCGATTTTGCCGCAGCACATCTGAGCCGCGTCGAGCGCGATGCGACTGTGTTCGTCAGATTTATTGCTTTTATACTGCTTTAACCTTTCAAAATAATAAATGGCGTAAAAAGGTCTTTCGGGTTCCTCAGAAGTCCACCAGTGTGCGCAAATACCGTAATACACATGTATGTGTAAATTATTTTAAACTTTAAACATCATTAACCTTACAAGACTTGTTGAACTGGGCGGACACATTGCTCAAAGACCGTTCCATCGATCGATTTGAAAATTTAACAGTAGCTTTTCAATTATATTCTCCATAAAAGTGCGTAGCCGTTTTTTGATAGAATGTAATTTTTTTATAAACAATTTACCCCTGAATTTTTAGGGCGAAAGTCGATTTCTTTTCGTTAGTGCACAGTTTCTACAAAAAATAATTTAAAAAAAAATCCGACTTACTTCTCTAGCGAATGATATGTAAATTTAGAAAATTTTTGTTTTTTTGATCCAGGTCTAAAACTTTTTTGAGAAATGTATCCGCCCGTGGAGGGCTTTTTGGTAAAGGTGTTTTCAAAGATATCGCCGCTATTTTGTATGAAAATAGCAATAGAAATTTTGTTTTTTTTTTTTAGTTCAATACATGTTTAATTAACCCTTCAAAAAGAAATCCAATTCCTCTTCTCATTCTCCCACAAAAAATTATCAAAATTGGGCAATAAATATAATATTGGACAATAAATACAAAATTGGACAATAATAAAAACAATCAATTATTATCAATTTTATCAAAATTTTTTAGCTGGTAGTATTTACTATACCTAAGTCAACATGGGCCAACTCGGTATAAGTACATACATATACATATGTGTGTGTTACAACTTACCGTTTTGTTATATCTTAAATTTATTTTTCCTAATATTTGATGATGATATATCCACAGTTTAGTTGTTCAAATATTAAAACAGTTGATGATCCCCACTTGCGTGTGAGATTAAATTAGGTACATATGCTCCTATAATAGCGCAGTACACCGTGAACGTGCTAGGGTCAAAAAATAATTTAGAAGCGTCACTCTAACAAAGAACTTAATACGTTACCCTAAGACAAATACGTAGTAATAACGGTATCACGTAAAACTTTTTTAATAAAAACTTGAAGAACATTACATCCAATGTATGTCATCGGACTTGTCTCTTTCAGTGCAGACAAGGAAAACAAATTGCAGAGAAAAACCCTCATTTTGTGATATATAACAATCTTTTTATTAATTTGTTTATTGACATTGACAATAATGTAAATAAAACGTTTCTAGTTTTTATTTAACAGTTAGTTTATTTAACAGTTTACTTCTAGTTTTATTTTGTAATAATCTGAGTCCGTAATTATGAATAAAATAAACAAAAAAAGGCATGTTCTACGACGTAATGTATTGCGGTCTACACGCGTTTCGCCAATCATGTTGACGTCATCTGGAGCCGATTAAAACTACAAAATGAAAGAAAACCGAAATTTGATAGAATAATGTTTCGTAACTGATAAAATGATTCATGACAAATTCATGTGTTGGTCATCCTCAGACTGCACAAGAACCAAGATATTCACCATGCCTTATCTCGTCTATGTTTGGAGATACATACATAAAATATAGTTTTCTAAATATGTTTGCAACATGCAGAACAACTTTTCATCTTTTGAGTGTTGCTTTACTGATAAATAAACCTGTTCTTTACACTATTTTTTGTGTAAACTATTTAACACTGTATATTTATCATGTGAATCATGTTCAAGGTGTCACATTTTTTGTATTATTTTTTTAGCAAAATCAGTTACCTTTGTGACAGAAATACTCTAAGTATTTCTAGACCTAATATAATTATGTTTTAAAATTAAAAACTTTGCACTTATAAAACATATACAAACAATAAATGCTTTCATAACTATAAAAAAGTACAGATTTCTAGTTTTTAACAGTTTATTGCTTAAAGCTCAAAGCCAAATACAGAAAAAAATATTAACATATTTTGTTGCATGCATTGGACACCTTCAAGAGGGGGGGTCACTTAATAACATTTCCGTTTTACCAATACAACAGAGGCAAAACCCCGTATACCGTGAGCCAAAACCACTTTCGTATTTCTCCTCTTTAGGTGATTAATAGGAACTTCTGAATGGAAGAAAAATACAAAAGTTGTTCAAAAACATTTATTTTTTAGCAATAGAAAAAATAATTTCTTTCTTATCGTTAGTCTACCCGACTCTTGATTTGGGAACACAAATGAACTTAGCTCAACTACAGCTTTATGTAAAACTTTTTCGTTCGACAAGTGGCCATTGCTACCAACATGTGTTGATGTCCTTTAAGAGAAGGCAGCGCGCTCTGTGGTCTCAACTTACGCATAAACGACGGGTGGTTTGAAAATGCTTGGAATATGTCAATGTGATCACTTCACCCCCATCTGACGGTATACTCTACTACAATCAAGTAAACAAGAATGTATATTTATAATCTATATAATAAATAATTGTGTCTCACACATTACAATTAACTCACTTTAAACGGCACTCAACGACCATGTTAACCCTTTAACGCCCAAGTGCACTGTCAAGAGACTTAGAGGCCCGCCCATATTACTGATAGAAAAAATAAAGAAAAAAATAACTAAAACCATGTATTCCTATGTTTTCGAGGTCGCTCGTTTCGCTCGTCGTAGTTGTTTATTGTCTTTATTTTTTCTATCAGTAATATGAGCCTCTAATTTCATGTCTCTTGACAGTGCACTTGTGCGTTAAAGGGTTAAGATCCGAAGATAGCAAATCGCATAATTTAAAGTAAACCCGAATTTCTCACAGAGTAGCCTGAAAGTATAAAAGGATCTTCATCTAATTATTTTTTTCTTGGGGTTCTGTTTGGATCAAATTAATGTCTATAGCCGCGGGAGAATAACCTTCGAAACAAACTTACGAAAGATTGCGTAAATCTCTTCATTTTAATTGATTTTATTATAAAAGTCAAGAATACGTTTCGTAAATACGACCGTCTTTCTATTTTCTTGGCAAAAAACTGAAACTCTTATTTAGAGAACGTTATAAAATTACGTATTTAATCGATAAAGAACGGCATAAAAACGTCAAGATGTTGCAAGTTATTTAGAAGTAAAACTTTTCGAAACAGCGAAGTTCAGCCAGTAATTAATGTCAGGACCGTAACCAGTATGTTTCTCTGTCATGAAAAAAAAAACCTTCCTCCTAAAGCGGTTTTTTCTAAGCTGATTACTTATTTTATGGTTTTAGTCTTGCAAGTATTTGATTTTTTGAACTAAGATAAAATTAATGTTATAGGTTGTACGTAATATATAAATTATCTGTTTAACTTCGAAATATCTACTTAAAAATGCATGGAACATAATTTATGTAACCGATTTTGAATTATTTGTAAGAAAGAACAATATTTACTTCTGGAAAAATTCGTTTACTAAACCAAGACAAACATATCTACTTTTTGTAGCTTTATGTAATAAGTAAATGTATTATCTATATAATACATATTTTACAATATGTATTATATGTATGTAAGTACAATTTTCTGTGGGTAGAACATAAAAAAATCTTGGAACGTTCGTAGTATATACTATACGTTCGTAGTGTATACCTCTGTACATATTTCAGAGCTAATACAATTGGAGTGTCCCTCAAAGGTAAGAGTAACCGCTTTTATCACTGAATTACTATGGAAAAGTGGCTGTACAAATATTTTAAGACACGTTATGAGATGCTAGAGACGTGATTTATATTCAAAATTTGTCATGTCACTTCTCATCTTACATGTTTATATAAAACACGACGGGAAAATTGATTTTCAAAGATTTGTTACAAACTAATAAGGCAATTTATCTTCGTCGGAAGGGTGATGCAAACATACATAACATTCTGGCTCGCATAATGTCCAATAAAAATTGAAAAACCGTTATAGACGTTTTTTGTTCAAAATATTCACATTAGGTATACAGACATATTTGATACTAATTTAATATCAGATTATAATCAATATAATCTAGATCATTTTCAATACTTTTTAAGATTAAAATAATCTATTATATTTATATAAGCATATTAATTTGTTTATGATACGTTCTTAATAAAAATAATTTATGTATGTAATTATTAAGTAAGTATATTTACGTATGTAATTTTTTTCTCTCTTTATTCTTTTATATAGATATACGTATGTGCTATATAAAATATCGTGTCTTATTGATATTTCAAGTGATTGTAAATCAATTTAGAACGTCTTAATTTGAAGAGTTTTTTTTTAATCTTAAGTAAGAATTTTGAGGAAAAAGAGAAATTTTGGAGAGTACTTTAATCTTAAGTTTATAACCTTATTGAATTGTCAATACAGTCACATTATGTGACTGCCATTATTTATTTTACCATTATCAACAGTTTGACAACAACAAAGATTCGCTTCAAGCTTCCACACAACCGCTATTTCCATATCTCTATTTCATAGCTCGATTTGACAATTTTTTTAATGGCTTATATTTTCAACCTTGTACTAATATCATTCTTAAATAGTAGATAAATTAATGTTTTTTAAAGTTGTTCTTTTGTTTTGAAATCATACAAAATTCAAATATCTAGTTTACTACTTCGTTATAAAATATTAAAAAATATAAAATACTTTAGTTTCGTCTTGATCAAATTCTCGCCTTACTAGATTTCTCAGTTCTTTCCATATGACCTAAATCATATATCTTCAAGGACTCGTAAAGTTCAAACTCCTCAAAGTAGCTACGGAAAATTATATGGGAAGTGTGTTATGTTATAAAACTACTTTGGATTATAAGCCCAAGGGAGTGGTATCCACCTGTGAGAAAATTGCTACTGAGTCTGCTAGTAAATCAATTCTGGAAGACTCTAGCTTGTCTGACATAGTTCCTGATCATTGATGGGAATTGTTATTAATGAGTGCGTTTCAGAGAGAGACAACTGAGAGTGTGCGATAATTCTGCAGCATTAAATTTTAAAGACAGAGGAACGTGAAAAAAAATTAATTTTTCACGTCTACACCTATTTGTTTATTTTTCCTATTTATTTAAACATAGCTATGCCGATATCCAGATTATTTTAAATAACATGTACCTAAATAAATGACGGTTATATGGTTTAAATATGATTGAATCCTGTATTCAAAGTTCAATAGTAATCGATGTAATCATTTATATAATATAATCAGAATAACAGACAATGCGATGCTTCAGTTGGCATCAATTTCATGCTCAACTTTGTTGTAAGGGCCACGTTGTATGGGGTATTGCTTAGGAACACATCTAAGACGATAAGAAGATTATGACAACAAACTTGATACTGGTCGATCGATACCTATTAATTCCACCACCTTCCTAACTTCACAATTTGTACCTGCTAAGTATTTGGTTTGTAAAAAAATTAATTTTTGGAAACTCTAGACGAATAAATAAATATAAACCGATTTTACCTTTAAACTGTCTTCACTCGAAATGGAAAAAAATGTAAAAATTACCGGAAGAGATTATCAAAGAATGCTAAATAAATTATGTATAAACATATCATTCATTCAGTGAATGATATGTTTTGTTTATTCTACAGCAGGATGCGTTTTTTTTTTATTTTCAAAAGGAATACAAAAAAAATATGATAATTGACATGTCAGATGATGAAGGGGGGATTTTAAAACTCTAAACATAAAACTATAAAATATAAGGGGTAAAATTGGGCTGGGCAGATTTAATAACCCTTTAGTTATCTTCAAAGGGAAAACAATATTTCTTGTATAATATAATGTCTTACACAGTATCAACTTAATTCCATCCCTGTAACAGTAAACATTACTTAAATGGATTATTATGTAATTAAAGCGGTATTGTCAGGAGAATCTGTGTCGACCCGATGATAGAAATTAAAACAATGTAGTAATCCCGGTAAATGTCTCGTTTCAACGAAATTACACCCTTAATTTTGTAAAGTGCCAATGTATAAATTAAGCGTGGAATTTCCTTTATGCCGCTGTCTACAGTTTACAATGTTAACTCTGTAATAAATGTAAGAGCGACTAAAATGTACTTCGTATTAAACGCGAAGCTCTTCGTCGAGAGCCATTTACCACCCACTTTTTCCGCACGAGCTTTTTAAAATATTAATGCTAGTTTATTCCTATAGCGAACAATGTCCCTACTGTGTAATATGTCATTTATCAGCATTAAAACTATGTAGAGTATGCAATTAGTAATTAGTATGTAGTGCAGTTTGTTATGACACTTTCACATCCGCGTAGTAGATTGGAAGTATCTTGTTCGAAAAATTAGTCTTATGAAAAATGCTCAAATGATGTGAGACGTCACGATTTCACGATGACCACCATTTCATTGATAGTCCAGCAGGCAGATTTTTATGTGTTCTTGAAAGATATAGGGCTAATTTTGATGGTTCCCTATGTATTTTTTTGCGTAGAATACAATGCGCTGGGTCCGCAAAACTGAAACCGTCCGGCAATTTTTTAAATTAACAATTTGTGAAAAAAAATTTTTTTTTCACATTTCCGCTTATATCTCCGTCTTGATATTTCTCGCTAGAGTTTTAGCCTATCGAATTTCCTTTTTCAGCCCACCCGTCTCCGTGCTTTGTTAATTTGCAAAGGAAATTTTTTATTCGAAAGTGGAGCGACTATGATCATGAAATTTATTGGAGGGACTGGCTGTTTGCAGTATGAAGTTACAAAAAAAAAATTCAGCTTGATCCGTTAATAACTTTTCGAGTAATTAACGATCGCATTTTTTTTTAGCCTTAATTGGCAATGACGCCATTTCTTTGTTTATTGTACGATATTGACCGGGTTGGGCTAGAAAAATCATAAATCTCTTCAAGTTTGCGAGAATTTTTCAGATTTTGAAAAATATTAACTTGGGCCAGTTTTATAACGTTTTCTACACGACTACCTTTTTTGACGCGACATATATATTGTTTTAGCGTTGCCGCTCCGAAATTCTCGGAATTGTGACTATAATATCTCGAAGCCCATTTTTCTTAAATACACGTCTTGAAGCGTACTTTCAATTTTATCAATTCCAACAATTTACAAATACGTCGCGTAAAAAAAAGGTAGTCGCATAGAAAATGTTATAAAACTGTCCCAAATTAATATTTTTCAAATTCTGAAAAAGTCTCGCAAACTTGAAGAGATTTATGATTTTTCTAGCCCAACCCTTGGTACAATAAATGCGTATGCAAAAAAGGCAAAGAAAATCGTTAATTACTCGAAAAGTTATTAACGGATCGAGCTGAATTTTTTTTGTAACTTCGTACTACAAACAGCAGACCCTCCAAGATTTCCAAATTTCATGATCATAGTCGCCCTACTTTCGAAGTAAAAAAATGGTGAAAAAACGCAATTTTTCAACTTCAGCAGTCATTTGCTAGTTAACAATAGCACATGGAGACTTCGGATTAGGCTTAAAATTTAGGAAATTCAATAGGCTACCACTTCTTATATGCATATGCTATATAAAATATGCCAAGGAACGGAGATATAAGCGGAAATGTGAAAAGGAGATTTTTTTTCCCAAATCGTTATTTTAAAAAATTAGCGGACGGTTTCAGCTCCCGCGCATTGTGTTCTACGCAAAAAAAATACATAGGATGCCGTCAAAACTAGCCCTATATCTTTCAAGAACACTTTTTGATGAATTTACTCCCTGCCTACTGGACTGTGAGATCGATACGAGATATGCGAGAGGTTGGTCCGTAAGAGATACGAGATCGGATACACTGAGAACAATTTTATGGATCATGATGACCATGAATTCTAAAATGTTCAGAATTCCAAAATGTTCAGGAGTTTCAGAAGAATCCTGAGAACAATTACATTATTACCATTAACACAAACATTATATGATGGCGGCGTAATTTTCGACACCCTGTGTATACATGCAATTGAAAATATGACTTTCAATGACTCGCCATACTCTACTTACTTGTTATGGAAAGTCTCACAGCCCATTTACTAATTATACCTTCTGCATTTGAAGCTGCTATAAATAAAACCTAGGATTAAAGTGAACGTTAAATCTTTAAACACTACCAAGCTACTGACAAACTAAAAGCTGCTAGACTGTAAAGCTGAAACTCAACCTGTCTAAAATTCAGACATTGTAGCATCGTTGCGATGCATTAGATTTTTTTTGGCTTGGTTGTAAGAAAGATCTATTACTCCATCCTCAGAACTGCTTCAGCATTATTCCCGTCCCAGTCGATATTATCCGCCATACCCGAGGTACAATTATCATTACGGAGCACTTGGTTTAATTATTAGACCTCTATTATGATTTGCGGTGTCGCATTCAGGCAATGGATGATATTAATTTGTCATAAATAGTCGCTTTCGTGGCACGCCAAGTTCAGCGGACCGGCGCGCGGCGCGGCGGTTGATGTCAAACGATAATGTAACGTTTTATTTATTTCGGGTTCGTGAGGTGTGAAAAATTAAACTCGTACATTTAAACTAACACTATTTATTTACACTAATTTATTTTTATACAATTTATCTTGAGCGTTGTAAGCCGCGCCGGTTTAAATAGAACTGTTCCGTCCCGCGTCGAAACCCCGCGTTATATCCACCTATAGAAGGGTCGCGTATCTACGAGAAGCCTCCAGCGCGCGAAGTCGAACCGTCGCGAATACTCGTGGCGTTTCTGGGCGTCTTACGTCAGCACAGGTTATCGGCTGCTTTGGTCAGCCGGCGTCAAAACAGGCAGGGGCGGACTGGCCCAGCGTTCGTAACAATAATATACGGTCCCATTTGACTTTCACCTATACTTGAATGTGGGAGTTTTCGATTGTCGAGTAGGCGAGTTCACCCTTGCCAGTAAAGAGTTGATGCTAGCATTTCTTTACAGTAGTAGTTTATAGGGTGTAGTGATTTTCATTTTAAATTGATTCCAAACCAACTGTTATCCGGACGAGAGGTCGCTAGGAGTAGGTATGTTTCGCTCAATTAGCACCTGAAAATCTTTAGCACCTGAAAGGAAACTTTTTGTGGCGTAAATAAGATTTGAATTAGAACAAAATTAAATGGTTAAAAAAGAGCTCGATAGAATTGTTGAGATACAATTCTTAAAGCTCTACAAAAAATCATATGCAATTGGTCTTATAACGACAAAAAAAAAAAAAAAATTAAATAATAAAAAATTAAAAGGTTTGATTCTCTATTTTGCCGCAGCACCTCTGAGCGCGCGTCGAGCGCGATGCGACTGTGTTCGTCGGATTTGTTGCTTTTATACTGCTTTAACCTTTCAAAATAATATAAGTGGCCCTATTACCAACAGAGTAAAAGGTCTTTCGGGTTCCTCAGAAGTCTACCAGGGTGCGCAAATACCGTAATACACGTATGTGTCAATTATTTTAAACTTTAAACATCTTATCTCAAAATGACTTTTTTTCGAACTGGGCGGACACATTGCTCAAAGACTGTTCCATCGATCGATTTGAAATTTTAACACTAGCTTATCGATTATATTCTCCATAAAAGTACGTAGCCGTTTTTTGATAGAATGCATTTTTTTTTAATAAACAATTTAATGTTGAATTAAATTTTAGGGCGAAAATCGATTTTTTTTCGTTAGTGCACAGTTTCTATAAAAATCAATTAAACCCCCATATACTTCTCTAGTCAATAATATGTAAATCAAGACAATTTTTGGTTTTTTGTTCCAGGCTTAAAACTTTTCGAGAAATCTGTCTGCCCGTGGAGGGCTTTTTGATAAAGGTGTTTTTAAAGATACGCTGTATCGCCGCTATTTTGTATGCAAATAGCAATATAATTTTTTTTATAGTTCAATACATGATTAACTAACCCTTCAAAAAGAAATCCAATTCCTCTTCTCATTCTCCCCCAATGAATTATCAAAATTGGGCCTTTTTTTCGACCGCTAGAGTGGTGCTACCCCTTAACCATCTTTCTATCTCCAGCAATAACCTGGATAGCAATGCATTCATAACCAATTTGGGACGGACTGCATACGCGCTGATTAATATAGGAGTGTAAAACTAAGTTTATAAAAAATAGTCTCTCAGGAAACTTGCTTTCCTTCGCTTTTATTGTAGAGACGCAGAGTTTCCAACCTCCCTCGCCTTTAAAATGAAATAAGGCAACGTCGTAATTATAATTAAAATTTAAAAGCAGCCGGTAGTCTTAACACGACAGGATAAAATGCAATTCATCTGTGGAGAAGCCAGCCGGTGATGGGGAATGTAATAACCTAAGGATGTTTTTGTATACTTTGCTCTTTCCGCAATAAGCATCTTTAATCAAATAACCTTAGAGCATTCATTCATCCTTTCTCATCGTAAGAAGATCCAAGAAAACCATTCGTCGTTTTCATTTGGAAGTAGAGTTGCCACCTCCATGAAAATGACCCGGAGACTCCGGGTTTCCACGAAGTATGTCCGGGCACCGGGTTTCTTACGTTATTCTCCGGGTCAGCTTTGAAATTGAAATTTGTGTTTATAAATTTATATAATTGTGATTCATATATAATAGTTTCATGTAGGGTAATACCCCCGGTTTTGGCCACATTAAGCAGAAATCAGACTTTGTTAGTTAATACCTACTGTCTCGTACAATATTTCTGTTCGCTTGTAAAAGAAAGAGATAGAGTGATTATCTGAGATGGAACTGCCACACTGAGAAAGAGATGGCGTAAAGAGTTTACTTTTAGTAAAATAAAATATACAGCAAAATCATATTCCGTTGGTTTTGGCCAGAAGCTCTGTAGTTATGGCCACTCAAAATATTAGTTTTGGCCAGTAGCTCTGTAGTTGTGGCCACTTAAACTTTAGTTTTGGCCACGTATTTATTGTTGAGAATTTTATAGAAAAAAAGATAGGTACCAGGTATGTAATAAACATATTTTTTTCTTTACAGAATTTAGTTAGTTCTATACTAAGATGCGATGAATGACCATCCAAAAAAATTATTAATGGAAATTCATAGTTTTCTTTCACAAACCAAGGATATAATATATTTTGAAAATATTGCAAAAATGTCTCAGAGTCATTGCAGTCATCCAACCATTCTTAGATTTTCCAATACCCCAGTCCTTTGTAGGTAATGCTTCAAAGTAAACTTTGGGAATCCGTTCAAATTTATAAATCGTTAAAGGAGGTGCAAACTCTCCATTCGCATTAATAGTAATTAGTGTGGTAATATTCTCCTTATCACTGTTTGCTGAAGTTCCATATACAGGTTTGCCCTTTTCAGCCAAAACACACCCTCCAGAAGGATTGGTGTAAAACGCTGATTCATCCATATTCCAACACCTACGTGGTTCTTCCAAAATCACTGCATCTTCTCCAAGAAGCTCCAAAAGTTTTTTAAACCAACCTCTAATTTTGTCCTCGGTAATAGTTGCTCTGGCCTTGTTAATACTCAGACTGTTTATACGATAGTTCTGGATGCCTTTTCATGAAGTTCCCGTACCACGTTTTGCCAGGCACTTTGTCAACATAAGGACCTTTTTCACCAAGCTGTTTGTAGATTTCTCTAGACAACTTCTGGACAGAATAGAACAGGCCGTCTTTAGTTACAGGAAATCCCCCACGAGCGCACTCTTTTAACCACTCGCAAAGTTTATCTTCAATACTCTGTCCTAACAGACAATCGGGACCACGTTTTGCAATAGTTTCTGGTGCTCGACCTGCTATTTTGTGTCTCAAAGTAGTCCTGGGAACATTGAATGTTTTACTGGCTGTTGCTACGGGCATTCCATTTCTAATTGCCAATAATGCATTTTTTAAGTTGAATTTCATCATATTGTTACGAACGCTGGGCCAGTCCGCCCCTGCCTGCTTCGATGAGCCAGCCGACTGAACGTCGATGACGTACGCGGGCAGCGCCCGCGTCGAAGGATCGCGGCTTTTGCCCGATGGTTCGACTTCGCGCGCTGGAGGTTTCTCGTAGATACGCGACCCTTCTATAGGTGGATATAACGCGGGGTTTCGACGCGGGACGGAACAGTTCTATTTAAATATCGGCGCGGCTTACAACGCTGGAAATAAATTGTATAAAAATAAATTAGTGTAGTTAAATAGTGTAGTAGTTGTATTAATTAAATAAATAGTGTTAGTTTAAATGTACGAGTTTAATTTTTCACACATCACGAACCCGAAATAAATAAAACGTTACATTGGTGTCCGGTGTGAGTGTGGAAAAAAACTGAACAATAAAAACATTTAAATAAATAAATTCGCGATAAATAAATTAAGTGAAATGGCTTCAAGACAGGTATTTTTGAAGGACCTTAAAGTGGCGGATTTGAAAAGAGAACTCGAAGAACGGGAGTGCGAGACGACAGGGAAAAAGGCCGATCTGCAAAATAGACTTAAAGAAGCTCTGGAAAATGAAGGTGAAAATCCCGACATATTTTTATTCGAAATTGCCGGTGACATAAATTCGGCGTTACAAAGTTTAAAAGGAAGCCTGGAACAGAAACTAATAGAAAATGGTAGTAACCTGGAACAGAAATTTGAGGAAACGTCTGGAAACTTAAGAGGGATGGAGCAAAACTTAAGAGGGATGGAGCAAAGGTTGGTCGAAAATGCTACTCAAATGCAACAGAAATTTGAGGAAACGTCTGGAAACTTAAGAGGGATGGAACAAAAACTAATGGAAAATCATACAACTTTAGAAAAGAAAATTACGGAAAATTCTAGTTGGCTCCAGAAACAAATGGACGGCAAATTTGGGGAAATAGAAAATAAATTAGTTACCGTAGAAGAAGAATTCCAGAATAAGTTTCTAGAAATGGAAAGGAAATTTGCAACGTTGGTTTTAGAAGGTGGGGAACAACAACGCATGATAAATACCACTCTGAAGTCACCTGGTAGCGACATCGACAGGATGACTAATCCCCAGGCAAGTAGTCACATGGAAATGTCGAAAATTCGCATGAAACCACCACAGTTTGATGGTAAGAGCTCCTGGGTCAATTACCTACGGCAATTTGAGGCTGCAGCGAAGGCAAATGGTTGGTCGTTGGCAGAGAAGGCTACAGCGCTGACATTAGCACTACGTGGAGATGCCACGGATATATTACAGACGCTTTCGCTTGAAGAACAAGAGGACTACCATCAACTTGTCCGACATCTGGAAATGCGTTATGGTCAGTCTCATCTCGAGCATGTCTACCACTCGCAGTTGAAGAACCGCTATCAGAAAAGTAACGAATCGCTGCAGGAATTCGAAGCGGACATAGCGCGGTTAGTTCGTTTGGCATATTCATCTACGCCGGAGAATGTCATGGAACGACTAGCCGTGCAGGCATTTTTAGATGGTCTGCGTGACACTGAGACCCGTCAAGCTCTGACTCTCGCTCGTCCCAGCAAGTTGGTGGATGCTTTGGCGCGAGCTTTGGAATTCGAAGCTGCTAAACAGAGTTGCAGAGGTCAAGCTAAGGTCCGTAGGATGGAGGACGGTGTTGAAGAAGGAACCTGCAATGAAGCAGAAATTAGGCGAGTCGTCGAGGGCATGTTGGAAAAGAGGCAAATTCGGTGCTGGAATTGCGGTAAGGTTGGACATGTCCGTAGTCGCTGCCCTAGAAATAAGGAAACGTCACCCTCGTCGGAAAACTAAATGAGGTTGACCGTAAGGGGCAATCGTCAACCTCTAAGAAGCAAGCCCCAGAGAAAATTGCACGAGTCGCATCTCTTCAACACCCGTCTAATAGTGTTTTTGTCGATGGACTAGTCGATGGAAAAGAGAGACTGTTGCTATTAGATACGGGTGCAACGAGAACTATCATTAGACCAGATATTGTTGGAACCGCAGCAAGAATTACTTCGATCAGCTGGCGACTACGTACTGCAACTGGAGATCCCGCTACCATTCGCGGTGAGACCAATGTCACGATTGTCATTGGAAACGTGTCGTTTGAACATCGAGCACTGGTAGCTGAAATTGAGGATGAACTTATTCTTGGAATGGACATTATGAACACCAAGGGATTTGAACTGGACTTCAAGAATAATGTTCTGAAAATAAATGGCGAGGAAATCGTACTACATCGAAAGACGGAGGAAACAATCCGAGTTGTCCTGGCAGAGGATACGGCAGTGCCAGAACGAAGTGAAATGATCTTGGACGCTCATTTGGACGGTAACCCGTGTGTTGGAAATATAATGATGTTTGAGCCAAGGTCTCACGACGGCGAGGTAGCAAGAGGAATAGCTGTAGGAAAATCTCTGTTGCTGACCGAGAAAACAGTACCGGTGAGAATAATGAACCTCAATCATCACCCAGTGAATCTAAGAAAAGGAATCGTTTTAGGGTACTGTTCTTCGGTTTCCTCCGTCATCCAAAAATTAGATGCTCAAGAAAATTCAGTTAGGAAGATTACAGGCGAGTTAGCAAACCTCCTATCATCTTCCTCAAGATCCTTGAGAAGTGATCAAACGACGAAGCTAAGGAATCTGATTACTAAGTACGCAGACATCTTCGATGATGGGCAAGGTGGAAAGGGCAGGACAAATGTAATCCGACACAAAATCGACACGGGCGACGCTCGGCCCATCCGACAAACAGCAAGAAGATTGCCATTAGCCAAACGCGAGGAAGCCGATAAAATCGTGCAGGACATGGAAAAAGATGGAGTCATTGAACCATCTAATAGTCCGTGGGCTTCACCAATTGTATTGGTAAAGAAGAAAGATGGCTCTACCAGATTTTGTGTGGATTACCGTCAATTAAACAACGTGACAAAGAAAGACAGCTATCCATTGCCTAGAATCGATGACACCTTGGATACTCTATCAGGATCAAAGATTTTCTCAACCCTAGATTTGAAGAGTGGATATTGGCAAGTAGAGTTGGCACACCGGGATCGAGAGAAAACTGCGTTTACTCTGGGTACAGGACTATGGCAGTTTACCGTAATGCCGTTTGGATTATGTAACGCTCCGGCAACCTTCGAGAGGCTGATGGAAACTGTGTTAAAAGGACTCTCTTGGAAGACATGTCTTGTATACCTCGACGACATCATCGTGGTTGGAAAATCCTTTGAGGATCACATGAAAAATCTGGAGGAGGTCTTTCAACGTTTGCGAACCTCTGGCCTAAAGCTTAGCCCGAAAAAGTGTCATCTATTCCAGAAGGAAGTGAGGTATCTGGGCCATGTTGTTTCCAGTCAAGGAGTGGCAGTGGATGACCAGAAGATCAAAACAGTGCGAGAGTGGCCAGTACCCGGCAATAAGCATGATCTACGAAGTTTCCTCGGGTTATGCACTTACTATCGTCGATATGTGCCCGGATTTGCCAATATTGCCAAGCCACTGACTCGACTCACGGAAGGAGAAAGACGGTTCCAATGGGACGATGAATGCAGTGAAGCGTTTCGACGTTTAAAGGAAGCGTTGACGAGTGCACCTATCCTGAGCTATCCTCTCCCAGATGGAGAATTTATTTTGGATACCGATGCCAGTAATGTAGGTTTGGGAGCAGTTTTGTCTCAGATTCAGGACGGCCAAGAGAAGGTTATTGGATACTTCAGTAAAACCTTGTCGAAACCTGAGCGAAACTACTGTGTTACCAGGCGGGAGCTACTGGCGGTAGTAAAATCTGTCGAACACTTCTATAAATACCTGTATGGGAGGAAATTCTTGCTGAGAACGGACCATGCGGCGCTAAAATGGCTTCTACAGTTCAAGAATCCTGAAGGACAGGTAGCCAGGTGGATAGAGCGACTCCAAGAATTTGATTTCGACACCGAACATCGTGCAGGCAAAGTTCACCGCAACGCTGATGCGCTATCCAGAAGACCCTGCTTTGAGGATTGCAAACATTGTCAGCGGGCAGAAGAAAAGGACATCTTAGTATACAGAACGACGGCGGTGAACGATGATTGGCTGTCGGAAAAGGTTTTCAAAGACCAAGAGAATGACCCGAATCTGAAACCAATTGTGAATTGGAAGAAAGAAGATCGGAAACCCACTTGGGAGGAGGTATCACGGTATTCACCCACCGTAAAGTCATACTGGGCTCAGTGGAATTCCCTCGTCTTAAGCGACGGACTCTTAAAACGCGTTCTGGAGAAATCAGATGGTACCGAAGAGCGAAAACAACTGATAGTCCCCAGAAACAGAGTGCCAGAGGTATTGGAGGAGATCCACAATGGAAGCACTGGCGGACACCTAGGAGTAACAAAGACGCTGGGAAAAGTTAGGGGAGCGTTTCTACTGGGTGAACTGCACTACTGACGTGAAGGAGTGGTGCAAGAAATGCGTGGTGTGCGCTGCAAGTAATGGTCCGCAACGGCACCCGAAGGCTCCAATGCGACAATACAACGTGGGTAGTCCGTTTGAAAGAATTGCCATCGATGTAGCAGGTCCGTTTCCGGAAACAGATAATGGAAATAAATACATCGTCGTCGTGATGGATTATTTCAGCAAATGGGTAGAAGCGTATGCCCTTCCAAACCAAGAGGCTTCTACTGTGGCGGACGCTCTCATCAAGGACTGGATTTGTCGATTTGGTGTACCTCTGGAATTACATTCGGACCAGGGGAGAAATTTCGAGTCGATTCTGTTTCAGAATGTGTGCCGTACACTCGACATCCGTAAGACGAGGACAACTGCACTGCATCCGCAGTCAGATGGAATGGTGGAGCGAATGAATAGGACCATCAACCGGTACTTATCCAAAGTAGTCTCTGACCACCAGAGGGACTGGGACCAGTTTCTCCACCTGTTCCTACTAGCCTACCGGTCGTCAGTCCACGAAACAACTGGGAAAACACCTGCAAGCATCGTCATGGGCCGTGAACTGCGTCTACCCTGTGACCTGAAGTTCGGCTGTACACCAGGGGACGACGTGGCTGGAGAGGACTACGTCAGTACTCTACGCCAGAGAATGGACGACATCCACGAACGAGTCCGTTCAAATATCCAGGGCGCCAGCGACCGCATGAAGGAGACCTACGACATCAACGCCAACGATGGCAGGTACCAGCCCGGCAACCAAGTCTGGTTATATAACCCACAACGTCGTCGTGGGTTGTCTCCAAAACTTCAAAGCTCCTGGGAAGGTCCGTATGAGGTCGTCACCCGGATTAACGATGTAGTCTACCGAATCCAGAAGTTGCCAAGAGGAAAACCCAGGGTGGTCCACTTCAACCGTTTAGCCCCTTTCGCCGGAAATAATGACGAACAAGCTGAAGCCAGAGTTCGACACGTCAGTCCACCAGACGGCGAGCTCTCCTTCGAGGAATTCATGTTGCTTCATTCCAACGGCCAGAAAGCTCGCTACGGTGTAACGCGAGAAGAACCACGTGACCTGTTCCAGGCTCCTGCTGACTTCTGTCTTGCTCACTGTGTGGCAGCGGATCTCCGAATGTCCCGAGGGATTGCACTTACCTTCAAGAAGGCGTTTGGACAGTTGGAGGAGTTACGCAGACAAAGACCAGAGGTTGGACGAGTCCTTCAAATCACGGCGGCCGAGCAGGAGAAAGAGAGGTCCGTTTTCTATTTGGTGACCAAGCAGCTATCGCACCATAAACCAACTTATCAAACTGTCTGGGACACACTAGTCGAGCTGAGGGATGTGCTCTTGTCCCAGAGCATAAGCAGTTTGGCGATACCGAAGATAGCCAGCGGACTAGATGGCCTGGATTGGAGGGTGATCAGGAGTATGCTAGAAGTCCTCTTCCGGTTTACTGGAATTGAGATTCTGGTATGCTGTTACAACCCCAGGAGATCGCTCAACGAGAAGACTGTGGACTGCTTCTTCTACCAGACCTCCCGATGCAAGAATGGGTCATTCTGCAGGTATCGACACGGACCAGAGGACGATACAATTCGAGACGAAATGTCTTTAAGGAGGGGGGCAGTGTTACGAACGCTGGGCCAGTCCGCCCCTGCCTGCTTCGATGAGCCAGCCGACTGAACGTCGATGACGTACGCGGGCAGCGCCCGCGTCGAAGGATCGCGGCTTTTGCCCGATGGTTCGACTTCGCGCGCTGGAGGTTTCTCGTAGATACGCGACCCTTCTATAGGTGGATATAACGCGGGGTTTCGACGCGGGACGGAACAGTTCTATTTAAATATCGGCGCGGCTTACAACGCTGGAAATAAATTGTATAAAAATAAATTAGTGTAGTTAAATAGTGTAGTAGTTGTATTAATTAAATAAATAGTGTTAGTTTAAATGTACGAGTTTAATTTTTCACACATCACGAACCCGAAATAAATAAAACGTTACAATATCTTTTCGTATCCATCTTTCTAAAAAAGACAGAAATATAAAGCTCAATGCATAATATAATATTTTACCAAATCCAATTACAATGTGAACATCAGATTTTACTCGGGCCAAAACTAATTTTTAAGTATTCAGTTTTGGCCACCCAGATGGCCAAAACCAGATTCATGATAATTGAAGGGCTGCAGATATGGCCACTTTTAGATTTGCCGCTAAACACAATGTAACCTTACTTTTTTCCATGCAAACATGTAAATACATGTAAATTAAAATATATGTGAATATTATAAAACTGTGCCTATTGAAAAAACTTTACAAATGTATTGAAAACTCAAGACGATACTTACCACTGTTTTTAACAGATCTACTAAAGAAAGGTAGCTTTTCAAACACGAGGCACTTTAACATTCGACACCTGTTGTGCAGGCAACTCAACTAAAAATATGGTGGATACAACGTCATCTTCAATCATGCGCATTATCATTTCCGAACACTGTTGCGATGTCCTCTTAGGTTGAGTATTTGATATTGCGTGATATAAATAAAATGGCCAAAACAGGGGGGATGGCCAAAACTGCCGCCATTACCCTATATGTCGTTTAAAATATAGATTATTTGTTTGAATTCTGGCGCGCTTCTGTCTCTAGAGGGCAGTATCGGCACATAGGGCAATCTAGAGATGTTAATTTAATGTTAAATTATTAATTAAAATATATTTAATTTATAAATAGTATTTATTACGTCACGAAGATCGTATTCAACACAACTCAACCAATTGTGTTTAATTGTTTCTTCAAAAATACAATTCGGCACAAAAATCGCCTTCTTCAAATATTGCGCGCTGCTTTACCAACTTGAAATTTATACAGGAGTTGTAAAACACTATGACGCATGAATTATACCTAAAATCAGATTGAAAAAAAATGTAATATTATTATAATAAATTACTCGGATTTTTACAAATATTTTGTTTTCTGGACGCCATTTTGTTAACTTTATTTTTGTTTTTAATTTGTTAGGTATAATCAATAGAGGGAAGCCTAAGGAGAAGAAGTATTTTTAGAATTTGCCAAAACCTTTATCCGTTCGACTGGAATCGTGGTAAAACCGTGGATTCGACAGTTTTCCTTATTACATTGGGACGCAAGGGCGTAGCCGGGAGGGGGGGCGATCGCCCCCCCCCAAAGGGTTAATAAAACCAAAATACTCGGGGGAATGCGGTTGCCGTTGCCTGTAGTGACCTTTTTTTTTTTTTTGCCTTTTTATGTTTAATCTGCAGTGATCGTCCCCCCAAAGGGTCAAGTAAAAACAGAAATACTCGGGGGAATGCGGTTGCCCTTGGCTGTAGTGACCTTTTTTTTTGGCTTTTTTGTTTCATCTGCATTGAGCCCCCCCCCCAAACTACTGGCTACGTCCTTGTTGGGACGCCGATATTATTGTTCTGGGAACGAATTTCAATGTGTTTTCTCATTTTATAATGTTATAATTAATACCCCTTAACAATAAAAAAGTAGTTGATTTGGTTTACCTTAACGTAGTTGTTTTGGTGCTTTTCTTTGTAACTTTTATCTATGACGTCTCAGATCAGACTATTTTTTATCACTGAAACTTTAATAACAAAAGATATTTAAGTTTTGCATGTGTACAAAAGGCCGTTCTAATGCCGTGTAAACACCCGGTCGTTTTCCTTTTACCGTGGAAAAGGGGAGAGCTTTTAGCGTATTAGCGCCGCGATCAATTCGCATTCGATAAAACGAATTAGGAAGACGCCCGCCCGTTTCGGCGCTATTCAATGCTAAAAAGTGAAATATCACGTGAAAGTGTGACCTAAATTCTGGGATTCCGACCTACACTTTGTGCCCTGTTTACCAGGAGATGAGTGTGCCTTTTATTTGATAAATTACTCGAGACTCTGGCCGCGTTTTATACTTGCAAACAACCACTGGATGCGGCGTTCGCGTTCTCTACATTCCCTCCCACACCCCGCCCCGTGTTTTTCAATAGGGCGCTATAGGGACTAAGCGAGTAATTAATGTCTGGCGATCGTTGTTCCCTTTTTAGAGAACACGCACGTAGGTAATATTATAGTATAGTAGAATTAGGATTTAGCCGAAAAGTAACTGACACTTCACCAAAAAAAATGCTTTTTTGTAGAGGAGGTTAGAAAATATTAAATATCGTTTTTTGGCAACAATTTAAAATTATTGCTACATTGTTTAAATAATTCGTAAAGGTGCGAAAATCAGGTTTTTTTGAAATAAAAGAGAACCGTAACCTATACAAAAAAAGTGTTTCAGATAAAAAAGGTAACTAGTATCTAAAAAACCGTCAAAATGGCTCCTTATTTCAATTGTTTATAACTCATTATAAAGTAAGCCTTGTGACTTTAAAAGTATTGGAAAATGTAGGTATCGGTGTACCATAGAAAACCAGCATGGCTTTCTATGCGGTGTACTTAACGCTGAAAATTTCAAATCGATATATCTATAAGTTTTTGCAAAAAGTAAATTGTTTATTAAAAAGGTGCTTTCTGTAAAACAGCGGCTTATTTTATATATAATAATATTATTCAACGATTGTCATTACCATTAAACAATTAAATTTGTGAAATTAAATTAATGTTTCGATGTACTTGATAGTCCAACTCATCAAGAAGAGAATACATTTTGAATCGTTACTCTATGATGTTTACAAAAAAATTAAGGGCTGTTTTACGAAAGCACCTTTTTAATAAACAATTTACTTTTTGCAAAAAACATAAAAATATATCGATTTGAAATTTTCAGCGTTTTTAAGTACACGATGCCTACATTTTCCAATACTTTTAAAGTCACAAGGCTTACTTTATAATTAGTTATAAACAATTGAAATAAGGGGCCATTTTGACGGTTTTTTCAATTTTGCAGATAAACAAATTAACCGATTTGTAAATTTCTTAATGGGTTTTGTAGGGTTTTTTTTACTAGTTACATTTTACATTTTATCTGAAACATTTCTTTGTATAGTTTACGGTTCTCTTTCACCTTTGTGAATTATTTAAACAATGTAGCAATAATTTTAAATTGTTGCGAAAAAACGATATTTAATATTTTCAGCCTCCTCAACAAAAAGCAAATATTTTTGGTGAAGTGTCAGTTACTTTTAGTTTAGGGGTACAAATCGACTAATTCTACTCTACTATTATTGGAGCCTTGGACGCTTTCAACGAATGAGATGGTCGTAAAGAGTTTCATTTGTCGACGAAATATTTTAATCCTTTTTTAACTCGGGTTTAAGTTGTGAACAATTAAATATGCACACTCTAGAAATGCAATGTATTTAACTAAAACGAAATGATACGACCAGTACGCCGTGACTCTTATCAGATAAATATCGTTCAAGTAGATGTTCGAAAAGATTCTTATCGACCAATTCAATCACGAGAAATACTATGGAGTTGTGGAAAAGTGACCATAGAAACATAATTGGTCTACGAGAGTTTTTTTGGAAATTTTTAGTCGAAATAAAAAGTTTCGTCGAAAAAATTTTTTCGTCGTCGATAAAACAAACTCTCTAAATTGTCGAAAAATCGAAATCGCTTAGAAACACCTCAAATAATTCTCCTAGACCAATTCGGGTGCGGAGAGAGCGGCAGCGTATTCGAAAAAGCCGCCAGACGTACCATTCGTCTGAAAAAGCGGAAAAACCGCGAAAAAAAGATTTCGAAACATGCCTGCCGTGTCTTCCTCCTTTTTGCCTCAGAAAAACGAGGAAGAACGATCATATCCGCGAACTTATAAGGATAGATCAAATCCAAAATTAGACAATAATAAATCTCAAAAGTCTATTCTGTGAAATCTACTAGGTATATGTCCGAAAAAATACGTACCGACTAATTCGACTATGAGGAACACGATGGCATGCTGGAAAAGCCGCTCCAACTTTTTAGCAATAGAATTTTTTTTAGCAATAACCAAAATATTTTCATTTTTTCATTCAAAATGAATGAAAAAATTAATAAAACTGTTAATTCAATCTTGTTAACTTCAAAAAATTTAACAAAAAAGTGAAAAATTGACCCTTACATTGATATTTAGCACAAACGACAATTTCAACTATTCTGAACACTATGAAAAAAAAGTCACAGCGCTTTGAAACTATCAGGATTTTTTTGGGGTACTAAGGTTGAAAAGTTGCACTCAATAGCACGGTTTTTAGCAAGAACCAATCACTACAGCTTGTAAAGGATACTTTGCAGTTTTCAAAACCCTACTTTAATTTTTTGTACGTGCATTATTTATTATTACCCGAATAATTGATTACCAAAGGCAAAAATGACTTTTTTTGCTTTGAACGGAGATAACTCAACGAAAAATCATTATACAGGACTCAAAAAATAGGTCAAAATAAAGATAATTGAATGATCTAAAAGAGCTTTATGATGAAATTTACCGAAAAAAGAAATATTGAGGTCCGTGGACCTTTTAAAAGACAAACTAAAATTTCTTCAATTTTCTTCCATGATTTTCTTATTACTTATTATTATGAGTCATTCACTATTTTGTATAAAACGGTTCAAATGAAAAAAAGTAAGTCTAGTTTTGAGATGATATTGACTATTAAGCTGCCATATTTCTTCAATAACTTCAGCGAGTGCACCTAGCCTTCGATTTCGTATAGTACGTCCACTTCGTCGAAAGAATCTTTCGCAACAATGTGTCGAGAAAAACATTTGGAATAATCTGCCCCACATGCGCGCGGTCAGAATCGTCTGGAAAGTTGAAATTAGTTAACTTTTTACCGTTTGTTTCCGTCATCCGACTTCAAATAAGGAGAATACAATTCAAAACTGCTGAAAGTATTATCGTTTTAGGAGCTGCTAAAACCAAGAGTACCTATGACTTTAACAGTTTTTTTTTTAAGATAGTTGTTACAGTGAATATAAGTTTCGTTCATTTCATTGTGAATCTAAAAGAAGCCTTAAGGAAAATTTTAGATGTAGGTATAGAAAATAAAGTTATAAATTGCCTCGCTCGACTTTATTGATTGCTTATATAAACAAGTAATTCCTTACTTACAATGACCTATATTGTTTCAAAACAAATACGTAGAATCAAGGCAAATAACAATAAACTGTCCAGAAATCTAAAAAATGCATGTGTTTGTAGAGTTTTTTAAAAAAGTATTCCAAAAACTCATAAAAACCCTTTTTTATGTTTCTAGGATTTCATTTTGCGATTCGATGAAAATTATGACAAATAAACGGATTGCAAATGGTAGGTACCAACCCCTTACATGCAAAAGAAAAAAGAAAAAGGGTAGGTAAATGTGCATACGCCCTTTGAGATGTTTGTCGACATTAATATTGTCTATACACATAATATTTGGTCCAGTATACTGTTGTGTAATAAATTCGACTTCAAATATCGAATGACGTTATCTTTTGAAGTCCTATTTTCAGCATCAACGTTAATATTGCCCTCTTTCTTATCTGTTGTCATTATGCAAAAAGCAATTCAAACGGCACTGTCAAGCGTATTCGCTTCAGGCGGCGATTTTTTAAACGTTTGCCGTGAAAAGAGGAAAAATGTGTCCAATTTCTGCCATAAAGAACACTTATTTACATAGTTGTAATTCCTTTTAATGCTCACGTAACTTAGGAAAGTGGAAAAAGCTAATGCCTTAAATATAATTTAAGTATTCACATTTTCATTTCTCAAAAACTAAAATGTTTTTCGAGGTAGACTTTAGGATTTCAAATGTTGGCTGGCTGAATGGAATTTATATGATCATTTATTTGTTGTTATTAACATAATTGGTCAAAATTAAATGAATTTAACTTAAAACTCAACAAAAAACAACCTTAATTTAAACGAAGAAAAATGGCATGTGGTATATTTTATATCCTCCGAAATAGTTTGATATCAATTTGAAAAGTTTATCACACTGTTTTAAGAAATATTTTTATATAAGAAATATATTTTCTAGAATAATTAAAATAAATCCAGCATCTCTATTTCCTTTATTTAAATAAGATACATTTTCTCACTAACGTGGTTTCTGTTGAATTTACATAATTTATTCTATCCACCAAAGTAAATTCTTTGAATTTGTATTAACTTATAACAAAGAATGGCAAGATATTCCGACTCGCACACTAAATAACCAAAAAAAAAACACGGAGCACATTACAGCGTTCCGGAATAATTGTTAAATGGAAGGCAATTGTTTCGCCTGTTTCGATTAAGCTCGATTTTAATTCAATTTCGCGTAACAGGAATGCATTTTGATGACACCTGAATTTATCTGTCAAGTCAGATTTATCGATTGGAAGCTTAAATTACGAGCCGGAGGTTCGGCTCCTAATGGAATTCAAATAGTTTTGTTTGCGTCCCGGCCTTCGCCCTTGAGAACTTAATCGTTACTTAATCCATTACAGAACTTACGATTAGCAACACAGCGTAAAACAATTCGGAGGCATGGCGAATTTAGACGACTTGAGCCATTGTTTTTCGAACATTATACAGTGCGCGCCTAAAGTATGGAATAACTCAGTAAACGTGAAACAAAAAAATTTTTTGGAAAAAATCCTCGAACAGGTCGATTTTGTTTAATAAAAACACACATTTTTGAGGGAACGTCTATTTTCAGATGTTTGTTTTTGAGTAATGACGTCATAAATGACGAATAAATGTAGTGTTATACATTTAAATATCAGGAGCGCAAGAAAAAACTTTGATGAACTAGTGGCAACTATTGAAACGGATAATTTTAATAGATTTGATGTCATAATTTTAAGTGAATGTTTTATATTGGAATCAATAAGTTATTTTCAAATCCCAGGGTATACCACATTTTATAACGAAGGTGATTACAATAAAAATGATGGAGTTTTAATACTGGTAAAATCCGATATAGGCGCAATGTTTAAAATTACCAAACTTGTAAGATGTGGGGTTACCCTTGGCATACTAAGTTTTAGCACCAATGATATAGTTTTTAAAATAATTACCATATACCGACCAAACCCAACCAGCGAGCAAACCTTCATTGACGATATTGACAGCTACTTAGACAATGAAAAAAGTAATCAACTCAAATAATTATAGGCGATATTAACATTGACATATTAAAGAAAATGAAGCTGTCGTTAATGATTACTTATCTATATTAGCTAAACATGGGTTTGAACCGTATATACAAATTCCAACACGAGTAACCAAGGATACATCAACTTGTCTAGACCACATTTTTTGTCCAAAAAAAGCAAAATATAAAAAACATTAAATTATCCTCATATGTAATAAATAGTAATATAACTGACCACTATCCAGTAGCATTAGATCTTGACTATAACAACACAAATTCTGAAAAAAACATGAACAATAATAATTTACAAAAAATTACAAAAACTGACCTAGACAAATTAAAAGCATTGATTGAAAACCAAACATGGAGTGAAATATTGAATTCAGACGACTCACAGCTAGCTACAGATATATTTATGGACATTTTCTTAAATCTAATAAATCAAAGTAAAGTTATACATAAAAGAAAAATTGAACAAAAAAAAATCAAGCCATGGATTACTGAAGGTTTAATAAATTCTATTAAAAAAAGAGATAAACTAAAAAGAAGACTATCAGAACACCATACAGATATTCTGGAGACTGAATATAAAAAACTACAGGAATTACTTAAATACATTATTAAAAAAAACAAAAAATAACTACTACAAAAAGCAAGTGTTAGACAATCAAAACAACATAAGAGCTATATACAAAATAATATCGGAAGCTACAAATGAAAGTAACACTGGTAATAATGTACTAAAATTAGTTGACGATGAAGGCATAGCTTTTTTGATCACAAACAAATGGCTAATCATTGTAACGACTATTTTGTTGGGGTAGGAAGTACTATGCTTCAACAAATTGAAGAACCAGAACATAATTTCAATTTTGTAATAAACAATTTATCTCAATCAATCTATCTTTCACCAGTGACTAATCAGGAGATAATAAAACACATACATAGTTTAAAAACAAAAAAGTGCACCTGGAATGGATGGAGTCACAGTAGAAATTATTAAATTGGTTCATTGCCATATATTAATCCCCCCTTCTACATATTATTAATCTCATCTTTAAAACAGGTCATGTTCCGCATCAATTTAAAGTTGCTGTTGTGACACCCATTCATAAATCGGGAAGCAAATCTTTAATATCTAACTACCGACCAATTAGTGTAATAAATAATTTTGCAAAGATATTTGAAAAAATGTTTAAAAGAGCGCCTAACAAATTTTTTTAAAATTAATAATATACTACACAAAAATCAATTTGGTTTTGTTGAGGGATTAGGAACTGAGGATGCTATGTATGAAGTAGTAAATGAAATTACGAATAATTTAGACAACAATAAAAAATGTATTGGAGTATTCCTAGATCTAGCAAAGGCATTTGATACAGTGAATCATGTAAAGCTCATAGATGTATTATTGCACTATGGAATTCGTGGCACTGTGTTAGATGTCTTTAGAAATTACTTGACAGATCGCACACAACATGTGAAAATTATGAATAACTTAAGCGATCCAAAAGTTGTAAAAATGGGAATACTACAAGGCACTGTATTAGGCCCAATATTATTCTCCGTATACATAAATTCATTGTTAGGACTAAATATACATGCAAAAAATTGTGTCATATGCAGATGATACAGTTGCCTTGTTTAATGGAAATACATGGGAGCATGTGAAAGCAAAAGTAATTGAGGGCATAGACATTATAAAAAAATGGCTTAATAACTACCAACTTTCATTAAATGCCGAAAAAACAAAATACATCGCATTTTCGGTAACAAATTATAATAGACCTGAGTACAGCACGATACAAATAAATAATCTACATAACATTTGTGAAGTTAATGAGATAAAATACTTAGGTATTATTATAGACAAACACTTGAAATGGACAAATCATATTAACTATGTAACAAATAGAGTAAGAAAACTTATATATAAGTTCTATCAACTTAGAGACATATTATATAAAAACATACTAATAATGATTTACAAAGCTTTAATAGAATCAATCTTCCGATATGGTATACTGGTGTGGGGTGGTCTCTATACGAATTCATTAAGAAAGTTAAATATTGTTCAAAATAGTATTTTAAAAACTATGTATAATAAAAAAAAGGAAATACCCAACAAAATTACTATATAATAAGGAAATATTTAATATTAGAACCCTGTATATTTGTAAAGTATGTACGTACATATATAAAAGAAGCGAACTAAAATTATATGTAGAAAATCAATACATGACCAGAAGTGTCGAAGAACAACATATAAAATTGCCAAATAGTACAAAAAACATTAATCAAAGATTTGTCACCTACCTAGGACCAAAAATTTTATAATCTACTCCCAAGGAATGTTAGAGTGGTAAAAATACTAAGCAGTTTTCAAAACTCTGCAAAGATTGTATAAACATTAATTATCAACGGTTTATTAAATATTTAGAAGACTGATCATAAGTTAGTATCCTATAAATAGTGACTAAGGTAACCATGTTAAGACTGCATCTTTCTTCATTAGTTTTACTAGTTTGTATATATATATGTCATCTTCAATGTAGTTTGCCAATTTATTGGCAATTATGTTGTATTCCTTGCACATACAGGTGTTGAGTCACCTAGGTGCAAAAAAAGTAAGAGAATAAAATTAATAATGTACTGTAATAAATTAATGTACATATCTAGTTTTTGTAACATTTGTAGCATTTTGATATATGTAGTTTTAAATATAGAAATTCCTTTGTATCAAAATTTTTTTGTTTAAGAAATATACATATAGATTAAGGTACTTAATATTTGTAACACATTCTTACTTTAATAATAATAATAATAATAATAATAATAATAATAATAATAATAATAATAAACTTATTTTTCAAATGGCAACCCCCCCATTTTTTTAATTTAATTTGAGAGACCCTTTCATTGTCGATTTAACGGTATAAAATGTTGCCACCTTACATAACAAAATATTTGAGTAAATGACAATTGAATGTTACAAATGAAAAATATATTTTTCACAATAAATAAACGAACATTTCTTTAATAAGCAAATACAATTTTAAATTAAGTGTTCGAAATGCCGTCCATCAACTTCTTGGCAAATTCTTCTTGTACATTCTGAATGACTTCCGGGGTAATGGATCCCATTTCATCTCTAATGCGATCTCGTAGTTCGGCTAAATTGTGTGGTCTTCTGTAGTAAACTTTTGATTTTAAATAACCCCATAAAAAATAATCAAGTGGTGTAAAATCTGGGGATCTCGCGGGCCATTCTATCGGTCCTCGTCTGCCAATCCACCTCTGAGGAAAGATGACGTCTAAATATTCACGAACTGAGCGTGCATAATGCGGGGGTGCTCCATCTTGCTGAAATCAGAGTGTGTTATCTGGAATGTCAGGATCATTCTCGTTTGGGAAAATTACTGCAAGCGCTGGAACTCGTTGAAGGTCGTCTTCGTTGAGTTCTTGCACAAGCTGAAATTTGTAGGGATGATAGTTTTCTTTCCTCAGGATACGTAGAACTGTCGTCTGACTAACTTCATTATCTGAGACAACTAGTGTAGAGGTACTCTGAGGGTTCTCTTCCATACTTAACACAATGTCAATCTTTTTTATCTTGGTTAATTTTTGGACGTCCTGATTTTGGTAGATCTTTAACATCACCAGTGAAATCAAAATTTCAATTCTTTGTGTCACATTTAAATGTGCCATATTAAAATTGGAATTTTTATGAATCACACGTTACTTTACTTTTCGCACAATTTAATGACAAATATTCTGATTACCTGACAGTAAAAACCATGGATACATAAAAAAACAGATAATTTTTTTGCTTAGCAACGTACTTTTTGCTAGGTATGTTTTATTTGTGTTCAGTTTTTTCAGAAATTTTCGTTTATTTTTTTGTGAAAAATATATTTTTCATTTTGTAACATTCAATTGTCATTTACTCAAAAATTTTATTATGTAAGGTGGCAACATTTTTATACCGTTAAATGGACAATGAAAGGGTCTCTCTAAATTAAATTAAAAAAATGGGGGTTGCCATTTGAAAAAATAAGTTGATAACGTCATTACTCAAAAACAAATGACATCTGAAAAATAGACGTTCCCTCAAAAATGTGTGTTTTTATTAAACAAAATCGACCTGTTCGAGGATTTTTTCCAAAAATTTTTTGTTTCAGTTTACTGAATTTATTCTATACTTTAGGCACGCACTGTATATTATATATTAAGTCGAAGGTATATTATATATTAAGTCGAAGTGTAGAAATACAGAGGATTAATAATTTATGTTTTGTCTATTCTCAAGACATTTTCATTCGTCTGCCAAAGTACGCAAACATCTAATTAGTACTAATAATAGTGTTACGGAGTCCGCCGAGTCGTGCCGCTTGCGGTTGACTTCGCCGGCCGAGTACCGGACGTAAATAAGTGACGCACCGAGTTCTATTCGGGACGTATCTCGAACGTCGTACAGACGAGCCTGGTGTCATCTAGAGTTTTCGGCGACACTATAAAATAGCCGCACTGGGCGGCGGGGAGCAGTTCCTATTTGAATACCGGCGCGGCTTTCCGTACAACGCTCTAATATAAATTGTATAAAAATAAATTAGTGTAGTTAAAATAGTGTTAGTCCGTAGTTGTATTAATTAAATAAATAGTGTTAGTTTAAAAGTGCGAGTTTAATTTTTCTCACCTCACGAACCCGAAATAAATAAAACGTTACAATAGTAACAGAAATAATATTGTTTGTAAATAACTCGCGATCATGTGGCTTGCAAGTAACGCTTAGTTAAAAAATGTCAGTTGCTTCCTAGACTTAAATGATGTATTGGTTACCCATCCTTATAGCCTGCAATTTATTACGAGAATAAGACATAGAACCCCCGGCTTTCTTATTCCTGTAAACGCCGTTCTAAAATCGTTTCTGAAATGGTAGCGCCACTAGCATCAACGAAACACGTCACGTTTATCACATTATTTTTTGTTTCCCTGTTTGTTAGATTATCATCAGATGGAGTTGACGGAGACAATTCGTATATAATATTTTTGACCTCTACGTTTGTGATTAGCTAGACGCTACACTTAGCGAATACTAATGTCGTGTACATACAGTTACAAATCTATAACTGCGTATTAAATGTGAACTAAGACGAATAAATAAATAAATAACCAATAGTATACAGCATGTCTACTTCTATTTATGAACAAATCCTACATGGATTTGTTCATGTAATCCTCATATTTCAAGCGATTCCACATAACATTAAGGGGTCTTTGCACTTACAACAGCGAAAAATGCCAAGTATTTTTTTGAATTTATTGTAGGAGAACTATGAAAGCCAGGATTGACGAATAGGGCTCATATTAAA
This sequence comes from Aromia moschata, assembly GCA_029963805.1. Lineage (NCBI taxonomy): Eukaryota > Metazoa > Arthropoda > Insecta > Coleoptera > Cerambycidae > Aromia > Aromia moschata. Next base: position 500,205 of record JAPWTK010000242.1, on the reverse strand, counting down.
AAGCAAACTCTCAAGTATCCGAAATTTTTTTTTATTGTCATTAAAAGAAAATAAATAAATGTTTACATTGAAAAATGAGGAGACATCTTTTTTTTGTGGAGATCAAACGGTGTACCTGATTGGTGAAGTTGCATTCGTCTGAAACAAACGATAACACTTTTTTTAGTTATTTATACCATTTTTAACAATCTATACCGTGGGTTTTTGAAAAACTGAAAAATTTCTTGGCTTTCATAGTTCTCCTACAATAAATTCCCAAAAATACTTGGCATTTTTCGCTGTTGTAAGTGCAAAGACCCCTTAAACTGTCTTAACGTAATTCTATGGCACATCCGATTCGTCTCGCGGTTTTCAAATTCGATATTTTGCTTGACTTTGATATCGTGTAGCATGAAACGGCTTGTATATTTTTTATTCAGATTTCTCAAATAGAGGTTTTAAGGAGTCCTGAGTAACCCTACGGATTCATATTTTAAACATAAAAAATGGTCACACTGAATTTCGGGGGTATAAAAAAAAAATCGTAGCAGGCCATGGGGACGCATCTTAAAAACGTCGGTAGGTTGAGAAGAAGAAATTTCGATGTCCTTAAAATAAGCTTAATTGATTATCTTGAAAAACAGCATTGTATGGATTTGTATATAAACAAAGTAGACACCTTGTATATTCGATTACAAAAAATAATTTTCCATCTTTGCAAAATAAAAATCGAGATCACATTTGAGTTTTACACAGTTACTAAAATACATGTAGGTATATACATGTGTGTCTTACTTATACATCTTTGGATGCCGATTGTTTATACACACTTGAACGCAATAATCCTCATCGGTCGAATTCACTTCTGGAAACTAGACCGATGAAGACACTCATCTTGTTAGGGCACTCAGTAGCCGTCGAGTTTAATCAATCACTAACACTGCCAATTCCACTCCGGATTGGCAACGCCCTGTGTTTTTCGATGATGCCTGAGAACTATAAAGCAAATTCACTACCACTGTTTCCATTTTCATATAGTAAATTAATTTTAATCAGTTAAAGTTGAAACCAGTATATGTATGTATGTATGTATGTGCGGGTTAGTCACCTAAAATCGACACTTTTATTTATCTTATTTTTCATTTAATACAGAATTCGAAAAAGTATGTGACAAGGTTTTTTATGAATTTTAGAATACTTTAACAAACAAAACCTCAAATTATAAGGGTGTATTTTTTTAGTAGAACTCCCTGTAAATGTAAGTACATAACTTCGGATTTGTTATAAACTGCCTAATAATAGAATTGTTGGTTTTCAAAATATGAAAGTCGGTTAACTCCCAGACTGTTACCTTTTATACTCTTGGCTCCCACATGTGGTATATGAATGTAGCACGCAGTGACGCCACTTATCCAAGTGCGATCAGTCAAAGAACTTGACATTTATTTCCGAATATTCCATTTAATAATGTTTTTGTCTGAAAATATATCGGCACGCTTCACAATCCATCTTAAAAGGTGGAAAAAGGAAAACCCTATTTTAACCCGTTTCGGCCGAAAACGCCACTCTCGATACATCGCTCTTCAGCGCCTCATAACTAATACAATTTACGACAGAACAATTTGACGGACATATTTTTAAAGTTTCCGATGGTGTCCATGAAATTCCCGCAAATATAATTAATTATGAAAAAATAGCAGTTTAAAAAAAAACAATTTTTTGCACATTTTTTTAAATCAAATTTTCAAGGGGTTTCCACTCTGCAATGGACCTGAAACCTCACTAACCGGTGGAATATATGTTTGAACTTTTAAGTATACGTGGTTTAAAGATTGATTTTTTCCCTTATGCGTTCAAAATGGCGCCTGAACTGCAAAATTGTTGAGTAAAAATTTAAAAATTTTTTATTGGAAAATGCACTTTTACAAAAAAATTTCAAGGATAAAAAGTTCTGAAAATCACTCAAAGAATGCACTGGAATTTTTCAAAATTTTTTGAGCAACCTTTTGATTTTGCAAATAGTCATTTTTTGCTTAAAAAAAATGCTTACAAAATGCTGAAAAACTGAAAAAAAAATCAAATTGACAATTTATTGTAAAAATGCATTGTTTTCGAAAAAAAAAAATTTCTAAATTTCGATACTAATTTGATCTTTAGAAAATTTTTTCTCAACGTTAAAACATATATTCCACCGGTTAGTGAGGTTCCAGGTCCATTGCATACCGGAAACCCCTTGAAAATTTGATTAAAATATAATGTGCAAAAAATCGTATTTTTAAAAAAAAACTTTTTTTTTCGTAGTTAATAATTTTTGGAGGAATTTCATGGACATCATCGGAAAGGACATGTCTTAAACTTCAAAAATATGTCCCTGTCAAATTTTTCTGTCGCAAATAGTATTAGTTATAAGGCGCTGAAGAGCGATGTACCGGGATTGGCGTTTTCGGCCGAAACAGGTTAAATAACTTCGCAGTATTGTTAACTACCTTCAATCATTCCACTGTTTACATTGACAGCTGTATCAAACGCGGCGACAAGTATCGAAAAATAATTTCGTTATGATAAATGAAATTTATAAATCGCGGTGTAATATAATACGGTCATCAGTCACGTGGTCAATTGGTACTATTCTTAATATGAAGTACCTACACATATCACAAGGAGCGTAGGTGGGCTTTATGTTATATTATTACTAAATGGCTTAAGATATTATATAGTTGGTTATCATTAATTGTAAATAGAACAACAAAATGTTTTTTTTGTTAGAAATAAATAATAAGTTGTTTCATTACAAAATGGTTTTGTAACACTGAATAGGTATACTCGTAATCATTACTATGTTGCAATCGCAGTTAAAATCGGTCCAATGCTTTAGGATCGGAATATGGCCGACATGCAGAAGGCCATATAAGTTGCTTGCGTTCTATTTAATTGCGCAGATCATCGGCGCTCAGCGGCAGTAGCGTTAAATTCGTCATTAGCTAAAATCGACTGCCGGTAGCACGTTGAAGAGTACTGCGCTTCGACCTGAATGAAAAAGTTTACAGAAATCTGTATATAACTACCCTTGTGTGTAACAATAGGGCGCTACATTAAATCCACATGTTTCGGGTTTATAGCAGCTCACCGGAGGTGGCGCAATTCATCTGGGACCGGAGTGTCTTTTAGAACGTATCGCTCTTTCAGGGCCGTTTCTACGTGGTCGGTTGCTTTTGTTCGAGGATTTGGATAACAGTTATTAAAAAAAATGCAAAAGTCATTCGATAAATTCTACACTAAAGCTGTCTATGAACGTCAAATGTGGCAATCACGTCGAAGCTAGGCAATCATTATGTTAAAGCCCTCAAAACGACAGATATAAAAAAATTTGTGGTGACTTGTGGTGGGAAAAACAATAGATAGTTTATTTTAAAGTTTTGTCTGAAAATACAATAAATATTCCCAAAATATGCATTGTTTTGGAAACGACAATTTATTAAAAAAATGGCGAAGGTGCCGATGGGAAATTTTGTTGAAAATGGCGGAGGTGCGACGGTATTGGAATTAATGAGAACTTTAAAATAGTAGTTCTGCAGTTTTTAGTCGTCGACCTGCCTGTTTAATTGGTATATATTATCCTTTATTTGTAAATAGAAACAAACAACTTGAGGAATACATTTAATAGGAATTTCTGAGGAATACATTCAGGAATAAATTGGCTTAAATATTTTAATAAAATATACATACAAGTTGTATCTACTTGTATTTGTTACAAGTTGTTTTTTCCTTAATCGGTTAGGGGGTTGAATGGGACAACTTGATAATTAAACTATATAATTTTATATTTATCAAATTGTCAAACCCTTATTTTTACAACCGTTTACTTCTTTCGAATCACATTTGTGATTTTATTTAGATTTGTGATTATTTAAATGGTACCTATGATATGGTAAAAAAATGGTACCTATGTATATACATACTAACTATTCGGTGTCCAACATAATTTTTTCTCAAATGGTTCTTTTTTTGTATACAATTCTTTCTTGGTAGTATGGCTGACATTACAAACATCATATACGACATGAGACGGCCAAACAGCTAATCATGTATGCACAGCTTTGTGTGCATTCATAACGTAGGAACGGCTCTGCCTCTATTCTCTGCACCGTTCCATAAACAAGAAATTACACTTTCTCTTATACCTGAGTGCTGCGCCGCCTAACTCTCATGAAAGCAAGATTCTGACATGCCACAACACTTTCCCGTTCGTGTTTTTCCTTTGTCGTTTTCCGTATAACTAGACGTGAATTCGTATCACATTTTACGGCGGTAAATTGGTGTAAACAGGGGATAAGCAGAGAAAGATTTCGAAAAGCACGTACCGGATAAGAGTGCATCTATGTTATGCTTGCATTACATGCTTGCTAGAATAATATAGAACGCGATTTTCTATGTGGATAGATAGACTACAGTAGAACATTCGGTGTAAAAGGACGTCGCGAATACTATAATGTGGCCAAGTTTTCGAACAGGCTGTTGATTCTATCGACACACTTGACGCGAATAGCGGTTTTCTTGATTAGACATCATGTTCTATTGCACATAAAGTAGGCTCAGCCTGAGTTGAGCATTTAATGTAATATTCTAGCGATTGGTATATCATAAACGTATTATCATTATAATATATGCAAGATAAAATACCTCGCCCAATACCGAATCCGTTGAATACAGTACACACTTCGCTTTGAGTCCTCTCCCTATTTCCGTAACCCTAAATCATTAATATTTCAATAAGTTGTCTCTCACTCAAATGTGCCATATGTTCATATTTAATAATTTGCAAGAATGTCAAACAAAAACTTTGCTTTAAACCGACAATAATTATTTATTCTTTGTTTGTATTAATTTAAATGTCAAATTTACATGGCATTCTTTAGCAAACGGCCAAACTGATTAAACTTTTCTGTTTTAAAACTGCATGACTTTTTCCCTTATTAGAGGTGACGAGTGAATCGTAATAAATAATTTTTGTCTCGCTTATTTTTTTTTCAAAAATTGCAAAATTTTGTGACTGAATAGAGAAAATATGAAAAGAACGCAATGAAGGTTAGAAGTTTATCGTACCTGTTCCTGCTCCTGTACGTGTTCGTGTTCCGGTACCTGTTCCTGTTCCCGTACCTGTTTCTGCCCCGGCATCACCCCTAAACTCCCAAAACTTCAAGGCAACGTAAGGATGCCGAGGGAGCAATTCAATAAGAGGGTATTCATCTAAAAAAAATATTCGACGCTCGATTCCAATTTACCTTGAAATTGAACCAATTGGGCCAATGTTTTAATTGCTCTTCAGCGTGCCCTTTCGTACCTTTAAACGTTTTTGTCCTCTTTGGCTTCCTGTAACAATAACACTCACAAAATTAATCTTTTACGGGTTTTCTTTAAAAATAAATAAAGACCGAAACTACTTAAAAAACTTAAAAGTCCTAGTAATAGTTGAATAAGTACGATATAAATCCCATTCTCGTTAATACGTTGGCCATTATAAATACATTTCTTTTATACGAATATGCTCTTCTGCTGTAATGTAGGAAAGCTTTAGCTGTTAAATTTTTATGCTTGAATAACAACAAGGGTGTTCCGATCTAAAAAAAAATCAAAACGTTCTGTTGATGCATTCTTGTGTATTATACAAAAATATATATCTAATAGTGATATACCAAAATTGGATGTCCTAGCCCTCAGTCCGTTCTTATGTGATAGCACCGTTTCCAGACTTTTTTAGTAACTCCGTATAAAAAATGAAGGTAAAAAATTGGCTCAGATGGTGGTCGCTGTATTATTTTATTACTTCCTTGAAAATGAACGAAAAGGCAAGAAAAAGTATACTCTACTTTATTTGTACTGCTTCTGATGGACGACGGCAAAGTTTAGAATATTTTTGTTGTCCCTCTGGATCCTTTTACGCTGATGTCACGGGAAGAGTTATTTATCACCGTGAATGTAAATATATTGGTCTCGCTCAATGATTCGTTGAATTGTTTTTGTTTAGCGAGAGACGTTCGAAAAAGAATGGCTACTAAACCTTAGCACCTACACATCTATGTACATACATATACCGAGATTCAATAAGGATGATAGGAAGTAGATACACCAATCTCTTCTTCCTATCTTATTCCTGTATTTCAAGTACCTCTCAGTTTTTGAGTTACCTGAATGAAACTCGCAGATCAGAAACAGGATACTGATGCAAGTGAACAGGTATTGACACATACATACATAGAGGGTGGGGAAAAAGTATGGAAACACCTAGAAATTCCGCGAAATTGGTTACAAAATGAAAAATCAAGGTGATACGCCATGGTAACTTTCAACGAGGAGTCCAATGGTGACCTTGGATTTGACTTTGAACCTCAATATCAAGGTCATTTGAAGGTCAACTTTGTTTTTGCAATGGCAACAGATCTGAGTACAAGGTGACCTGAGGTCAAACTACTGTAATATGGAATCTCATGGGAATCAGTAAAAATAATTAAAAATCAAGGTATCCTGAGGTAACTTTCAACGAGGAGTCCAATGGTGACCTTGGCGTTAACCTTGAACCTTAATTTTAACCTTGCCCCTCACTTCGGGGTAACTTTTGACCCCTTGATCCGCTAAATTTAATACTTCTTTATCATAATGCAAATCGCATCAGTAATGCTGAAATGAGGAATATGGCTTTAAACATTTATCTACGATAAATAAATTTACTTGATGTCTTATGCTATTGTAGTTTGACCTCTGTCCAACCCACAGAGGTCACCTTGAACTCAGATCTGAATACATATATGAGTGTTTAATTTCCCGCTCTTTTCGATTGTGGCATCAAAAATGTGGGTTGTCATTACAAAAAACAAATTTGGCCTTCAAATAACCTTGATATTGAGGTTCAAGGTCAAATCTAAGGTCACCTCGTTGAAAGTTACCATGGGGTACGACCTTGATTTTTTGTTTTTTAACCAATTTCGCGGAATTTCTAGGTGTTTCTATACTTTTTCTCCCCAGTGTATATGCGTATGTATTTAGTCATAGTGCAAAACAGTCTATAATGCGTTTCAAATGTATTGAACCATCACTTTTAATGCGTGTTGCGAAAAAAATGAGGAGCCAAAAATTCTGGAAAAGTAAGGATTTTTCCAGAGCCACAGATTTAGCCACTTATTAACGATTTGTGCAAATTGCCATTTTGTATTTCATCCCATTGTTGAGTTATGAGTTATTTTCCAAAGTACACTATTTTTTTTAACTATTTGCTGGTACATTACAATTTAACTACCCGTAACTTCGGTGAATAAAGAAATATTTGTTTATATGTATAAGTAATTAGTATTTAAAAAAGTACATTACGCTCCTTTTTGCCACTTTAACATGTTTTAGCGAATTGCACAAGGAATCATACGCGAAAAAAATGGTTTAATTCGGTCCAGCAATTTTTTTCTGTAGATTACTATGTTTTGTTATATGTTTTATTATATAAAACAACTTTCATTAAAAAAAAATGTAAAGAGTTTACAACCTCTTGAAAAAACGATCTGCTTTATTCCAGTAACAATTGTAACCAGAAAACAAACATGTGTAGATAGTTCGCGTATTAATATTATCTGCGTATACAGCCGTTCAATACGTTCTTTGTTTTGTTTCAGGAAACTGAAAAACACGCCATGCGGACATGACGCGACAACCACATGATGAAGAGCCTGGTTGGGATCATGTGGATCGTACTAGTGCTCGTTTCAGGTATTGTGCGCTTTCAAACATAAAATTAGTTGTTATTGGAATATTCAATTTTACGACAGGTAAATACAGTTGCTGTAGCGTACGCTTTAAGTACAGCTTTTGTAAAGTTATCTGTTTGTTAATCGACTACAACTAGAAAACGTTATTGTTTAATCAATTTGTTATATTTTTATTCAGAAGTATTGGACTAAATACGTTAAACACATATTAATTACAAAGAGGTTATTACGGTTATCGTAGAGAACTTTCGAGTTGTCCGAAGTGGAGATCGGATGATTTAGTCATATAGTTTCGGGTAAGGCAAGAACCCATTATTCTTTAACTAAACCAGGTCTTAGGAATCCAGAGATTGTTCTGTTGGTGGTAGATCGGTAAATTTTGAAGGTAACTTCAGGTTTTTTGTACCTGCACGTATTATAAATTGAGTAATTCATTGTGTCGTGTGAATGGCCATTGCTTCACAAAAAAACTGACGTTTATAACCTTCTGGTCTCTTGGTTTACAATATTTTGCGATAAAAAATTCTACGCCACCGACGAAAATAAAAGGCGCCAGTGGGTGCAGGGGCAGCGAAATGTTGAAAATCCGTGAAATCGCAGGGTAACTAACGAAGAATTATTAGCACGACCCGGCAAGATAAAGGAACGCTTTGGAACGTTACCGTAAAGAAAAGATCCTTTATGTGCTACATCCCGGCACAAACAGTAACAACGGATGGATGAATGAATGGTAATGAATAGTTGAAGTGCGAGATAGAGAGAGAGAGAGAGAGAAGTTATTCAGGCCTTTATATCGAATAATTTTTTAAGGCAAGCCGGGAAAAGGGAGGAAATGTTCTACGAAACGAAATTACTTAGGATGGGTAGCAAAAGAAAATATACATAAAGATCAGTGATTTAACCGTTATCACATGACCTCACTTTTACAGTCAACTCAATAATTTCGTAGGGTGATTGATAAAACAACTTTTAGGCAAAATTCGACTTTATTCATCAACATAGTCTCCTTCAAAAGTGGTACATTTACACTACATTTAATGCCACGCTTCTTTAACATTTCTATGCCTTTCCTATAGAACGATTTGTCCAAACCTTCAAAATACGCTTTAGTTTCATTGGAGACATATATCTTTTTCTATCAAATTTTTATATACATAGGTTGAAGGCCATCTATATATCATCCTACGAACTTATTGAGAATGTAGTAATATACTGACCGAACTACTATATTTTTTACAGTTTTAATCTCCTCCTGAAGATGCCAACTTGGTTGGCGAAACGCGTGTCAAGAAAAGTATAGTAGTTCGGTGTTTCGTAGAAAAAGTCCAGTTTTTTTTAATGTAGTAATAACTGTCATAAAGATCTAATAACTGATACTGTAAAATTGACAAGTATGTACGGGGCGAGTTCATAAGAATTCCCAACCCTTTTTTTTAGTTATTTTTTAAATTTTAGTTTGGCGACGTCACAATTTTTTACGAATTATATATAGGGATAATTTCATAATAAAAAAATTCGAAATTACCCCATTTCGACGATTACGTTCGATAAGAAATGATACACCATATAGTGTGATTTTGTCGTGTAACTATGTACCTCATCAGTCGTCTCGTGTGCCTAATTTCCTCTAAATCGTCTGATAAACTCCTGGCAGCCAGGTTAGTAAGATAGTTGGCATAGTTTGGGTGATTAGTTATTATTAAAGTTTAATCGCGTAACAAAGCATGCAGACGTATCCTGGTTAATTTAGGCAATTCCATGGGTAATTATATACACTGGACATGTGAAGGCAATTAGTAGAGATGGAAAATCAAGTTTAAATAGTTTTGCTATCAATTAAGCACCGGAATTAATTAGGAAGTTTTAGGACCGCCAAACTGGAAAATATTCGAAATGTTGTATATACAACGTTCATTAAGTCAGGAAGTTCTCATTAGCTTGCGCTTAATTTTATCTTCGTGGTTGAAATGAATCTGTTAACAAATTGTTGTAACATTCACACATTTTTATTTCATGGAACGTGATTGATCATGAATCATGATAAAAGAATCAATAAAATTATAGTGTTTATGCATTTAAAATTTGTTTAATGACATGTTCTTAATTTATTTTCAGAATTGACTCATAACAACAATTTGTAATTCATAAAACATGATTTATAAAAGAACTACATAAAAATATTTTATCTTGACTATTCAGTGTGTGATGGCAAAATATATAAAAAATTATATGCTTTGAGATAACGTGCACTAAAATCCTTACACGAAGTTTGTGACGAAAAAATATAAATTCCCACATAAATAAATTCTGGAAAAAATCAAGTCTATATTCCATACACGTCTTGCAAATGGTCTAGTTGTCGCCTAAAAGTAAAAAAAATCAATTCACACATTTCTATCGACTTCTCTCGTTCGAAATAACAAAAGTTTAGTTGAAATATAACTGAAAGGTTTTTCGTATCATACCGAAGTAACAATAAGAATACCAAATTGGCCGATTTCGTCAGAATAAAGGAGCTTACGGCGTAAGTAACTATACGAACGTACCATATCGGGTCACATTTATCCAACTCCTTTTGAATGGCGACAAGTGGTTTTGCGGAGCCGAAATGTCAATTAGTTTAGTTTTAAACTCAAATGTACTTTTATGTTAGTTTTTCAACAAGTTGCATCGATAAGTTTTAAACCTAATCGACCCTCAAAAAATAAAAGCTTAGTTACATGTTATATATTTTGAAAGACATTATGTTCTTGGCGAAATGCAATGACTTTTTACAAATCTTCACTATTTTTATCTATGGTCTAAGTTTTATCGAATTAGAATTTCTGTGTCGCTGACCTCTCCCTGTAAAGGTTTACTCGTTATAACTTCCCTTACTTCTCTAAGTACCTGTCATACTTGTCCTTTTTATCCACGAACTTCCTTGAATTGTAAATATAGGACACTAAACCGTTAACTCTGATGGATCCAAACTCTGAATATGAAAAAAATGCTTTCTTTTTTCTTCATTTCTCCACTAATTCTAGTTGTGTTACCTCCTGTGTAGGATTATACCGAAACACTAATAATTCCGAAATAATGACGAAACATGTGTTATTAACACCGGCATATCCCGCAGGGTTATAGACATGTAATTGCTAGTATCAGTATGCATGAGCAACACGATTGAGACAGAATTATATTTGGAAATCAATACTAAATTTGATATTTTGGATCAGCATACTACAATATAATATACTATAATCTTCTTCGTAGAGTCATCTGACTGGTCTAATAATAATTTTATTGTAACTATTGTGTTGTTTTAAAAATATTCCATTCATTGATTACAATAAATTATGCAATGCTTATCTCTTTAAGATATTCTTGCCTGTGCTATAACCAAAATGTACATATATTGCATATAAATTATATATAAAATTATAAATATTGCATATAAAATATATTGTATTAAATATATTATGAATTAAACGTATGATCAGAGAAATAAAGCTGTTTAACTTGTTAACATATTTTAGAAGAGATTACTAAAGTAAGAAAGGAAACGAAATTTCTAGAATATCCTTTCTTAAACTGAAAGAAAACGGTAATCAAATATAACAAGGAACCATAGAATCCGTGTTTAGAAAAAAAATCTATGAATATAATTCCACACACAGGTTGGCAATGCAATATATTTTCCGAAAAGTTGCTGAACTGTTTCTAATTTTGCTGCCTCTTAAAAAATACCTACGATGATTTTTTTATTTATTTATTTATTTATACTTATCCAACAGGCAGAGCCCAGTTACAGGATATACTTCAACATTACCCACAAGGGTGAATAAAATATCAATATACATATATATTATGTAGATAGATAAAAATAAAAATATACAAATGAAGGTGCAAAAACAATAACACAATCTCATTTTATCACAATTATAGTCTAATCACAAAAGATTGGAGTTTACCACAATAGATACATATATGTGAGTATGTACATGTATTAAAAGACAAAATACATTAGCAACAAGAAATAAAGATTATACCTAATTTTGTTGTGCTGACTCAATGATATACCGTTATGAAAAAGCCGTGTTTATACTATTGACAGTACAGTAGAATATATCTGTAGTATTTTCTATGTGGCAATATGAAGAAACCATTTGATATACTGGAGAGGCTTTCATTATGTTGGTTCGTGCTGTGGGCAGTTTAAAAAACATTGGCGTTGTAAATAGGATTCCAGACAGTTGCTGCATATTCCAATTTAGATCTGACAAAAGTTACATATAGCAATCGGAGAGTTTCATAGCCGTTATTAAATCCTCTTGAATTTCGTAAGATAAGTTCCAAACTCTTATGTGCTGATATTATATAATAGGAACATTTATGTTATATAATAGGAATAACAGACATACCTACTCTAATATTTAATTATCTGTATAAAAAAAAAAACTATATTTAGTATTTGTACCTCTTCACTTTCATGTCCAAAGTTCTCAATAGTAAAACAATATGTATATTATACACTTCGTAACAAGCAGTGAGTTTTAAAGTTTTGTAATTATAACTCGTAAAGTAATGATGTTCTTGGATAACCTGATTGGAAAGACTACAATGCCGTATAAATACAATAGATTTGAGAAAGTTTTATAATACGTACATTCGAGAATTTAAGAACTTCCGATCTGCTCTAGGCAGCTCATCGCTCATCGGAACTGTTGCTGATTGTTAGTAATTCTACGAAAATTGCACGGCGATATTGTAGCTGAAAGGAAGCTGAAACTTGATTTGACATGCAATTTTCTTATTTAATTGATTTCACTCACATTGATTTATTATTCTAATTATTTCGTTTTCAGAACTCAAATGCCCAGCTTTGTTTCGACAGATTAAAATTCCGTTGGAAATGCAACTTATTTCTTGTAGTTTTTGGTGACTAGAGTGATCATTCTATTAACGACATTTTTGGTTCGGTATTCTTTTTTTACATTGTGTCCGCCTTCCTCTGTTACGTAAACGTAGATGCGGAAATAACGACAAGCAATTGATATTAACAACAAGAAATTACAAGTCTTATGAGACCGGCTATCATATTTTATGTTTCCAAGAAACCATGCATGCATTCAAGAAACCGTGCAGACGATATATTTGCGGCGGCGCGGCGCCTCACATTATAAGCTCTCATAAAATTATACCTGGCCTCAGACTTTAATTAAATAGCGAAGGTGGATCTACAATGGAATGAAAAGCGACCTTGTGTGAAAATGCTGAATGGAATTCTCAACGGTACAGCGCAGCGTCCAAATGGTCTCAACTGCAAACTCGTTTCGAGACGGCCTTCGACAAAGGCCCTCCCCATATTCCCTCGTTTTGCTTCTTGTAGACGTATTTGCCGGATTTCTTGGATAAACGGACGGAAATAAAAGGATCTCGAGCATATTTCCATACCTACATGTTTCCATACATACATACATACATATGTTATATTATTGTTACGGGATGGACTGAGAATCTTGTGAATGATGGTGCGTTAAATTTTTGTATTGAAGGTGATTATTGTCGGATACATAATAAAAGTGTTTGAATCATCAGGTTACAAAACGAGTTTTAATCATCTTCTGATGATGCCACCATGATCGGAGAAATATGTTTCGGTGTCAAGTGGTTAAGCGTTCAAGTGTGAATTTGTTTCTATGGCAAATGTTTCAATTCTTCCCCAGTTGCAAGTGTCACGTTTTTCTTGTCTCGAAAGTATTAAACCAAGAAATTATCGAAGACAAAATAAACTGTATTTGTTTAAATACCTAGTGTAGTGTAGCGCAGAAATTAAGGGAAATAAAAAAAGAAACATTTTTAGATGATTTTCAAAGAGTTGTACCTTGAGGAAAAATGATCGTAGAGAAAAGAAAACTATTAAATTGAAGCTCCAAGTTTCTACTTTTTGGATCTTGAATTTAATTTTTTAGCGTCAGCAGTTTTTGAGTAATCTTAAGAAAACCATAAAAAAAATCGAAATTGTTGTTTTTTAAAAGGTCCACGGACTTCAATAAAATGTTTTCGATAATTCCATCATAAAGCTCTTTTAGACAATTTAATTCTCTTTAATTTGATCTATTTTTGAACCCTGTACGATGATTTTTTCGCTGAATTATCACCGTTCAAAGCAAAAAGTCATTTTTGACTTTGGTAATCAATTTACCCTTGAAATAATGAACGTATAGAAAATTCAAGTGGGGTTTTGAAAACTACAACGTATCCTTTATAAGTTGCAGTGATTGTTTTTTGCTAATTTTTTTACGAAGCGAAATTGTTGATTGAAAAGCAGATAAAAAATTGCATAATTAGGGATATTTGCATAACTTGGCATAACTTTGCAAATAATGGATAGATTAAGGATATCGACTGCAACTTTTCAAACCTCAAAGTACCCCAAGGATCAATTGTAAGGATCAATTTTTCACTGTTTGTTCATTTTTCTAAGTTTTATTTTGCAATTCAAAAAACATTAATTTTTTTTAACATTTTCATTTCAAAAAACGTTAATTATTGTAAAAGACAATAAAAAGACATATTTTTTTATTGCGTAAAAATTCTTAGACTGATGCTGACGTTAAAGAAATTTAAACCCAAGAACAAAAAATTAGCAATTGGAGCTTCAGTTTCATTTTTTTTTCTTTTCTCTACGAACCTTTTTTCAGCTGTTTGAAACAAGTTTCAGCTAAAAATTTGAGATTTTTGTATCTCTTAATTCTGCGCCCAGTGTATATGTATTTTATAAGCCAAATTAACCAAATATACTATAATTAATTATTTTGGATCGTATCGGGTGTGATCCTATAAACGCCATTATTTTGGTCTTTTCAGTAGCAATCTTCATGTGATACTTCTCACAAATTTTGCTAAATGTATATAGACTTCTCTGTAGTTTGTTTTCTGATTCAGCTATTATTACTAAATCATCTGCATATAAGAGATAATTGAAATAATAATAATAAATAATAAAAATAATAAAAATAATAAAAAATAATAATAAATAATAAGACACTTGAACAAGTAAGTCATTTCAAATATTTAGGGTGTGATCTTACATATGGGTACTCCAATGAAATAGAACACAAACTAAACAAATTTCACATATATGCGGAACAATCACAAGAAGTTTAAAAAACAAGACCAGAAAAGACACACAAATAAAATTCTACAGAACGCTAGCAGTACCAACATTTACATATGGCAGCGAAACTTGGGTAATGAATAAAAAACAAGAAAATAGAATCCAGGCTCAAGAAATGAAATTCCTCAGAAGAGTGAAGGGTTGCACAAAACTTGATAGAATTAGAAACGAAAACATAAGAAATGAATTGAATATATTTAATATAAATGACAGAATAAAAGAAAATAAAGAAAGATGGAAGCATCACGTAGAGAGAATGGAGACATCAAGGCTACCTCTAAAAGCCTTACAATATACATGCGGTGGAAAAAGAAATGTAGGTAGACCGCAAAAACGATGGGTATCGTAACAGGCAACTAGCCTAACACGTGAAGCGAAGAAGAAGAAGAATACTATAATTAATACAAATATCACTACTAGGATTAAAGTGGCTACATAATATGTTATATGTACTTAATAAATTGGCCTTGATGGAACAAGATAATTTTTTACTTGACTTGCTTCATTTATTATTGAAATGGAAATAAAGTATTTTCTTTTTTCGTGTAGCGAATGGTAATTCCGATAATGCCAGCATTTTACTTTGGAAGACTGCGATAGTTTAATTGCATTATAAGAAACTAATTTCTTAACTCGCAAGGCACAATGCTCATCTCAGCAGACATCAATTGCGCTCTTTTTACTTCTCTCTTCTCAGTTTATTTCCCTTCTACGTTTATTTTACAACGGTAATTAACTAGGCAAATTTAAAATAACCAGGGTTTAATCAAAACACGTAGATTGTAACGGTACGCCATTTCCTATCGTCTTAGCGTTACTCGTGATTTGATGGAGGCAGTGAAAGATCCCGCAACATTAATCGTAACACCGGAACATTAAGGCGGAAGGTTACATTCTTCCTGGTTATTCAGGAGGCTTCAAGACGTAACGATCCCTGGCCAATCGCGTCCTCCTTCTACCCCTATAATCCCATCGCTCGTGATGTACCATTAGTATAAGTTCAGTAAACATCGAAAAAAAAAGTCTCTTGCATTTATTATTGGGACATTGCCAAAGAGCTGTCGCACCAAAAAAAGCAACGCCGTGGAGTTTGTTATTTCATGATTTTTTCGAAAGAATTTGGAAATCCATTACGCAATTTAATTTCAGAGATATTATTAGTAGGGTTCAGAATGTGTTCTGTAACGCATACGCCAGTCAATAGAGCTCGAAAAGGGGTGAGTTTATGACACGATTGATACCTGAAATCCGACTACGGGGTACTTTTAAGTTCAGTCCTTAGATGAGTACGTATATGAATTGGACTAGGAAATAGTTGCACTTTTTTTTTTAATAACAAATCAGTGAAAAAAAATTGAGTTTTTTCAGTTTTTTGCTTATAGAAGAAAAGCTATTGAAGCAATTACATCGCATCCAATAGGAAAGTTGTAGATAATTCAAAAACCTTTAAAATGGAAAATCAAGTCACTCGGTACATTTTTCGCTGAGAAAACTCGGAAAAAATGCAAAAAATTACCTTTTCTTAATAAATTCGTAATTCGAGTATTTTTGCATTAGAAGAGTCAATCTTGTGGGAAAATGTAGGTAATATCACGAAGAATGAGCGTGCAAAAACTGGATTATGTCCGATGAATAGTTTTTGCACAATAGTCGAATAAAGTTTTTTACACCCGTATTTTGAATATTCCATAACACGTCGAGCGATAGATTAAATAACATTTTCTCGACGGATTCGGAATCTACAGAGTGTAAACGTAAGCTCAGACAAAAAAACTATGGGCAAAAAGGATGGAGGTACGTTTGAGTCTGCTATTTCAAAAGAAGAAGGAATTATGGTCATTAAATGGACAGATAATGCAGTAGTAACCGTTGCTTCTACAAGTTACGGAACTCACCTAGTTCGAATGGTAAAACGATATTCCCAGTCCCAAAAAAAAAAAAAAATTATACAGGTGCCTCGGCCCCATATAATTGGGGAATACAATAAATACATGGGGAAACCGACCATATGGATGAGGACGTTAAGAGATATAGGGTTTCAGTACGTGAGAAGAAGTGGTATTAGCCAATTTTTACTTGGCATGTGGACGTTGCTCTACATAACATGTGGATTTTGTACAGGAATTCGGCACCAGAGCGAAAGCAAACATCTAATATTGTTTTCAAACGAGAAATTGCTCAAGTACTGCTTCAACAATATACAAATCCTCCAAGCCGACCTATAAGACCGTATGTCAATGTAAACAGTCTCGCTCTCCACCGAATATCGGATGATGTCCGATATGACGAAAAAAATCATTTAGTCACGTCTGTACCAAATAAGAAAAGGAGGAGATGTACAGGGGAAAGGTGCTCATCAGCTGGAAGAACCCAATGCAACAAGTGCGATGTTAGACTGTGTAGTGAGTGCTTTTTGCCATTTCATACAAAAAAATGTAGTATTTCAATATTATTTTCTATTGCAATAAAGTTTACTTTTGACTGATATTTTTTACGTATTTGCCCAGTGTTACCATATGGTCACAGTCCTTAGGGACTAAAATATGATAAACATACTATTTAAATCAATGAACTAAAGTTTAAAGAGGTTGACTCAAACGTAATTTAAAGAAATTAACAAAAAAATTCTTAAAATAATAAATTCGGGCAGAAATGGGTTAATGGCATTTAAATGAAACAAAGTAAATGGACGAATTGTAGTTTACACTCTGTAGTTTCCGAATCCGTCGAGAAAATGTTATATAATCTATCGCTCGACGTGTTATGGAATATTCAAAATACGGGTGTAAAAAACTTTTATTCGACTATTGTGCAAAAACTATTCATCGGACATAATCCAGTTTTTTGCACGCTCATTCTTCGTGATATTACTTACATTTTCCCACAAGATTAACTCTTCTAATGCAAAAATACTCGAATTACGAATTTATTAAGAAAAGGTAATTTTTTTCATTTTTTCCGAGTTTTCTCAGCGAAAAATGTACCGATTGACTTGATTTTTTTTTCATTTTAAAGGTTTTTGAATCTTCTACAACTTTCCTATTGGACGCGATGTGATTGCTTCAATAGCTTTTCTTCTATAAGCAAAAAACTGAAAAAACTCCATTTTTTTTCACTAATTTGTTATTAAAAAAAAAGTGCAACTATTTCCTAGTCCAATTCATATACGTTTTCATCTAAGGACTGAACTTAAAAGTATCCCGTAGTCGGATTTCAGGTATCAATCGTGTCATGTCAAAAAGCTCTATTGACTGGCCTAGCAGGGCTGGACCCGTAATCCGTCATGTTATTGACGGAAGATGACATATGAGATATCAAAAAGACAGGAGTGAAAATGTAATAATGTTTGAACATACTTATTGCTTGTGTCATTCAGAAACACCGACTGTCCTCATTGCTTCTCTCTCTCTCTCTCTCTCGTAGATATTTATTCTCAATGATCACATTGAGGTGAGGTACAATCATTGTAGAAATAATAAATAAGTTTCTATACCTATACGTATGTATATCTATATGAACTATATATATTTAATAACCAACATTAATTTTAACCTAACCTAATAATTTAATGTTTTGTTTTAAAGGTACTCGAGTATATAATATACGAAATGGAACATTAGGGGGATCTGTTTTAAACGTTTTAATTTTGAAAACTTGCTTTGGTCTTAAGGACATCGTGTTTGACGAGGTGATTTTGAAATACAGGATAAAAATACTTTGTAGGTGTATTTTTTTCCCGTGTAAAACCTCAGATCATGTTTGAACAACATGGATATTATAACAAATAGACTTATAAAAGTTGCTCTTACCAATTTAACATGGATATAAAAAAAAGATTTGCCAAGTTACGTGAAATGAAGTGGAAAATTCCGTAACAAAGTAATATGTACAATGTACATATATCGAAAGCAGAGTAAACGAATTTTCCTTTCAAACGAATAAAATCATATACGTTTTATTACGAAAATTATTGGGAAAATTTCCTTATATGCGGTACGCCTTACATATACATATATCTTATTTGAAGGGGCTGTAAAGAGAAGTTGTGAAATATTTTTATAACTCGCCTTCATGATTTAAGCCATACTATTAAGCGGAAAATGGGTATTTGGCTTCTTGACCGTTTTATGGTATTGCGGTCGTTTGTATTTTATGTCCTAAAAGCGTAAGTAAACAATTTTAGAATTTCACACCCAATTTCGGAAATTCTAGTACCCCTTTTAGTATAGTTTTACGGTTCTATTGTTCACTTATAATATTCATAACCAGTCTCATAACTTATTCATAACCAGTCTTATAAAGGTAATTCTTCTAATAACCGTGAAAGTGTTTAGCATAAAAAACTTCAATATACTCATTTTACGAGTATGTCTTAGATGATTACAATTTACTTCTATTTTTATGCAGTAGATCTATTTAAAAGGTAAGTCTTTATGTACTTCTATCGTAAGATAGAAAATACATATAAAATATCGTTGCCAGATATCGAACAGCATATATGCATATATATTGAATAAAAAATATTTGTTAGGTTTCACTGGTGATGTATACAATTCTGAGTAAAATGTAGGTATCTAATTTGCCGCGGACGAAAGAATTTGGAATTTATAGAAGTACATACACAGAATCACAAATTCTTCAATACTGGAATACCGTCTTTTAATTAATATCGTGTTAATTTAACTTAGGTACCTGACAAGTAGGATTCCCTAATTCCGAAACATTATTGGGATTGCATGGTTTTTTATATAACTTTCGTTATATATTTTCTTATTAAAAAGTGTAGAATGTATTTATTAAGAGACTTCTTTGTTTCAATAAAGATAGCGGATGGGACGGAATATCTTTACATGGTTTTACGAGTAGATGATGACACAATGACTATGGCACAATATTTAACCTGTTTTAGATATTCTTACAACGTTTGGTGCAGGAGAAACTGATGTATTTTAAAAAAGGACAGGGGATTTGAAAGTATTAACTTTTCACGTTGCCCTTTTCATTTTTAATGCGGTTCCGTCTTCCTTAAAACGTCTTAAACAAAAACCGTTCGAAGTTAGGGACTGCGCTGGGTCGTGTTTATTCAAAAAGAGTTGGAATATCCCTTTGTTTACCGGCGTTACCTTGGGGAACTTCCGGGTAGCCTAAAGTAATCTAATCTAAATTGCGTACAGGTCTCAAGACAAACGTCTGATCGCTGTAAAACCTAAATGAACTGCTGCCAGGAAAATGTCGGGGAGTCAGATTATGGAGATCCCGAACTCCAAGAATATTTACGCAGAATTAACAATTTAACCAAGTTTATTGCCGGTCTTTTGATCTTGACTAGGTTTTCTACTCAAAAAATCTGTAGTTTTGCTGTGCTTCATTAATTATATTATGATATATCCTTGATAAGTAAGATATTAGGATTTAAAAAAATATTTGTTTTCAGTAGTCACAAAAAGCGTTTTTCCAAACTGTTTCAAATTTTAAAGAAACTTAAAATGTATCCTTCTTTTTAATATGTATGATTCTTAACGAAGAGAAATATGTGTTAGTTAATATATTAATAAATAAAATATGTTATACCCCCATCTTTGTTAGTATCAAAAATAGATTTTTGACGTTGATCACTTAATCGTACAACAGGTAGGTACGTATGTTAAAACATATTAGCAAAAGTAAAAAACACAATGTTTTCTACTTTTTTTCTGGTTAACTACAATTTTTTTCTACTAATTTATATTGAACAGGGTTCTAAATATTGAGAAGCAATTGTGATAAAAAAAGACATTTTATTAAAGAGCTCTGTTTAAGATATACGTATGTATTTATGTCAATGAGCTATTATTTTTATGGACACTTTTATCTCCTTAGAAATATTATTTAGATAACGTCAAGTAAATGTATATACTTTACGAAGTTCTGAGTAGTTAAACTATAAAGCACCAAAAACGGAAAAAATAGTATATTTTCGAACAAAATAATTCATAACACGAAAAACAGCTAAAACATAAAATTGAAATTTGTAGTAAAAGTTATCACTAAGTGCCTAAGTAAAAGCCTTTAATTTTTTCAAAATCGTTTACTCCTCAGTTTTTTCTCAATTCGCATTTGAGGTGAACACATTTGACAGGCGTAGTAGTGCAATCTCTGCTGTCCCAGGCGTTTTGTTGGCGTAAAGTAGGAATAATCAGAGGCAATGTATTGAATGGAAATACAGGTACAAATGGAATAGACATGTAGGTTGGGGTGTAGTTGTAATCGCAACCAGATAATGACAACTTGGTTAGCGAAACTCGCATCGAGCGGAGCGACTACTCGCATTGTTTCGATGTTTTGTGGGAAACGAGGCGCCAGAACGCGAGACGACATGTACGTAAAGCATCGCACTAAAGTCTCCGAAACGCAATAAAACACAGTCTCTCTTAAATACCATTTCGCGCACAATGGGGTTATACAAATTTTATGCGATTTGGAATTCAGTGCCGCCCGCCGATGCCGCCTAAAGTTTAAATGCAAAGCAATTTCCCATCTCTCGTATTTCCGCTTCCACATTCGTGCAAGCACGTGTTAGGTATTCTTTCGTCAAATAACCGCGGTGAATTTTAGAATGCCGTTTGCGGTTGATATTTAATGACGCCGGCTGTTTATTAATTCAGCGGGATAAAAGCAGAAAATTGTTATCGTTAAAATTCACCAGGCTGATTCGTTAACTAGATTGAAAGGAGTGAAGAATTTTTTTTTGTCCAAATTGCTCGATTTCGTATAATTGTATTTTGGGCAGTAGCACAGTTACTAAATTGAAGGGACCTTTTTGTGGGTAGCTGGACAGTGGCGACTCGTCAGGGGGAGGCAGAGGAGGTAGTGCCTCCCCTGTGAAAATTACTAAGAAGTTTTTTTTATAAACCTACGTACCTATAATACTTACCTTTCATTTTTAAATTCATATATCGGGTAAAACATTAATTTTTAAAAATAAAAATATTAATAAACATAAATATGTCAAAGGAGTTCCTGCACTATTATTTGCAACATATTCTGCCTCATAAACGACTAAGCGCCTAGTCTATCGCCGTGGTGGCAAGCCTCCACGCCATCTGTCTCTCTTCGCGCCATCTGTGTCTCTTAACAAATTTAACCTTTAACTTCAACGGTATTAAAAGTAATTTAAAAAGCTGCATAGCGGAGGCAAACACGCCCACCTCCCACCTCTCACACGTGACAGCGCAGAAAACGAGTTATTTGATTTCACGAATCTAACAACTTAACCTACAAAATTTAATATTTTTCTGTTATTGTTCCGTGTTTTGGAAATTTTCGTTAGAAAGTGCCGTTATTCTTGCCGGGTTTTCTGAGTGCTCTGAGTGGTATAGGAGGGTAATAATAATAGTTGAAAGTGTACCATATTACTGACGTAAGTGACAATTTGAACGTTTATTTAAATAAAATAATTATACAAAATTATAATGAAGGTAACTGGCGAGTGTAGCAGTTTGTTTCATAATAGTAATAATACGAGTTGTAATGACACTCAAATAAATATACGAACCTGCAATGATATTGTTGAGTATATAATTTATAAGTAACTTTATAATTTGTATTATAAAGTACAAACTTAGTCGCCTCTCTTATGCGGATAAATTATTTGTTAAAGATTTAAGATTACCACTGCCAGATCTAAGTAAAACTTAGTAAATAATCAGGGTAAGCCGGCTCGTAGTTTTGTTAATACATGGTATGATAAATGCAAATGGCTTAGTGGTTCTTTAATTTTAAATAAATTATTGCGTTGGCCCTGTGTATTATTTTCAAATCGTGGAGAAAATGCTTGAACAAAGTTTGGATTTGATAATCTTAAATATTTTTCTCGTTCAATTGACACATCAAAAAGTTAGTTGTGTTTACACATATTAGTTGTGTTTGTAAATTACATCTTTTAGGCAAACAAAATATGAATGTCATCTATTCAGGCCGTCAAATCGAAATTGACGCAGTCCTGGCAAAAATCCGTATTTTATTTCACTGCATCTATTAAATTGTAAAATAATTTGACGGAAACTACACCTTCCCGATGGTTTTGCTGAACCAATAAAATATAGTAGGTATACTTGTATTATGTTAGACAAAATGAACTTAATATATTTTATTGACCAAGTAGAGATCATTCTGCTAACTATGCGGCATATTACTAACAATGTTTACCATCACAAAACATTTTATAAAATTTGGTTGCCTCCCCCCCCCCCCCCAAAAAAGTCACGAGCCGCTACCGTAGCTGGATCAAACCTTTTATCAGTGAAATATATCATGGTTCACTATATTGGATTTTACGGGTAGATTATACAGTATAATCCATTTAACACTTGGTCACCTTTTTTAAAATACGTAATTAATTGCTAGATTCTCAAATGATCTTTTTTTTTTAAATGTTTTACTTATAAACAACAAGGTCTACTTTGATTTTTTTTATGACTGAAATTCAAGAAATCATATTAGCGATTTGTATGTTTGAAAGTAAACCAGCGTAACTAAAAACCTAGACTCTTTAGGTCTATTTGTCCGACAAAAAAAATCATTCACCAATGTCGTACTTCAACTCCACTTATAGTGGTTCTAATTTTAATTGAAAATGATAAATACGCCTGGGGAACAAAAAAAGCGGTGCAACTTTATGATTCCATGGACGTGCATATATCTTTTTATAAATTCGAAAATTGTGAAATATTTTTTTTTCATTTAAATCAATATAGGAGATTAAAATTAGCCTGCATATAAAACTCTTAATATTTGTAATATAATTTGCTGTAAATAATGCTTATTTAGCCAGACAATCTCAAAAAATTGTCTGTGTTAATAAACCTAGCTGAAATACACGTCACTGGCGTCTCAGACAAGTAGTTTAAGTTCCTAATTCATAAAGTCGTAAATCATTTTAACGACATCGTTAAAATTTTATGACACAGTGGACCGAACAAATATTAGCAATGTATTATATGCAAAGTGGTTTACCGACAGTGGTTTACGTTGCGCCACCAGCCACCGGCTGGTTGGCCAGCCAGCGCGTTGCCGGCTCTTTAAAATTTTCTTGAGTATAGTAATATACATAAAGTTGTTTTAATTTATAATTATTTTTTCCAGCATTTTTTAGAGCTTTATTTTAATGCTAACTAATAAATTTATATCTATGTATTTTTTTTTAAATATTTCCAAACTAGCTTTCTAAGAACGTCACGAACTAAG
The DNA here is from genome assembly GCA_029963805.1 of Aromia moschata. Lineage (NCBI taxonomy): Eukaryota > Metazoa > Arthropoda > Insecta > Coleoptera > Cerambycidae > Aromia > Aromia moschata. Next base: position 476,088 of record JAPWTK010000242.1, on the reverse strand, counting down.
AGTTTACTGAAGTATGAAGTATACTTGTATAGTGAGCTTAGCAATTTTAGAAAATATATCTGACAACCTTGCTTTTTTCTACCTATTTTCAATTTAGAATGGAAAGATAGTACGTGGATATGTAGGCAATGTATCCATGCAATATATTTCCTAGGCAAAAGAAGTTCATGTAATCGTTTTCCTATTACTTCTGTGTTGATAAGATATGAAACATTCTAAAAGAATTATTTAGGCAACATTTCTGCAGATATTTAGGTATATTTCTTTAATTCCGAGTTGTTACATCTGAAAAACCATTCGTAGATTTTAGTGAAATGGGTGAACCAAAACAAAAACTCTTGAACATTGGCAGTGTTCGTAAATTTGTGAAACGATTAGTACGTTTCTTTTATAATATATCACTTTGCAGGAAAACACTGAATACAAGGCCGGATGCAGGGGTGTCGGGGCCCGGGGCAATGAAGAAAGTGGAGGCCCTTTCAATCAATAAATCAAAATCCATCGATAATTTTATTTTTACATTTAAAAATTTGTTTTGACATTCTCACATTTTTGCCCCTTTGGAAATAAAAAAATTACCGCTTGGACTCTTTTGCATTTTGCCCCTTTTAAATAAAATAATTTTCGCTTGGACCTTCCCACATTTTGCCGTATGAAATAAAATTATTTTCGCCTAGACATTCTCGCATTTTGCCCTTTGGAAATAAAATAATCACCGCTTGGATTCTCTTGCATTTTGCTCTTTCGAAAATAAAATAATGCGCTTGGAACTTTTTGCATTTTGCCCTTTGAAAGCTTGCATTTCATCTCGTACTTAGCTGTCATTTTGCCCCTTAACCGGTGTACATTTTACCCCGTATCCAATAAATAAACTTTAAATTTTGCGTCTATTGAATTTTGCAAGAGGTCTAAATTTTGTAGTTCCACCACTGAATAGATTTTATTAAATTTTTGAATCCAAGGTTTGTGGAGACCCTCAATGTGTGGGGGCCTCGGGGCTCCCGCCCCAGTTGCCCCGCGGTGCATCCGGCCCTGACTGAACACGCATCTGTTAATAGTTTTAATGTTCTATATTCCACAGATATACATATTATATCACTTTGTAGGTGCACGACTGAAATAGAAATGCCAGCCTCTATTACCGCATCGCTAATTCACAATGGAAATAAACCGTATGCAATACTTTCAGTGGAACGTTGCTGCTCCGAAAGATAATAGAGCTGTCAAAAGGAAAACCACAAAATATACGTATAAATGGGGTTATTGTGAAACGAGATTGTTAACTACGTGGCTCTGTCTCTGCTATATTATATTCATAAAATCATTATTTGAAAAGGTTATCATCCGGCTCGTGTAATATTTGCGTATCATATAAATCGGTATAAAGAAACCCGAATAAAGAAGAGAAGAGAATAAAAAAATGTTAATAATTTCGAGGAAGGTTGCCTATATGGTATCAATTTTTATTTGCCTATGTGTATCAATTTCAGGCTGTGATTATTAACAGAAGGTAATTTTAGATTTGAACGTCTAAATATGACCTAAGCAACTTCGTTATACGAGTCTCCAAGTATATACAATGTTATCTACTTCCCTGTGGACAGTGTTGAAACCCTTTACAAATGGTTCAATACGGGAAGCTAGTTCCCTACTTTGGGCCAATAAATTCGTAATTTGGATCGGCTGAAAAATTATAGTTAAATAATGATAACCCTGAAAAATAAGTTACTATTCTTAGCAAAAATTATTTGCAAATATCATAAATTGAATTTACATTTTGAAAGTTTGAATCGCTCAGGGCATTGTATCGTGTAATCAACTATGCATTCAGTAAACAGCTTGCAGTACCATTCTTTGGTATCAATTTCCCTCTCTTTTAGTGTTTCCATGACATACCACGTGACACAGTTTTCAAAAAAGTGTTTCGGTGTTAAGTGGTTAAAAGTATTCAAGTGTGAATTTATTTCTATAACAAAGATTCCAATTCTCCAGCATTATGTAGATTACACAGGCCGACAAGATTTTAACCCAGAAACCAGAAAATATTTTTCCAAAGGTATACATAACCTCAAATATAGGCTTATATCTTTTTTTGCACTTATAGGTTAGGATATCTCGAAAACCAGAGCCAATTGAGAGATTTGGACCTCGTATTCGGATTTAGCGCATCAAAAACCTTCAGAGAAATATATTCTGGTTTCTGGGTTAGAGGGTCGGACTAATTTTGTCGGCCTGTGTTATCAAAACGAAGGTATACATATAGCTTTTACTTGCTGTAAAAGGTGTAAGTTTTATATACATTTTTAAATATAAGTTTCAATAAATGTATACAACATAACAATAAATTCAAATAAGCTCGAGGCGTAAACCGTTGTGTTGTGTTCAAAAAAGCATTATGTTGATAAAGGTGTCGTTTAATTAAATTATTTTGATATACCTTTACGTGATCCAACAGATTTCTAAGGCTTAGTCGCAAATTTTCATCTGTAAAACGTAGATGCGGGGTACGAAATGCTCAAGGCGGTATCCAAGACGGATAACTTATTTCTTGACTAATCTCGGCCTACAACCGTAAACGATACAAATACGAATAAATGTGCCACTCATTACAAGCGCTTCTCCGTCTTATACGCGCCCTTGTATTATCTCTACGGTGATAAATTAGGTTTTGATGATAAATACATTTCCGGCAATAATAATGACTCAAGTTTATTTGTTAGGTTTATTGCTGCAAAAAAGGATAAGGGCTGGAAGGCTGTATAAATAAATGGCAAGTTATATTATACCGCTAACGTTTTGTCATATGTATGTATGAATATAATTTGTTTTAATATATTTTTTTACGCTATTACACATTAATAACACCTTAGCTTACATTCGACGAAAATTATTGTCGTACAACACTTTTAGAATTGTTTCATGTATTTAAGAATGAGTAACCGTGTCGGCTGAAAAAATATAAAATAAATAAAAAACCCTAATACATAGGCAGAAAATCAATTTTTTATCAAATGTTGGGGAATGTTGATGTCAAATGTGAAAAAGGTTTTTCACTTAATGTTTAATGCAATAACATATCGATGACTAAAGTGCTTACAAAACATGTGCAAAACTTCATACGTCATTTTTCTACCACACAGCGTTTGTGGTTTTAATTAGTTTGAACAGGTCATTCTCCTTTAAACTGACTAAACTTATAACTCTGTTAAATTGGAGCTTAATAAGTGTTTTTCTCATCTTTAAGTACACTACGGCTTAAATTTCTGACTTACTAGAGTATAGATTTGGTTAATTTGGCAAAGATAAAACATAAAACGTTTTTTTCTCCTATAAAATTAACTTAAATCGACATTAGGTACTTATTGACTAGCATTGTGTTAAAGAAAATACATCCTATAGCCAAACTTTGACTTAAATTAATACTTTGGCAAAATATCAGAACACAAACCTATTTAATTTAAAAAAAATAAAAAAAAAATAATGACTATTGACACAGGAGAAAGAAAAGAAGAAGACAACTGATTACTGTGTTGTAATCTGCGGTATCTACTGTGTGGTCCGAAGAATAACAAGAATATTGCAAAAAAAAATTGCGAGAGACATCAAGGAATTTCAAAAATGTTACGAGAGAAAAGAAAGTGTAACTGCTTACCTACTGAAGTATTCTTCGTAATTACGTCTAAGTTGACAAAATTATAAGGAATTCAACTGAAAATAAATTAGAATTAAATATTAATATTGAATTCTAATTGAAATCAATAATTCAATAAATGTAGTAGATCCATTCTCTTTATATGATAAAGAGTTAAGGTAAAATTCGGATTCCTCTCTTTCGGACTACCCATCTATTATAAAAAAAAACACTTATTAGACGTTTGTTTGGGGTCTATGAAGCCAGTAAGTTTCCCTTCACTCCCAGGTACCTGAGCTTAACGAGGCGCGCCTGGTAAGATTTCATAATCCGGTTATTTCCTGCGGTTTTAATGAGGCGGGCCCGCTGATATCCGCTCCGGTAGACTCTCTACGCATCCGGTATGAGAATATTGAATAACCGCTGCCACGGAGGCGCCAACTAATGGAAACGTCGCCGGGCGCCGATTTAATTTATGCGGGCCATAAATCTGTAAATATGACCACGAAAAAAACAATCAAAACAGGAAAATTTAGCTTTGTCAAAGTACCTGGAACAGATGAAAAGGAGGGAGACGAAAATAAAAAAAGGAGTAATTATCGTTTCGTACAAAACAAAACATGCAATTATATGTTTATAAGGTTATCATAAAATTAGGGATATATACCGAGATGTGGCTATTAAATAACCGAACTGCTGTTTTTATTCGGTACCAATTACAGCAGTAACTTTTTCACCTTCAACGTACTATCCTTGACGATATCTACACCGCTCCATACGACTTTTCCATTGTTCATTCTTGATTCCTTTTGCTCGGGAGTGAGAGTTTTGGCATCATTTTTGCGCAAACTTTGCGCATGTTGAACGATTGATGCAAAATCTGGCGAACACATTCTTTGTCGATTCCTGTTATTTCAGCAAGCCCTCGGATGCTTAGGCGACGATCGTCGCGGATTAATTTACCATTTTTTTCAATGTTTTCGTCCGTTTTTGGCGTTGAGGGCCGTCCGGGGCGCTGATCGTCTATGGTCGTTTCACGTCCCTCTTTAAACCGTTTAAATAATTCAAAAACTTGTGTGCGGGGTAAACATTTATTCCCGTACAATTCTTTTAACATTGCATAAGCTTCTGTAAAAGTTTTCCCCAGTTGAACAAGAAACTTGACATCAACCCGTTGCTCCATCTGAACACTTAACATTTTTTCGACGCGTCACTGGTGCGTAGACTAATTAAAACGACTGCTACAGTCAAACTAAGCGACCCACTGCCCCTTGTCCAGGGGGGGGGGGGGGGGGAACGGAACCCCAATTAATTTTAAAATAACCCGGCCCGCTACCCCGGCGCGGTGCGGTAAAAACACCAGTTCAGTTATTTATTAGCCACTCCTCGTAATACTTCAAGTTCTTATACAGTTTATGAAATTGACGTAATGCAAAAACGAATTGGAATATAGTAATACAAAAGTAAATTGTAATTTAGTTAATTATCCTCAAAATAAAACTGATTTTAATGTAAATTCAAACAATGTGAACTTGTATCTGCAAACGAAAATAAGTTTAATACAATGTTACTCACAATAAGTACGAATGTAGTAGAAATTACACTGTTGGTTTACGAAGATTTCTAAAGGGTTTGAGAGCGAGCCCTCTGTAAAATGATAGCGTACTGTAATTCGACTAGCAAATTTGAAAGAGCGGGGGCTGCAATCGACTCTCCGAGATTAACGATGTGCAAGTTGCAGAAGTTCTTCAGAAAAATCAAACTGTAGCCAATGCGCTAGCAATCAGTAGTGGTAATGCAATATAAAAAGGACTGCAAATGGCACATGCTTATCATAATTTGGTAAATGTTTAAGACACTATTAAGTAAAAGAATTAAAGGCAGCGTTAGAGAGCAAACTGTTGCAATTCAACCAAAAATTTTGTATAATGCTGTGGAGGAAAGATTGATACTTTTACACCACCAAAATGGAGATATTTGGACATGCGACATCCTATTATTCATGGAATTGAGTTTCTATTGATTTCTATTGTTGGCTTAATTTGTTACCTAATGATGACCTTGTATTACTTTTTATGATGTCAAGACCTATGCATAAAAAAATATTCTCTGATTTTGACGAGAGCGACTCTTCGGTGTAATCAGTTTGTTATGGTTTGCATGTACAAAAATCTATTAACGAGTTAACTACAACAAAGAAAAGCTATAATTCAACGGCAGACATCCAGTAGGTACTAAATGTGTAAAATGCCGAAATTATTCCGGGCGTGCATGTTGTAAATACGTCGGGCGGCGCCAGATTTACATACGACGTATAGTCACGTACCTTATCGGAAGCAACCTATAAATCGCGAACACATAAGCTTTTTACGCGAAACATGCGCCCTTTGTGTCTCATAAATCAGATTGACGCGGACAACTTTTTCTTTGGCCAGCGTCATTTTCCGGTGTCGGAGGCGGGGGGATCCTCGCCCGGACGAAAGTTGGCAACCTAAGAGATTTGCCGGTAATACACCGAGACGTGATAGCCGAGCGCATCGCTGAAGGCTGAAGGGAAGGCTTTTTTTTAGAAAAAAAGAGGTTCGCCGACATCATCAGATAAACAACGAGGAACTTACGAAGGGAGTTCTTTGATCCACGTAGAGTGTCGCAACTGTCACGGACACATAGCACAGTGTGCGGGAGGTGTACTCTGTCTAGGCGGAAGTCAATAATGGAAAGAAAAATAGGAAATTCTAACAATATTCATAAACTTGAGGGTCTATTTATTATTTACCGAGTGTCTACGAAGATAGGGTACACGCAATATCTTGAACAGAAAGATATACACGTTTCAGGTTTTCACTGTTGGAAATTATTATATACAGCTTGGAATTTGGAGTCGTTTCAAATTTTTCACTTTTTTCATTGCCGACTGCCATAGATTCGAGAATTAAATAGGATATTTGTATTTTTAAATAAGAAACTCAGTATATTTTTGTTTATTTTAAATTTACAAGTGATTCTTATTAGTTTCATTAATTTTTATTAGCTGTTTTTTTCATTTTTTTTTTTTAATTTCAATGGCTTTAAAGCATGTGCTGGAAAAATATTATTTATATCAGACTAGCGACCCGCCCCGGCTTCGCACGGTTTATGACATCACATTAGGAACCTCTAAAATTATCAGTGTTTCTCTACTATATTATGCATGTATTATACATATAAACTTTCCTCTTGAATCACTCTATCTATTAAAAAAACCGCATAAAAATCCGTTGCGTAGTTTTAAAGATCTAAGCATACATATGTAGGTAGTAGATAGATAGGGACAGACAGCGGGAAGCGACTTTGTTTTATACTATGTTATGATTATGATTAATTACTCTGTTAAGTTTGGTATCATTGAAACTGGATTTGGGCTGACTCTTGACACATCCCATGCAGAAGCTATTCTTCTTTTTCTTTACGTAGATTATATTTTAGAGTAACGGCTTTCATGGCCGTTATCTGATGACTAGGGTTCGGAAATGTGCGCCAAGCGCATGGGCGGCAGTATACAAGTCTATGAGAAAGGATAAACCGGACTCGCGTATGCGCAATAGTGCGCGGTCCGGTTGCGGGAGAGCAGGATAGTTAAACGCAGTTTAACACGCGCTATGGTAAATATTCCGAACGTTACTGATGTCTCGGTGGTGTCCGGATATTGCCGTGTATGATGATTTTTCATTCTTGACATTTCCAAAAATCAGTTAGATAGTGCTCAAAGTAACATCCAAAGAAGCCGAGAGTATGATCAGCGAAACGTCAAGGAAGAAAATGCACCATACACGGCAATAACGGGAGACCACTGAGTCACAAGATTGTATTCTTCTTTGCAAATCACCTTTAGTGGGAAGAAAGTGTGAAAATGCGTTAAAAGGTACCTACAGTGCCGAAAATGTCAATTTCGAATAACGTAGCATTCACGAAAACTCAGTTGAACCCTTAAATAATAATACAAGTATGCCGCTGTCAATATTGACGCGTAATACCGCGAGAATTCTTTTCCCACAACGTTAATCAAACTGCAGCCAGGAAGTCGAATGAATTATTCAAGTCATGATATGCTGTTGAAATGCGAAGCACTTGTCGAACTGATCGTGCATTAAAAATTTAATTTTGGATTGGATTTAATATTTCATTAATGACGCATTTCCTTATACCTGCAGAGAAGCCAATGAAGGGATATTGTTTACCATCGATAAGTAATTGGAATAGCAATATCCCAATTAATTAATTAAAACTGTTCAAATATAGTTCCTTGTGCCCTATATTTTGACTACCTTTTTGAGAAGAATAAAACGGGGGTGCCCTTTTGTTTCTTATTCGGTCACACTGTACTTTTGATATTCTAGGTTGCCTCAATTTCAAAGCAGATTGGTATGTACAGTGAGTCTAATATATTGTGCCAAATGTCTACCTTAATCATGTACACTCAAATACTCAGAACCACGAGAGAAAAAAATCATATATATAATATACGCAGATCCTACACTGCCTTCTTTCAAGTCAGTTGTTGGCTTTTGAATATTGGAGTGAGTTTGGAAGATGAACGCATTTACGACCCTTTTGTATATTTTACAGATGCAACAAGATAAAATACAGTATCACTTATCGTAGAAGTTACAGTTTACTTACAGTTTACATACATAAATGTAATACCTAATACTTTAAATTTAAAAAACAGTAAATTGCAGACAATTTTTTAGTAATATTTTAGTAAGAAATAATATGTTCGTTCGCACAGCCAGTCTGTGATAAGTTTCCAACCTTTCAAAGTTGTCCATCTGAGTTTTGCAATAAATGGAACAAGTTAAAAAGTCAAACGCAATTGGCTCAATATTTCCGACTATTAGGAAACTTCATTGTTTCAATGGAATAGCCCTTCTCCTTTTGGATCGCCTGCAAGCATCGCGGACAAGACACAATTTAATTCAATCTGTGGCAGGGTATGAAAATGGTAATGAACCGCCGGTATTAATAAAACATGAATGAATAATCTACAATCGATACAGATTTCTCAACGTCTCGAATATTCGATAATAAGTACCTCATCATCACCGTCTAAACTTCAGGCGTATGTTACATAAAATCAACGTAAAAGCCTACAGATTGCGGCTTGATTATGATAAAATCGGAATTTGAAGAGAAGCCGCGCGTCAGAGCTAATCTTAATAAACTTTGTCCGGGACAGATCGTCGACGATAAGATGATGACAGTAAGAAACCGGTAATGTCTGCCAGATATCGGATGATGAGGCAGACCTTCGGCGCGAGACAAGTCATGAAAACTTAACTTGGAGCCATGAAAATTCTGGATCCGATACCGTAATGTAAATAGCCGTCAATTAAGCTGGCGTTTACTCATTTGCCGTTACGCGACTAGCTGATGGGGGTGGTTTAACGATACGTACTCCATCAGATAAATTTAAAAAGGCCGAAGAGCGATAACGCCGTCGTTTATAGCGGATTCAGCATGTTAAGTTGATGAATTTAGTTAATCGCTAGCAGAGATACGATACACTCTAATGGCGTGTTTACGAATGGCGTATTTACTTTGACGGTAACGTTAAACGTTGGAGGTCATACTTTTCCTCTAGTTCTGGTGGGTTTTTCTTTACCTCGCGCATATGCTGTTCCTTTTGAAAACATTGAAATTTTCTATATTTTCGATATTAAAGGATCCTGTGTAATACTTGATACCTTGATACTATTTTATTTTGCACGTGGGCTAAAGGGGTCAATTTGAAGGAGTAACACCACTCTAGCGGTCGAAAAAGAGGCCCAATTTTGATAACTTGTTGTGGGAGAATGAGAAGAGGAATATGATTTCTTTTTGAAGGGTTAATTAAACATGTATTGAACTATAAAAAAATTTCTATTGCTATTTTCATACAAAATAGCGGCGATACAACGTATCTTCAAAAACACCTTTATCAAAAGGCGGACAAATTTGTCAAAAAATTTTAGACCTGAAACAAAAAACCAAAAAAATCCTTAATTTATATAATATTAGCTAGAGAAGTATGTAGCGATTTTTTTTTAAAATTGATTTTTATAGAAACTGTGCACTAACGAAGAAAAAATTCGATTTTCGCTCTAAAAATTCAGCAGCTTAAAAAAATTACATTCTATCAAAAAACGGCCACGGCTTTTATAGAGAATATAACTGATAAGCTACTGAAAACAAATCGATCGATGGAAAAGTCTTTGAGCAATGTGTCCACCCAGTTCGAAGAAAGTCATTTTGAGATAATGATGTTTAAAATTTAAAATAATTTTCACATACATGTCTGTGTATTACGGTATTTGCGCACCCTGGTGGACTTTTTGCTCTGACCTTTTACTCCGTGGCTAATAGGGCCACTTATTATTTTGAAAGGTTAAACCAGTATAAAAGCAACAAATCAGAACACAGTCTCATCCCGCTCGACGCGCGCTCAGTGGTGCTGCGGCAAAATCGAGAATCAAACCTTTTAATTTTTTTAAAAGAAGAACAGTGATAAAGACAAAAATGGTATTTAATATCTGGTATGGTTATCGAAAACAAATGAGACAATGCATTTGTTATTAGAGTTAGTTAAACTATTCACTAGAAACTATTGTAAGAAAATAATTTTAATAAAAGGTATACTGGTAACAATGCGAATTAATTAATTAACAAATGAATTAACTATTCTATGGATGTTTTTTTTTAATTCATGGAAGCATTTATTATTGTCTATAACTAAATAAATGTCCTGGAGTGGGTACTGGAACCTTCGGCGTAGAAACAAAAAACTGGACGTTTTCCACGAAACACTGAACTACTACACTTTTCTCGACGCGCGTTTCGCCAACCAATTTGGCATCTCCTGAAGATGCCAACTTGGTTGGCGAAATGCGCGTCGAGAAAAGTGTTTCGTGGAAAACGTCCAGTTTTTTTTATAACTAAATAAATATCCTTTTTTTCTTAAAAATAAATCGTCAAATAAACAACAGAACAGTGACAAATGATAAGTTGCTGATAATTTTCAAATAGTACCGCCGTTATTTACACTACTTTGCCGTTTTTAATGAAATTTACAACTTAAAATAGCATTAAAATGGCAGAGTCTAATGTCATGTTGACATGTTATTGAAAAAAAGATATTTTTTTAAAATCGGATCTTCGTCAATACCTTATATTCAAACTCAATGAAAATTGGTACAATCCAATTGACGAAGGCCCTGAGTAACAACGCAAAGTCAATTATTAACATAAAAAATCGATAATAGTACTTCTCGGTTTTTCGCATGAAAAAGGAACTCCTAGTTAGTCTTGATTTTACTCCATGGGATGGACGAAGCAACCAATGCTTTTATATGAGACCGTTCTATTAACATCGAAAATCGAACTAGAAATTTTAGAAAGATTTTAGAAGGGTGGATAGACACCCATTTAAGTAGGACACATTGTAAATATGTATGTAATATTTTATGTAGAGGCTGTAATATTTTATTTTTACAATGTACTAGATTCATAAAAAAACTATTTATTTACACATTATGTGGAACTAAATAATGTATTTTAGATGTTTATTTTGAAGGAGAGGCACACATTTATTAGACATTAAACACCACTGACAACAGATTTTATAGACCGATTCTAAACTACTGGAATGTGTTTATGAATATGGTTTTAGTAGAGATTCATATGGGTAACATTTTATGAGTAATGTGCCGGTTAATGTTCCACTATTATTTTGATAATATAATCTAGCTTCCTTTTACGTGTACATGCATACGTTATTAACTTACCACCCACTTTTAGCGAATATTATAATTACCACTTCTGTGTATTGTTGTAAATGATACCTGTTAAGTAATCTTACCTCCAATATCGATCAATAAAATGTCCTTCATTTGTTCCAGGATGTTCCGGTAACCCAGATGCCAAACGTCTCTACGATGATCTCCTTTCAAATTACAATAAATTGGTGCGACCCGTCGTTAACGTCACCGACGCGCTCACCGTTAAGATTAAGCTTAAATTATCCCAACTTATCGATGTTGTAAGTACAAATATTTTTCTACATATTTCCAGTTATTTATTCGCTCTGCGTAGGAACCTAATAATAGGAATTACTATTGGAACTAATCTAAATATTCGTAATAACAAATATAGGGGAGGCTGCAGGATGATAGAAAATCATCATCAAAATCAAAATAAAAAATCGTCATGTGTGACATGACGTCAACAAGTGTATAACCAGGATATAAAGCAATTAGCAAAACCCGCTAAACCGTACTCATACGGTGCTCGTATTAAAAACCAATTAATTGTTTTATAACTTCCGCAGAATAAGCTTCATTTGCCTATAGTTGGTTAACCGACTAATAAATTTTGCATGAATGGACCATATTGATTTTATAAAAAAAAGTTTTTATAAAATAAAAAGTATAAAAAACACTTGTATGTACATACATATTTTTACTAATAAATAAGTATGATACATAAGCAGATTTTTATTTTCAATACATTTTAAAATTTAGAAATCGTGTTAGATACAAACAAGTTCAAAGTTAAAACAGAATATTATGTTTCATTTCTTTCTATAAGAAATGCAAGACATAAATATCACTACATACATTACATACCAACATTTCAAAACATACATTTTGATTATGCAATTCAAATAAAACTTCAGGGCGTCAAATTATATTTTCCATATCAAATATCGCATTCTATCTACCTAGTAGACGAAAATTACTTTACCGTAGATAATAAATTTCACGTGCAGTGCCATTGTAATGACAGGTTGCATCTTTTCACTGGTGCCGCTTATATTTAAGGTAAACAAGACAGTGAAAAGCCTCTTAAATAAATCGTCCAAATATTTTCTCTCTCGCTCAGCGTAAATCCTATCTGAGTCAAGAGCTGACAAGACTGCTAAAAAACATGAAGCTTACTGCACTTCTAAGCGGAAAGCTTATCTCGTTACTACTCCGAACTGGTCCGATTTAACCATGTCCACACCATATCGGCTTTTACAATAATATAATAGTTGGTATTAAAATTTTATCACATTAATTGTAACAATATTTCTAAGAATATGTCTGTTATAATATTATCGGTATTTTAAAATTGCATCGGTTAAATCATTGTTCTAATCATGTTTTGCGGATGTACATTCGAGCTGTACATACATATGTATATTTTTGAACGAGTAGTATGGATTTTTAATTTCATTTTCTTCAAGCATTTTATTCAAGTACACATTTGATAGTTGGTACCCCAACAACTTTATGGAACACACCGTATATTCGAATCATGTGGGTACAATCTTAACGTTTCCGTCGCAACAATCACCACGACAAATAACTTTTACGATTGTGGATTCTTGAAAATAACGTCCCAGAAAGCGATTCCGTCCACTCGTCTTATCCGGCTGCGGCCTCTGTAGTTTTAAGTCGCTCGTTTTTCTCGTCTTTGATGTTTGAGAGAAGCACATTAATAAAATGAGCGGTCTAATGCTTAGCAAATAAATAATATCTGTAAAGCAGACGATACGATGTAGACAAAGGGAGCCATTGCGGAGGACGTTGCGATATTTTCTTTGTTCTGTGCTCCGTGGTCGAACAGATGAAAACCTGCAAGCACCCTGAAACTGTAGGTAATAATTTACGTCACATATACAGTGTGTCATGCGGAATAAATACAATATCTCCGTCTCCAAAATGCAATGTCACAATACGTACAATTCCTCTCTCCAGTGAAAGTTGTTCACCGGGCTTGTGAACTGTAGTCAGCTTGTGTGTGGATGCGTTGAACATAATAGTTTGATTTTCAAAAAAGTGTTCTCAAAAACGTGGCAGTTGTTCACCACACAGTTTTGGCTTTTTGTGTTTGCAATATTAAATAAAAAGAATATAACATTCAAATGTTCAGTCATAAAGTTTTTTATTGTGCGTAAGACATTCAGGAATTTTGACTCTTTGTGTCTTCGAATTTAGCCAGTTACGTTCGAAATTAACCAAATCAGATTTCTACAGAGAAATATTTCAATTGTCAAATATCTCAGATATCAGAAGTTTAAAAGTTACTAAGTATATAATAGACACTACAGACAGACATAAAGTTTTTTAAAACAAACTACACATGTATTTTTGTATTATATTGAACACCTGGATGTGAAAGTAACTATAACTTTTAATAAGTTCTATTTAGTTACTCATTCTAAACAGTTATGAAACTTTTAGTCAATTGAAAAAGTATGCGTTATATGAGAAACCTGGTAATATTAAAGATTATAATTCTTTAGCTTTGTGTATATTGTGTGTATTATAATTAGGGTGAGCCAAAAAAAAACTTTTATTTTTTTTCTTTAGTTACCCTGAAAATATTGTTCAAGATGACAAAAAAAATAAGCCTGTTAAAAGGGCAGCTCTTAATTTTAATGTTAAGAGGTGTCTCATCGTGATTTTTGCTTTCCCATTTAGATGACACGAGATTTTTTTTTTGGAATTTTATTGCGTTCTTACAAATTGTTGTGTTGTAAAAATCAATACATAGTTTTGAAGGAAATTAAACGTTCTACCAAAAAGGTCTGATATGATTTTTCGGTAAGTCAACTCGTTTAAAAGTTATTCGAGGTTAACGTTCAACCACAAATGGCATATGATGACTTCCACAATTTTTTATACTTTATCACAAAATAAGTAAAAACAAGTTTTTCTCTACAAATTCGTGGAAGAAGAACGAAAAATATGATGTTTTATGGTTTTGAGCCGTTATTTTGTGATAAAGTATAAAAAATTGTGGAAGTCATCATATGCCATTTGATGTTGAACTTTAACCTCGAATAACTTTGAAACGAGTTGACTTAGCGAAAAAATCATTTCAGACCTTTTTTTGTGGATCGTTTAATTTCCTTCAAAAATATGTATTGATTTTTACAACACAACAATTCGTTAGAACGCAATAAAAAATAAAAAAAAATTCCCTCTTAACATTAAAATTAAGAGCTGCCCTTTTGACTGGCTTATTTTTTTGTCATGTTGAGCAATATTTTCATGGTAACTAAAGAAATAAAGTTTTTTTTGACCCACTCTAATGTGTATACAGTTCACAAAATCCAAGCTAATTCAGTTCAGTTCTTTAATCATTAACGCTCTTCCAAGTCATAGTTAAGAGATCTCGTTACGCTTTCATGCAGGGGCCTAAAAAATGAGTAGCGATCATTTTTACACTTCACATTCCTAATGTTTGAGTTGCAAGATACTTTTGATTTTATTCCCTCTGTGCAGCGTTGCGACGAAATTCAGTTTATCAGCCGTGTAAGCTACACAAGTAGCCTGTTTACCTCGACTGATTTGTCGTCGGCTTTGGAACGTACACAAACTGCCGTCCTGACTTCAACAGTCTCTGCTACTCAGTAGAATCGATTACTCGATGCGATTTGAGGCAATCCACTCGGAAATATATGGCTACATGAATGTTCCATCAAAATATATCAAATATGCATATTCTAATTCTGTCACTGGAGAGCAAAGCGCTTTGGGCCACATAAAACCATATTTATGATATTTAGGGATATAGTCTGCATAGGATCTGTATAAAATAATGTAAATAATGTGCAAAAATAGTTATTCGAGGAATAAGGGATTCACAGTAAATTTTGAATTCACTGTAAATCTTATGTAAGCCCTAAGAAAGTTAGGGTAAATTACACAGTACGTTTCAGGCGCTTATAATAAAAATTTAGTTTCTCAAAATTGAACAGTACACTAGTATATACAGTAAGTTTGTCCCATTTAAATAAAGAATAAAAAAAAAGCAAAATGAGACCACCAAAAAAAATTAAAAAAACACTTATGTTTAAGGATTTAGTATGTAAGTATTTTTTTACAATAAAAAATACATAGAGAAGACATGAATTAACAACAGCAATTATGAAATTTTTCGGTGACATTAAGAAGAAGAGCGATTTGTCGGAATAGGCGGAACATTTTGGAACAATTTTTGCGTTACGGCGTGTTTAATGTGCTTATGTTCAATTTGTTGCTTTATTTTATGATTTTTGTGTAGCGTTTTATTATTTTTTATCTTAAGACACTATTTGTGATGATAATACATGTATGTCAAGGTTTATCGTTTATAAGTTGTTGGCATAATTTTATTGGTTTTCTTTCGATTTCTAGTTTTGATAGAAATAAGATAAGAATAAATAAGTATGGTTTTAGATTGGGTAGGTTTATTTTGAAAAAGTAAAACCATTTCCTATAAGGTATATTTGTGTTTTTTTTACGAAATTGTGTAACACAAGAATTATATTTTTATGTAGAATGTCATCAGACATAAAAATGAGTATCTTCAATCTTACATTGCAAATTGTTTTCTTCGTTCGAAGAGTTCTGGATGATCATTTCCTCCATCACGTTCTTTCGCTAAGGTAATTTCATTGAAGGTACTGCAGTTTTTTTCAATATCCTCTGCTTTTTTCTTTCTCCTTGGCTGAAACATACAAAAATTGTAATATCTTTACATTAATCTTAAAATACCAAAACTTAAATTCCTCAAGAAAATGAAGAAAACAGAGTACGGACTCTCATATATTTATGAACTGGTTTTCCTATCTTCAGTTTTAATTTTCAATATCCAAGTCTTGCGTTTATTTATCCGTTTATTTTCACTAAATTTATGCACCACGGAAACTTGATGCTTTCTGTCTTCAGGAAGTATACACGCAATGTTAAAACGGGGGTCCCTTTTAATCCAGGACGAACAGCGAAGTACACAACAATACTGATTCGTTATAACAGAAGTTTTTTAATGTTTAATGGTAACACACAAATAAAAACTTACGGACGTTTCAATAAACAATGGCACAGTAATTAGTTTGTTGAGCTACCTCCAGGTGGCGTAACACTTATATTGAATCCCCTTTAGGTATGCTTGAGGTTTTTATGACGGTATCAAGTCTAATCCGGGAGATTTTGTTTTACCTACCCTTCCTCTTATTCTTTTCAGCCTGCCAGAGTATCTCATCTAACATCGGAGTTTTATAATTTCCACTCACAATTTATTATAAAAGCGCGGCCTACTGTAAAGTAATTTAATGATTTCCATTCGCCGTTTAGAAAAAAATGCATTACATATTCATACATTTGATAAAAGGGCACTCCAGTTCACAGCACTTACACCTAACAGCATAGACTTTAGCCCTAAAATTTTTGTACCTCTTTCAGGGACTCACACAGGAAAATTTCATTGGTCACACGCGAAAATTTACAAAAATATAAATTAGTAGTGTACTTATTTGAAGTGATATTTTAATATAACATTTATATAAATAAATGCAAGTAAAGTATGCATATAAATAAATGCAAGTAAAGTATGCATATAATCAAAGACACAATGACATGGAAAAACTTATTTGTGAAGTGATGTAAATACTTAAATAAGTAATAATAGTTTTAAGAAAATACGAGTAAATAATTATTTACTAGGAGTATTTTTACAAACACTACAGTACATAGTATTTTCCTACTTCACCTTCCAGCTGAAACAGTCATTACATTGTGTGCAAGGAATACGATGGGTCACTTCTTATTCCACTTTTTATCAACGTAAGGAACTATTAAGGCTTTCGATACAAACAGTTTTTGTGGCTATTGAAAATCGAATGGGTGGAGACCCGCTGAAATGGCTAATGATCCAAACAATCAACTTTGTGTTCTACAAAACGTCTGTTCCTATATATGTAAATCGAGTAAAATGTAGAGCATTCATGACGTTTTCAAAAGGAGAACTACCCATGGAGATAGTTATTATGCAAACGAAAAAAAATGACTATACTTTGCCCGGCGAACAGATATACAGTGTGTCCACGTTAAGTACTTACCACCCTTGTAAAATCTTTATTTTTCGACCGATTTTGATGAACTTTTTTTATTAGGTAGATATTTAAAAGGCATATTCACCGAGTGGGTAACTTTATTCTTGGTCTGTAATCATGGCCAACTACGACCACTTTTATGGACTCAAATGTCAAAAACTACTATTAGGTATTTAAAAAAAAACTGATGACGAATGACGAATTGTTTTTTACCATTACATAAAACATAGCTGTACCGATTTTCATTGTTCTAAAATACAAGGTGTCCGAGCAAAAAACGGATTCCTTTTTTTAAATTGTATTATTCAATATGTACTTACAATTTTTTTTACAAAACTAAGAAATTAGAATACAACAAAAGGGAAGTCTTTAAAAAAGTTAAATCGTAGCCATTTCGATTAATCCATCCTTACTTAATTCCCTTATACATTTTTCAATACGTTGACGATTATTCCTCATTACATTTTGTAACTGTTGTCGAGTTATACTCTGACATGCTTCTCTAATGCGATCAGAAAGTTCTTCTCGGGTCTGGGGCCTTGTAGCATACACTTTATTTTTTATTGTCCCCCAAAGAAAGAAATCAAGAGGCGTAATGTCTGGGATCTCGGCGGCCAACGAATAAGGAGTACTTCTTCCGATCCAGCAATTAGGAAAATTCTCATTCAACCAATTTCTCACTATGACAGCGTTATGGATGGGTGCTCCATCGAGTTATAAATGTATATTGTAGCGATAATCAAGAGGAAGCTCATCAAGTGCGTCGGTAAACTCTATTTATAAAAATCTGAGAAAACTAGCAGCATTCAAATTTTCATAAAAAAAATTTGCCCCAATAATCTTTTCATTTAAAATGCTACATAAAACATTTACCTTCGAGGAGTATTGCTTCTTACATTCAATTACCCAATGTGGATTATTTTCACTCCACATTCTGATATTCTGTGATGATACAATACCGTTTGTCGTGAATGTAGCTTCATCCGTGTATAAAATATTTTGTAAAAAATCAGGATTCTCTAGGTACATACCTTGTAGCCATAATCAAAATTCCAGCTTCAAGTGTATGAAGAAATTTTGGCTTAAATGGTTTCTTACCGCTTTTTTTCAAACACTTTTTTTCAAAGGCTTGAATGTGGGTTATCATTAAAATAATCAAGAATCATTTGGTTTCCTCTTCGCTCCCGATCACGGTGCTGGTTAGGAAATCTCTCAGCTGTACTATGTTGGTCAAAATATTTGTTAATATTTGAAACTGTTACATGGTTAATATTGCGTTCTGGATGTCGTCGATTAAACTCATTAGCTGCTTCTCGAAAAGTACGTGTTCCGTCGCCAACTAATCTTATCGTTTCTACTTTTTCTTGTAAATAATAAGACATTTTTATGCTTTTTACTTCTTTAGAACAGTACGAACTATTAGTATTTGATAGCTGGTAACTAAGATAACTTTTTATTTTCACAGCATACCCATTTTTTATCAAACAGCAAGAAAAACTAAACATTGATAACTTTCGAACGCGTTGAGCTATTGTCTTCAAATTTGGTAAACACAATAAACTCGACAGGGGAAAGATTCTAATTGTTTTTGAGCAAAATCCCCCAAAGGAAAGAGGGTGAAAATGAAGGTTGAAGGGGGAATTTTTTTTTCAAAATACGAAATTCTGTTTCTCGGACATCTTTTATTTTAGAACAATGAAAATCGGTACAACTATATTTTATGTAATGATAAAGAAGAATTCGTTATTCGTCATAAGTTTTTTTCTAAAAAAATCCCTAATAGTAGTTTTTGACATTTGAGTCTATAAAAGTGGTCGTAGTTGGCCATGATTACAGACCAAGAATAAAGTTACCCACTCGGTGAATATGCATTTTGAATATCTACCTAATAAAAAAAAGTTCATCAAAATCGGTCGAAAAATAAAGATTTTACAAGGGTGGTAAGTCTTTAACGTGGACACACTGTAGTAACTACGTAAACATCGCGTGATGATGCGCAAGTCTAGTTCTTGTATATTTTTCTTAAATTCGATTCCACAGAATGGAAATAAATCAGTATACTGTCACGTCTTCTTCGGGTGTAAGGCTCTCCAAAATCAAAATAAATCTTTCCAGGGGCGGAGAGTGGTTCTAGCGTCAGAACAGGAAACCTTGTGTTGCCATTGTCGGTCAATACTTAGTAAATTAACGTGTTAGTGACAAATACAGAGGACCCTTCAGTCTCGTAAACAGACAGAGAGCATTCATAATGGCCACATAAATAAAAGGGCGACATAATGCCTTATCAAAAACACTCACCGCGAGAGTTTCAGTCGCTCTGTAACTTGCGCTAAACAGGTTGCGGGGGGGGAATTATCAAACACGTGTATCTGAAACGATAAATCCAACCCGTGATTAGTGCGGAGTCGAGAGCGTGGAGGGATACGAGAGTATCAAAATTGCTCTGAGGTTGTGAACTTTATGAAGCTGTAAAAGAAAGAGAGCAACGTTGAAGGTCAAATTTTATAAAATTCGGCGTGCCAGTCGTTGTTGCTCTATATGATCAGAGTAATTAATATGTAGTGTTCTGGTTGTTGAGTTTCAATCGGTTCATTTGACGAGTTTCTTTGAATTGAGTTTACAGGTGATTCTTAATTAGATAATTTATTTGAGTTTATTTCATTGAAACACATTCCTGAAACTAACAGAAATTAATTTGTTGTACACAAAATACTCAGGAATTCTCATCAATAATATACTAATTACATACATTTTATTTAACCCTTTAACAACCAAGTGCACTGTCAAGAGATATGAACTTAGAGGCTCATATTACTGATAGAAAAAATAACCAAAACCATGTATTCCCATGTTTTCGAGGTCGCTCTTTTGAATGGAATTGTTAAAATTTGCAAAAAAATTGATGTGACCTTCAATTTTTAACAAAAACTACTAAACAACGCGATTTTCTCAAGATTCTTTTTTTTAATCGCAATTTCAGCTATGTTATCGTCCATTATACCAGTCAAAAACAAATAGAAACGTGCACTCGAGACGTGTACTTGAAGGAAACGCAAGGAGAACAATTTATTTTCTATTTTTGTAAAAATAATATGAAAAATTCAATCTTTTTGCGGGATCATTACAAAATTTAAAATACACTTGGGGGGTTTTTGGGGTCGCTGATCACGATCCTAATTAGATTTCAAAATTCAAAGGGCGTTCCTTGCCACCATAATTTTCTTGGTGTACAATCCTTCAATTCAATTCAGGATTTTGAAATTTGCTTCAAAATGGTCGGCATGTCATATCTACCATCCTGAATTTTGAAATTCTGACATCGGGATGGTGATTAGCGACCCCGAAAACCCCTGGTTTACAAAGTTTGAGGCAAAACCATCGAACAATTTGAAATTTGATTCGGGATGGTGGCCATATTGGATCCGCCCTCTTGAATTTTGAAATTCTGACATCAGGATCGTGATCAGCGACCCCAAAAATCCCCAAAGTGCTAATAATTTTTCAAAATTATTTTGCGTCAATGATCCCGCAACTGGTAAAAAACGAGGAATATCACCCTCTGAATTTTTTCCATATCTAGTTATTCTAATCTAAAAATTAGAAAATTAAATTGTTCTCATTGCGTTTCCTTCAAGTACACGTCTCGAGTGCACGTTTCTATTTGTTTTTGAGTAGTATAAAGGACGATAACATAGCTGAAATTGCGATTAAAAAAAAAGGAATCTTGAAAAAAATCGCGGTTTTTAATAGTGTTTGTTAAAAACTGAAGATTTTTTTTTTGGGTTTTAGGTCCTATACCATGCAGCCAGTCACAAAAAACTGAAGGTTACATCAATTTCTTTGCAATGTTTTTCTTTATTTTTTTCTATCAGTAATATGAGCCTCTAAGTTCATGTCTCTTGACAGTGCACTTGAGCGTTAAAGGGTTAAATCGGTTAAATTGAGTTTACAGGCGATTCTTAATTATATCTGAGATTATTTCACTGAAAAACATTCCTGAAACTAACAAATCAATTTGTTGTACACAAGAATCTCAGGAATTCTCATCAATAACATACAAATTACATAAATTTTATTTAAAGAAAGATTTTCGAAAATAATATTCTTATGTTTCATATATCTAATCTATGTTTAAAATGGATCTTGTCTATTTTTGCATTATTTTGACATGTTCAAATCGCCCTTATGTTGTCCAAGCACTCTAAATCATAATGACACTGATACCTGTAACGAAACACTCGGTATATACCCACAGTAGACGAAATGTCACACCGCGGGTGTTCTCAACGGAGCGTGATTCTAAACTGGTTTTATTGCGATGTGATATTATGAACGATATGTTATTGCAAGCGCACAACACTACCCATTTTGGTCTTCTCGTATGTCAAACACGGACAGTCTGTAATTCGCTGTTGGGCTGAGACGTTATCGAAATTGCTTATTTTAAATTATTAATTACATATTACGCTCCGAGACTTGGAGTCTTTATGCATACCACTTTTTCCTGCAAGGGAATTGCGGGAGTTCCAAGAAATGATTGAGATAAAAGGTCGAAAACCTAGATGTCACGAAATCAAACCCCAGATCTAAGGAAATGTTGTTCAGGTGCAGGCCCATTTATTATTCTACAAGGTTCACTTAAGATTCGCGACTCTTGAGGTTCTTGGAATGAATCGGAAAACCAGCCCAGCTGTTCAATAATTTGGAGATGATTTAGATTATCGGGTATCCGAAACGTGAGGCGATTTGGCGACATGCCAGCCGCTTTGTTCTTCCCGTCTGCAGAATTAGGGTTGTAAAAAACTGTTGGCAAAAGGTATTTTTTATGTTATATCTCTATGCGGAATAGCTCCATATTTAATGTCTGAATAAATTGAACGATTTTTTGAGTACTTTTAACAGACCTTAAAGGGAAAACCCTTTGGACGCCTGAAAATGAAGTTTTTTAAAGGCGATAAAATAATCACACCATTTTAAAGTTTTAACATCATTTTATTACAACTTTGAAGAGCAAAAAACGTTTTTTTTTTTTTTTTAATGGCGGGTTTACAGGGTATGCCTTCAGGCATTTTTGGTGTGACATCGAAAAGTGCCGCATTTGTCATAATTTTTCAAAAAACAATTTTTTTTCAGTTATTGACGTGCAGGGGAAGAATAAACTTATAAGGAAATTATAAAAAAAGTATAAAAGCAGCAATTAAGTAGGCTGTTTAATTAAATGTTCAAAATTTCGACCATTTTTTTCGACAATTTTTATCCCAAAAAAAAGTAATGTAAGTACGCTACTATCTTTAAAACGCAGGTACATCTAAAAAGGTACTTCCTTCCGATAATAATATAGACAAAAATCTCTCAAAATTTCAGCCATGTCGATCAATAACTTTTTGACTTAACAGCACGAGCAGTTTTTGAAAATACACTTCCGAGATAATCTCGTTTAAAGTTCCAAAACATTAAAACTTTGTTTTAGTCTTATCACTTCGGTGCATATAATAACCTTCCTCCTCGAATAGCTTGTTTCATCTTCACAGATTATGAAAGAAATGGTACTCCACCCCACGCGCTCCGGCTACCTGACTCGCTAGTTTAAGGTATGTGATATGAGGTAGAGCCCTGTTCTCGAATATATGCGATAACTCCGTAAATATTTAATTTTTAGATTTTTCCTTTTCCAGTATACTCTCAATGTATCATACTTTTGAAATAAGAAAAAAACGATTTTTTTTAAAATTGTAAAGGGTTTTCCCCCCTTAGTTTACCCGTATCTCCTTTGTTTTTCAGTATCAGATGAAGTGTTTTCAGTAGGTATTTCAAGTAATCACTTTTGGGTTGCCTTTTCTTTCGGTAAAAAATAAATTCAGTCCTCCAACAACAGTGGGTGGACAGGTTTTAGTTCACTATCATTGAATTAATACCTATCGTTGATGTTAATAGTAATACCCGAGCATTGCTATTGATAGGATATACTTTTATACTATATAAGTCTAAAAAAAAACTTTTTAGGTAATACACATTTTAAGTCGCCCGATATTCTTCATAAGTATAGAAACAAGTTGCTTTAGGATAGATATATGAGAAAATATTTATTTGAAAAAGATTATTTTACTCAATTTCTTCAGTAGGTATATGATAAACTACTATTGATTTTTTTAGTTTTTACTCGGGATAATCACATCAAAGAGAAAGTCATAGATTTTCGTACATTTTCAAAAGTAATTCCTTCTCCAAGATTTTCAACTCATTAGAAACTTTGTAATTTGAGATATCTCTATCGTTAAAAAATTCGCCTCGACGAAGCAACTTTTTTATGATTTTAGTTCAAGTTCACCTCGATACTTTTTAAATATTACGCGTCGAAAGTTAGCGGCTTAAAGTTAATAAATTAATTGTATCAATATGAATTAAAGAGCACATTACCACTTGCAGAAGTATTTTTGTCCGATTTTCAAATAATTGAGTTAACTAACGAACCAGCCTCAGTGAGTTTTATTTCGGGGCTATTAATTTAAGGACAAAATATAATTATAAAACCAAATTATAAAGCCAACTGAAAGTCCTTTAATGGGGTAATTTCAATAACACTTTCTTCATTCGTAAAAGTTTCAGGGCATTCAAATTCATTACAATAACAAAGTTTGGAAGTGAAAAGGATATAGTGTAGCTGTTCATATTTTATATTTTGAGCTAAAAAATATAAAGAAATATATGGAAATGTTCTATGTGTGTGTTTCAAAACTATTTAACTCCGTTTTATGTTAAGCTGTTGGTTTCCAAAATCAACAGTGGCTAGGGTTTTCAATATTTTCACAAGAAAACCTGCCTGCATTAAAATTGTGTTAACTACCGCGGAAATAAGTTTAAAAGCTATATAGACATCACAAAAGAAGGTAAAACCCTCTAATGATAAGAAAGTTCGTGTTATGGGGCACTTATAAGAGAAATATATAAGCCATATTTGACAGTTTGGTATCTTAGTATAAGAGTTAATAATTCTGTAAGAGAAAAGATTAAGCTTTTGCAAGACGAAAGTCAAAACCTTACATCAGAAAAAGACCTTGACAGAAAAGTTCTAGGATAGGTGAAGTTATATTAATTTTTATTTAAATGATCTCATTTTTAACTAGAGAAAATGCTTATAATAATCTCTTGAATTCAGGTCATATAATTGACTTCCTATTTAGGTTTGTAAGAAGATTTATATAAGGTTCGTGTTCCTTCAAATCTGTATGAAGACATTATTATTTAATAATTAATTTCTTCATGTCATTAGCGAGAATTAAATGTTAATGAACTACCCATTCGTTATCCTTTGTATATTTTCTGTACATTTTCAGCGTGTATCCTCGAGTACATTTTCGACTATACATTTTAAATGTTTTAAAGCCTAATGACGTTCTAATAATTGCCGACAAGCGAGGCGTCACTACGAGTGCACTTTCTCTGCGTCCACGTTCGCCGCGAAAGGGCCGCATCCCTTAACGGAATTCCCAGGAGAAGGGCTCGCTTCCCGTCCGAAAAGGTCACATTCTCCACTGCGAAAAGGTGGCACGAAAAATTTCATTAAACGCTCTCCGTCTGGATAATAGTTTTATGTAATACACGTTGGTATGGATTTCGTCTATCTATTTCTATTCATTTCAAACTTCAACCAGATAAGTTGAATGCAAATCTTTCGTTGGGAATAATGCAATGTACAATGAATCAAACGGTCTGTAGGTAGCTTGGAACAAAATAGCATTTACTTATACATTTACTTTATACTAAGTTGCACCCCTGAGAAGTTATAGGCCTTCAAAGTGGGGTTTCAAATTTAGAAAAAAATCAATACCTCAATTATACTTGAATTTAGAAAAATAAAATTTGGTAGACGTTGTGAGTGTACCAAGAGCATTAATCGACAGTAAGTAGAGTTCAATTGGAAGCATTTCAAAGAGTTGATTAGGGATGATGCAACATTAAAATGTGACAGAATTTTTTAACCCGTTGGCGGACTTAAAAAATGTTCATTTTATTATATGGGGATTTTTATTCTAAAACTTTTCTTACTCTTGTTATTTTTCAAAAAACTTTGTCGTTTTCAAGAAAAACTCGAATAACTAACAACACCTATTTCAGCAGTTATTTAAAATCATCGAAAATTCAAAAGTTGGCCATGAAATTAGACGTTAAACTTGACAATCAACCAACACGTTGGAATAAGAATAATTTAATTTAAGAAAAACAAACAACTTAAACAACAGAAATAACAGATTTGCACTGATAAGTTATAGAAATTGTTCAAAATGATCACCGTTTTTCTCTCAGGCATAAATTTATTCTTCGTCGAAAATTCAAGTCTACTCTTTCCAATAACCGCTGATTGTTTCTAATGACATTACATTTCTCTGTAATGCGATTCTACAATTCTGCTTGGGACGCAACTGGCGAGGAATACACAAATTCTTTTAACGTCCCCCAAAGAAAGAAGTCACATTTGTTGAAATCTGGTGATCGTGGAGGCCAAACTTGTGGGCAATTATATCCTCGTCCAATCCATTTATTTGGATACTGGTGGTTTAAAAAGTCTCTAACCATAATACTAAAATGAGGCGGTGCTCCATCATGCATAAACTAATGTTCCAGTCTGAGTTGTAGTGGCACCTTTTCAAGTAAATCGGGGAGAGTATTTTGGAGAAATTCTAAATAAGTTTCACCATTTAGTCGATTCAGTAAAATAACTGGACCAATTAAATACCGATAAATAACACCAATCCAAACATTTATTTTAAACTCGCGTTGAAAATGTCGAGGAGTTACTGAATGAGGGTTTACATCGGAATACTCATGATAGTTATGTAGATTTGTAATACATCTGCGGCTGAAACAAGATTCATCATAATAAAGAGAATTTTCTTTTGAAAATGAATCTCTTGATGTAAAATAAACTGACAAAAAGTCACTCGTTTAACCAAATCTTCCGGTAACAATTCTTGCACTTTTTGAATATGATATGGGTGTAGTAGATTACGTCTGATAACTGGGTGCACAGAAGTTTGCGATATACCAGTTTGTCGAGATAAATTTCTAGTACTGATATGTGGTTCATCTTCAATTGTGTTCAAAATCAATTCTTCGTCTGTGCCTGATTGCAATAGCACGTTCTCGAGTGCTACTGAAAAACTTTCCTGTTTCTCGAGCCCGTCTTTCAACATTGAAAAATGTTTCTCTATGGGGGATCACACGATTAGGAAATCTTCTCCGATATTCTTCAACACTTCTTCTGCAGTTTCCTGCACAGAAACCTAACACTAATAGCATGTCAACTTGTTCGCTAAATGAAAACTTTCCGGCCATTTTCAAAACACTCAGCAAACAATTAAATAAAATTAAGTAACTTTTTTCCTGATTGTCAATGGTGAAATAGGTGTTTTTTAGTTATTCGAGTTTTTCTTGAAAACGACAAAGTTTTTTGAAAAATAACAAGAGTAAGAAAAGTTTTAGAATCAAACTCCCCATATAATAAAATAAACATTTTTTAAGTCCGCCAACGGGTTAAAAAATTCTGTCACATTGAATGGTGCATCATCCCTAATCAACTCTTTGAAATCTATTGAACTTTCGATTGAACTTTACTTACTGTCGATTAATGCTCTGGGTGCACTCACAACGTCTACCAAATTTGATTTTTCTAAGTTCAAGTATAACTGAGATATTGCTTTTTTTTCGAAATTTGACACCCCACTTTGAAGGCCTATAACTTCTCAGGGGTACAACTTGGTATAAAGGTAAGTTGCGTTAAATCACCATATTTTAGGTTCCCCTATATGCCCCTGCTCTGTGTCGGTTCTTATGCGAAACACCCTGTATTTTGCAATTCATATATGAACGGAATCCACGACGTTATTAATAAGAAAGCCTTTTCGCTTAATATTCGATATTTATTGGTTCCGTATCGCGACGATCACAAATCACAACAGCGAAATACCTAACACCGAATAAACAGTAAACACCTTAAACCTAACACCTGCGGCGGCCTATATAATTTGCTATTTGAAGTGAAGAGTGGGGGAGCGGGACTCCCGGGACGTCTGTGCGCAGGCGTTCTTAACACGCTTAACAAAATACTGTTTAGGGACGTTTGATTTACGCAATTAAATAATGTAAATTGAAGTCCTGACCTGGGATTCCACATATTTTATTGCAGTCTAGTCCAGACTATTGGTTCCGAAAGCAGACCACATCTGTGTTAATTCGAGGCGAACTGACAACAAAAATATGTCATCGATATTGCAGTACATTCTGTTCTATCTGCGACATTCTAAAAATAATTTTACATCAGTAACTGGCCGTACATATGTATCTAGCCTTACCATTATTTAGTCTTTAACTGAATAAACACCGCGCTGGAGGTCGGGGCACCAAGATTTATAAAAAATAAAACATGAGTGGGAGACACCATTGGCAGACAAATGATTTCAATATGCCGTATCCAATGGAAAGTTCGATGCTTCCCGAATAAATGAGGGGTAGGTGTAAATTCTGAATAAATTTACGCCCAAACGATATCTTCCTTATTTCCTAAAATAAATCCACGTGCCATTGAACGAGGAAAATATGTTTACGTCCTGGAGGATAAACATCTCTTTCACGTGACGCCCCAATACAAAATATTCAGGGGGCAAGCTATCCCGAATTCGGTCTTTGTTCGTCAAGTGCGGAACTAAACAGGAACGGTGGCGCCTTTCGCGTTTCCTTTCAGCCTGGATGTGGGCCTCTTCTTAATAGTCCAATCAACGAGCGAAAGCCCCCATGTTAATTCGTCACTAATTGTTATCAGCAAACAAAAAATATGGTCGTGTAGAGAAGAAATTCTAAGAAAGACAGCGTTTTTTGCTACTCGCGTTTTAATGGCGAACATAACCAAAACAATTAGCAAAAGTCAAAAAACGGTTTTTTGCAAATAAAAAAGGTTCAAGTCCTACACAAGAAAGTTAAATTAGAAAGTTGTAGATCTTAAAAATGCGCGTTGAATAAAATTTGAACGAAAAAAATCGGTTCATAAACATTTGAGAGAAATTAAAAAAAAACATAAAAAATCGCGTTTTTTTTTTGCTGTATAAATTCCAATTTTGTTTGAACAGACTTCTTGTTAAGTATAAATAAGCCCAAGACAAGCGGAAAATTATCCTTTTTTTCAACTCAAACTTTTTTCAAAATCCTTTTTTTCAATTCAAAAAAGTTTTATTTCTTCGAGTTATAATGATTTAAAAAAAAGACGTTTTCAAAAATCAGCTTTTACAGAGGCAAAAATGATCGTACAGAAACGATCATGGGCTCAATTTATTCGCGAAGACTTGTACTTTCATGCTACTAAAAAACCAAATCGCTTTTATTTAATTTTTGCATAAAAAAATGCGTTGTAAAAGTGTATCATTTTTTTCGAACCGGTGTTTTCGAATAACTTTTTTATTTTTGGTTTTACATTTTTGGCCGTTGCATATTTGAAAAATGGCATTCAAAACATGCATTTAAAAAAAATTAATGTTCTACGACCTCAGGGAGCCAAGATAATTTTTGTTTTTTTTTTTAATTCCTGACAGCGCTGTATACGTCCGATTGACATCATTTTCACATGAAATAGATCTCAGACATTTACTTTCTTAAAAAAAATATTTCAAATCATTTCGCATAAATTAGGTTGACATAATTGTTTGCGAAAGTACAGCGCTCGGTGCGGTACGCGCTAGCCAGCGCACGGCGACAGATTGAAGGGACACTCCGCTTGGGCGCATCGAATTTAAAATGCGTGTTTTGAATGGCAGTTTTTGAAATATGCAACTGCCAAAAATGTAAAACCAAAATTAAAACAATTCGAAAAAAACCGTTTCGAAAAAATGATACAATTTTACAACGCATTGTTTTATGCAAAAATTAAATAGAAGCGATTTGATTTTTTTAATAGCATGAAAGTAGAAGTCTTCGCGAATAAAATGAGCCCATGATCGTTTCTGTACGATCATTTTCGCCTCTGTAAAAGCTGATTTTTGAAAACGTCTTTTTTTTAAATCGTTATAACTCGAAAAAATAAAACGTTTTTAAATTTCTGAAAAATGGATAATTTTCCGCTTGTCTTGGGCTATATTTGTAGTTAACAAGAAGATTGTTGAAACAAAATTGGAATTTATACAGCAAACATAAGAAAACGCGATTTTTGACGTTTTTTTTTTTATATTTTCTCAAATGTTTATGAACCGATTTTTTTCGTTCAAATTTCATTCGATGCGAATTTTTAAGATCTACAACTTTCTGATTTAACTTTCTTGTGTAGGACTTGAAGCTTTTTTTTATTTGCAAAAAACAGTTTTTTTGACTTTTGGGAATTTTTTTGGTTATGTTCGCCATTAAAACTTGAGTAGCAGAAAACGCTATCTTTCTTAGAATTTTTTTCTCTACACGACCATACTTTTTGTTTGCTGATAACAATTAGTGACCGGTTTTCTCCCCTTTGATTGGGCTATAAATAAATAATAATGCTCGACGTTTTGTACTCGTCTTTACTAAAACATGAGGAATAGTTTTTCGGCAGGTAGACGTACACACCCACTATGATTTGAATTGTTTTTGGGCATAGCTTTACGTCGGTATTTTACACTTTTTAATTACATAGTATCTAGTATAGAATACAATTTAAAATGATTTTTAAAATTCCGAGTGTCCCAAAGTTCAGACCCATTTTTATCGTAAATATCTTTTGACAGAGGGAACTTACAAAAAGTTTTTTTCGTACTATGTTAATAATTTGTTACTTGTCCTACAGTGTGTTTTTGATATATGGTCAACTTCAACGTTAAAATTAAAAAAGTTGCAATCGTCCGATTTCCAAAAATGTATAGTTTGTTACACTTTGTTTTCAAAATGGGTTAGTAATTTGATTTTTTTTAATAATTTAATTGAGGTAGCCCTTATTATGTTATTGCTAATCATATTGCTTAGTTCGCTGCATCAAAAGATATTTACGATCAAAATGGGATGCAATTAGGATACCCGGTAATATCGTTGTAATCAGAAGAACAATTTAACAAACGAACAAAAAATACAGGGTGTCCCGATAAAAAAAAGATAATTAAACAGCTGCTACATTTTTGTTTCAATTGTGTTTCTGGTAGATTTTGAGATTTCAGAAAAAATGGGATCTCCCTGTATTTTAATTTTCGTAATTCTAATAATAAGCGAGAAGGGAGACAGGAATTCTCACGACCGTCAGCGACGACGCAAAATATCAAAACGTAGATATTAACCAAGATCCATACACCGATGCTTTGAGGGTATCGCATGAACTCCAGCTTTATCGCACTAGGTTCCGCAAAGGCTTATGCGATATTCTAGGCACGTAAGTCGACACCAACCTACAAATAAAGATAAGACGGAGAAAGAGTGTATAAATGCTACGGATGAATGCTAAACTTTCCTGAGATTTCGATTATTATCACCCATTGTACAAGATGGTGGTTTGAGAACTGACCTTCGGCATTTACCTCAGTTAATTAAAAAAAAAAAAAAAAAAAAAAAAGAAACCACATTTTATTTATCAACAACATTATGTTTTTCAATGGCCCAAGAGGTTCTTATGATGAGATTTCCTTGTCTGCCTGTGATATATACGGAATTATAATCTGGTAAATCAATATTTATACTACTGTTTAGGATTTGTGTACTTTTTTTAAAATAACTTTTAGGATTTTTTGTTTACTCGGTTCTGAATTTGGGAATATTTTTTTGTTGGTTTAATTAATAAAAGGAAAAAAAAAAAAAAAAAAAAAGGGGAAAGAGGAAAAAAAAAAAAAAAAAAAAAAAAAAAAAAAAAAAAAAAAACAAACAAAAAAAAAAAAAAAAAAAAAAAAAAAAAAAAAAAAGGGGGGGCAAAAAAAAAAAAAAGAAAACCCACCATTTGTAGGGGTTGAAAGGGAGAAAGGGGCCCCCCCAAAAAGGGGGGGGGGGGGGGGGGGGGGGGGGGGGGGGGGGGGGGGGGGGGACACCCCCGCGGGGGGGGGGGTATAATATGGGGTGTGGGGGGGGGGCGCCCCCCCCCCCCCCCCCCCCTTAAAAGTTTCAAATTTATTTGGTTCCCAGGGTTCCCCGGGGTGTGGGGGGAAGGAAATCTTTGGAATTTTGTTCTGTTGTGAGATTGGTGGCTAGGGTTAATTTGTTGTGGGAAAAATGTCGCCTGGCTCCATCTCGGTTTTCTAATTTTTAGCTATATATGTATGTGTTTTAAAATTCTAAGCTGGCATTTTTGAGAGTGACGATAATATTTTGAAAGTAAAATATCTTTGGTATCAAATCATTTTTTATATATTCACTGTAGGAACCATACTGAAAGATTGTACATTAAAAAATGTACAGCTTATTTATATTCTTTAATCTTTCAAATAATGGTGCATAGTTTACTGTATTTTATAATTTATTCCTTACTCCTTATATCACATAAGATGGTTGCCTTGTTATAAAAATGGCTTTAATATTTTAGACCAACTATTCACAGAAAAATGTATTAAATTTATATGCTTATGCTCCAGGGAAAGATTTCAATAATTAACATAAAAATAGTGCATATAAATATGCAGCTACTGACCAATTTATTTTAATTGAAATAATGAAACTGTCAGCTGACAATAAAAGTAAATTTTCACTTCATATACAACCGAAAAGTTTAAACAATCATCGCTTATAAATGTTATAAAATAAGTAATTCACATTTTGCTTTCTTATCCTACTTACGTTATGTATCCCTGTAATATTCAGTATTCACTGTTACATTTTTCAAAACATCTGAAAATATAAACATCCCGATTTTACATAAAATAAATCAGCAACGTCATTTGTTACGTCAGCTGTTCATACGACAAATTTAAATTTCTCAGGTTTATAACAGTATTTAACCGTGCCCTCTAACATCTTAGATGTACAATTGTACTTTAAATTTATAATCAGGACGGAAAAACTTGGTTACCCCTTGTTTCTTTTCTCTGTCCGTCTTCTCTGTGGTAAGCGGAAAGCGGAGCAACACAAAATGATGTCTTGCTTGTAATGCAGACTGTAGACCAATTGTCAAATACATAAATTCTACGACATTGTGAACCAAGAACGGCGGTTGGTACGCGAGAAGTGCATAAATCATTTGAAATGGTGATATCTTTTCAGGCAACATCGTTCCAGCATCGCTATTATAATTTCCGGTCGCGACAACAGAGAAGCGTCTTCGATGAATTTTTCGCTTTGTAGACGAAATGGCGTGTTTCACAAGGGAGTTAAACGTAATTTGTACGAACAAGTGAGCAATCACCGAGCAATAACACACCAGATATCCATCGAATTTTTGAAAGAATGACATATTATGACCGATGAAAAAAATATGTAGGTCAATTTGAGTAAACTGTGAATGTTAGCAGGTAGCAGGTACATAGAGAGAAAGAGTTTCTTTGATTATATTAAAAAATATTCTTGTATCAAAAGACTTAATATATCCATCATTTATGGTGTGCTTTTCAATTAACCCTTTAACGCTCAAGTGACATGAAAGAGGGCAAAGAGGCTCATATTACTGATAGAAAAAATAAAGAAAAAATAACTAAAACCATGTATTCGCATGTTTTCGAGGTTGATCTTTCGAATGGAATTGTTAAAATTTGCAAAAAAAATTGATGTAACCTTCAATTTTTTAACAAAAACTAATAAAAAACGCGATTTTTTCAAGATTTTTTTTAATCGCAATTTCAGTTATGTTATCGTCCTTTATACCACTCAAAAACAAATAGAAACGTGCACTCGAGACGTGTACTTGAAGGAAACGCAATGAGAACAATGTAATTTTCTCATTGCGTTTAATAAAATTTAAAAAAAGTAAAATTAAATTGTTCTCATTGCGTTTCCTTCAAGTACACGTCTCGAGTGCACGTTTCTATTTGTTTTTGAATACATTTGTAGTATAAAGGACGATAACATATCTGAAATTGCGATTAAAAAAAGAATCTCAAAAAAATCGCGTTTTTTTAATAGTTTTTGTTAAAAATTGAAGATTCCATCAATCTTTTTTGCAAATTTTAATGATGCCATTAGAAAGAGAGACCTCGAAAACATGGGAATACATGGGGTTAGTTATTTTTTTCTTTATTTTTTCTATCAGTAATATGAGCCTCCAAGTTCATGTCTCTTGACAGTGCACTTGGGCGTTAAAGGGTTAAAAAAATAACGTTGTTCAATTGAAAATAAAAATATGTATAGGTTAGGACATGAAAATAGGAAGCATAATTTTAAAAAAAAAATTGGGGTGGCACTGTGAGGGTGGCTTTACTGGGTGCGGCATTTTTAATATTGGCTAACATACCGCCTATAACAAATTGACGTCGCTTTCGTTGCACTCGGATATCTTTATTAGTGCAGGAGTTATGGCTTGTATAAATCATTCTGGGACACCCTTTATACAGGGTGATTCCTAAGTTGAGTCATATTTTTTAACAGCGTCTAGAACTATTCAAAACAAACATTTACTCCAAATAATATTTTTCAAAAATAAAATGTTAATATTAATTTTGAAAATCGCATTTCTCTGGTCAGGACCAGATGAATAAAGCCTTAGATTTAAAGAAAATGTGCAGCGAAATTATTTACCAACAATCACAATACAAATCCATGTTAGAATTTACAAAAACGTTTAAAGATAAGAAAATGCTAATAATAAATGCTTCACAAAAAGCGATAAGCATTATAAATTACATTTTCTTTGAATTTAAGGCAGGGGAGAATAAATGCTATTTTCGAAATTCATAAGGTAATTTTTTTTTTTCAGTATTATGAAAAATTATATTTGGAAAATAATTGTCTTGAATATTTGTATACGCTGTTAAAAAAAAATGATGTAAATTAGGAATCACCCTGTATAGGCGACATATTATAGTTTAGAACAAGTTTCGTATAATTATATATTTCATATATGTTTCAATATATTCAATATATGTTCCATGTCAATCGAGAC
This sequence comes from Aromia moschata, assembly GCA_029963805.1. NCBI lineage: Eukaryota > Metazoa > Arthropoda > Insecta > Coleoptera > Cerambycidae > Aromia > Aromia moschata. Next base: position 441,567 of record JAPWTK010000242.1, on the reverse strand, counting down.
ACCGTTCTCTCCAAAAGTAGAAGCAAAGAAAAAATACGTTCAAGGTCTCAAAATGTTCGTCAAAACTCAAAAGCTTTCGAATAAATGATGGAAAATCGATTTCCCATTTTTTGGAAAATTTCGAAATTCAAAATGGCGGTTATAAAATGGCGACTATAATTAGAAATTTTAAAAAAATAGTTCAGTACCTAGCTTAAAATCATCTATACATGGAAAATACCCCGATCTAATAGTAAACTTTACTATTTTGGATATGCTTAATCCGAATGTCATATTCTTAAAGTCCAATAGTGGTAGGAGTATTAGTAACACCTATTTTTGACCAATTTTTTTTTTGTTTTTTAGACCATATTTCTCTGGAAAAAGGATTTTTTCTAGAAGTAGCTACTTTTATGTGTTTTGACATCATAATTTCGATTATTGGGATCCTAAAGTACAGATCAAGACCAAACCTATCAACTTTAAATCTAACATAGCCTAAGGCGATTAGCACCAAACCTAACAACTGTAACCCTAACAAATCTGGTTTTAATTGCCTAATTGCCTAATTAATCGAAACCCTTATAATTTAAACCTACCTAATTAATTTCCTAGGTGACAAAAAATTATCAAAAAATGGCCCATTTTAATGCCCTAATTTTTTTAGACTTCATAATCCAATAACACAGTCACTACGTCAAAAAAACATAAAAGTAGCTATTTCTAGACAAAAAATCCTTTTTTCCAGAGAGATATGGTCTAAAAACCAAAAAAAATGGTCAAAAATGGCTGATACTAATACTCCTACCACTTTTGGATTTGAAGAAAATGAAATTCGGATTCAGCATGTCCAAAATGATAAAGTTTACTATTAGATCGGGGTATTTTCCATGTATAGAGGATTTTAAGCTAGGTACTGAACCATTTTTTTAAAATTTCTAATTATAGTCGCCATTTTATGGCCGCCATTTTAAATTTCGAAATTTTCCCAAAAATGGCCATCGTTTATTCGAAAGCTCTTGAGTATACGAACATTTTAACACCTTAAACGTAATTTTTACTTGCTTCTACTTTTGGAGAGATCGGTGTCCTGATTGACATGGACCGTCCCATATATGTATATCAAAAATGTTTGGCAAGGTTAGTATACAGTCAATAAGTACAGGTATATAATAAAAAGTTTGCTGTGCTGCCTTTTCTTAGGTATACGCGTCTATTGACCTTTGACTGTATTATTTATTCAGAAACACTGAAATCCCACCGGTCGCAAAGTATAAGTGAACGGTCAGCGGGTCCCCTGACATGAGCCCTTTGGCCTTTTATTTACGAAGATAAATAACAGGGACATAAAGTGGTGCTTTTTAAATACACAGCTCGAATGAATGATAAAAACCTTGATGACGGTTTAAATATCTGTTCTGAAAAGGGCCAATAGGTGTGCAACGAGACGGATATACAGCGAATTTTATTGTGTTACTTTTTAAATCACGTAATAAAATATCCTTCCAGTCACTAAACGGAATCATTAGGTACACATGGTGGGGAATAAAATTAACTCGGCAGAGTATAACTGATACAATGTTTGTTTTCTGTTCCGATCCATCACATGTAGGTATACGTTCTTGACATATAGTGTGCTAAACCCAATTTACTTTTCCCAACATTGTTGACTGGCCGACAGTTTATTGAAAGAAAGAGACGAATCGATCCACTTTTCGTTTGACTTTTTGTCAAAGATGGATTGACGAATAATCACAGAAAGTTTAATATAGTATTAAAATTGTCCTTTTTAGTTAAAAGTAATCCAATAGGAAATTGTTTCAAATTAAGTAATATGCAGGGTGTTTCAGTTTTTTTGTAGCAGGACTTTAACACCTGATAGAACTTTCAAAATTAATACAAAAAGATTGTATTAATTGAATTGAATTGAAAATGTTCAAAGGCTTAGTTTTCGAGATACAGGGTATTCAAATTAAATTGTAAAAACAAGAATTTTTTTAAATATCGTAAATATTTCTTAAAGTATTGTACTAAAAGTATATGTGGGGTTTCTGGTAGAGAAAACCTACTATGAACATTGTTTTTATTGTAACCACAAGAGGGCGCTCTGTATTGTACTCTTCACAAATTAAAATGGCAACATTTTTTTTCTTAACTCTACTCTTTTACTCGTAGTAGTTTTACTTTAACTCTTGGCTAGAAAACATAAATGGCATTTTGATAAAACAAAGATAGCAATGAAAAATAAATAAATTACAAACGCAATTGTGGTTTGACACAATAAAACGAACATCACATTACTTTTTTCCATGGCATATCACACATATTGTGATTGTTCTAAAAATAACAAATAAAGATAAATGAGAACGACAAAATTCGAAATATCTCAAAAACGACAAACTTCACCAGATGTTAACTAGTATACCCCTTTTGTTTAGAAAGGCACACGAAATAAGATTAAATAAGTCATAAAGAGACAAATCTAAGAAAAAATGTATGATCATTTCAATTCATTAAAAGTGCTATACAGAGAGCCCTCTAGCGCCTACAGCAAAACGATGTTCATAGAAAGTTTTCTCATACTAAAAAACTGAATTATTGAACCCCTATTCCATATGTTTCGAAAACTGAACCTTTGATGATTGTTTACAAACTCTTTTTGTGTCAATTTTAAAAGTTCTATCACGTGTTAAAGTCCTGCTACAAAAACTGAAACACCCTGTACGTATTATACATATACCCTTTGTATGCATAATTTTAATTTCATGTTTTGTTTCAGAATCTCAAGAACCAAATCATGACAACGAATTTATGGGTTGAACAGGTGAGTTAGCTTTTTTGCTTTAATTGGACATTAAATTGATTATACAAGTAAATAAAATTCGAAATTGGTATACAATTGAATAAACATAATGTCTATATTGGTGTCTAGATTAAATATGTTTGGTTCTTTTTGGTTATGTGAATTTGACTATAAAATTAATATGATCCTAATATTATACTTCCACATCCACATCGGTTATAGTATAGAGTAGCATAGTGCAAAACTTCGACGCAAAATGCCTCAAGATAACTTGAAAACAGAGTTTTATTTTTCTTCATTAGATAAGACCTACAAGACTTATTTTGCGGAAACTTTTAATTCTGCTTTCCATGGTTTAGCAACTTAACAAATCATTGATTTTTTTTTGAACAGCGAAAATTATCTTATGCTTACCAAAAAACAATAACCGCTAGAATTATTTTGTAAGATTTTTTATGATATACTACGAGGTGTAACTTTTACATTATTTAAAACGGGCTAGAGTTAAGAATTTGTTTTTTTGTATAACCAAGTTAAAATGTAATTTCAAGAAATAAAAATTAAACTAATACCTAGAATTAGATAAAATGGCGAAGATCCAGTAACATCGGCTATTGAAAGGAGTTTTGTTTATTGATGAACTTTGTTCCATTTTTCGGGTTATGTTAACTCTCACAATTCTCACATACATATTAGTGAATCAAAAGTATATTTTGTTGAAAGAGGTTGTTTTGTCCAAAACGTCAATAAACATACAAATATTCAATACGATTAGCTTGCACAAAATGTATCGTCAAACAATATTTTGGTTCTGAGGCGCTACACTATTAAAATGAAATAAAGAGGAATAGTTAGCTGTACTTTTGTTTATATTACTAACTCCTATAAAGCCATAATATGAACATATTTTAAATAACAATTAACTTATGATTCTCTTTTCGATAAACCTATCTACTTCGTCTTTTAAGCTTACAAAGAGATTAGCTATTTAAATCTAATTTAATTTTAAATTGTACCTGAGGTATTAGGTTCCATTGATGTTCGTTTAAAGTTTATGACAAAGTAAACTCCCTATTGAGTTAGGAATACGGAATTAGAAGAGAGGAAAGTACATAATGGTAAATTGATTTCAGTGTTGGAGATATCTACTATTGATCCTGAACACAAATTGTAACGGTTATTAGGAACACTTTTTTACTTATCTCCCTTTTTAAATTTACAAGATCTAAAAGGGAAAGAGTAATGTAAACCATAATCTTAGCGAGTTTATAAAATCAGACGGATAAAATATTGAAAGGATTATTTATATTTTTATTTAGCCACCGTCTAAATATTTTTACATACATACATACATGTATTTTTTTAGGATAATTATAAAATATAAGAAATGCTTTATATTGAATAGAATTGGTCAAAATCATCTGCAAAACATCATCAATTTAGCCCTGAGATGGCTTACGGAAAATTATTATTTAATAATTCATTATTCTGAAGAAAGGAAATCTTACGTACTTTGAACGTTTGAATTTCAAATCTCCGTTTTTTATTATTAACGAGATAAATATTTCCGTAATTACCTAAGTTTTAATGCGAATTGCCCTGAAGCTAAATTATGAATATTCAGCCTTCTTTGAGAACAATTAGACACGGAGAAAATTAATTGAGCTAATTTGATTAAAGATTTCGTTGGACTGTTAAAATATTTCTATTGATTGTAACCTTATTCAGAAAATGTTATTGTATTCAATTTTACGTCACAAATCAGTATTTTAAGGGCTTTAAAAATTATAGTTTCAAGGGAAAAGGTAAATTAATTACTTACTGTGGTTTAACAGCTAAATACTTGGATAAAGATCTGCTGCATTTTGAATATCAAGCCTTATAATTTTTAACAGACACTTTTTCTTTTTTTGCCTTTTAGTTTTAACATATATAATAGAGATAAAATTTATATCTTGCACACTGAAAATATCGAGGTTGATTTTTATATGAGGATAGGCTGTTCTTTACATTTCCATAGGAACATTACTTTTCCTATCTTTAAAAAAGATCTTGCTGTTTCTTTTTTTTGTATAAAAGAGAATGCTGAAGTTTTGTTAATAAAAATTAGAGAAGATAATATCATTTGCAAAACCACAAGGCGTTTTATTTGAAAAGTAAATTGTCCTTGTTTTTTTCCTTTGCTTTTTTCAGAAAAAATATTCATTTTTGTTTCACGCTCACCGTTAATCTGTTTTTTTTTTTGGCAAAACGTCTTATTTTGTCGGTAATCTGTAACGAACAAGATTTAAAAATCTATATTGATATAAGAATTTGTCTCTGCAATGTAAGAGTTTTGTAAATCTATTAATACATTTGTACTACCAATAAAAACGATTTTCAAAATTATTGTAGAAAAAGGTGTTACCTATCGGTTATAAGTAGTATGTTTTCATGCAAGAGAGATATGAAAAATTTAGGCGAATATATCCCGAAGTACTTCCTAAGAGAGCGATATCTCCGGGAATGAATTTTAGCCCATTTCCAAAACTCCCATAGGAACGTTAGCGAAACAAAAGAGCGTCGCGAAAACATATTTTTTGCAAGAAAATATGAAGGCTTGTAAATATAGCCGGAGGTATCAGAAATAACAGAATAAATGTAAATCTACTCAAATTTACTTTTCAATTATTTCTTGTACTCCAGATTCTCATCACTATTATGTGATGATAGTTATAGACAGCATCAAACGATTCACCCGCTTTTTGAAAGTTGCTTAAATTCTGATAATGTTTGTATTACAGTATTCATTTTTTGTTGTGTTTCTGATATGATTATAGCTTGCGAAATTCTGCGGCCAAAAAGCCCAAGTTGACGGTGATATGTCGATTGTGAAAAAGTTAAATTGTGATGTTTTTAAAAAACCGTGAATAACTGCGAAAATATTAAACCCTTTTCAAAGTTCTTGGCCTCATATTAAAGGGAAATCTTCAGAGTATCTATCTGACTAATTGAGCTATTTTGGAAAAAATATTAGACACGAGAAATTTCTAAAATTGAACCGAAAACAATAAAATTCAAAACTGCCTTCCTTACTACGAGTGTAGTTATCGTAAAAATCTTTGCTCATAAAATTTTAATAAAACACAGCGAATGTAGAGGGATATTAATACGTTATTTTTTTATTTATGTGTGGTATACGGGCCCTTTCGGATTTCTATGATATTTTTTGGTTTAGATTGAGATATTTTTTCATGTCTAGGAAATATTTTTCTCGAATGGCCTAGTTCGAGTCAACGAGTTCAATAACTTTAAAAATATTTTAAAGGGTCTTTCCCTTTGACAATGAAACAAAAATTTTTTTTAGAGAAGGTTTCAAGATATCATTTTGAAATGTTTCAGGTATTATTCACACTTTAAGAGTACCTACACACATTTTTTTTTGGGACTTCTACATTGTTTTTTTTTTGGTTACACAAATTTAAAATAAAAAAATAATTGATAACATGATTTCGGCCTTCCGGAACATCTGAAAAAAAAACAAAAAAAAGGCAAGTTATTAAGTGCTAAAATTGCTATAGTTCGGACCAAAAGTAACTTTTTTTCACGGAAAAATAACAAAATGGCGGCCATTTAAAAAAGAAAACATTTTTGAGGTCGGAAAATTGACTGAAAATCGGAAAATTTGTTACCTATCTTTTTGATTTTAGTTATAGCTATAAATGTGTACAATAACATTAAAAAATCAGATGAATCAGTTTTTCTTAAATCATGTCAATCAGGTCAAAAACCATGGTTTCGAGAAGTTTTTAGAAGGATATTTAAAAAAAGGCTGCTTCAATCTGCCATGCCTGGGATATACATATATAAGACCTTCCTTCTCCTCATACTCCTCCTGCATCCTCAATCTATTGCCCATGTTCAAAAAAAGGGCGAAGCGTCGAAAATGCAGCCTCGAAGCACCTTGCTTTATATTTTTACTAATCAATTTTAAACTTAAACATCGCTCTAAAAGTATTGAAAATTTGTTTTCGACAGTATTTACTTTCAAATAAGTAAAAAAAAAACTCGTTTTTAAGGTAAATTTAATTTTATTATTAGTATAATAAAAATTGTCAGAATTTAAGCAACCCATCCGAAGAGGGTGTCTGATGACAGTCATTACTGGCCGTAGGAACTTGTTACAGAAGGTGATAATAATAAACAGTGACCCGAATTTAACCAAATTCCAAGGGTTGGCGTGTGAAATTTTTAGAACATTAGCAAATCGAACGCATTTTAAGTAGGCACAGAAACACATACTTAAAATTTTCTTTATTGTAGCAAAGTAAGAACTTGATAACGTTCCTTTCTAAATTCGATACATACCTGCAAAATATTTATGTATGTGTATCTCGTGCGTATTAGTGTGCTCCCCTATTCGCGAAAGCTATATATACGTTTCCTTTTTCAGTCCTGGTACGACTACAAGCTCAAATGGGACCCCAAGGAGTACGGAGGCGTCGAAATGCTCCACGTCCCTTCCGATCACATTTGGAGGCCCGACATCGTTCTTTATAACAAGTAAGGCAAATTTTTATAGGCTCTCGTAATATTCCGTAGCGTATTATAGGTGGGACATGATTTATTTCCTCTACTGGCCGGAGAAAGCCGACGGACGGGTTATAAAGGCAAAAGAAAAAAGTAAAACGTATTTCTGTGTTTTTGCCGCGTACAAAACGTCTTTCAGGCTCAAAAAGATAAGCTGCGGAGAATTGTGCGAGATTAAAAAACTAATAAAAGAGCGCTTAAAGATCTGTTCAGTTCAGAATAAACCGATAAGAAATGTTCGGTTTATATTGGAAGCTTTTTTATATATATTTTCTTATAAAATAATATGTTATTTTATAAGAATTTTTATATATGTTTGTTGTCTTTTGTAGATGTGTCATATTATTAACATTCTATTTTACATACCTACATTGCGACACTCCGTATACGACAATTTGGAAGTACACTCGACATCGACATATCCGAACTCCATATTTCCGAACTCACGATACTTCCGAACTTTTTCCCACGATATTTCCGAACTTGTACTTCCACACAACCGAACTTGTCGCTGATTGGTTTATGACGAAAAACCGCGAAATTTAAACGAGAAAAAAAATGTAAACACAATAATGCGATTGTTATCAAACATTTCGATTGTCACAGAATTCAGCAAAGAGGAAATCGCCCTCCCTCAGCAGCACACCTGAGACAGGTTCTCCAAGAGTTCTTCTTTTTACAAACCAGTGGAAAACACTTCTTTCAAATGGCGTATCATAAGTACCGGTGCACTTTTTTGTGTCAATCCGTCCACTCAATTTTCGTCCTTTTTTCAAATTGTGACAAGTAAATTTCTTTTTTTTTTCCAAGAATTTCTGTCACTGACGATGTATAAATTTTGTACATCTTACATAGTTCAACGTTTTTAACACCATTTTTTGCGTGATTTATCAGTTCCAGCTTTTGCTCCAAGGTTAGCCTCTTAACAGGCTCTTTTCTCTGCAAAGAAACAGTACAATTATATTTGTTTTGTATCACGGTTTTTTTTAAAAATACATAATTTCTCATCATTTTTCATTTCAGTTTTAAATTATGATAGGTTACGTCAACAAAATGTTCAATAAAACAAACCTTTACTTTGAATTACAAAATAATTACCTACATCACTCTCTCCTTTGCACCTGGCAACATTTTTTTTTGTTTAAAAAATGTTCTTTTATTAACATGTACACATGTATGCATTACATTTGCATAAAAACCTCGAAAAACAAAGGAATGTACATAGAATGAGCCAGAAAACCCTTTGCGCATGCGCCAACGTTCAGTTCAGTTCGGTTATCCCGAGGTGAAGAGAGTTCGGAAATGTGGAATTTCGCGGAACGGAAAAGTTCGGATATGTCGATGTCGAGTGTATAACATCAAACACGTTTGTAGGTACATTCTTATTGACTTTAAAAGGCCATCAAACGACAACAGGATTAAAAGAAAAACGTATCAAAGAAGAATACCCAGATAATTATTAATTTAATTAGAATCAGATATAACATAATTAATGGCAATAATATATAGATACAAATTGTAGATTATATATTGTGAATTGATTTTATTTTTCTTAAAAATCTTATTTGTCGCATGATTGGGGAGGGTGAGATTGGGGTTGGAGTGCAGTCAAAGTGAAATAAATTATTCATGACATGTATGGTTTTATGGATTTTTTAGGGAGAGGAATTCGAATTTTGTAGGCCTAAGTATGCCTGCACCCTAATCGTTTTTTTTATTTGAATCCTGAAAAATGTGGAAATATTGATTCAAAGTAGCATTTTTTTGAACAATAAGGTGAATTATATTTTCAGCAGTAGCAGAATGATTTAGGGTAATTTTTTTTTGGAGACTCCTTTGCATAATTTGTATGTACTCGATTTTTCGAAAATGATCTGTCCATAATTTTCTCGGTCGTTACATTTTATCAGAAAATTTCACGAATAAGAAAAAACTAAAGCAAATGCTAACATAAAAATATGCCATTTGTACTTACTTGGGCTCCTTTTAGCGTTTAGGTTATACTGTCAAGAGATGGTCGCTGCTTTCATTCGTCCTGTCATTAGCATTTAGCACGTTTCTATAATGTAATGCATTGCAACTGGTGCTTTCAGTGGCGGCACCGGAGCCGCTTTAATAATGAATTACTGAATTTGCTTGTGAATTCAAGCCGCTCTAAGTTGCAAGGAACGAGACACAGACCTACGCTATGCTACACGATTTTCATCGACTTTCGGAATATATTGTAAACTAAAAATATTTAATTGGCAGTTAATTTAATGTTCTTAATTTAATAAGTTTATACTCTGTAACTACTTAATGATGTAAGGGGTATATTAAATCAGGGGTTAAATATATATTAATAAATTATATTAATAAAGTATAAAAAATTCTCGAAATACCTTGTAGAAAGGAGAAATTTAAGTGCCTTATGAACCACTAAATCATTTAAATTGCGTTTTTTTTACCCATCTCTTACCTCTTAATTTGTTTCATCAACTGAACAATAATTCACAATTTTCTTAGACACAACCAAAAGTCAGCTTCGACAAATTTAATTCTGTAAATTTGAAACGAATAATGTTCAGTAAGCAATATTTCAGCAGATATTCTCGATCTTTGTATGAGCGCAGTCGATAATGGAAAGCATATACAGAATGTATAGTAAATAGATATTCTGCTACACGACAAAATGAAATTGTAGATCTACTTGCAAACTAGATTTGCGAAAGCAACACGGAACAAATACAGGATTTATACTCACGACTAAACCATAAATTAAAGGAATTTGGGCAGGTCAAATATGACATATAAAAAATACCTACGTCTTTTTATAAGCTTTAAAATTTGTTAATTGGCAGTTCTGTTCAGATTAGCTTTTTGTATTAGTCATAGAATATAAAATACCTAAGTTTTATTAAAATTATCGAAAATATATGGTTTTTTGATGTCATCCCGGTTGAACGAATTTTGTTCAATACATTATGTAGATTTTTTTCTCGGTAGTATGCAAATTTTACGTCGGAAATTTCCCAAGCTTATTTTGCGCATCACAGTAAAAATGTATTTTCAAATAGGTGGTGGATTAAATTGTCAGACACATCTTTAACTTTAAAAATATGTTAATATCCGAATAAGTCGGGAGTTATCCCGGGGAAAAAGGTAATAAAGGAGCGTGTATTCTTATCATCGCGGTAATATCGAAAAATAAAATTAGGGAAGAACCTCAGTACATATGAAAAGAAAACATTTTTCCTTATATATATTATGTTCATAACATTTTAGAATTCATCGGTATCAAGCCGGAAATAAATGGCCATAAAGCGTTGATTGCTTAGTGGCAAAACATCAAGGTAGTCCTTAAAGAGTTCTAAATGGGCTTAAAATATTGTATAGGATGTCCAATAACTGTATAAGCAAATATTCCACCAAATAATAAAGTTTATTGTTTGAAACGTAGGAGGAATAATACAAATGAAAATAAAGAAAAAAAAGTGTGTGAATAATGTGTACTAATATATACAAGTATATGACTAGTCTATTTTAGGCTACAATAATCTACAACTTTCTTTTTTTGCACTTTTTTTTTGTAAAACAAATAATAATAGAGAAATATGTATTTAACAGTCGCAAAAAATGATTTTTTTCGAAATATCTAGCAAGATGATTTTTTTTAGAAAACTGTTTGGTTTCCTTGTCCTTTTCAATGCTTTAAATTTGCCGGCTAGTTTTCAAGATCTTTATACTAAACTTCAAAAAAAAAACACCCTGTACGTAAATATAGACCAACCTAATTTTTCGTAAATTTTGCAAAAAGTGACATATTTACATGCTTCAAATATCGATGGTCTTATGCAATGCTGGCACAACTCAAAAAATTGCCTTTTTGGGATTTCTGGTGCATCCTGTATGAGATTTATTCTGCTTTAATATGCAAGAACGACACTGCTGCTTTAATATGCAATATTGTTATATAATTCATTAAAAAAACAAACAATATCTAAATTCCCTTATGAAACACAGCGAATAATGTAAAACAAAAAATTTCAAACCGCGTTCCTGAAAAATATGGATTTTTGAGTTGTGCCAGTATTGCATAAGACCATCGATATGTAAATTTTTGATTGTGAACAAAAAGTGATACCTAATTGAAACATAATGATCAGTTTTTTGCAGGGCGTTCAAAAGCCAGCTCAAAAGAACGCACTCGGAAAAACATCACGGCTCACAGATTTTCGCCCTAATTTTAATAATGCGAATTCACGTTTGTATAATTTCACGTCGCTCATTCTCAAACCGACAGTCTCGTGCGGAACGGAGCATTTTGCAGGGAAATCCGCAGCTGAGTAAACATATTAAATTATAGCTAACGAACTGAAATTTGCTGCGGGATCTCCACATTTTTTGTGAGCTTATGGGCGAACAAGTTTCCTTTAAACGTGCTGTCTTATCTCTCAGCCTGTGTCAAATTATTCAGGCAATTATTCAGACGGTTTTAAAGCGATGCCAAAAGTGTTTAGACGAGAAGGGACGTCACATAGAACAACGTACATATATGGTTTATATTAATTTAATTAGTTCATTATTTTGTTTTTGTGTTTTGTAAATTGTAGCCTAGCACGAAAATATATATGTATTTTTTTTATTCCACAGTAAGCAACACGTTTTTCTAGCATTGTGATAGACCGTTAAAAAGAGAATTTTGAGCCCTATTAACTACGTAAAAATCTAATATGGCGCCCATAAGAAAAAGGTAACGACGTTGACTCAATGACAAGAGAAGTATTTTGATAACATCTACGAACTTGGAACTTATTAAGTAGAATAAAGTTTGCAATTAAGGTTTAAAAAGTGAAATTTGTACTTATAATCCTTCCGAATTGAAGATAGTCAAGGCACTATCAAAGAGAATTAAAGAAATACGTAATGGTGATTAATATGCAACCCGAAGTGGTTGTGGTGCTGGACCTGATAGCGCTTGATGTATGCATTTCCATAATATGTACAAACAAAGCCGTTGCCAACACACGGCTAATTTTGTGACAATATTTGTGGATGCAAATTGAGTAAATAGATTGTCTCTCTTTAGTAATTTCAAACTAAAACAATTATTATTAATTAATAAAAACTTATAATTTTTATAAATTTTTTTTTTTTTTATTATTATTTGCAAATGCTACAACTTCAATTATTAGTTAAGTGTAATAAACAACTTATTCGATGTTTTCTTTAGCAAGTAACACCGTTAATCTGTGTTTATTTCGTTAATAATCTTCTACTAATAATAAGTGAATATTACGATTTTTGCAAATGCTACAATTTCAATTCCTCGACTGTTACAGAATAATAGCGTACGAGGTTGGCTATTAAGATTAACCGAGCTATTGTTCCATGTAACACTTTTTATTCGTTACCAATACTAGCTAGCAACTTTTTTCGCCTTCCAAATTAGTGTTACCTGTACTTTGCGACCATAAATTATTTTAATTATTTATTTGCAGTGTTTTCATTTCATGACGTAAGCATTTACTGAGAAACGAACATTTCTTAGACAGATTCCTTAGTATCTCCTAAGCCCATTTTCTTCCCTCAAAGATTGATTGCGTATAAAAATTACTTTTTTCTTTGCTCTAATCAACTTGTTGTCAACAATGATAACGCTCGTCCTCACATGGCCGCCGTGGTGACGCAGAATCTTCGGGAGGTAAAATTGGGGTCTACGCTTTTGCCAGCGCGCTCACCGGACTCAAATCCCATTAAGATAGCTTGAGACTAATTTGGCAGACAAAACAAGCAAACAATTCTTCATCCGGGAACCTTGGAGGAATTGACAAAAACTGTCTTGGAAGAGTAGGATGGGATACTGCAAGTTAAGTCTACAATTTGATAAGGGAAATGCCAAGAAGGCTGTGCAATGAGTAAAAGTCGAATTTACTTAAATTAATTAACAGAACAATGGCCGAATGACGCGGATATTATTGGTCATACTTATACCATGTATCACAGTGTGTTCGTTATTAAGTAACCCGGACGTTTTTAACGGAAATTCTATATACCGATATTTTTAAAATTGGCGTGGTGGTAGCATGACGCTGCGAATTAATTATTTTACAGCCGCCTCCGTACTGACCGGCTACCGTTTTACCTCCGCTTTTTTATTAACTGCCTGGCAACTTTATGTACGTGAAAAATTAAAAAATACCTCTCGTAAAGCTCTTAAACTTGCATGCTGCTTTTACCACGGAATAACAAACGTTTTAGTCGTACGCCGCAGGTGGGTATCTGGGAGGAGATGTAAACTCATCGGTTACTTGGGAAACGAGTATAAGCTTTTAGCACCAGGCAATTTTGCATGTATACAGTATGTCCCCGGATCGAGTTTAAAAGAGGAAAAAAAATGTGTTGATGATTTGCCCTGCTTGATTTCAAACCCCCAAAACGCAAATTACTTTTTATATAACCCAAACGGTTCTCGAGATAATACCATTTTGCTTCATAATTTGGACTTTCACAAAATTTTATAAGTAATTCTAGTTGGCGGATTTAATCCAATAATTTCGTTTTCTAGGATACTATATGCTATAGAAACTCAATTAATTAGTTAGCTAAAAAAATAATTCGAATTACTTAGTCTCATGTTTTAATCATTGAATTAAACAACTGATTATAAAATGAAATCAAAACTAAACCATAATTTCTTTATTCAAATAATGCTCCTCCTTTTACTGCACAAATTTCAATTCGAGCTCTAAATTCGAACTATTCGAAACCATTTCTAGTTTCCTCAATTGACAAGGACTTGACTGCATTTTGAATCCTTGTTTTTAATTGCTCTTCATCATTCTCTAGTGGTTCACGATAAACAATTTGCTTTAAACGTCCCCATAGATAGAAGTCCAATATTGTCAGATCCGGGCTTCTCGGCGGCCATAAAATGGGACTATCCCTTCCTATCCAGTGTTCATTAAATCGGAATTGAGCCAATTACGGACAGTAACGGCATGATGAGCAGGGAATCCATCTTGTCGGAAAAACATTCTCGTTCGATAACTTAAAGGAGGTTCATAAAGTTTATCTGTTAAAAAATGTTGTAGCATCTCCAAATATGTATTACGATTTAAATTTTCTTTGAAAAAATATGGACCAATAATGCCATTTGTATATGAAACCGCACACCACACTTTTTTGAAATATTGTCTTCGACAAGAAATAGTAAAGTGGGGATTTGTTTCACTCCAATACCGGCAATGCTGAGAGGAAACGACGCCGTTTGTTGAAAAAGTAGATTCATCGGAGAACAAAATTCGCTTATGAAATCCTACGCCATTTAAATCTCTGTTGCCCATCTCCAAACAAAAATCCAAACGTTTGGCTTCATCACCCTCCTCTAAGGTGTGCCTGAATTTTGGTTTAAATGGTAAAATCCGCTTCTGCTTGAAAATTCTCTGTAAATGCGATTTACTTATTTCAGTTTCAATTGCCCCTTCTTCTAAATGATAATCTTGGGGATTCTCTCACGGAATGGAAGGCAAGAACTGAAGCAGCATCATCTTCATTCAACCATTTTTTTGATTTTTTTAATGTCTAAAACAGAGCCTGTTTCCAAGAACTTGGCCATCAATTTCTTCGCTTCGACATTAGAAATGCTAACTTCCGGGTATTTTTTCGTTAAATTTATTAATAACAACACGATAGCACTCTTCCCCAGTTCCGTAGCATTGAATCAAATAAATTCTTTGTTCTAGAGTCAACATTGTAGCATATAAATAGTAGCAAAATGACGAAGATTCGATTTGAAGTTATACTTACTTATTAGTTGTCCGCAGTTGTCAGTGATATTGACAACTTGCAATGAAATCCGCCTACTAGAGTTTTTTTAAAGAATAATTATAAAAAAATTGCAAATCCAAATTATGAAGAAAAATGGTATTATCTCGAGAACCGTTTGAGTTATATAAAAAGTAATTTGCGTTTTTGGGGGTTTGAAATCAAGCAGAGCAATTCATCAAAAGTGACTTTTTCTGAGAAATCAAAAAACACAAAATTGTTTCCTCTTTTAAACTCAATCCGGGGATATACTGTATATTCAGACATTATTATTATCAATGTTAAATTTTACAGTCACCTCAATATGGCTATTTTTTTTTTTTTTATAAATGTCTGCACTTGTTTCAACAATAGGTAGTGTCAGAAATTCTTCAGGAAAATCAAAACACAGCCAATGCTAATCCGCAAGCAATCAGTAGTGTTAATATCAAATCTCCAACGACTGACGATTTGAAAGATTTGGCAATTAGGTCATATTTTTTTATGAATACTGGCTCAGATTGAAACAGAACCCGAATGATTATTCCGTATTTTATAGTTGTATGAGGCCTATTTTTTTCTTAACGATGGAGTCAACAATACTTAAAACTGTCGAAAATGGTCAATAGAACATCCGCTTGCAATCACGCACAACCGTCTTCATGACGTCTTTATTTTATTTAAAAAGAGAAGATTTGAAGGGCCAGCTTTTTAATATACCTATTTCTAAGAGGGAGATCTCAATCCATTGCAGACCTTTTTTTGCCTCCACAATTTTCCTGCCTACATACATACTTTACCGCTTTCTCTAAAGTATTCTTAATGAGCCTTCAGTCATTGGTTCGTCTAAAATCCACGTATATCACAGGATCACGTTTTCGATATTTTTTTCGCAACCGTTACCCCGTTGTATTGGATTGAGCACGTGCATGGCTGGCATACACGAGACATTGTTATTCTGCGAGATACGTTTCAATCCGCATAATTTACACATCGATAATCCCCACAGCTTTGATCAAAATAAAGTGAAAGCTATAAATGATCGGCGAATAGAAAGGAACGCCCGCTGAGGTGGAAGCGGAGGTGTGGGAACAAACAAAGCTGCAAATTTCAGGGGCACGGGATAATCCGTACCGTCTTATAGACTCGTCTGCATGAGTAACTCGTATTCTCTCTTAAATTTCCGTTGAACATTTCGGGCAGCCGGTTAGGTTAAGTTCTTCGTAGAGAGGTGTTGACTTCGACAAAAATAGGGGTTTTTTTGGGGAATTCAATAAATTTCCTTCGGTTGACGCTCAAAAAAGGACGAAATATTGTGTCCGTTTGGGCGTTAATGGGTTAAAATAAAAAAACATACTTTTTTCCTACGTAAACATACGCTGTTTACAAGAGAGCGCTGTTTTTTATGTTAGACACAAGCTTATTATATTAGTGTTTGAGGACGATATTAATCATCAATATTAAAAAAAAAACAAATATTAAATTTAATGCCTTATTAAATTAGTATTAATTTGTTCGAGAGTTAGGTACACTAATTATATGACCAGAATCGTTATTTGACTTTTATATATTAAAACGAATTGTACACAATTGTGTTTCGTTATTTGAAAATATTGCCGCGTAAAGGGCCTGCATAAACAAAACAAAGATTTATTTTCTTGCTTATAAAAACTGAAAAATTATATAGGCGTCAGAATTTAAGAAGCCAGCGATACTGCGCAAAATGTTGTAACTAATTACTGTGCCATTAGTTCTCTGTTGTTACATCGTGTTTAATGTGCTTGTGTTCAACCTGTTGCTATATTTTATGAGTTTTGAGTAGCATTTTATTATTTGTTACCTTCAGGTGTATCTGTGTGTTTTGTTTTGCGAAATGGTTTAACATATTAATTATATTTGTAAGTAGAATGTCAACCTGAGCATCTTCAAACTTTAATTGCCATTTTTTTTCTTAAGAGTTTTGGATGATCATTGATTGTCTCCATAATATTATTTTGCAAAGATAATTTCTGTGGAGGTATTGCAGGTTTTTTTCAATATATTTCGCTTTTTTTAATCCTTGGTATGAAATATACAAAATTTGTAATATATTTACACTAATCTTAAAATACTAAAACTTACTTGGACGTTACTCGTAACTGGCTTCCCTATCTTCAGTTTTAATTTTTAATATCCAAGTCATGCGTCTATTTATGCATTCCTTTACACCAAATTTATGCATCACGGAAAATTGATGTTTTTTTTCTTCAGGAAATAGATGAAATGTTAAATGGGGGGGGGTCCCTTTTAATCCAGGACGAACAGTACACAAATAGAAGCCAATTAAGGTTTTAATAAATAATGGCACATTCATTAGTTGGTTCATCGACCATCAGGTGGCGTAACGGTTATATTGAGTTCCCTATAGTGTGAAAAATATCTGATATTGGATTGTGTTCTTTTATGTATTATCTGATATGATTTATTGAACAGGAATTGTATGTTCTAATTTAAAAAAAATGATTGTTGTTACTAAAGTTAAAACGAACATAACTTTGTTATTAAGATGCATTACAATTTAGGTTTATTTCTTAATTTTTACGAAATAAATTTGTAGTTAGATGAATCTTTTTACTTTACTGGTTATTATTTTCGTAACCGTTCATTTTAGACAACAAATGACAAAAAAATGTACCTCAAAATTTTCTGCTCGTGTAAAACACATAGATAATGTCTAATGTCTAATCTCAAAAGTGATAGACGTAAAATTTTGAAAATACGTATACACAAGAAATGAAAAAGGTCAAATTAAAATCGACTGTGTCGGCATTTTTTCCAAAACTTCTCACTATAAAAATTGAAATACCACTTTAAAACGTATTTTTCTGATTTATCCAACTCTACACAGGCAAGGGTTCGATATACTATCATGCACAGCATGCATATCTAAATATATGACTTGTTCTAATATTTTTTTTATGCGATTATATATTTTCTTGACTGTTTCAATTCTTTCGACGCGATTTATAAAGATTTTGACCCTTGATTTCATAGGATTTATTTTTTCCAGTGCCGATGGCAACTTCGAGGTGACGTTAGCGACGAAGGCCACTCTGAACTACACGGGGAGGGTAGAGTGGAAGCCGCCAGCGATCTACAAATCGTCCTGCGAAATAGACGTAGAGTATTTTCCTTTCGACGAACAGACGTGCGTCATGAAGTTTGGTTCCTGGACATACGACGGCTTCCAGGTAAATAGCCGGTTAAACTTCGCAGTATTTCACAGCTTCGGTTCCTCGCACCATCCGATAAGAAGGACATTAATTAAATTAGTTACGGTTCGTGTTTCACACCTTCTGCATAGATTCCGCTGCAATACGCGAGATTCGAAAGTTATCCTTACGAAGTTATGTGAAAGTTATTCATTAATTGGTTAATGTCGGAAGTATCAAAGTTTACACTCGCAGTTGTAGACATTATTTCGTTTATTGCTGTTTCTGAATAGTTTGACTATTCATTATTTGATCAGTTCCAATTCAACGCACAACAAGTACGAGTGCGTTTGAAAAATATGAAACTGATGACTAAAATATCAGTTATAGTCACAACTTATGGTCAAATTAAGGACAGTTGGTTATTTTTTTAAAGGTTCTTAGGTATACTTACAGAAAAAAACTACTTTTTAATGGCAGACTTCAAAATGAAACGTTTTTTTATTGGAAATAAAAAAGAAATTATGGTTGTGCCACATGTCACTATAATATTCATCTTCTAAAATGCCAATGAAACATACAACGAGGTAAAAATTCGCACAAGGAGTATTTAAATGCACAATTTCCAGAATGCACGATAGGCAGAAGAGGTACAATCGAATGGCCAGCGCGCTACCCGGATCCAAATCCTTTAGATTTTTTTCTGTTGGGATATTTAAAATGAAAAGTTTATGTCAATCGACCAGATAACATTGAAGACCAAACAGAAAATTTCAAATAAAATCCGGGCCATTCCTGAAGGCTTCCTAGTAAATGTTATTGGAGAGTTTCGGGACCGGCTTGGGCATTGCTTAGCCGAAAATGGTTTTTCGAACAGGTCTTTACGTAACCAAAACAAAATTTTAGTGTATAATAACGGAAAAGTGCTCGATATGTTCAAACAACCAAACGCGAAAAGACAAAATTGTTTCGCTTTGACAGAAAAGTGGCAAATAAACTGATGGAAAACTTTTGTTCAGGACATTTTTTTATATACAATGTTATTAAAAGTCACAGGCATTATGCGTGACTTTTTTGCCACTTTGTATAATCGCTTACATATCCAGTCAATCTTGTATTTACACTGAATTTGCCTAGCGCTTGCGGACAGGATCGATTTACCGGAATAATCTCATTAGCAACCTAATTAGTAATGTAATTAACTAAGTTGCGCAGATTGTCAGATTATACAGACAACGCGTTATTTGCTTATGTCCACTTGAAAACGATAAGCAGAAATCTTTAGCAAGACTAAAATGCACCTTCAAAAGTTGTAGAGCTAGCTGCCTCTGGATTTTTTTAAATAGTTTTTCTTCAAGAAATCCAGATGATATTTACGCCTCTTATTGTCCCAAGCCCTTCAATTACTCTGGTAGTAAAACGAACTCAATATAAATATGTTGCTAGCTGTAAATTGAACTAAAAACTATATCTTAACTTAAGTTGGAAGTAGTTTTCCAAACGCACGAATTAGAGCTATCCTAAATCTGCCGTTACAACACTAACGGTCCCCCTAATGTTTGACTGCAGAAGGACTAGGAAATACTTAACGCTGTTCCAGCTGATTAAGTTGTCTGATAAAGTTAAAAGGCAACTGAAATGGATCCTGACCTCTTTCGTTGGTATCGCAGACACTTAATGTAAGAGGATCGATAAGTGTGAGTGAGTTTGAAATATAAAAAAAGTTGCCTGGCTGCAAATCGTTTTTAATAACAGTGTAAAGAAATTACAATTTATTTTTTAATACGTGCTTTAATAAAATTGGCACTTTTTGCACTCATCGCGCGCGTTTTAAAATTCAAAATTCAGAGTTGTATCATCTCTTAATGATGCTAACATGGTTGGCGAAATGCCAATCTCTTTATAATAAAAACTATAAAACGCCGGTCCCTTTACTTTTTCGTGACTGTATTATATGAGATACAAGCGGGTCTTCCCTAGATCTATACGTCGATAAAGGTATGGAGTAGGATGTCACGTACGTTATTGATGGTGCATGCTCTCAGTTTTATTTGCTCGCAGTATCGCCGTATCCTACTCATAGACTTTTTTCCAAGTGGATTCCGTTACACAAATTGCATGTACGGAATTAAGGAGTGAATGCTTCCATCCCACATTAATTTTAGTCTTTAATATACGATATAATATTTTAGTCTTTAATATACGATATAACTAGGTATAATACGATATACCTAAACAAAAATATATTTGTCTTACTTCTTCAATTCCAAACACGTTTATTATCACTCTACAACTCGTTGACCTTAACTGTATGACATCCAAATCACAACTAACTCTATCCTAGCAACAACACCAGTATTTATAGTTTTTACATGTTCTAGAAAATTCACTTGACATCTAGAATATTGAATAATATGTCATTCCATACATTCCATACTTAATTCTTTACTAACAGCTAGTGTATAAACTAAATAGACTAAGTATGTAAACTATAAAACTTAATAAATGTCAGCTGTCACTAATGTCACTTTTACAAATGTCACAAATTATATTTATTTTTTTCAATGGTTAATTTCTTTGTATTAAGAAAAAAAATGTTTTTTTAAACAATAACTTTTAACACTCAATTCATTTTTCCTTAGGAGGGCAGTATCTATATACAAGGTGGAGACTTTAACTGGAATATATTCGCTAGCGGGGTGGTGAATGATTTTTCAAAAAATTCCCGAGACACGTCAACTTTTAAATGTATTTACCTACATTTTGCAAGTAATGTGAAAAATATAGCTCTTCAGGGGTGGCTGAAACCACCCTCGACATGATCTTTTCAAATGCAACCCTATGGCTTGTGGCCCTTCATTGTAAAGCTGGTGGAAAGAGGAATCCAACGCACTGATCAAATTTTAATTTTTAGTATGTTTGTAGGGTTGCATACAATTAAAACGTAATTTTATAGTTTAATTTATTTTTAACTCAACAATTTCGTACTCAAAATGTGTGTTGTTTAGTTTTGGAATGTAAACCTTACTTTTCATATGTCCCCACAAAAAAATTCCAAGCAATTTTTTACCACAACTGATATTTGTTATTTTTTGCTAGTGTTTTTACACGGCCGCAAAGAGTAATTTAGTTTGTATGCTGTATTCAGAGTTTGAAACGAAGTGTTATTTAAAATTGGTGAAAATGTCTTATTTAACTGAATCACTAAAAATCGAAATTTTGATGATGATTGGATATGGTGATAGGGCGCGAACTCGATGCGAAGTTGTTCGCTTGTTTCGAGAAACGCATCCTGACTTGCCACCACTAAATCAAGGTACCATTAGTAAAATTGAGGCACAATATCGAGAGATGGATCATGTCAGGAAAGTACCGAGTAAGAGGCAGGCTGTTGTTGATGACGACACGAAGTTGAATTTGTTGCTTGCTCTAGAAGAAAATCCAATCACTCCAGCCCGTCAACTGGCCCGTGATAGTAATCTTAATCACAAAACAGTTTTAAAAATACTTAAATATGAGAAAAAACGCCCATATAAAATGCAAGCTGTTCAAGAGCTACTTGAAGATGATCCAGAACGACGAGTGGAATTTTGCGATTTATTGATGACTTGTATTGATCAAAACCAGTTATCTTTATAGTGGATAGTTTTCTCTGACGAGGCTACTTTTACATTAAATGGGCACGTAAATCGCCAAAATTGTCGTTACTGGGCTGAAGAGAACCCCCATTGGATGAGGGAACTTCATACTCAGCGCCCACAGAAAACTAATGTGTGGGCCGGAATAATACAAGATAGAATTGTAGGACCATTTTTCTTTGATGACACTCTTAATGGAGCAAGACACTTGCGTTTACTCCAGCACGAACTAATGCCAGTGCTATGTCATTTATTTCCAAACCCCTTAAACCCTAACTTGACCGACGAGAGGTTATGGTTTCAGCAAGATGGGGCCCCACCACACTATGCTGTCATTGTTCGTCAGTATCTGGACAGAATTTTTCGCGGTAGGTGGGTTGGGAGGCGAGGTAATATTGAGTGGCCAGCAAGATTTCCAGATCTTACACCACTTGATTTCTTTTTTGTGGGGACATCTTAAAAGTAGGATTTACATTCAGAAACCCAACAACATAGCAGATCTGCAGGAAAGGATAAGAGGAAATCGGAAAAATAACACCTCAAATGTTGCATAATGTAAGGGACGAAACCTACCACAGACTTGGATGCTGCCAACAAGTGAATGGTGCACATTTTGAACAATTGTTACGTTGAAAATAAATTTAATTTCTAAATTGTTTTAATTGTATGCAACCCGACAAACATACTAAAAATTAAAATTTGATCAGTGCGTTGGATTCCTCTTTCCACCAGCTTTACAATGAGGGGTCACAAGCCATAGGGTTGCAATTGAAAAAATCATGTCGAGGGTGGTTTCAGCTAGTGTTGTAGAATACGTATTAAAAATTCCGTTCAATCCGAATATCAAACTATTACGTATTAATCCGAATAGTTGCCAACCGCAACGGAATCGAAATTATTACGAACTGTAAGCCGAAATCTATATTATCCACGTCTCGAGTAAAATAATTGTGACCGAGTCGGAATCGTCGGAATTATTACGATAATCGTCCGTGCATTCTTCTATTCCTCAAGTATAGAAAATTATTATATATATAAATTAATATATTAGTATTCATCCGATACTTTGTATATTATTTTCCGAATATTAAAATCATCCGAATATTAACAAATAGTTTAGCGCCCCTGAAGGGCTATATTTTTCACATTACTTGCAAAATGTTGGTAAATACATTTAAAAGTTGACGTGTCTCGGGAATTTTTTTGAAAAATCATTCACCACCCCGCTAGCGAATATATTCCAGTTAAAGTCTCCACCTTGTATAACAAACATATTAACCATGTTAGCACATAATGTTTTGCATTTTGTTGACATCACGACCCCTAAAATTTCAAAAATGTTACTTATGTACTAAGCGCGATTTATTTTTCACTTTCGGCTGGGTTATGCTTAGGCATCAGTCAGGACTCGCCGATCCATTAAGAAATACAGATTAAATAGAGGGATTACATTCAGTTAAAATAACGGAGTTTAAATTGAGGATCTGTCTTACGCATTTCCCATTCGTCACTGTCAATTAGTTCCCCTCGGCAGGAACGCTTTAAGGTATTTCGTGGTTGGGTAAACATGGTAAGATAACATGTTAAGTGGTGCTCGGTTTCGAGTGATAAATATTACTTTGCAAATGTACATGATGTCGCAACACTAAATTGGTGAAATTAAATCGGGCGTTTTTAGATCCACTGCTCTGGAAAACACAACAATAATCGTGGAGAGTGTTTAAGTCTAGACAGTTTTTTATAGAAATACCAAGAACATACCTGAACAAGCTTAAGACTCGAATACGTTTTTCTTTTCTATTTAGGGTTGTGTAAATCATCATGGAGTTGCAAGAGAACTGTTCTTTGCCAAGAAAATAAAAAAAGCTCTTAAGACATTGAATATGTGATACCAGGAAATGAAACATTGGTGCCTGAGAAATATCAGAAACGATCTGGTATAAGTGTTGGAAAACGCTATATCATTCTATTAAAAAAAAACTACAGTAAAACCTCTGAAAAAAAAAATAAGGTGTTAAACTTTATTGTAACAATCCGAATTTTACTCACACTTACCATAAAATTATAGTTCATCTAAATTCAGTACGTAATCTGGTCTATCCGACTTTTTTTTATAGCAATTGATCACATTTCCATGTATTTCTTGCGGTTGCTCTTCTGCGAACTCTAACCGAGAAACATTGTGTCATGCTTTAAGCGTCATATTTTTCAATGCTGTTTCGTACCGAAATTGTCTCGAGTCCTTTACCCATTTTCTTGCTAGACTGGGATCACAATCCATCTAGAATAGACGTGCAATTTCAGTCGCTAACCCTCCAGTAAGCAATACTTCTCTCACCTTGTACTTATTTTACCGTCTACGAGAATTTAGTTCACCTCGTTTGTCGGTAATTGTCAACATCCATTATAAAATTATTATAATTCATTCATCAGGTGTTTTTTGAAATAAAAAGAGAACAGTAAACTATTCAAAAAATGTTTCAGATAAAAAATGTAGCTACTAAAAAACCCTACAAAACCTATCAAGAAATTTGCAAATCGGTTAATTTGTTTATCTGCAGAATTGAAAAAACCGTCGAAATGGCCTATTATTTCAATTGTTTATAACTAATTATAAAAGTAAGCCTTGTGACTTTAAAAGTATTGGAAAATGTAGGTATCGGTGTACTTAAAAAACGCTGACAATTTCAAATCGATATATTTTTAGGTTTTTGCAAAAAGTAAATTGTTTATTAAAAAGGTGCTTTTGTAAAACAGCCCTTAATTTTTTTGTAAACATCATAGAGTAACGATTCAAAACGGATTCTCTTCTTGATGAGTTGGACTATCAAGTACATCGAGAAATTAATTGAATTTCACAAATTTAATTGTTTAAAATTGACATTGAAAAGTACGTCCGTTTTAAAGTTATAAACAAATGGAATAACTCGTTTCGTTTTTTTATCGTATAATGTTGAGACTAGAATCATTTTACAGCTACGATTTTTCTGCGAATTAAAAAAAAATTAGAATGCTCCAACTCATAACCTATTCGATTTTTTGTTTTTTTTTTAAATTAACACAGCAACAAGATTAAAGTGACCAGACGTCCGTCATTATGACGGACAGTCCGTCATTCAGAAAGCTTGTCCGTCTTCAAGAACAGTCCGTCAAACTGTCCGTCATTGAAATTAATTTTTTTATTAAAATGTCCGTAATTACGTCTTCTAGGTTAATCTGAAGACGTATCGACGTATCGTATCGATCGTGATTAAATATTAGTATTTCAAAAAGGCATCAAATTCCAAAAATTATCCTTGTGAAACTCTATATTTTTTATGTAAATGTATTTTCATTGAAATTCTGAAGTGCCAGAAAAACGCATGACCTTCAAAGTTTTAAACATTTTCGCCTGCGGCGCTATTTACCTTGCGCCTCACGGCGCGAAAAATTAACTCTAGCTTTGTCAATGTGAACTAGCTGAACATGTCCGTCTTTAGCAAAATCAAAATCTGGTCACTTTAAATAAGATCAAATCTTGCTCTGTATTATGTAAGAATTTCGAAAGTATGTAGTAGTCGGTTTCGTTTACATCATTATAATAATGTGCACCGTTATTTTAGTAACCTCACAGCGCACGAAAAAAATCTGATTATCTCCGAAACTATACATCGTAGAATGATCTTTTTTTTTAATTTGGGGTAGCTCGTGAAAAAAATGACTTTGGAAATACTCACAACTTTAATCAAAATAGTCCAAGCGACTTATTTTATATATAATAATATTATTCAACGATTGTTATTACCATTACCATTAAACAATTAAATTTGTGAAATTCAATTAATTTTTCGATGTACTTGATAGTCCAACTCATCGAGAAGAGAATCCATTTTGAATCGTTACTCTATGACGTTTACAAAAAAATTAATGGCTGTTTTACGAAACCACCTTTTTAATAAACAATTTACTTTTTGCAAAAACTAGAAAATATATCGATTTGAAATTGTCAGCGTTTTTTAAGTACACCGATACCTACATTTTCCAATACTTTTAAAGTCACAAGGCTTACTTTATAATTAGTTATAAACAATTGAAATAATAGGCCATTCTGACGGTTTTTTCAATTTTGCAGATAAACAAATTAACCTATTTGCAAATTTCTTGATGGATTTTGTAGGGTTTTTTACTAGATACATTTTTTATCTGAAACAATTATTTGTATAGTTTACGGTTCTCTTTTTATTTCAAAAACACCTGATTTTCGCACCTTTGCGAATTATTTAAACGATGTAGCGGTAATCTTAAATTGTTGCCAAAAAACGATTTTCAATATTTTCAGCCTCTTCTACGAAAAGCAATTTTTTTTTGTGGTATCAGTTACTTTTCGGCTAAATTCTAATTCTACTATATACTAGATCGCGATACTTGATATAGATGGCATCCAAATATTTGCCTGTACTTGTTTCATCCATTTGTTTGTTACATTTTTAAACATTTTGTAAAACCACTGTATTACGTACTGGAAGTAAGTATTGCTTGGGTCATTATTTATTTCACAGAAACAAGTAAATACTTTTGAAGTTGCTTTTGTAAATCAATCACCTGGAAATATGTATCGTTATCCATCACTACAATCCAGTCTTAGGACGATTGTTTGTTTAACAAAAATGAAATAAACAACAGCTTGTTGTTTAAATAGCTTAAGGGGGGAAAACCCTTTATAATTTCCAAAAAATCGATTTCATGTGTTTTTCTTATTTCGAAAGTACAATACATTGAGAGTATTCTTACTGGAAAGAGGAAAAATCTAAATATTAAATATTTACGGAGTTATCGCACGTATTCGAGAGCGCCGGGGCTCTACCTCATACCACATACCGTAAACTAGCGAGTCAGGTAGCCGGAACGCTTGGGGTGGAGTAACATTTCTTTCATAATACCTTTTGCGAAGAAAATAAGCTCTTCACGGAGGCTGAAGATTTTTTATATGCACCTGGAATCGCTGATTGATCGGTAAGTCACTAAAACTAATAGTTTTAATGCATTTGAACTTTGAACGCGATTATCTCGGTACTGTATTTTAAAAAACTGCTCGTGCTGTAACTCAAAAAGTTATTGATCGATTTGGCTGAAATTTTGAGAGATTTTTGTCTATATTATTATCGGAAGGATGTACCTAAAGTTTTAAAAGATATCGCGTAATTACATTACTTTTTTTGGATAAAAATTGTCGAAAAAATAGTCGAAATTTTGAACATTTAATTAAACAGCCTGCTTAATTTCTGTTTGTATACTTTTTTATAGTTTAAAAGGTTTATCCTTCCCCTGCACATGTCAATAATTGAAAAAAAATGTTGTTTGGTTTCCGATCAATAGAAAAATTTGCCATAATTTTTCTTGCAGCACTTTTCGATGTCACGCCAAAGAAGCCTGGAGGAATACGCTGTAAAGCCGCCATTTTGTTTAAAAAAAAGAAAAACATGTTTTTCTACTCTTCAAAGTTGTAATAAAATGATGTTAAAACTTTAAAATGGTGTGATTATTTTATCACCCTTAAAAAAAATTCATAAGAAAAAGACTCATTGTCGGGCGTCCAAAAAAAGTTTTCCCCTCTTAAACGGTGAGAACACAGAACTTATTCTGAAAATGCTGACCAAACATTATGTAGAAAAATAACAGGAAATTCATTTAATTACTTTCCTACATTACTTCCAACATATGTAAATGAAATTAACCAAGTATTTATAATTCAGGATTTTGCGTCGGAAAATGTCCATTTGTATGACTTAGTTCGACTATGATTAAATTCAATAGATACACATTACTAGGAAACATGCCGTGAACACTTAATCTAGCGTAATTTTAGTTATGATTTGGCTGCAACATAAACCACAATTCTGGCTGATAGTACGCATCCTAATGGACACTTATAGTTGGTTAATTCAAATTAGCGATGCGGCAGCGTAAAGTACTTGGTAAACTCAATACTCTTCAATCCACAATTCTAAATCCCTCTTGTACATGTCGAAATTATGTTCCAATTTGCACGAGTAGGGACCGCTTTTGTGTAATAAGCTCCATTAACCTTTTCCCAGGTGACATTCAGTTTTCCGGTTAATTGAAAAAGTTCCGTTTGTTACGCTTTTCTTTCACTCCCGCGAGAAATCCTTGGAGTATTAATTAGTGTTGCCGTTATGAATGATTTAAACTGGGCACGGTTTGTCTTATTCAGAAATTCAGCCAGTAAGAAAGTAATGAGCCATTAAAAAAAAACGGCATCAAATATGAACGAGAGAGACGGAAATAGTCGTTATGTTGAAGCTCCAAACGAAACTTAGTTGTCGTCAAACTTTTGAAGAGGCTGTCACAATAATTGTAAAATAAATAATGAAATTCATATTTGATGAAGAACAGAGGCGTGTTTCACTTGAAATACGATGAGAGCTGCATATGAGGACTTCAGGGAACTTTATCTAGGTGCATTTATCTATTTTGACCATTTTAGCCGGTCAGTAAAAGTTTCCTAAATTGTATCGGTAAACTGGAAGCATCGATCGGAAACAAGGAAGTGGCAGACCCAGAGTAAGGACAGAAGAAAACATTGAAATGGTTAGGCAAGTGATAATGGACAATCCAAGAACATTAATTAGCCATTTAAGCCAACAAGTGAATCAATCATCAATCAAAACCTATACAATGTGTCCATCAATTTTAAAAGATAAGTTGGAGCTCCATCCATATCGTCTGTAATCTGCATTGAAACCTCTAAGATCACAGTTCTGCCAGTGGTTTATTAGCCATTTTAACAATTGCCATGCTGTCTTCAGAAAAATTTTTTTACTGATGAGTCTTGGTTCCATCTTTCGGGCTATGTTAACTCTCAGAATATGAGACTTTGGAGTGCAGTCAAATTCAATCGTCTACCGATCCATCTATTGGGAAAAACAAGACGCTGTGAAATTGAGTGGCCTGCTCGTTCTCCCGATTTGACCCCGCTTGACTATTTTTTATGAGGTTACTGAAAATCGAAAGTCTACTTCAACAGACCAAATAACATAGAAGATTTAAAAGACAGAATAAGGCAAGAAATTAATCAAATCATCCCGGAAACAATACAAAATGTTCTAGAAGAATTTCAGCAACGCCTCCATTATTGTCAAGAAGCAACGGGCGCTCAGTTTGAACATTTGATTTAAACTGTTCTTCTGTTCTGTTTCATGTTCTTTTCTTTACTTAGTAACATTAAAAATGTAATATGTTTTAATGACAAAATTATAGAAATTTAAAAAAATCTTATATTGCTGGATGGAAAATTAAGAACCCTTTCAAATGAGCTATCACACGCACCTTCGTTCCATTTAAAAATTCTAAATGGGTAGCTGTCACTCCAAGGGGGTTGGAGGGGGGGGATAAAATTATGGCCCAAAAAATGTCATTTAAAATTAAAAATTGATGTGTTTCAGGATTTTACTCATAAATTGTAAATTACGTAGATAATGAATTTATCCTTTACTTATGGACCTCACTCTATAAAACATTCTAATCCATTAATACGTTGATGTGAATAATTACATTTTAAATTAATATGTAATATTTTTTTAACAAAACTAGACACGCCATTAATATTGCCTTTCTATTAAAACGACAATCTGTGAAAAGCTGTAAAAAAGTAAATTCAAAGTGTTTATTCTCACTAGATTTCGTCTTTCTCAAGTCTGAAGTTGTGCTAAACTATTTCGTATTATCGAACGATCTACCACGAGAAATGGCCAGTCAGTCAATTTAGTTGTCCACCGGGGAACAGAAGTCTAGACAGTTTTCACTGTATTACGAACTTGCGCTTGGAATCCCGGAAACTTACATAACTTGTCCTAACAAAAAAAAGGAAACGACAAAAAAGATGGATGTGCCTGAAAGAGAAAGCTAACCTTAATCTGCAGGTCACCCTGAATCTCCGAGTTTAAAATGAAATTAAAACGTAGAATACGGTTTGTATTGCTGAAAAGTTACCACTTCATTTAATACTTTTTTTACTATTTCTTTAAATTAATTAATTTAAATTTAGTTAACTAGTAATTCTTTTTATAAACTATTTAGAGCATAAAGAACTTTCTTAAAATACAAAAATAAGATGGCAATATAAAAAAATATATTGTGCAAACAAGAGGCCTATCGGGGTAGTGTTATCACATGAAAGTAGAGTTTACGAGTTTTTCTTTTCACATACGAATGAGTTACTTTATGAGTTATTTTACCTTCATATGTTCAAGCATCGTTTCTAATCTTTTTTCTTAATTAAAAACCAGTACTTTACTATACTACGAGTAATTCAGATTAAGATTACATTGTTAGCTACGAATGAGCTGACTATCGAGAAAGCTTTGGAAACAGTTGCGTTAAAATACATGAGGATGAGAATCCTATCGTAGAGAAACGTTCTACCACGTAAAGTTGGTTAACTTTGCTGAAGAAGCAAATAGGAGAATTTAATGATGCGAGATAAGGTAAAACGTCATTTTACGTGTGAAATAAAACTTATACGTTTATAGGTAGACATTTCTAGATAAAACAGCGTCGCAATCGATGCTGTTTGCCAGCCTCACCCTTTAAGTGTCCCTTTTATTAAAGTAAAACCATCAAAAATTGTCTACCACAACGAATTGGGTTTCAAATAGTTACGTTACCTTAGTAATTAATCTGTATTTATATTGAATATTGCAAAAAAAATGGTAAAGAAAACTATTTTTCAACATGATTTATAAAATACGCACTGTAATAGTAATTAGTATAATTTTGAAGTTTCGCGAAAAAAAAGAAGTTACCAATACACTGAATAGCCATACCAAATTGTATATAACACAGGCCGACAAAATTTGTTGACCCTCATTTGTTTAAAAAATATCCAAATATTAATCGCTGTGTTTTGCAGAGAAAAATATCCAAATGCGAATCAGAAAAATGGATCCTGAGCAACATTTTGCATCTCCTCAAAAACATGACGTGTTTTTTTCCTTTTTTTAGGAGTCCTTCTATTAGTGCTAGCAAACGGTTAAAGATACCAGTCCTTTGGGTCCTTTCGTCTGTTCCTTACAGACACTCGTAACATTATTTTAATTTTAAGCGAAAATATAACTAATTGAAGGAAACTACAATTAGCTAATGGATAAGAATAGCCTTGCATGAACGAAAATAATTCTTGTAAAACGACAACATGCGAACCCGAGTAAACCACTCAATTGCTCTGTTTTCTTTCTATATTTTTATTTATATTTTTTTCTAAAACTATCTTAAAGTACATCCTTCCCCTGTAATCCGAATCCGAGGTTCCAAACCTCTCAATTGGCTCTAGTTCGGTTTTTTCGTGAATCGACGGTTATCCTAACCTAAAAGTGCAAAAAAAGCGATTTTGGCCTATATTTGAGGTTATGTTGCATCGCATTTTTTTTTTCTCAAAAAGCTATAAACAACAGCTTAAAGTACAAGCCTTGCTCTTTTAAATGCCGTTGAGTTTGCTCAAATATCTTTTTTTTTTCGTTGAGATATCGCGTTTTGAAATTTTTATGTTTGTGAATTTCTCTATATTTGAAAACCTATTAAGGACCGCATGTACATCAAAGAGTTGATTGGTTTTTTGATTAGGAAACACTGAAAATGTTTGAAATTCAATAACAATGTTTTCTTATGTAAAAAGACTTCCTAGTTCAAAATCCAAGGTCAGATTTTCAAAATTTTCCTCGAAAAATTTTCGTGGAAAATTGGATTATATTAATTGGACTTTTAAAACTATTTAAAAAATTTAGTGTTATCCGAAGCACATAATATGTAGTTATCTACAAGTAGTAAATATCTTTAGAAAGCTCTCGCCACAGAGAATCTAACTATTGAACCTTTAATTTTTAATATCCACGTTTATTCTATCAACATGATTGTTCCACCATCTTTCAATTTTTTTTTGAAAACTTCCGTAGATTTGAAAACCAATTTACTGGTAAGATTTAATTTTACGTAATTCACCCACCTCTAATTTCTGTGCCAATTTTAAAAGCTAATTTATCACCGAAAGATCATAACACAAAATATAACTGACATATTGACGTAAATTCTCCGGAGTGTCCATTAATACACGCATTTAGAAAAGAGCAAGCATGACAGGGGCGCGGCGGCGAAAATGAGTATTTCAGAGTCGTAATCTGTCCGCGCGCCCTCTATAATGATACATTGCAAATTGGGAATTAAAGGTAAACATTCGTTTTCCAGGTCGACCTTCGTCATCTGGACGAGATGAAAGGCTCCAACGTGGTGGAGATCGGCATCGATTTGACAGAGTTCTACACTTCCGTTGAATGGGATATATTAGAAGTTCCTGCCGTCAGGTAACAACAGAGATTTTTACATTTTATTTTATCTGCTTCGGGGTCCATTTGTCCGCGTCACGTCCTATTTCAGTTGGGCGAGTAAATCCTATGAGGGATCGGGCCGCATTAAGACTACAGGTATTACCTTTGGCGCTTCCAGAGTGAAAAGCTGAAATTTAAATTCGCTTTTCGTTCCTCGTCCGCCGCAAGATTAATACCAACTCAAGATTCGCTTACAGTTTCGACAAATTTGTCGCAACGTAATAAATAACCACTTACAAAAATGGTCTCGTCTTATATTATTATTACTATCATCATCATTATGTAATGCGCAATAATTGTACTGTTGTTTTCCAATGCTTGTGCATTTTAAAGTGTCTTACAGGTACTTCGATATACGGAAATGGAAACGTCACAGCAAAGTAGAAGGCAAACCCTTAGAAACCAAAACAAAAATTGTATTCCAATTTATTGCAGCATTTGCTTAAAATTAAATTCTGTGCAATTTTTTGAAATTCAGTTTTTAACTAACTTTACTTTTCATTTTTGTTTAAATTCCTCGCCATACCATTGATCACAACACATCACTCAATAAGTTCGTAGGATGATTAATCAAACAATAAAATTTAGTCAAAGTTTTACTTTATTTATCAACATAGTCACCTTCAAGAGTGATACATTAATTCCAATGCTTCTCTAACATTTATATGCCTTTCTTATAGAACGATTTGTACAACCCTTCAAAATGCGCTTCATTTTCGGCTATCATCTTATCATTGGAGTCATATATCTTTCCGGCGAGCATTTTTTTGAGATTTGCAAACAAGTGATAGTCGCTGGGGGCTAAATCTGGAGAATATGGTGGATGCGGAAGCAATTTGAAGTGCAATTCGTGTAATTTTCCTATTGTTGCGATCGACTTGTGACACGGTGCATTGTCTTGTTGAAAGAGCACTTTCCTTCTTCGTTTAGAGTCGTTTTTTTCGCGATTTTGTCCTTCAAACGCACTAATAACATTCACTCTTTCCTTTTTCAAGAGAGTCGATGAATATTATACCATGGGTATCCCAAAATACGGAAGCCATAACCTTCCCAGCCGACTTTTGTGTTCTTGGTCGCTTTGGACGGCTTTTCACCGGCCGCTGTTCACTCAGCTGACTGCCGATTTGACTCTGGAGTGTAGCGATGGATCCATGTTTCGTCCATTGTAACATATCACATGAGAAATTCATTTTTTATTTCGCCTAAATACTCCAAACAGCGCTCTGAATCATTAACACTTTTTTTTTGGCCAACAGTGAGTATACGCGGTACCCACTTCGAACAGAGTCTTCTCCTAGACAAATGTTCGTGCAAAATAGTAAATACACTGCCTTCTGATATCTTTAAGGTGTCAGATGTCTCACGCAACTTCACTTTACGGTCTTCCAAAACGATTTTGTGCACTTTTTTTATGTTTTCTGGAACAACTGCCGAATTTGGGCGACCGGAGATCAGAGTCCGAATTACACTTGTCAAGCCATATCTCTGATAACACACGAAGTTCAGATTTTTTCAGTGTTTTGAAAATTACAAAATTAGCGTCATTAATAATATATAAAAATCATAGAATTCGTCAAGTGGCAATATTATGCACAGAGAAGTTGTGAATGCAATTTCAGATCTTGTGTTTAATGTTTTCTTCACCCCGATGCTCCACTTCATAATATAATGTACTTTATTAAAACGTTTCACAGCTAATTGCTGAGAATTGCATTGAGCTAGTTTTACCACCTTTAAACGCGGTTAAAAGTCGCTGATGAGGTCGAATTGAACTTTTGAAGAAAACTTCTCTATCACCAGCGCCCAGTTCCTTTCTCGACCGTGTCCACTAAACCGGCATTAATTCCAATTTTACGAAGGAACTACAAAATTTATGTGCCCAATAAAATGCGATAGTGCCTGTCTAGTGAGTTTACCGGCTTTGATGTCATTTAAATGGAATGGCATTTTAAAAAGGGATATTATGTTATATTTAAAAGGTATACACATATATTTTACGTGTCAGACTTCATGATTTTGTTTTCCTTTTCAAAATTCCCTCGGTATCGTCACCACCGAAGAAAAGTTACTAAAAGTAACTCAAAAAAACACGTTTTTTTTTGAGTTACATAATTAAAAAAGATTTCAAATCACTTAGAGTTTCCAGTTTTACGTCAGAGTGCAGATGTGTCGATTTTTTTTCTATAAAAAACTGGGACTGTGGAAACTTAAATCATATCACACCTTCAGTTGCGTCTGTTATTTCAGAATATGAGGATGGTACTCAACATAATTTAGTAATAACAAAGTTTTGCTCTCAAAAAATTAACATTACTGTAATTACAAATAATAGGCCAGTATAAATTTTAAAACATGGGTAATTTTTTATTGCAATTTACTGAAAATAACCTTTTTTTAGACACTATACAAAAGTTCTGCCACTAGGTAATATGCAAATAGAGAAAATATTATGAAATACTAATGTTTTGAAAATATGTTAAACATTTACTTAATATTCTTTCTGGTATATATTAATTTAAGGGGGAAACCCCTTTACAATTTTCAAAAAATTCAAAAGTACAATCTATCGAGAGTATACTAGAAAGAGGAAAAATTTAAATATTGAATATTTACGGAGTTATCGCACATATTCGAGAGCGCCGGGGCTCTACCTCATACCACATACCGTAAACTAGCGAGTAAGGTAGCCGGAATAACGCTTGGGGTGGAGTAACATTTCTTTCATAATACCTTTTGTGAAGAAAATAAGCTCTGCGAGGAGGCTGAAGTTTTATTATATACACCTGGAATCGCTGATTGATCGGTAAGTCAATAAAACTAATAGTTTTAACGTAGGAAAGTAACCAAATATGAATACTATTTTTTTTATGATATAAAACAAAAATTAATATTGAAAAATTAAAACCTGTATAATTTTTACTAGGTAATTACCCTTTTTTTATTAAATATCGACATAAACAATAACTTAGTATGTGTACTATATGAAATACGTAAAATTTTTACAAAAATAACTAATCTCTAATAAATATTAAAAAATATTATTTACTACAATAATTATTAAATATTCAAAATATAGTAATTTGTTGAAAACATCACTCTACCCAAAAATTCATACTTTCTCCTTTTCCTCGGAAAATACTCTTTGTTAAATATACACTTTTATATTTTCTTATCCGCCTCTTCTTTCCTTTTTTTTTTTTTATCTTTTTTTCATTTTTTCTTCTAAGATAGACTATCCATTTGATCATTTTTTCACCTTTATTTTTCCAATTCAATTATTTTACATATAAAATAAAATACGAAATACTATTTTTATCTTTTGTTTCAGAGGCGACAAAAAATTCAGAGTCATTAATAGTTGTGGGTTATCTTTTTTCTTGAGATTATCGAC
This sequence comes from Aromia moschata, assembly GCA_029963805.1. Lineage (NCBI taxonomy): Eukaryota > Metazoa > Arthropoda > Insecta > Coleoptera > Cerambycidae > Aromia > Aromia moschata. The sequence goes on along the minus strand of JAPWTK010000242.1, from coordinate 405,835 downwards.
TTTTCCTTACTGGAACTTTGAACGAGATTATCTCGGAATTTATTTTGAAAAACTGTACTTAAAAAGTTATTGAATTATTTCACTAACTATTTGAAGTTAGTGAATTATAACTTAAAAGTTATTAATATCACAATCGGAGAAAACAGGAAGTGAAATTTTACCCAAGCGTGTAACCTGCTCCTTCGCCATATTTGTAATTACTACTGTTTCACTCTTTCTAACTTAACCGTTACTGTTTGATATTAAATGCTTGTCAAATAGCATTAGAGCCGGTTTTTTTAATGAAATATGTCTACTGATTATGTCAAGACCGAATTTTTCTTTTTTTTAAGAAAGCGATTTGATTTTTCATAGTGTCCTCGTATTGTGATAGAACTGCGATATGGCGTTCCAGTTTAATACTTACAGAGCTCCTTTTGGGAAATAACTAGTACTTAAAGAGTTTTGTACAACGCCTCGTTATCCTCAGCCCGTCTGTCTATTTCAGGAACGAAAAGTTCTACACGTGCTGTGATGAACCGTACCTCGACATAACATTCAACATAACGATGAGGCGTAAGACGCTGTTTTACACCGTCAACCTCATCATACCCTGTATGGGGATCTCCTTCCTCACCGTACTTGTGTTCTACCTACCCTCTGATAGCGGCGAAAAAGTAAGTCCCGTTGCTTTGTGTATATTTTTTTTATCAAGAAGCGTTAACTTGTTATTGAATAGGAACAATTCAACTAGCTACATGAATAGTACGGAACAATTAAAATAATTTTTTGCACACAAACATATTATTATAACCTTTAGTAGGTATATAATAGGAGATAATATGGCTTGATTTATCTTTATGAATTTTGTTTCGTAATTCGTTTCACTCCAAGTTTTTCCATATGATCGACATTTCGTTTATATTTTGACATACTACTGGAGTTTGACATAGAAAAAACTTCTTATATAGAAGTGTCACTAAAATACTGAAAAAAAATTGATGAGCTTAAAAGATAATAAAGAAATTGTCCAAAATTTAAACCATTTCTCACAGTTCATTTCCCACACCTGTACATTTTATTTTAAATGGGGAATCGTCAACATCAAAATGAACGCAGTTGACTGCTAACGCTTCTATTTTAAAGTAATCATTGAAAATAATTTTTTGATTTGTCAAATCGTAAATATCGAATTATTTAAAGAAGTAAAACAAACTGCTTTAAATCAAATATATTTAAAAGCAAAATTTTAAAAATAAACAAAGTATTCAATGTGTATCAAATAAATAATGCATCATCGTTTTTTTAAATATAGTTATGTATATAAAAATAAATGCTTGTAGTAAATTTATTTCCACATTTTTTATAAAACATGTGCAGTCGTAGAAAAATATAGTGTGCAACATGTGCAAAAATGCAATTTCTGCACTTGTTGCACAATATACTATTTCAATATTTCCCAATATTTTTCAAGCGTAAAATGATCCATTTCTTACAGCGGAGGTTAGACATCACATATATGTCAAATGTCAAGCGCGTCAGTGTCGGCAATGTAGAAATAACACTCAGTTTAAAAAGAAACCAATAGATGGCCCACCCTTTATATGTACAGTGGCGGCAGCCTAATGCGTACATAGCCGAATGAAAGGCAATTGATAATTTAACTTCTTTGTAAGTAGAGTAAACATGAGGTGAGAACCAATTGCGATCCAATCGCTAGCGCAGGCGTGTGAAAGGCATCCGGTTTGTCGGATATTGTCGGATATTTATCACATTGATGAAAAAGTTCAAATAAATAAATGGCAGATGGTATGAGCGCGGCCGCCGACAACCGCGGAGATCCGCGACGGGGCAAGGAGAGTGCATTAGTGGGTGGAGCTTAGAGTGAACCATTGATCCGTTCGTTCTGCCTTCGTTCGCTGCGTGCTATCGCTGTTATATCAACATAATATATCTATTAGATATTTTAAAATTGTTTCACAGCTGTTTAAAGTAATATTAACTGTTTAAAATAATTTCACAGTAGTTGGGTTGAAAAAAAGATAACAGTAAACTTTATTATACGGTACGCAATAATTGACCGTACATCAATCCATTTTGTAAATATAGGGTTTTTATAAAGACTTATTAGATGCAGAGTTAAGAGTTACACTTAGTTAAAGTTGCTCTTTACATTTCCGCTAACACCCCCTCTTATACAACCAACCCCCCCCCCCGGCCTAAGTAAATTCGCCTAACTATGACATAAAAATGTATCATTTAATATGTATTTAATATCCACCTATGTACGCATTAAGGTGCCGCTTACTGTATAGGCATACAGTGTTTTTAAAAATGTTTCTTGAATGTAAAGTGTCGTTTTAAAAGTAAACAAACACCGCAGGTGGAATCGACCAAGAAGCGTTTTCGTTGTCTTTAAATATTTTAATTTTCCTGGAAAACGTAAGGTCGAAAAGCCATAACCGTCCATATCCATTTCCAGTGATATATGTATATTTGATGGATTCGCGGAAATAAATTTTTCATGTGTACGAGTTTGTCATTGATTTATTATTGCAGAAGTAGACATAAAAATGCTTTATTGATGTTTATTACGGAATAATTAATATGAACTACAATGAGAAGTTCCTGTGAATTATTTAGAATGCACATTGAGGCATATGTATGTATGTACATGAACATACATACATATATACATATGCATATGCAAATACTTATATACAATTCACTGTGTGTTAGACCAAAATCAATATTGACGATATGGTTATTTTATTCAATTAACAAAAGTAAAACCAAACACGACAATTTTTTAAAAGCCATTACAACAAACACTGCCTAAGAAATCTTTATTTCTTAGGCAGAGTTTTTTTTTCAGTTTTTTTCCATATTTAACCATACTGAATTACTAAAACCCTGAATTTGTATTTTTTAAAAATGTTAAATTTGGATATTTTGGAGATGGATCTTTATGACCTTTTTACTCTTTATGAGCTATATGACCTTTATGACCTGATAGACCTCTGTGACCTATATGGCCTTTATGACTAATATAATCTTAACGGCCGATATGTACTTTATGACCTCTTTATTTCTTAATCAATATCACGTTCATCATATGGTATTTACTCAAAGTTTGTGAGTAAAAGTACGAGGTGTGGCTATTAAATAACTGAACTACTGTCATAATACTTTTTATTCGTTACCAATTACAGTAGCAACTTTTTCGTCTTCAATGTACTCCCCTTGGCGATCTCTACACCGCTCCATACGACTTTTCCATTGTTGAAGCCAGTGCTGGAAGTCCCCTTCAGTCAGCTGGTTCAGAACCTCCGTCACTTTTGCTTTAACCGCTTCCACACTTTCGAATCTTGTCCCCTTCAGTGTCACCGTGTCAAGCCTTGATCAGTGTCAATGCTGTTTAGAATGTCAGCGCCAATGTTCATTCCTGATTCCTTTTGCTCGGAAGTGAGGAGTTTTGGCACCATTTTTGCGCAAGTTGAACGATTCATGTAAAATCTGGCGAACACATTCTTTGTCGATTCCTGTTATTTCAGCAAGCCCTCGGATGCTTAGCCGCCGATCCTCGAGGATTGATTTACCAATTTTTTTCAATGTTTTCGACCGTTTTTTGACGTTGAAGGCCGTCCAGGGCGCAGATCGTCTTCGGTCGTTTCACGTCCCTCTTTAAACCGTTTAAACCATTCAAAAACTTGTGTGCGGGATAAACATTCATTCCCGTACACTTCTTTTAACACTGCATGAGCTTCTGTAAAAAATTTCCCCAGTTTAACAAGAAACTTGAAATTTACCCGTTGCTGCATCTGAACACTTAACATTTTTTCCACGCGTCACTGGTGCGTAGACTAATTCAAAAGACTGCTACACTCAAACTGAGCGACCCACTGGCTTGTCCAGCGACCTCAGGGCGGAGAAAGTATTACCAGACATAGTACTGTTCAAACTTGTCGCGACACGCTCGCAGCGCGCTGGTAGCAGCATAAGTTCGGTTATTTAATCGCTACACCTCGTATATTGGGTAAACAAAAAGGTTTTAATTGATTTAATTGAACTTGAAGAACATATCGCTTACTTTGAACAGCATAGAATATGTTTCTGATGAAAACCATAGACGTGATTCCATTCTCTAATCAATACATGTATGCCATACCAAAAATTTTTGTAATTGAAATTTGAAAAAAAATTGTTGTGATGCTATTTTGTGACCGATTAGTTAACTGAGAGCTGCATACGTTCACAATATGGCAACTGCGCCATTTGATTGTTACAGGTGAGTTTATCCATTTCCATTTTGCTGTCGCTCACAGTGTTCTTCCTTCTGTTGGCCGAGATCATCCCGCCCACATCACTTGTGGTGCCATTGCTCGGCAAATTTGTGTTATTTACAATGATTTTAGACACATTTAGGTAAGTATCTTAAAAATGAAGCAAAAGTAAAACCACTTGACCACTGCCCACTAAAATAATTTACGGGATATCGTTTAGGTTCAGATGATTTTCAAATAAGTGTCTAATACTTATATATTTATGTATAGATATTTTTATAGATTATATATATTTATAGATGTACTAATTATATCTAATAGATTATAACAAAATTTGTTTGATCCTCCTGGATCATTTTTTCGACATTAAAGCTACTACTTTTATTATTATTTTGAAATCTGCATTACATGCCCTAACTTTGACAGTTGTAGATTCCTTGTAGTACATTTTTTTTGTAAAAGAGTGAATAATCAAATAGTTGGGAGATGATAATAACCTAAACTTTAAAAATGAATGGATTATTTTTTCTACCTTATATTTTTTTATGTTATTGGAAGTACCGTGACTGTGGTAAAATGCTATAGTGTTTTCAAATGGCCTGTTTTTTAGCCCAATATAACAAAAAAAAAAACTGTAACAATGGGTCTTTATTTGAACGCGCGGCACAAAAATATTGGCTTAGGGAAGCGAATTTTCATCAATTTTACAAAAGTAAATCTATACCACGAGAACCAAAACACTTCTTCTAATTTTTTTCTGACATGTTCAGTCAGGACTTGGTAAATGATCCGCTTTCGGCTTGACGTTGCTTTTTCAGTCAAATAGGCAGGGAGCTAAAATCATCAAAAAGTGTTCTTGAAACATATAGGGCTAGTATTTTTTTTGCGTAGAACACAATGCGCGTCGTCCGTAGAACTGAAACCGTCCGCTAATTTTTTAAATTAACCACTTGTGAATAATGTGTTCCTTGGCATATTTTATATAGCATATATATGCACTTAAGAAGTTGTAGCCTATTCAATTTCTAAAATTTTAAGCCCAACCCGAAGTCTCCAAGTGCTATTGTTAACTTGCAAATGACTGCTGCAGTTGAAAAAGTGCTTTTTTGACTCTCATTTTTTTTAAATACGCGTCTTGAAACGTACTTTCAAGATATTATTCTCACAATTTCGAGAATTTCGAAACGGCAACGCTAAAACAATATATATGTACGTCGCGTCGAAAAAGGTAGTCGCGTAGAAAACGTTATAAAACTGTAAAACAAAAAAAAACGTAAGATCGTTAGTTACTCGAAAAGTTATTGACGGATGGAGCTGATTTTATTTTTGTAACTTCATACTACAAATAGCAGTCCCTCCAAGAATTTCATGATCATCGTCGCCCTACTTTCGAAGTAAAAAAAATAATGAAAAAAAGCACTTTTTCAACTTCAGCAGTTATTTGCAAGTTAACAATAGCACTTGGAGACTTCGGGTTGGGCTTAAAATTTTGGAAGTTCAATAGGTTACAACTTCTTATAAGCATATGCTATATAAAATATGCCAAGGAACGGAGAAAATGTGAAAAAAAGAGTTTTTTTCTTCACAAATTGTTAAATTAAAAAATTAGCGGACGGTTTTAGCTCCACGGACCCTGCGCATTGTGTTCTACGAAAAAAAATACATATGAGACCGTCAAAACTAGCCCTATATGTTTCAAGAACACCTACTGGACTATTTGGGACATCCTCTGGTAGTACAAGAAGAAAGTAATATTTGATTTCTACACTTTATTATAATGACACTAGGTACATACATGGACCACCATGTACGTACCTATTGTCATTCTGTTCTTTGTTAGTGTCATTTATTCTTTGTTTGTATTAATTTAAATGTCAAATTTACATGGCATTCTTTAGCAAAAGTAATGTTTCTGTTTTAAAACTGCATGACTTTTATTAGAGGTGACGAGTGAAACATAATAAATAATTTGTGTTGCTTATTTTTTTTTTCAAAAATTGCAAAATTTTGTGACCGAATAGAGAAAAAATATGCTTTTTTCATAACGAAAAAAAGTATGGGTGCCATTTAAAAAAAAATTGGTTGCCATAAGAACAAAACAAAAGATATAAACAAACTAAAAAACTTAAAACACACATGGTATTGAACAAAATAACTTTTGTATTGAACTTTTTTTTTAACTTTGCAAATAACAGTTAAAGTTAAAGCCATTATTTGATACTCTTGTACCACCCGGTGTATAACTTCTTCCACCAAACAGTTTTTCCACTTCTTATTTCTTTTAGTGCCGCACTTTTTTAATTCCGCTTCCCTTTCAGTATATGCGTTACAGTGGTGGTCCTGAACGTCCACTTCCGCTCTCCTCAGACGCACGTCATGGCGCCGTGGGTGCGACGCGTTTTTATCCATATTCTTCCAAGGCTCTTGGTGATGCGGCGGCCTCATTATCATTTAGATAGGCGAAGGTAAGCGGATACGCTAAAGCCTTTTATTTATTTAGGTTCCTTTTTATTTTCGCGCAATATCTCCATAACTAAGGCACGTACGATTGCTTCCGGATACGGCTGCGAATATGAAATGTGTATATCTAATGAAACGCCGACATGCCGGGGCTTATAAATTATACAGTGTGAGCCAAACACTTTCGGTTGCCCCATACGTGGATACTCACTCCTCCTGTAGACAATTGAGAAGGTTTTAAAAAAATTGAAAACGTTTGATTCCAAATGGTCGTACTATTTGGAATCATACCCATTTGTCAAATAAGTTTCATAACCTGTCACTTTTTTTATCGCCACTACTTACTTTCGAAATCAATTCAGATCAATTTCGTCATGCAAATAAACAATTAATTAGGTAATGACAGTCTTGCACAATATGCATTACAATGTTCGAGAAATACTTGAATAGATTGCGATATAAATGAATTTTTCTTGTAAAATATTACCTGCATTAAGATTTTCACAAGAAAAATACAGAACTAATTTGATATTAGTTAATAGTTGAAGGTATAAAGGTTGCCACGGTGTAAGAAAAAATAGGGGATACCATTAAAAAAATGTCAAGAATAAATATCGAGAATGAGCTATATTTCATTTCCAAGTTCTACTTTGCCATTTTTTGCTAGAAAATATGTTTATCAATGTAAATCGATGTTTACGAAAAATAATTTATATACAGAAACAAATTTTATGCAGAATACAATGACGTACAATATGTAGTGTTCCATTTACATATTTGAAGTTCGTCGCACATCTGATAAAACCGGAAGTGTTATTCAAACGTGTACCATATCAAAACATGTCCTTTTGTGTCCAGTAGATACGCTTCAAGTTTCAATCTTGTAGATAAAAAAAAACAGACTACAAACTGATTCATGTTTTCATTGACACCCGGTACATTCAAACTTGAGCTGACTCGTTTCACAATAAAATAAATTGATATGCACCCCTTGAGAGTTTGGGATATACATACATAATATACCATAAATATTTTGAAACACTTGAAGTAATTATTTTGTGACGTTTGAATAATAATATATGAATCAAAAAACAAATGCTCATTATCTTGTTCAATATTTTCTAAATAAATGAGTACGTAAACACTGCTAAATCTTATTTGGTTTTCGTAATCAACGTCGTGTAAATTTGCGAGCTTTGACAGTACAAAAGAGAATTCTCTGTTGATTTGCTTTTTGCCTGTTTGTTGCGTTTTTTGCTTCTCTCTTAATTTGGTCGCAGAAAAAAAATATCAAGACGCAGTTTTTATCAATTTATTTGTAAACAGAAACAAAACATCTCGTTAAGAGTTTAGACACGATTTTACGAAATATTACGTCAATCATGCACTCGTACAATGTGTGAAATAGTTCATTGAATTAACTTGTTTACACAGAACGATTTTCACAAAACGAACTATCGGTATTGATATCGGTCAAAGTAGTTTCTTCAGTGGTTTATTTAGTTTGTTAAAAAAATGTAGCTTTAAACTTATATACACGTATTATACTACAACGTAAATAATCAGCAGGTGCAGAGCTTACTCAGTTTTAGTTTGAACTGGATGGGAGTTAACATAGAGTATGAGACAAGCTCGATTGCATTATTAAAAGTGTAGAAATAAGTTTACGCCGTTTGAAAAAAGTTGGCGCCACTAGTAAGGTATGGTTAAAATTGTCAGATGTAAACGTCATTATCGTAAGGTTGGACATCAGGCAACAACATAACCTTAAAATATTAGTGATTTTTTACCAGTATAATATATCCTTTTGTGTGCGAAAATGTCGAGTTTTGAGCTGAATAAGCGTCATTTGCGGGAACTTTTGATTTACTTCTTCACTTTGACGAAATCTGCAGCTGAGGCGTATCGATTGCTTGTAGAAGTAAATGAGGCTGCTTTAAGTGAGAGAAGTTGTGAGTAGTTTCAAAAGTTTAAGAACGGTGAATTTAACATCGAAAACAAAGAACGTAACGGAAGGCCGAGGTGTACGAAGACGCGGAATTGGAAGCATTATTGGATCAAGATTCGTGCCAAACGCAAGAAGAACTTGCACTTACATTAATAGGAGTGACTCAACAAGCAATTTCACATCGGTGAAATCATTGGAAATGATTCAAAAACAATTGGGTTCCATATGAACTGACGCCGAGAAATGTTGAACGCGGATTTTTCACATGTGAAATGCTGTTTGCCAGGCACAAACGAAAGGGTTTTCTGCACCGTATAGTCACTGGTGATGAAAAATGGATCCACTATGATAACCCAAAACGGAAGACATCATGGGGACCACCTGGCCATGCTTTAACATCTTCAGATAAGCCAAATATTCATGGAAAAAAACTTATTGTGTATTAGGTGGGATCAGCTTGGTGTCGTGTATTATGAGTTGCTCAAACCGAACGAAACCATTACTGGAGCTGTCTACCGAACCCAATTGATGAGATTGAGTCGAGCACTCAAGGAAAACCGCGCCCACTACTACTCCAGACACGACAAAGTTCTTCATTCTTCTGAATGACAATGCTCGTCCACATGTTGCGGCGCCGGTCAAAACCTATTTGGAAACACTCAATTTGGAAGTTTTACCCTACCCGCCGTATTCACTAGACATTGCTCCTTCTGATTTCCACGTGTGAGCAAAAATTTGGTCGATTCGTGGATAGCCTCAAAAGATGAACCATTCTTCCGACGCGGTATCCGTATGCTACCAGAAATATATAGGTACTTTTTCCCATCTTTGACAAGCGATGGACAACATTTCGAATAGAACATTAGGTATCGTGCTTGCACAATAAATTTCCATTTTCTTATTAAAAACGGCGGAAACCCATTTGTATACCTTGACTTCTTTTTTCTGACTCAGGAAGTATATTTATTCAGTAGGCAGAAATAGCCTCGTGGTTCACGATTTGTTTTGTTTTTAAGTAAAATTTGCATCGCTAATTAGTATTTGATATGCAATGAATTATTGATTTATACAAAAAATGTCCCCATTTTTGCAAACTCAATTACTACGGCTCTGTTTTTCATGAACTGAAACACTTGGCACAATACATTACATTATTTTCTTTTTAAATTACAACCATTTGCATGCAAAAGGATATATTTTGCGCAGGTTGCGCCAGTAATTATATCCAGCTTAAAACGAGGGGGCACTTAAGGCTATAAAAAAAGAGCGTTTACTGCTTATCTTCACATTTGAATAATTTTCCAGTATGACTTCGGGCCATCGCGTCATGGTGAGAACCTGCAACGGTTTAGAATTAAGAGACGCCGGCCTGTTCTCGGATTCCGGGGACTTAGGGGATGACCCTTCCGGCCTTTTTCCAAGTGCCAGTTCAAGAGACGAACTAACACCAAGGTAAATTTTGCGCTTTAAACGTTATATTAGTCTTTCTCGGCTCCGAGGCTTTGTAGCGTTCTGCGTGTCACAGAAGGACGTTTTTGAGTAGTCAATTATGGGAAGGACCCGTTTGGGGTCCTGTTTATTTCTTTTTTTATGCTGTATTTATCTTTGCTTTTTTGCTTACCCAGTAAGGGCCGGCCTAGGAAATACTTGTGTACTACTTCCCACCCAACAAGGGAATCGAAATGAAATATAAATGAGGTGAAATAGAAATAAATTTACGTCAAATACATATATTTAAAATACAAAACAGTAATTTGCTTGTTGACAACGGAATAAGGGATTTAAAGATAAGCTATTTAACTTTCTTTAAGGGCATGAAATTGGCTTCTTTTGATACAACCATCGCTTTGAAGATTCATCCCCATGGCCTGCTATGATTTCTTTTCATACGCCCGAAATTTAATGTTACTATTTCTGTTCTGATTCTGAATGTCTTCTTTGATATAAATAAAAGGTATTTCACACAAAAGTAAATTCAAAAGAGTAAAGGCAAAATTGAAGCCTGGAAGTGTTGGTGCTCCCATAACAAAACTTCTTCCTCGTAGGGAATTGGAAGCGGGAGCCTTACGGTCGTGCAGCATCCACGGCACCACCCCACCTCCAGGTGTTGGATTTCACTTAGGAGACGAGATCAATGGGGGACACCTAGAGGAACACCTAGAGGACCTCCTCTGCAAGGAGTCCCACCCTTGGCACCATTGTCCGGAAGTTCACAAAGCCATCGACGGCGTGAGATTCATCGCGGACCACACTAGGAGAGAGGAGGAATCTACGAGGGTAAGTACTTCATAATTGCATTTCAGTGTACGAGGTGTGGCTATTAAATAATCGAACTGCTGTCATAACACTTTTTATTCGTTGCCAATTACAGTAGCAACTTTTTCACCTTCAATGTACTCCCCTTGGCGATCTCTGCACCGCTCCATACGACTTTTCCATTGTCGAAAGCAGTGCTGGAAGTCCGCTTCTGTCAGCTGGTTCAGAACCTCCGTCGCATTTGTTTTAACCGCTTCCACGCTTTGTTCCGGGATCGTAAGCATAAAACCACGATTCATCACAAGTAATCACCGTGTCTAACAAGTCTGGATCAGTGTCAATGTTGTTTAGAATGTCAGCGCAAATGTTCATTCTCGATTCCTTTTGCTCGGGAGTGAGGAGTTTTGGCACCATTTTTTTCGCAAACTTTGCGCATGTTGAACGATTCATGCAAAATCTGGCGAACACATTCTTTGTCGATTCCTGTTATTTCAGCAGCTTAGACGACAATCATTTAGAGCTTAGACGACAATCTTCACAGATTAATTCACCATTTTTTTTCAATGTTTTCGTCCGTTTTTGACGTTGAGAGCCGTCCGAGGCACGGATCGTCTTCGGTCGTTTCAGTCCTCCTCTTTAAACCGTTTAAACCATTCAAAAACTTGTGTGCGAGATAAACATTAATTCCCGTACACTTCTTTTACCATTGCAAAAGCTTCTGTAAAAGTTTTCTCCAGTTTAACAAGTTAACATTTAACACACTTAACATTTCCTCGATGCGTCACTGGTGCGTAGACTAATTCAAACGACTGCTACAGTCAAACTGAGCAACCCACTTTCTTGTCCAGCGAGCTCAGAGTGGGGAAAGTATCACCAGACACACAGAAAGTATCGGAGCGCGCTGGTAGTAGCGTCTGTTCGGTTATTTAATAGCCACACCTCGTATAGCAATGTTTATCAACGTTTAGTATTACATTCCAAAAAAAGTTCTTTAACGGCGCTGTTATATAATATGTATATATATTCGGGAGTATTTTTTATCGCATTTGCAGAAGGCACATTATACAAAGCTTTCAAATTGTTTCACGGTTGTGAGATAAATTACGTTGAAATATCTTTTTATGAGACCACTTTAAGTTCTTAATTTTAAATGACATTTTTGAAAATAGTGGATTACTGACTACAGATTCGGAGTAAAATTGAGACTATAATAAATTCTATTTGCAGTCTTCCGAAAAAATAAATTTATTAATTATTAAATATCATAACATCATTAAATAAAGGATCTTTCGAACTTTTTGTATAGGTTAAAATATTATTTATGAGTTCGAATACTACAATACTAAACTCAATTACAAAAACTGCTGATTACACGATTTTCCCATATGGCAGCAACATACATGTTGACATCTGAAATATGAACGTTTCTAAAGTACATACAATGTGTCCCCCGATTGATGTACCGATGAGTGAAAAAATATATATGTACGAGGCGCGTTCATAAACTTAGGGCTGTTTGCTTATATATAAATATTGGCGCTTCGAAGCACAGTTTTACTACTGCAGCGCCATCTACTGACTCATTGCGAAGCTACAGCGTCATTTGTTTTGATTCTGAAGTCGTATTGTTGTCCGTGAATGCAAAGAACAATGGCCGCGAAAATCGTTGATCCCGCCAACTGTGAAGTGCGTTCTGTGATTCGTTTCTTATGTGCAAAAGGATCGTCGGCTGCTGAAATTCATCGGGAGTTATGCCTGGTTTACGGACCTACAGTTAGAAGGAAAGGTTAGACAATGGTGCCGTGATTTTAAAAATGGCCGAACAAATGTCCATGACGAAGAGCGGAGTGGCAGGCCCAGTATCCAGACCGACGAAATCGTTTCACAAGTGGACCAAACACTGCGATCTGATCGTCGATTGACGATTAGTGGCCTGGCTAACAAATTTCCTCAACTTGGACGCACTACTGTTTACAATATTGTCATAGAAAACCTCGCATACCGCAAATTGTGTGCGAGGTGGGTACCAAAAATGCTCACCGACCACCACAAAGAGCAAAGAATGTCTAGTGGACGAAAGTTTTTGGCCCGTTATCAACAAGATGGAGATGATTTGTTTTCTCACATTGTTACTGGGGACGAGACGTGGGTATCCTACGCCAACCCAGAAACAAAACTGCAATCGATGCAGTGGCGACACTCATCTTCACCAAAACCGAAAAAGGTTAAGCAAACTCAGTACACAAGTCGAAAATTGATGGCTACAGTTTTTTGGGACAAAGACGGTGTTCTTTTGGTTGATTTCATGGAACGTGGGACAACAATTACAGCTGACGTGTACTGCGAAACGCTCAAAAAATTGAGACGTGCGATCCAAAACAAACGCCGCGGGAAACTGTCATCTGGCATAATCCTCCTCCACGATAACGCGCGTCCTCACACTGCTGCCAAAACCAATGAGAAAATTCAAGATTTTCGTTGGGAACTTTTTGACCACCCACCGTACAGTCCCGACCTTGCACCTAGCGACTACTTCCTCTTCTTGCATTTTAAACAGTGGCTCGGTGGACAACGTTTTGAAACCGAAGAGGGACTCAAAAACGCCGTTGTCAACTGGTTCAACTCTCAGGCGGCAAGCTTCTATGCAGAGGGGTTAAAGAGGCTGGTGCAGCGGTACGAAAAATGCTTAGAAGTGAACGGCGATTATGTAGAGAAGTAAAGTAAGATTGTACCTAACTAAATATGACAATAAAATTTGTTTCTTATGAGTACATTTTTTTCTGTGACCAAACGGCCCTTACTTTATGAACGCGCCTCGTATTTTTTAGTAGAAATTATATCTTATGGGGTTCGGAATTCAACTCGGATTTTTTTTCACTTTTTCACCTATTGGTGCATCGATTCGGGGACACGCTGTATAACCATTTACCGTTTCAGGTGAAGGAGGATTGGAAGTACGTGGCCATGGTGCTGGACAGGCTCTTCCTATGGATATTCACTTTGGCGGTGCTGGTGGGGACAGCAGGCATAATTCTGCAAGCGCCCACGTTGTACGACGACCGTAGACCCATTGACGTCCGTCTCTCTGAGATAGCCTCCACAACTGCAAAGCCTCACATAGCGACTTCGTTGTAGTAGAATTGTAAGCGTAGTATATCTGATAGAACAGTTAATTTAAGTTGGCTCTGAGGGAAGGTACAGTGGGAGTCGGTTTAATTTATGCTTCAATTGTTAGCCTCATTATTTTCTTCAAAAAAATAAAACATTTTAAGAGAAGGTTCTCATTTTCTGACCCAAAAATGACACAATTTTCTCGATTTTTTTTTTCATGGAAGGAAGTAAATAAAGAACTCAACTTATTTGGTGCTTATTTAATAGGTCTTAAAGTATGTTTAATTTTGTTTTCAGTAAAAAATAATAAAATAGTAATTGTTTGTTTATGCCTCAAAAAAAGTATCCAAGTGGGCGCCACTGTAGCGCTTCTAAATATTATCTGAAATCAGAAATTCAAAAAATTTTGTGAAATATATTAGGTACATTTGTTGGATCTTGAAGCTATAAAATAATAAAAAATCGAAAATTGAAAAAAATGGCGGACATGCAAATTTTCGGTAGCGTTTTTCGAGTTTTTTTTTTCGGTCTTCAAAGTATATAAAAACAATAATAAATATTATCATTTTTTAGGTTTATGATCCAATAAATTTCATCTACTTTTAAATAAAAAAAAATAGTGTTATGTTCAGTAATTTTTGGAGATATCGTGGCGCCCAGTTTGAAAAACATGGTTTCTAGAAAAACGCGTTTAAAGTTTCGGTACACGAATTTTTTGATTAAATGACAAAAAATGTACCTTTCGTCTAATTAGCAATTCCAGGCCCGTATATCAATCCTTCCTCGACTTCATACTGCTCCATTTGGGAAGATTTTTCGGATTTTTCATGATCACCCATGGTACGGTCGTAAAGGTGGGAAATTCAAAAATATTACGGAAAACACGCGCTACCGCGTGAATTCCATTTTCGTGTAAAAAGGTGGTTCCACTTTTTTTCGCTATAACTTTATTTAAAAAATAATTTTGTACAAACCGTTTTGGGAATATATTCTTCCGCAGAATATATTCCCAAAACGGTAAATTAGCTATCGAAAAACGCAAAAAAATCGATTTTTTTGGTCGGTTTCGATGAGAACCTCCACTTAAACGTAATCTCTGAACTTGTAAACATTCAGTGAATTTTTTCACAGCATCATTCTTTTGCTCCAAAATACTGGGTACGCTTATGAAGTAAACCAACTGAATGAAATGATAAAAAAGTACTTGACTGTTACAGCACTGATATACAAGCAGATATTTCCTCGGTTTGACCTAAATAAAGCTTTTCTGTTTTTGTATTTCTTTTTGGAAGACCTTATAAGACTATCTACAACATAGAGTGCTTATTATCTGTTCTGAATTTCTACGAAATTTACAACGCAATTTTTTAGTACGGCAAAACAGGGTATCTCGTTTATTTAATGGATGGAGTGATTTAAACTAATTAAAGAAAAGTAGATGTTTACCCAGTTTATCATTTGATATGTGGATTTTCAGATTTTTTTATCACATAAAAACTTCATTACAAAATCACCTAAACACTAAATGTTTTCTTTTGTAAATAATATGCGATTGACATAAAAAATAGACACTTTAGCATTTCAAATCTGGTTATCAGTTTTTTTATTGCATAAAAGATTAATTGCATATCATCATGGATTTTCTGTTTCTTATGTATCTAAATGGTTATCAATTGTTAACAATTTGGGGCCTGATCTCCGTCCAATGTCAACATTAACTTCGACAGTTAACAGTAAATAATAATATACAGTGAGAGCTAAAATAATTTTTCAATTTCAATTTTTTTTTGTAAATCTGAAAAAAGTTGTCTGGATCTGGGGGTCATACGTTTCTTAAGTATTTTTCGACGCTGAATTCGAATATATTTTTAGGTTTGCTCTACCACGTCAGGATTTTGAGATATCGTAACCTAAAAGTGAAAAAAACACGTTTTTTTTGACATGATTGAGGTTATGTAGCTTCGAGAATTTTTTTCTCGAAAAACCATGTGTGGGATCTTAAAGTACAAATCTTCCTCTTTAAAATGCCGCTGAGTTTGCTCAAATATCATTTTTTTCTCCGAGCTTTCGATTTTTGAAAATTGTTCATATCATATCTTTCTCAATGCATTTATTGCAATATCTTGGCAAAAAAAAAGATGTTTGAGGACGGAATTTTAAAGAGGAAGATTTGTACTTTAAGATCTTATACATGGTGTTTCGAGAAAAAAATCTGGAAGCAACATAACCTCAAATATGTCAACAAACCGTGTTTTTTGCACTTTTAGGTTAATATCTCAAAATCAGCGTCGAAAAATATATAACAAACGTATGGTCTGACGCTACATCCATACTACTTTTTTTAGTAAACCTGTGTTATCACTCCCAATGTACCTTCCTTGTTTTTATTTGGTTAGCAAATGATTATAAAAATAGGCCGCCATGCACAACAATTAATTGTATAAAGAAATACAAGGACTTTAATAAGGATGCATATGCATTGTTCTAATTGTTAGTGACTACGGTCTAAGATCTAAGATCAAGAAGAATTTTAAGCAGGTTAAAGCATATTTCCTGCGAAATAAATTGTAAAGAATAATAGCAGTTCTAGCTGTATGGCACATGGTAGGTAGAGAAGAGTTTGTTTAATGTTACTTTTAATTCGTGCAGTCAAGCAACGTTTTTGGACGCAACTCAGCCGGGGAAAACTTGGCAAAAGCGTTGCATATACAGCGTGTATTTCTAATTGGTGACATGGTCTAGAAATATTTATTAGGGACAGATTTTATAATAAACGGTTTTTTTTCCATACCGGTACCTATGTTCATGAATACTCTGTTAATATCTATAGGGTGGGCCATCAGATGGTTTCTTTTTAAAATTGCTATTAAAATTAAATAGTTGAATATTTTTAAACGATTGTTGCTTTATTCGAGAAAGTATGCATTCCCATTATTTATGAAAAACAATTTCAGTTAAATGGCCTCCGCGGCTGTTCATTCTTTTCACCCAATTTTTCACTAAATTTTCGATTTTTTTGTGGCTCTTCTGCACGAATAACTCTATTGATGTTTTCCTTTAGTGCGTCAATTGTTTGTGGATCGTTGGAGTAACAACGGTCCTTAACATGTCCCCATAAAAAATGGTCCAACGGTGTTAAATCGCAGCTGCGCGATGGCCAATTAATGTCTCCAAAGGGCTGATAACACGGTTACTGAATTAAGTGTGCAAAAGATCGATTGTTTCACGGCTTGTGTGACACGTTGCTCCATCCTGCTGGAACCAAAGCTCGTCCAAGTCCAAATCGTCCAATCGCGGCCACAAAAAATCAGTCAACATGTCTCTGTAACGCATTCCGTTTACTGTAACGCTGTTACCATCTTCATTTTGAAAGAAGTACGGACCAATGATGCCACCACTCCAAAACCCACACCAAACAGTCACTCTTGCAGGATGCATTGGCTTCTCTATGACTACGTGTGGATTTTCGGAACCCCAAATCCTACAGTTCTGTTTATTAACATGTCCTCCAAGATGAAAATGAGCTTCGTCCGAAAAAAAGGATTTTTCGGCCGAAAAATCGGCGTCATTTTCAAACTCATTTAAAGCCCACACGGAGAAGCGATAACGAAGTGGATGGTCATTTTCTTTTACCTCTTGAGTAAGTTGCAACTTGTAAACAAATAATCCGAGGTCTTTATGCAATATTCTCCTCAGAGAAGTGCGACTGACATTAAGTTGTTGTGCTTTGTGACGAGTTGAGGTTCTTGGGTTTTCGCGCACACTTTGGGCAACATCAGCAGTTCTTTCAGCTGTGCGCACCGGACGAGCACGTGGATGACTTCTGTTATCCATAAGCGTGCCAGTTTCACGAACTTTCCTAAAGAACTCTCTTACACCAGGCGCTGACGGAGCTTCATTTGGACCAAAAAATTGTTCTGTTTCTGCAACACAGCATTCATCACTTTGGAAATACTTTTTCAATATTTCCCAACGTTGATCAAGCGTAAAACGATCCATTTCTTACAGCGGAGGTTAGACACCACATATATGTCAAATGTCAAGCGCGTCAGTGTCGGCACTGTAGAAATAACACTCAGTTTATAAATAAACCAATAGATGGCCCACCCTTTATATATAAACTACAGTGGCTTACTATAGAGCCACTGTAATATAAACACTATTTATGTATTATAGAATTTAATTAACTCTTCATAATACTTTTTCTTATTTTTATAAAATGTATTAGATAAAAAAGGGAATTAATTGAATTTGAGATTGATTCTCATAACGTCTAAGTCAGGTTTATGTGGATTAAAAAAAATAATAATGTTAAAAACTGTGGTTGCCTTAAAAAAGGGTATATCTAATAAAAGTATTTTCGGGTCTAAAATGGTAACTCTAAAGGTCGCCCTTTTGGAAAAAAAAAAGTATATTTACCAGTCACTGTATTTGCAATGATCGCTTTTAAAAATACGAGGAAATATCCTTATACACAACCATTGCAGAACCCCATCACGGCTGAGTAGTAATTACAGCTCTGTTTGCTTGAATCCTATACATCATTTCATATAATATTGTCTCTACAGTACTGTGTTTACTGTGTACAAGGGAACCAAGAGTATTAAGTAAAATATATTCATAGTTATTTATTTAAATAAATGTACCTTAACATAGTTATTTGTTTTTTGTTGTTAGGACCTGTCCAGCAGAACTACTAAAATTTAGAATGCACTGAAATACCAATGTTTTAGCAAATTTCCTGTATTATATTTTAAGTTCATCAAAATAGCAATTGAATATCGAAGTTACGCAACCAAACAGCAATTTAAATAAAAAACGCTTTACATATGGTTTTTTACTTCTTTTCAGTAACTCTTCCTTCATTTTAGAAAATGTGACGATTCGTTTGTTTTCAAATTATCTATATTTAAAACGTAATCATATGTATCAAAGCTATTAAACGCCTAAATTATTTTGCTAGAAAATGGCGAATGCGCCAATGATAAATAAGTCGTTCCAAAATAGCTTTGTCATTTTTAGAGAGTTTAGTTTCTAAATTACACTTTGGATTTAAATATTTCGATTACCTAATTTTGAATGAAACGTCGACATATATTTTTTAAATCAGAAGAGATATAGGTACATATGTGTTTATCAGTATGAATAATGTTAGGTATCTTATAATCATAGATTCTTGGAAGTCAACTTGGATAGTATTGAATTGAAATAATATAATATCATTATCTGTCTCGTTTTAACGTTTCATCAGATATTGAATTTCGGCACCAAAACATAACAAAGAAAAAGCACTAAAAAGTGAAAAAATCCATTAATCACCACTGAATCTATGTATCAAATTAATATAATTGGTTCCTTTTATACTAGGTATTTCAGTTTTTTTGTAGCAGGACTTTGACGCGTGATTATTAACGCTTATGAAAACATAGGTCGTCAATGGCTTAGTTTTTGAGATACAGGGTATTCAAATTAAATTTTAAGAACATTTTTTTAATTACCTATCGTAAACATTTTTTAAAGTATTGCATTCAAAGTATTTTGGTATGAGAAAACCTCCTATGAATACCGTTTTGCCGTAGTCGCCTTTGAAACTTTGAAAATTTAGTTTGAATTCCCTGTATCTCGAAAATTAAGCCTTGAAAGACCTATGTTTACGTAAGCTTTTTACGTTAATTAAATAAAAGTTCCATTAGGTGTTAAAGTCCTGCTATAAAAAACTGAAACACCCTGTATAAAACTCTCACTCTCGTATCTGCTGGACAAGTAATATCATAATCATTAAAAAATAATGTTAAAAATGCTCACAGTAGAATAATTAAATATGATATAATAAGACCATTGTTTTGACTGTTAAGCTTCCTGAATTTTACCGTTACATTTTACGACTTAACCTTTTAATTTTCGTGTTACGATATTGTATTGTATATATTAGGAAACACTAGATGTCATCGTATAGAAATGCTATACAGATAATTTGGGTGTTACTCTAAGGGTAGATAATTATTAGTTGAGAGTTAACAGTTACCTAATCTTGTTTCTAAAAAAGATTATATCCGCTCGCGGTATAGGGAAATAATTTAATTGTTTCTGTTCAGTTGAGGTTGAATGTGTAATAACATATCTAAACTAATGACGGTATATCAGGAGTTTGGTTTTACACAAATTTTAATGAAACTATTTTCCTAGTTAAATGGAATTGAACTGCTGATATACTTTTGTAAGAAGGTGATCACATGCAGGCTATTCAATAAAATATAAAATATAATTTTTATAACTAAAAATTTAATAAAATCGTTAACTAAGATGATAAAATGTTTATGGATTTAAAAAAGTGTGCTTATTCTGTAGCTTTTTAACTATGTGGATGTTCTTTAGATACCTGATTACGAATAAGTTTTGCACCCAATTTCGTATTTGATTTTCAATTAAAATTATTTTTTATTTGTGACATAAAGAATATTTCGTATATTGTCTATATTTACTCACATATGTTAAAGCAAAATTAAAAAAAAAATAGTGAAAATTCTGTCAAATAAACTAACCTCATTAGTACTAACTTATATCATTCGACAATGGCCCAAAAATGTCACGGCATTCCTTATTTATCGCTAGATGTGATCATCTTTCGTTTTTTAAACGATGCATTACAATAATGAAAAGTTTTATTTACATAAAATTGTATTTATATAATGTTAATGCTGCCGAATAACTTTAAAAACTCTATTAACGCATCGATATAAAACACAGTAATATATAAATAAAGAAATTTCTATATACCCTGTAAACTAACAAATTTATTAATAAACTCGATTTTGATAAAAAAATTTACTTATTTCAACAACTTTTTGATAACCTGCAATAAATAAATAGATCACAAATAATGTAACGCATGCTGTAATTTGTGCATATATCAAGGACGAAAGATAAAACTTGTACCAATGTGTATGGATTATCTACCTACCTGTTTTTATCTAGAAGATGCATTTGAAAATAAAACGTATTGTCGAAAGAAAGGGAAAGCTTTTTTTCAATTTTGTTATGTTTTTATTTTTATGTACAGTCAACAACGAAAGTCATCATTTACTTTTCGAATTGCGTCAATTCTATAATTTTTGTACTAGAGTATTGATTTTTTTTTTGCTTCTGATATAGAGGATTATTTTTCTTGACCAAAAACAAGATTCAAATCTCTACTATTCTTAGCATAGTTTACTTACAACATTCTGTTCATGAAATTTTCATAAAACGGTGAGTTCTAGAGGTCTATTAATCCGTTAATTTATTTTAGAATTGTGTGGCAAACAGGACTTTTTTTCAATTTTTATATTTTTTAGTTCAACTTTAGAAATGTCTAGGAAACATTTTCCCAAAATGGTTAAGTCAGACAGATACTCTGAAGATTTCCCTTTAATAAGAGTCCAATAACTTAACTAAAAAATGATTTAATATACAATTTTACACAATATCTTTTCACACAATTAAGGATATCTTTTCACACAATCGAAATATAACCTTCAACTTGGGCTTACTGGACGCAGTATTTCACAATCTGCAATCCTATCAGTAGTGAAAAAGCAATACTGTACTACAAACATTATCAGAATATAAGCAATCTTCAAAAAGTGGGAGTACAATGATTTTCGTTGCTGTCTGTAGGTATTACTGAGATTTGTAGTCAAGATTTCTTCATTCAAAGGTAAGAATTTTAAGATTTCGGGTTTGGTTCCATTTGGTATTCCTGTTGGCTTCTATATGTGGTTTCTTTGGTAAGTTAGTTTAATTCACTTATGTATCAAATGTCACTTTATGTAGTTCAAATGAAATAAATAGCTATAAATAGCTAAAGTTATTTTATGAAAAAAAATGTGGACAAATATATATATAGTCGTTCTAATTTTAATTGAAAATGATAAATACGCCTGGGGAACAAAAAAGCAGTGCAATTTTATGATTCCATAGGCGTGCTCGAATAATATCTTTTTAGGGAGTAATAATAATAAGTAATTAACGTCGCTTTTATATCATGACTTTTTTTATTTACATGTATACATATATATATATATATATATGTATGTAAATAAAAGAGTCAGGATAATACATGTATGTATTATTTATATTTATTTGTATACTATACTAATGTTCATTTGGCCAGTAATTTAATTTTTTTGTACTTGCAAACAAGTAATGTTAAAAATATTTAAAAATGCGTCAGAACCAAACAAAAAGCCATATTTTAATTAAAATATATTATTGCTCAGCAAGGACCATCGAGAAGGTATGAACATATCCTTGCCAGGAAGGGATGGGAAGCATTACATTAGTTTAGGTCGGGAAGTTATTTTAAAACAAAAAAAATATACACTCAATAAATATTAACCGGCAAATTAACCAATCCTCAATTTCTTATTCATAAAGAAATTGCCTTAAAAATTGTGTAAAAATAAATAAAATGCAAAACTTATTCTTGTGAAAGTCTATATTTTTTGTATAAATGAATTTTTCATTGAAATTCTGAAGTTCCAGGAAAACGCGTGACCTTGAAAACTCTCAAAATTTTCGTCTGCGGCGCCATTTTAGGAGAGATGGGCTGTCGTCCCGATTTGATTTTTGAAAATCTGCCAGCCCTAACACCACTCTTACTATAGCTGTCATAACAATTTTTCTAAAATAGCTCACTCAAACAGGTAGATACTCTGGAGATTTTTCTTTAATACGAGTCCAAGACCGTTATTTAGGGTTTTTTGAAAGCACCGCAATTTTACTGTTTTAACGATATTTCTCACACAACATCGACATATCACCTTTAACTTGGGCTTATTAGACGTACATATCTACAATTTCACCAGCTAGAACTAGACGAATTAGAAGGACGGGGAGAAACAGTGCAAGTTGAGAAGACTGCTCTAACTTGAACAAACAATACAATTGTTTTGCAAATATTTTTATGTTAGCGTGAAGTATACAGCGTTTACTTTTTATTCCTAACCATAAAAAGGAACACAATCAGAAATAATATCAGAAGAAAAAAGAAAAGAAAAATTCCTTTCTGGCCTTCATTACCCGCCATATGAGGGTAATGAGAGCCAATCTAAAATTTTAAGATCAAACAACAATCTTCTAACTACAAGCAAGAGTCACATATATAAATTGACTCCACTACACAACGCTCCATCTGTACTAGAATCACTGTTTGCATCAGATGATGAGTGCGAAGAAAACCGCTTCTTAAGATTATTAATACGTTGAACGTGGTTTATTTTATAATCAAGGGTAAATAAACCAGCAAGGAGTAATGAGAGCCAGGCGACTCCAATTACCCCACGCGCCTAACCTAACAAACTCAAAGAACAATGTTAAAAAAATGGCTCTTTTGGCCCCTCAAGACAAAAGCATGAGACTAGTGTTTTTATACTAATTTTTGGGTGCTGAATACGAATCATTTATTCATTTTGCCCAAAAATGACGGAAACACCCTCTAACCAACCCCTGTATGGGGGTGAAAACGGGATAAATGGTTTGTTTGTGCAATTTATACTCTAATTGATTCAATAAAAGTTATTTACATAAAATTAAAAATGCATTTTTAAATGTTAAATGTAGCTTTTAACGATATTAAAAGCTACATTTCCCTGTATGATGATACAGGGTAAGAGGTTAAGGGTGTGAAACGGTGAAAATTGCGATAATGTATAAATAGAACACTTTTTCCTTACTTTAACTGCCAAAATAACAGAATTTTTTGCTACAGAATTTTTTTTAAGAAATTGGATTATATGTCCACGATAGTCAAAGTTTCACCGCCAGGGGGTGAAGGGGTGAAATGAGGAAGGTGCCTTAGAATGATGCTCCATTTCTTGCCGTCTGATTAAAGTTGTTTCAATAAAAAATAAATTATATTTTTCAAACTACTATACAAATAATAAATTGCACAAACAAACCATTTATCCCTTTTTCACCCCCATACAGAAGTTGGTTAGAGGGTGTTCCCGTCATTTTTGGGCAAAATAAATAAATGATTCTTATTCAGCACCCAAAAATTTGTATAAAAATACTAGTTTCATACTTTTGTCTTGAGGGGCCAAAAAGCCATTTTTTTAAACATTGTTCTTTGTACAACAATGTAATAGCTTCTGTGTGAAACTAGTTAGCATACGTAAGAAGGAAGATACCTACTTCAGATTATTAGGCAATAAATGGAAACTGATATAAATAATAGTTTTTATACACATTGTTATTGTAAATTGTAACATGTTAGTACACAAACTTGTGAAACTCAAAAAAAGATTTTTTAAAAAAACTACCTTGCCGATTGTATTCGCACTGCGTATATGCCTTTGAGCCTTTGTCTTTTGAAATACAGTTAGCGAAAGCTAGTTCAGTAAACAAAATTTTACCACAAAGATAGATACTTAAGTGGCATTACCCACTGGCTCTCATTGCCCCCCCGTTCCCTGACACATTATATCACGAAAAAGAGGAAAAAAACACTGAAATTTTAAAGGCTCTTACATCTTAAATAATAAAAAAAAATGCACAAGTTTTCCAACTGGTGCATGTCAAAGCTGTCATTTCTTGTGATATCCAGAGGCATTCCAATAAAATTTAGGGATTTTAATATGGCAAAAATCCAACCTAAAACATACTGCTTCCTTTAATAAGCCTGTATAGGCAATTCTATTAATCTAATACGTCATGTATCCGGAGCACGTCTGGTTGCCTATCGGAGCCGTTTCTCTAGCCGGGAAGAGTTTGCGCATTGGAATCCGTCAATGCCCAACTGGGAGTATCTTTTGCGGTGCACTTGTCCGGTCAATGTTTTTTAAACCGCCGTGGTTCGGTCTCGCCGTTAATGTAATGTGAATGACAGGTTCTCTTAGTTATTTCGGTGCACACGCGAAACATCAAACGAAAACGCCGGTGGACATGTTTTAAATCTGTGCGTGAATATGTTTTATATGGATTTTGTTGAAGATTATCAATTTTTCATTCAAGACCGCAGAGGTAAATATTGATTTTGAACCCGCTAGGTTAAGAAAGACACATGTCTTTATGGGATTTACCACATAGGTATTTGTTTTTTTTGAGTGCATGTGTATACCTACTGATAACTGATAACATTATGCATGTTTTTATAACAACGTGTTTACATAATATTGTTCAAAAATTCCACTTGCGGTTTACCTTATCTCTAAATACCTACAAAATCGACACATTTCTATTTTACGAATTAGTTGCAAGCGTAGATATACCTCTATATGTACATAATATAAAAAACTAGGTAGGTACATAACTTATGACGAACTCGTATTTAGAAAGATGTTCAGTAGGTATAGATATTCAATAAATAATGGAACGAGTCCGTTAAAAAAGATGAATCACTGTTGCGTTCCAGACATCCTTATCATTTTGAAAGGTCTGATTAGCAAAATAAATGCAAACTTCAAGGCGGCAAAATTGCTATTTACAGTAAAGCTAATACTATTGTATTAGGAATTATTAATATCCTAATACTGTATCCTAATACTATTGTATTAGGATACAGTAAAGCTAATACTATTGTATTAGGAATTATTGTGAATGACGTAGGTTCGTATAAGTTTATATTCAGTAATTGAGCACATGATCAGAAATCGGTAATAAATTCGAATAATTTCTGAAATATCTACAACAGTTTTGTTCTAGCTTTTTAGTAGCTTCCGTATTTTTTATGTAAAATCCGCACGTTACTTATGCTCTTATAAATATTAAATAGTATCCTTGAAAATAATTATAATAATAATCCTGCTTGCAGTTACGTCAATAACGTTTCCATAAACCATGCGGTGAAAAGCGCGAAATAAATAAGGGAAATCTTAAGCTGAAATTGGTTGTAGCCAAGATCAATTCAGGTTCTCCAGAAATACATACATATGTACCTACCTATCTATCTACAAAGTTCGTGAAAGTATAGTTATTCTATATTTGTCAAATAAGATACTTCCCCTACGCGGTTAGTTACCTTTTAAATCGGATAAACCATATTTTATGCATGATTTGGAGCTATCAGAACAATTACTAAAAGTTAGGTAATTGGTCAGGAAACCCCCCGAGGTTTGAATAGCCTTAAATTCTAAATAGTCTCAAGTTTCAATTCCAAAACTATGACAGGAGTCGGTTGTGGCAGATTTTCATTCTGGATATCATTCAGTGCTTTCAAATTAAAATTTGATTTTAAATAGGTACATTCAGTGTGTCCCACTTAATGTATATCCACCCTATAATATTTATTTGTAGGCCGGTTTTTATGAACTTTTTTTATAATAGGTAGGTCACATAAAAAAAGCATTGAATGCAAGGCTCCGCCACGTCCTTTTTTCATGCGAAAAATCAAGAAGTACTATTAGCGATTTTTTTTAGTAAATAATTGACATCAGATTCTTACTGATGTGGGTTGTATTTACCAATTTTCATTGGGTTTGAATACAGGATGTTGAGGAAAATTTATATTTTAAGACTATATCAATTTTTTTCAGTCATAAAAATGACATTAAACTATGTCATTTTACATTGTAAATTTCATTAAAGAGGGCAAACTTTAGGGTTTTTTCGTAAACAATGGCGGTACTCTTCAGCAACTTCTTGCTTTTAGCAACTTTCAGCCAAGGGCGTAGCCAGAGGGGGGGGGCGATGGGGGCGATCAATCATGGTCAAGTAGAAACCAAAATAGTCGGAGGATTGCGCTTGTCGTTGCCTTCAATGACCTTTTTTTTTTTCGCTTTTTTTGTTTAACAAAGAAAAATACTGGCTACGCCCTTGCTTTAAGCAATTTTTATTGTGTGCATTAAAAGTTGCGTGTCAATTTGTACAATGCAATCTCGTTGCAAGAATCAGGGCAAAGACATTTGTTTTTAACCAACTGCAATTTGTCATATCTTCCAGATTTTATTTGTTATCATTTGAGAGGTACTTTATATTTAGAAGATCTATCGTAAACTTATTTTTCTTTACTATTTGGCAACAATAATGTCAATGTTTGATGAATATCGAAGACTAATTCCCAGGCTAAAAGTTAATAAGCACGCATATTTTCAAATAGGTACTAGTTACACCATACTACATAGTATTTAACACTATTTTGGAAAATTAAATTTGTAGTAAAATTTTTGCTTCTGTCAAACTGAATAACAAATTCAGTACCTATTTGGAAAAAGTTTCCGTATGATATTTTTTAAGAATGTTTGCAATGCATATGATACATACTTGAGGAGCTTATCTGTAGATAATCCGTAAAAGTAGCATTAAAATGAATATTTAAAATTTACTTAATCCTGTTCTTAAGATAAGTTCTGAGATGAGCTGTGACAAGGGGAGGCGGTCGCCCGATACATCATTTATTTTAAATGTTAATAGACCTCGTATTCAATGCTACAGTATTGGTAACCATCTTGGTAGGATTACGCCTTCTAGCTGATTTTAAAAGTTAATTGTTTTTTGCTTTTTGTGAAGTAGAATT
Source organism: Aromia moschata (assembly GCA_029963805.1). Taxonomy (NCBI): domain Eukaryota; kingdom Metazoa; phylum Arthropoda; class Insecta; order Coleoptera; family Cerambycidae; genus Aromia; species Aromia moschata. Next base: position 378,306 of record JAPWTK010000242.1, on the reverse strand, counting down.
AACCGTAGAAACGTTCAAGTTTAGGGCTGCTGCTACACGCTAAAACAATATATTGGACTGTAGTTTTTATTGATATTTTAATTTTCTATTTTAATTACCTTTCTAACAGCTGGTAAGGTTAGGAATGGATCATTATTGTCTCATTATTTTTCAAAATAACGTATCAAATATGCTATTAACTCTTGGCAGCAGCTGTTTAATGTTTAGGCATTTCGCAAACGGAAGTCTGACAATTGTAACACTTTGATTGTTCTAAAAATAACAGTTGTTTAATGCAAGATAAAAGTTTGACACTCAAAAAAGGGACAAACCAAGAGCCAATATGAGGTTCAGATAATTTCAAACTGTTAGCAAATCTTAAGTACGTAATAGGTACAACGCGGCAACCTCGGATCTGCCGGACTCATTATACGTGTTATAAAACATACATCGTGTTAAATAAGTGCAAGATATAAACATAAAAATATTAAAAATAATTTTGAAAAATATTGAAAACATAATACATACATAATCTTTATAAACCTTTGCATTTACATTCATACATATACCTTTTAAGGACGAGAGTTGTTTAGTAGGGGAGATATCTCACTAATTAAAGGTTAATGAGGTCTTTTACCCCTAGGAAGGGCAACTTCTCTGTATTCCCTAGGTGGAAGGTATGCAAAAACCTAAAGCAATTTTATTAGACAGCGCTTTTATAACATAAATTCCAACATTTTTCCATTCTCGTGTAAATGCCTCGTCACGTCATAAATCTAATATTTATAATTTAATTCTATTGATTATAAATATTTCTAATTTAACTGGAACACTGAACTCAAATATTTACATAAGGGCAAATTATTACGGCTGTTATAGAAGTATAAACTTTAAATACGAATAATATAGTCTTAATATACCTACTAGTAGATCGTAGAATTAGTCCTTTATGTCACTAATCATAAATAAATAATTGACTTTGAATAATCCAAATGTGTGCTTACAGGTCGAATTTAAATATCTAAAGATAATTTGCATATCTAGACATTTCAGAATTAAGTTTTTGAAGATGTAGAAGTCACATCATGATATATTTTTTTAATAACTGTATAACTTAAAATATATATGTATGTATGCGCCAAACTACTAGTACATTTTTTTACAAACCAATTATCGCGATCCTAATTCACCTAATTTAGTTTTTGCTATTAATTTACTTATTACATCATGAATAGGGCATTTCACGCCAACTAAGTGAGGTCAAAAAAAATTCTGTTTGAAACATATCACAATCGATAGTTCTTGCTAAAAAACTAACCTCTAAAATTTTAGATGTTTTGAGCCACAAGGAGAGGAATGGTGAGGGTAGAGAAAATACAAATTTTCGTTTCGACTAAAATTTCAATCTCTCAATAAAAAAATGAAAAAAAAAAATAAATAAAAAAGAAGGTTGCAATGGTTTTTTTTTGCGTAGAATACGATAAAAATATTTTCAAAATTATTGGGGGTAGTTTTCACCCTTAGTTTGAGGATTGAAAGTTTAAAATCGAAATTTCGAAAAGTATGACACTATTTTTTTCAATTTTTTTTTAATTTCTTTTTTTTTTGTACTTTCGATTAATTTTTAATTCATAATGGGCGTCGACCAGGAAGTGGCCCAAAAAACGGCCCAAAGGTGGAAAAACGTGGTTTTAGCGTATTTTCTCATCCTGTGAGATAGTAAATGACAAGTGAATAATTATTCACTTGCCAATTACGAATCTAACATAAAAAATTTCCCGTAGAATACGATGGTATTTTTTTAAACTTCAAGATTTAGCCATTTTTTTAAAAGTCGACTACCATACTGGCTCCGCCATTTGTTTTTTGAAAATCTGACGTTAGATTCGTAATCAGCAACCCCAAAAACTTTGGAATATATTATTCACTTGCCATTTATTATCTCACAGGATGAGAAAATACGCTAAAACCACGTTTATTCACATTTGGGCCGTTTTTTGGGCCAGTTCCTGGTCGACGCCCATTATGGATTAAAAATTAATCGAAAGTACAAAAAAAAAGAAAGAAATAAAAAAAATTGAAAAAAAAATCGTGTCATACTTTTCGAAATTTCGATTTTAAACTTTCAATCCTCAAAATAAGGGTGAAAACTACCCCCAATCATTTTGAAAATATTTTTATCGTATTCTACGCAAAAAAAACACATCGAAAACCATTGCAACCTTCTTTTTTAGTTTTTTTTCATTTTCTTACCGAGAAAGATTGAAATTTTAGAGTCGAAACGAAAATTTTTATTTTCTCACCCTCACCATCCCTCTCCTTGTGGCTCAAAAAATTCTAGAACTCTAGGGAAGTTAGTTTTTTAGCAAGTACTATCGATTTAAATATCAAATTTCAAAATCAAACAATAGTGCTACAAAACCTGATGCATCCGTAGCAGCATCATCATGTTGTCTATGGTCAGCGACCGATTTTTTTTTACGTTTCCGACATTTCTCTGATACAGACAAGTAGCTGTTAGTTCATAAAAAAATCAGAGATTTAAATGAATTTTATTAACGGGTCTTTCTACCTTGACAATGAAAACAATTTTAGAGAAGGAAACAAGATGTCGTTGTGACATTTTGCAGGTGTATATTTATTCACACTTTAAGAGTAGAAAAATATTTGATTTGGGTTTTATATTAGTTTTTTTTGGTAATACGAATTTTTTCAAAAAAAAAACAAAAAAAAAACGGTTGACATGATTTCGACCGTTTGGAACATCTGTAAAAAAACAAAAAAAAGCAAATTATTAAGTGATAAAGTCGTTATAGCCCGGACCAAAAGGAACTTTTTTCACCAAAAAATAACAAAATGGCAGCCTTTAAAAAACATTTTCGATGTGGGAAGGTCGACTGAAAATTCTTTACTTATCTTTTTTTATTTTGGGCCGGGCTATAGCTGTAAATGTGTACAATAGCATATTAAATCAGTTCAGTAGTTTTTCTTGAATCATGCCAACCAGGTCAAAAACCATGGTTTCGAGAAAATCGGCTTTAAAGTTTTTAAAACGATATTCAAAAAAACGCTGCTTACGTTCAATCTGCCATGCCTGGGCCACACATAAGACCTCCCTCCTCCTCATACTCTTCCTGCATCCTAAATCGAGTGTTAAATCTATTTTTCATGTTCAAAAGAAGGTGGGACATGGAATAAGATCCAAACACAGTGAAGCGTCGAAAATGCTGTCTCGAGGCGCCTCGCTTTATCCTTTCACTAATCAATTTTAAACTTAAATATCGCTCTAAAAATATTGAAAACTTCTTTTTTGATAGTATTTATTTTTAAAATAAGTAAAAAATAGTTTTCTTTTCAAGGTAGAAAGATCTTTGAAATTATTCTTCGGAGAAATAAATGATTATTCTTCATTATTATTATTAAACTGTTTTTTATATACATGTACATACAAATATATTTTAAACAAAAGCAATCATACAATTGTTTCAAAAATTTTCAATTTTGACAGATTTTCTCGAAGCCAGTGACAGAACAAAACATACAAACATCACATACAGTAAGGCACTTTAGTCTGAGAGATTTGAAAATTCATTAACTCTAAAGTACAAAGGTGCGGCTGTTCAAAATGGAACGTACTGTATTGTGTAACGTTTCCCACGCATATTACATTCGATTGTTACCAAAACTCCTTATTAGAATGCACATATATGTATATAATGGTATTTTGTTTATGCAGTTATATGTATACAATATATCTATTTATTCATTCATGTGACATGTGACAATTGGTCCAGAATGGATAAAGCCGCCCAACCTTGTTTAAAAAAAAATTACACGTGAATTACTATTAAATCATTAAGAGAGGCCTATATATGTATGTATATTTTATTTAAATTTCACGTTATCTGTTTGTTGTCTACAGTAAAGTTACGCATATACATACGTAGGCACAGTCGCAAATAAGTATATCGAATATGGTTTTAAGATAAGACCTACCACGATACTTATCAGCAGTAGTAAATTAAAGTAAGAACAGCTGTTCACCTCGCTTATTAAGTAGATATTGTCAAAAATGGGACAATGGCCCCTATAATAGATCAAACAGTAGCAATAATTTAACATTGAAAAATGTATTGCATCAACCATGGATATAAACCCACTTGCAATATCTTTGTCTTGTTTTTTTTATTTTAACAGTTTTAATTGTTAATGTGTTTTTGGAACATAAGCATGACAATAAAGAGTATGACTTTCAATGTGTACCTATTTTCTATCAGTACGTGGTTTGGCATTATTTTAAATTCATACTTGTTCGTAGTACAATATCGAAAAATTTGTTGTCTCACTATACTGGATGATATTCTCTTTTTGAAATTTATTTCGACATGATAAATAACTGTTTATTTTTTGTTTAGCTCTATTTTTTTAAATAAGATAACCTAAATTAAGAAATCCTAAGTAACTCTTCTTACTCTGTTGGTATGCTTTTCACTAGGAGCAAGGAACTTCTAGAGTTGATTGCTTCTTGCTACAAAAGAAATGGATCATTTCTGATTTAGACCGTTATTAGTGGGTCAGTAGTGCCACCCTACAAACTCGCAGGTTTGTCCTTTCAAGGACCTCAGAAATGACATATGATCTTACACATCAAGGTGCATTTTTATACTAGATGGCCTCAAAAGTAGCACTAGACTCAATGCTTATTGTTTATGCATATATATGTAGATTGATTGTATTATGTATTTGTGTATGATTTTTTTATTTATGTTAATATTTTATTTTTATGGCTTAAATTGTTATCAATCTTAAGACGCAATCTACAATTTACTAATTCTCGTTTTTTTTATATTTTTCAACAGTTTTTCCGTTTTCTGTTGGCAATAAGCTATTGTTGGAGATATCGTTATATTGTTTGTGAGTATATTTATATTATTTTAGGGAACAATTGCAGGTGGAGGTTATAACGCTTCTGTGACTTAACATGACAACTATAACAGATCATGATCCTCATGTAGATGATTTATGATAGATCATGTAGAGTAAGATCAATATGTACAATTACTCAACATAATAAATTCTTCTAGTTAATTTCAATATGCTACTAGGTGTTGGGCAAATATTTCAATACAAATGTGAGAAATGTATAGTAGAATATAAGGGATGTACCTAAATATTAAATATGTATTTTTGACACATTATGTTTCACAATAAAAACATCTAAATATATTACAAATATACAGGATGTTACATAACGTTATGTAGATATTTTAAGGTGTGATTCCTGGACCGACTTAAGGGGGAGAAACCCTTTGGACGCCCGAAAATGAGTATTTTTTTATGAATTTTTTTAAAGGTGGTCAAATAATCACACCATTTTAAACTTTTAACATTATTTTATTACAACTTTGAAGAGTAGAAAAACATTTTTTTCTTTTTTGTTTTTAAACAATATGGCGGCTTTACAGCGTATTCCTCCAGGCTTATTTGGCGTGACATCGAAAAGTGCTGCATTTGTCATAATTTTTCTATTGATCGGAAACCAAAAAACAATTTATTTTTCAGTTACTGACATGCGCAGGGGAAGAATAAACCTGTAAATTTATAAAAAAGTATAAAACCAGATATTAAGTAGGCTGTTTATTAAATGTTCAAAATTTCGACTATTTTTTCGACAATTTTTATCCCAAAAAAAATAATGTAATTACGTGATATCTTTATAAAACTTTAGGTACATCCATCCGGTAATGGTATAGACAAAAATCTCTCAAAATTTCAGCCAAATCGATCAATACCTTTTTGAGTTACAGCACGAGCAGTTTTACCGATCAATCAGCGATTCCAGGTGCATATGTATAACAAACCTTCAGCCTCCTCGAAGAGCTTGTTTTCTTCACAAAAGGTATTATGAAAAAAATGTTACTCCACCCCAAGCGCTCCGGCTACCTGACTCGGTAGTTTACGGTATGTGGTATGAGTTAGAGCCCCGGCGCTCTCGAATATGTGCGATAACCCCGTAAATATTCAATATTTAGATGCTTCCTCTTTCCCGTATACTCTCAATATACTTTCGAAATAAGAAAAAAAACAAAAAAATCGATTTTCTGAGGATTGTAAAGGGTTTCAGTGTTTCCCCTTCTTAAAATTGATCCAGAAATCACACAACATTAAGTAACACTCTGTATAAGAATACAATCGATATCTGTATATGTAGATATTTCTAATCAACATATTAGAAGAATATTTTTATAAGAATATTTTTTATGGTATTAAAAATCATAAACTGTTCCACACAAATTGTCTTTGTTCCCATAGGAAATAATAATCAGTAAATCAGAGAGAGAGAAAACTCATGGTGATCCGAAGACTTTAGGTACATACCATATACATAAAACGACATAAAATATTATTATAATATTTTAATTCTTCTATTCACTATTGGTCCAGTCCAGTGTCAAAATATTTATTGGATACTGGTATTTAGGCACTTGTGTTTTTCCAACCTCTCATGACGTTCAAATATAATTTTCCATTGGGAGCTATAGCTGAGTAACCGTTATAAAAATGGTTGAAATTACATAAAATCTGTATTAGTGTCCAAATTCCCAGTTAAATGTAATCCGTTTAAACGACAGCATCCCAAACCATAACGACGTCAAAGTTTAAACGACACTCACACAAAGTTTCACGTGGAAGTATCCGTGGCTATGGAGGCAAAGCAATAAATGAGAAATTTAAGGCAATAAAGCAAAGACAAGAAGACGGTCTGCTATAAAGTGGCTGCAGTCTGATGTGATGTAAACAGTCTGAGTTCACGAAACCGGAAACTAATTTCACTTCATTATCGTTCTTGTGATCTTTTATCTTGTGTGGATGTTTTTCTTTATGCGTATAAATTATGTCCAGTCACTGAGCTAGTAAATTGGTTATGAATTCCAATTACAAAATAATTCGAGGGATTACTAGATGTTTTTCGTTGCTGCGAAGAAAAAGCGGATTCATTCCGGTTGGTACTGGTACTAGGTACATGTAGGAGAAAAACGCTGACTTAAGGAAATATGGTAATACACTATTTGAATATAAGTAAAATACAATAAGTAAAATACGACTGACAGTTTCTTCTATTATTTTTAACGGTACAAACACAATCTTTACTTAACTTCGGCTAGAACTAAGGAATGTTGAGTACACTTGATTTTATTAATGTTTTTCTATAGAAGTTTGCTTGATCGGGCAAAGACATCACTATAATAATATAGGTATCAGGATAGTTACCCGGTATCAAATTAACATACTGATAGTACAGTACATAATTGTTTTTTATTCTAGTGATTTTGTTTGAAAATTTTTAGACCCTGTCTAACAAAAATGGTAGACACAATAATGCACCGGAATGGAATTACGACATGCAAAAAAAAAAGATTATTTCATCTGCAACTCAAACTACAGAGATAACTATTGCAAATGTAGTTTAGATCATTTGTCACTGAAAATTGTAAACTTTCAAAAAACTATTGGATATACAATCAGCTGCGAAAGTCACGTCATGATACACCCACTTTTTTGCTTAACCTATACTTGATAATTTTTGTACTACGGTATTGATTTTGCTTTTTTGAATTTGAAGGTGATAAAAGAATTAAACTGCAATGTTTTCAAAAAACCGTAAATAACTCCGAAAATATGAAATCATTTTCAAAGTTTATGGACTCATATTAAAGGGAAATATTCACTCTTTATCTGGCTAACTGAGCTATTTTGGAAACAAAATCTAGACAAATCTAGAAAGATTTTAGAAAAAAAATCTAAAGTTGAAAACATAAAAATTCAAAACTATACCATCCTTACTATAGCTTTCATAAAAATCATTGTTCGTGAAATTTTAATAAAACACAGCGAGTTCTAGAAGGATATTAATCCGTTATTTAGAGTTATGTGTGGCGTACAGCGTTTTTTTTGAACCGTTATGATATTTTTAGTTCAATTTTAGAAATGTTTCATGTCTAGGAAACATTTTTCAAAAATGGCTGTTAATCAGATACATACATAGATACTTTGTAGATTTCTCTTTCTCTCATCAGTTCTAATCAGTGATTTGATATGATGGGATGATAGCTACGAATGTTTTGAAAATGTATGCAAAATTTCAATGGAATCGAACCAGTTGATTTTGATATATATGTATCATGGTCACCAGTCCAAAAATGTTTACGATGGGTCATAAAGAAGAGGAAACGCTCCTTTCATTTTCTTCATAGCTCAAGCATTTGGAACTTAAATATTGAGAATTTTGAAAAATCCTTTTTTGTCCAATTAGTTTACATGGTAAATGCTTGTAACAAAAATACAATTTGTTGTATTTTTTTACGTTCTGTACTAGAATTCCTATAATAAGCATGCTGTCTACAGATTTACATAAATATTCAGAAAAATTTTAAAGAATAAAAAATGGTGTCGGCGACTGACTATCAATGGAAATATCAAGAGGATTCGACAAACTCCGCGAAAGTTGAGTAAGCAAATATTTTCGCAGTCTCTTAAAATTCGGCCTACTTTGGCCTACTGCGAATTCGCAATCCGTAAACTTTTTATTACGCCTAATACTTGTTAATTTCGAACGAAATTAAATATCCCACATTCATTTATGTAAATAAAATGGAAAGTAAATTGCCGCTTCTGTTACATCGCATTAGAAAAGTAAAATCGGTTATCTCCTTTTCCGCCGCTCGAGTGTTGCCTGCTCATTAAGGACCTGAAAATCTCAAACGACCATTTATTCACTTCCCAGCAATTATACTATTAGTATTACCTGCCGACGTTTTAAAAGGGAAAGTGGTTATTTTCATCTCTGACTTCTCTGCCGTCTATTCTACAATGAAAATTCCACTTTGTGCGGTGTTACATCGTCAGGTGCTAGATATAAAAAAAAATCATCGACTATTGATGGAAGTTTCTAGAGGCGTCAGCGGGCATACGAACAGTTCGCTAGTCAGTTATTTATGAGTTTCTTCCCGACTGAAAGATACCAAAACTATAAAAATACATACAACGACATTCACAAGCTGTAGTCCTAGTGAAGTATAGTCAGTATAATCTTGTATATATGTACATATAAATAAAATTTTGTGTCAGTATAGTATATCAAAAGCAAAATAAAAATCAATACTGTAGTATAAAAATTATCAGAATTTAAGCAACCTTCAAAATGTGGGTGTACTGATACTTTCGCTGTTTACGGTATATCGAATAGTTAATGAAATATTCAGTCGATCACAAGTGACAGTTGGGAACCTTAAAAGAATTGGAAAATTTCATAATATGATCACTCATCTTGCAACGTGTTTCTGAAAATTGGTAGAATATATTTTTCTGGAGTGGGTACTGGAACCTTCGGCGTAGAAACAAAAAACTGGACGTTTTCCACGAAACACCGAACTACTACACTTTTCTCGACGCGTGTTTCGCCAACCAAGTTGACATCTTCAGGAGAAGATTAAAACTCTCTAGTTTTAATCTTCCAGTTTTAAACGTCCAGTTTTTTTTTTAGAATATATTTTATTTAAAAAAAAATCACACGCCTATACCTGATCCTGTATACTGGGTGTTTGGCTAGAAACAAATTTCATTTCTATTTTATTTTGTATTACACGTCTATTTTTTCGATTGAAAAAAATATGAAACACACACTGATTGAAATAATCTTCATAAATCAATAAAAAAATACACTTATGTTGTTTAATCCATTAACCTTTGGAGCGCCGGAAAATCTTATATAAGACGCTCTCCTCCATAGGCTATACAATAATTCTTAAATTGTAACGAAACTTACTAGTCTTTGCTTTTTGGAGGTCGTTGATCACAAAAAAAGGCTTTGGGGTTGACACCCCCTAAAAAAGTACCCCCGATTCTGTTATCAATGTACGATTGAGTTTTGAGTAAAAACATAATTTCATATTTCATATATAATTTTATATTTCATGTGTCTTTGCTCTATGAACGGTGACAGATACCCCTGAGGGAATATCTCGTGGACGTTTCTGATAGTAAACGAATGAAAACCAATTATTTTTGCTTTGTCTGAGTTAGACGATATTTGAAAATATTTTTACAACGCGTAATAAATTACTCGTTTAGAATCAACTGAAAATACTGAAAACTCAAAAAAAATCTGGTAACAAAATACTAAATACTAAAAAGATAGTAAAAAAACGAAAAAAAAAATGAAGCCACAAAGTCTCTCTACGTTCTCGTCGTTGGCTTCGGGTAATACTGAAGGAGAGACCATCAATCAGTCACACACTGAACGGCAAAATGATTCCAATATCACCATAAAAACCAATCCGATTTTGAATCGACGGAGGGAAAATGTGTTTACGCTTCGGATTGGCTAGTGACAGCCTACTATGTTGTTCCCAACCTATTCTAAATTATCTATTTCAGGAATAATTTTTTCTTAGTTCAATTGAATTATTGACTGACCCTTGAATGGTCAATAAATATTTTATAGTGAACGTCGTTTAAAAAAAATTTGATGAAATAATTTTCTTACCTAGTGAGGGAAAAAAGGAGCAATACGTACTCTCCCCTGAAAAGTGTTGGAGAATTTTCTACTCTCAAAAACTTATTTCAGAGTAATATTGTAGATACTTACGGCCGAGAAAAATGATAAAAGGTTTTTGAAGTGTAACGCAAAAATTACTATCATCATCGCATTCCTCATCCTCGAAAACCCCATAGAAGCATTTACTTGGAATTTTAAAAAATTAAAAATATTCCGGATCGTTAGCTGCCGGAACGTCTTATATAAGACGCTATTTGAAGTTTGTACTGCATGGGGGTTGAATGTACAAAGTAGGACTAAATCTCTAGGATTTTTTAAGGCAAAAAAAAGTGCCAAAAACCCTGGCGCTCCAAAGGTTAAGTCCAGTCGATTATGAAGGAAAAAACTTTTTAGACAGTCAGCAAAGAATAAGTCATGAGCATGAGTCATGATTTATATAATTTTCAAGTTCGAAAAAATCGAGGCAGGGTATTAAAAAAGTTTATAGATGTGGCACGTTTGGAAATCCCGAACTTGGTTTCAGGGGTCAGAATGAGTCTGGAAGTTCTTCAAATAAAGCAAATTACATGGAGTTAGTTAGCTTGATTGCAAAATACGATGAAACATTAAAGATAGATTTTTTATGTCCTCTCCGTCTCGTTCTATAAAACACACGACACATCCCCTGAATTAACGTCTAGGTAATAAACGGCCAGTTAAAAGTACCAACACTTTAAAGCTGGCATTAAATTGCGCCGTAAGATAGACGGATTTAATAGGTAGTAGCTAGCGGGAATTAGCTCCCTCTTGCTGAATAATGCAGCGACGTATTGTAATTTACATAGTCTGGGAAATTTCAGCCACTGTTTTCACACGACCGAACGGGTCTATTGTGCAGGTAGCGTAGCGTTTCTCTCGAGTTAACCCCAAAGATAGCGCTCATACAATTCCTCGTTCTCATGTAGGTTATTTCTGTAAGAACGTTTACTGCCACGAATGATTTAAATCAAAGAAATTAATTGCATTAAACGACAATCTTCTGAATTCGTGCAATACGAGGTGTGGCTATTAAATAACCGAACTGTTGTCATAACACTTTTTATTAGTTACCAATTACAGCAGCAACTTTTTCGCCTTCAATGTACTCCCCTTGGCGATCTCTACACCGCTCCATACGACTTTTCCATTGTTGAAAGCAGTGCTGGAAGTCCGCTTCTGTCAGCTGGTTCAGAACCTCCATCGCTTTTGCTTTAACCGCTTCCATACTTCCACACTTTGCGCATATTGGACGATTCATGCAAAATCTGGTAAACACATTCTTTGTCGATTCCTGTTATTTCAGCAAGCCCTCGGATGCTTAGACGACGGACTTCGCAGATTAATTTACCATTTTTTTCGATGTTTTCGTCCGTTTATAACGTCTAGAGCCGTCCGGGGCGCGAATCGTCTTCGGTCGTTTCACGTCCCTCTTTAAACCGTTTAAACCATTCAAAAACTTGTGTGCGGGATAAACATTCATTCCCGTACACTTCTTTTAACACTGCTTAAGCTTCTGTAAAAGGTTTCCCCAGGTTAACAAGAAACTTGAGATTAACCCGTTGCTCCATCTGAACACTTAACATTTTTGGACGCGTCACTGGTGCGTAGACTAATTCAAACGACTGCTACAGTCAAACAGAGCGACCCACTGGCTTGTCCAGCGAGCTCAGGATAGGTAGAGTATCACCAGACACAGTTCTGTCCAAACTTGTCGCGACACGCTCGCAGCGCGCTGGTAGCAGCATCAGTTCTGTTATTTAATAGCCACCCCTCGTATTACTATTCAATTGGACTTAAAAATATATCGCTTTAGAATGAGTGCAAATACAAATTAGGCATATGTAAAAAAATAAATCAAACGTTGATATGGAATATGTAAATAAATGAAAATACCAACGATTATTTTCAATGAATACCTAGTCAATTTTAGGAAATTGAAATAATTGCAAAAAGGAATTGGAGTCTAGTTACAACAATAATGGGATTGTAGTGGGGAAACAAAAGTTGCGCTACACAAGTGTCAAAACAAGCCGATTGCAATATGCTGAATTATTCTCAAAATAAAACTGACCTTGACGTAAATGCAAGTTATTTGATCTTAAAAAAAGGATCTGCAATTAAGAATAAGTTTAGTGCAATATTATAATATTATGAATGTGGTAGAAATTACTCTGTTGGTTTACGAAAATTTCATACGAAAATGTATTTGAAGTAGATTTGAAGAAAATGTTTTTATTGTTGGCTCAATTTCTTGAAGTTGTATAATAAGTTGAAATAATTCCCCTACCTTATGATAACCTTGTACCTATGTTTTTATTAAAACTAGTATGTCTTTCTAAATAGCTATAAGTACTACAATATAAAAAATTAATTTAAATTATTTATCTAAAAACTAAATTCTACCGATGAATGTATGTACATACATATGTACTGTAGATTGACAATAGAGACTTGACAGATTGATATTAAATGTGGTAAGCCGGTATTTACTAATTTTATATTTATGATTAAAGGATTATAAACGGTAAAGGTCAAATTATTGCTCATTGAGTGCCACATGTTAACGATTACAGATTCGAATCTGTTAACTGCGTATGTATTTTATGAGAAACAGCACATACAAGTGACTTTGAGATCCTTTTGTACTGTCAACTAGGCGCTCAAAACACAGTACAAAATTATCATCTATTCATTCAATTCACATGCCTACATACTCGTAAACTGTTAATGTGAAAGGTCAATGTACCGTACTCATTTTATTTGTTTTCCTGTCCGTTAAAATTATATCCGCAATTATTTGAGGATTGCATTATACTACGACTATGCTATCGCCACACGCTTATCTGGCATTCATAAAACAGGAAGGTTAATTTGAAAGAAAACACAATGCCGTGAGACTATGAATTATAAGCATGCAAAATAAACATGCCTCTAAATTATCCACCTATCTAACTATACTTGGTGATTCTGGAAATTTAGTTTTCAGAGATGAGATAATAAAATTACGATAATACATAAACCTGTATTTATTGACATAACGTCGTTTTTTATTCCCTAACTTCCGAAGTGTTTCCTAAAAATAAATATTTCCTGAGGTACTGAATGTATCCCATGTTGTATGTTCACCCTGTATAAAACCTCTCATCGCTTAGTAATAAACGAAGGTTACTTGTCTCATCGAATACGTGCCTTGAAATTCGGTTTTTTTATAGCCGGAGGCATACAAGTTGTGTTGTGTAGGTAGAAACAGACTTATCATCAAGAGTAGCTAGAATATAGAACATAGAAGATTTTATATGTGTTTCTACTACCACATAACTTTTTCAGCCCTTACTCGAAGAATTCTCAATTAACTTAGTCACAGAATGCTTTGTTCGGAACTGTTCCCAATGTGATTCTAACTCTACTAATGCACTTTTAATATTTTTTTTATATAATAAACACGGTTTTACAAGCAATAACAGTCGAATTTCTTTGGGAGTTAGGTTCCTTGAAATCAGTAGAAATTCTTATATATTATCAGTATTATCACTAATCTGAATTAAATCTGAGTTAGATAACTACAAATAATAGTGACTCATTTATTGTAAACAATTTTATTTAAACGATGTGTATACTGATTGAGATATTCGTATGATCGCATTCTGATTCTAGAAAAAAAATCGATTTGTTAATTTATTTCCAGAAAGTATACTATTTAATTGTCGTTCGAATGTAAATAATGCTTTTCGCCTTGGTAAAGTGCTTCCTCCGTATATATACAGTTAATTAAGATAAATATTACTTGCATATGTATCCCTGTAGAGCAGAAAAAAACGAGACACGAGAAAGAATGGTCATTGCATTAGATTTACTTAACTTACTGTTCGTTTAACCTCGCTTTACCAAAGTACAAGGTAGTCTTGAAATAATTCAGTATACTTATTCAGTATTAATATTATTCAATGCCTCCTTCATTATTCTTGATCACTATGTTCTCTGATGCTATTTTTTCTGTATTCCTCTCCACTCTTAGTTAACTAAGTCCTTAACCGATCTTATTGTCAAAGCTGCCTCCTTCAAATTAAAAAATCAACGCAGTTATGAGTGTACTACTACGTACAAAAAGTACCCGGAAATTGTTATACAAGCACATAAATTGTTATTTATTCATCAATATTTATTTTGTTCCCTTCAAAGTAGGCTCCATCGAGTGTAATACAGCTATGCCAACGTTTAACCCAATAATCTATACACCGCTCATAGGCCGCCAGCTAATTTTGTTTGATGGCCTCTATCGTCTCAAAGCGGCGACCCCGTAGTAATAATTTTAGTTTTTTGAATTAAAAAAAAGAAATCACACGGAGCCATACGCGGTGAATACGGTGGTTGGTCGATCGTATATCGTAGCTCGGTGCGATGGCGCGTTTTCGTCGTGCAAAATCCAAGTTTCCGACGGATACTTTCGCGCAAACGCCTCAAAATGCCGAGATAATACTCGTTATTAACCGTCTGTCTTTCCGGAAGAAATTCAGAATGTACCACGCCTCGATAATAATAAAAAAAAAACGTCAGCATCACCTTCAGTTTCGACCGACTTTGGTGCGGTTTTTTCGGTTTCGGCTCATCATCATAGCGCCATTCCGATGATTGACGAGTTGTTTGCATGTCGTACTCGTAGACCCATGTTCCGTCTTCAGTTATGATGCGTTTCATGAAGTTTGGTTCACTATCGGCTCTGGAAACCATATCAAGAGCAACCTGCTTCCGATGCTCTTTTTGAAGAACAGTTCTTTCGGAACCAGTCTCGCAGCGACGCGTTTCATGCCCAAAATACCATGAGCTGACATTGTCGATATGTCACGCTCTTGAACCAACTCTCTAACACTCATGTGGCGATTTTCAAGCACCAATGTTTTGATTTTGTCGATGTTATCGGCTGTCGTAGAGGTCGATGGCCGACCGGAACGAGGTAAACCTTCGACGATTTCACGACCCGCTTTGAACTCCTTATACCACTCGTAGGTCTGTGTTTTGAACATACACGAATCACCAAAGGCCTTATTTAACATTTGCAATAAATCGGCACACGAAATTTCGTTTGCGACACAAAATTTTAAACAAACGTTGTTCCACTATTTTTTCCATTGTACAATTCGTCGAGCACACTTGAGGTCGTATATTACTAACAGCTGCTGTAAACACGGTGAGTGACAGATCGCGCTCTGAACAGGCTTGGTAATTAAGGAAGGGGCTACCAACCTGACGAAAAAAAAAACATTTCTCCCGATTTCTTTTAAGCGGTTCATTTAAATCCAAATTTCCGGCTACTTTTTGTGTATATTTTTAGTAGTTTGCGTAAATTTTTTCAAACTATGGTACATTTGCAGTCATTTTGATGATGTATTCACACTACTGACGGATAGCGGATCAGTATTGTCTGTTTTGAAATTCCTGAAGAACTTCTGCAACTTGGACATCACTATCTTAGGTCATCCTCAGGTCAGGAGGTTGATTACAGACCCTGTTCTTTCAAATTTGCTAATCAAATTCCGTTCCGCTGCTCTCAAACACATTCTCGTCCGAATTCTTCGTAAATTAACAATGTAATTTCTACCACATTTATAAAAAAACATTGTACTGCTTATTGCTTATGCTGCTTATTAAAAACTAAAGACTAAACATATACTGCTTATTATAATCTATAGTTGTTGCTACTTACTTTTGTTTGAAGCTCCTTTTTTTTAAGTTCAAATAGTTTGAATTTGCGTTAAAATCAGTTTTATTTTGAGAATAATTAGTTAAATTGCAGTTGCCTTGTTTTGGCATTTGTGTCAGTAGTTGTCATAACGAATATTTTGTTTCTCATAGATACACTAAAATCCCATTATTATGGCAACTAGGTTCCAATTTATTTCTGCATTTATTTCAATTTCCTTAAATTGTATAAGAACTTATAGTATAACTCTGACTTTATGATAACCTTGCATATCAGTTTATATACCTACACATATTCTTGAGCTGAACAGTCTATAAAGTCTTTTATTCCATAAAAAGTCATTGCATATTGAAAAATATTGTATGCGAGAACGCAACACCCTTTTATAAAACTACTAGGTTCCTAATAACTTTTACCACAATTCACACGTCGTTAAAAACAAACAATTCCGTGGACGGGCGTAGGTACTTGACAATCACAAATATTTGTTCAGTTTAGCATGGAAAATGTACCGGGTAAGTATTGTAAATGTTAACCCCCTTTTATTTTTGTTATTTCTGGCCGATTTGGTTCGTTTAAAAAGTGGTTTCGAACGATTTTTAACGTAGTTTCCGAATCTGTTAATGGGTTTTGAAATTTTTGTAAAATATACGAGGTGTGACAAAAAGTATGATTTTTTTTAAAAGGAACACCCTGTATATTCGTACATATTTCAATTTATTGTTCTGTTCTGAATACAAATATATATATTTATAGCATATTTGGATAAGGAGTTTTTGAGTTATGATGAAATATGTAAAACAACAAATCTACATATTATCATTTATGATATTATAAGTTGCCTACGAATAGAAAGCAAATTTTAATTTTGTAATATTATGTCGAAGTGGTTAAAAATTATTTCTAATGTCCAAAAATTGTTTATTCGTGAAATATTTGTCAATTTGTTAATTATTTATTATGCATAACTAGCGGTTATCAAGATATGCATACGAGTAAATTATATATTTACATAAATGTCACAACAAAATATAAAATAAAAGCAGACACAGAAGGATACAGATAAAACAGAAATATCAAACTTACAAACATTAGAAAATAATTATTACATCGTATCTTCAACATAACTTCCATTATTTTCTATGCATTTGAAACATCGCTGTAAAAAATTGAATCGGACGCTTTCAAATACCGCTGCATTTTCGTTAATAATATTTACTTCCTGTCGTATGAGCTGTTCTAATTGCACAGTGTCCCCCGATAGTTCTTCGCTATAAATATTGTTCTTGAGAGTACTTCAAAGGAAAAAATCTAGTGGATTTAAATCGGGGCTCTTTGCTGGCCAATGGATGGGACAATTTTTTCGAATCTACAGGTTATATTTTTGATTTAAGTAATTCGTCACAGGCCTAACGTTATGTGGGGGAGCTCCGTCTTGCTGCCAGATTGTTCTTAAATTTAGAACAACTGGCAAGTTATCCATATATTCTTCAACTTGTTCTTGTAGTAATTTAAGATAAACTTCACCTGTGAGAGTATTTAAAAAAAATGGACCAATTATTTAGTTTCGGGGTATCCCGCACCATACATTTTTACGTCCTTTACAACTGTTTTACGTCCTTGTTTTTAGTTTTTTCACCATATGAGGATTTTATGTGGCCCAATGATTATTGTTATGCCTGTTAAATAAACTAGCAGTAGAAAAGGACGATTCATCAGTCCAAAACACATTATGCAAAAAATCATGGTTTTCATTACGTATCTTTCGATGATTTGTTGACAAAACACTATTCTCTGTCGAACAGGATACCGCCTTCCAAATTCCCTTTGTGAAGCAGTCATATTTTTAAATCGGAATGTAGAGATAAGTATTAATAATTGTATTGTAGAATTGTTAAGCTAATGTTATAATGTAGAGGAGAAAAAATTAAAATTATAATAAACAAAAAAAGACAGGAAAATAATAGGAATAGTAAAAACAAAAAAAAATTAAACCAAACCTAAGGAGCATCATGTATTGTTGTGCTAATGTTATAATGTAGAAAAAAAAAGGGAAAACAAAAAAAAAACAAAAACAAATAAAAAAAATTAAAAAAAAATACAGGAAGATAATAGGAATAGAAAAAATCAAACTAAATATAAGTAGCATCATGTAATCAAATTTTGAAATATTGTTAAATTGTAAAATAGGCTGGCTAATTGGTATAACCAAAGCCATTCCCCCAACACACACACACACACAGTCATATTTTAATTGCAGTATAAGTATATTTCTAAAATTGTACGCCTATTTTCTAAACTGTGATAAGGCACAATACGTTTTTTCTAGCACACATTATTAAATTAAAGATCCCCAACAGAAAAAACATTGACTAATGTTAACCAGTTTGACATTTACAAAAAATTAAAATTTTGTTTCCATAGGCTACTTACTACAATACGGTTTAGATTTGTCATTTTACATATTTCGTCATAACTCAGAAAATCCTTATATTTTTGTATTCAGAAATGAACCATAAATTGAAGTATGTACGAATATACAGGGTGTTCCATTTAAAAAAATCATTCTTTTTGTCACACCACGTATAATTTTAAAAAAAATTCAAAAAAAAAAACGTTAACAGATTCGGATACTACGTTAAAAATCGTTCGAAACCACTTTTTAAACGAACCAAAATGGCCAGAAATAACAAAAATAAAATGGGGTTAACATTTATAATACTTACCCTGTACACAATGAAAATCCAAGTACTGATTATTATTAACTGTTTGTTCATTACGTATATAAATAACTCCGATTTACCGCTATCTCCTAAGATTACTACCAATCACAAATAAACTTTTTGTTTGGCCTAGGCGCAGTGAACCGAATCAACATCGAGCATTCCAAGTGAAATATTTAATTGCGTGTGCCGTAAATTAATCTGGATTTAGTGCCAATGTACCTGTAAATATTTACTTATAAATTAATTTACACCGTCTTCGGTACAGATTTCGGTTACCAATTTAAAAATATAGTACTATTCTGCTGATCGTAATCTATGATTTTGACAAAGAATTTGGCACCACGTCATGTGATTAAAGATATGGGACGTGTTTTGAAACACACCTTCTCCGTTTTTTTTTTGAAGTTATCTCGAAAACGATCACTGATAAATCGAATTCGAAAACAAAGCCAAAAAGGTCATAAAACCTTCTAAAACTTTTAACCATCCTCACTTAACCGTCTTTCTATCTCCAACAATAACCGAGATACCATTGCGTGCATAATCATATAATCAATTTGTATAAATTAAATATTAGGGTGATTTTTTTTCAACTATTTTTTTTGTTTTTTCAGTACCCACTTGAAATTTTGTTGAGTATGTCGAAAAAAATCCCTGGAAGTTACAGCCCTTAATATTAATTTTAAGTACTTTCCCAAAGCATGAAAAGATTTTCCATTTAAAATACACGTAAATCGAAAATTTTTTTGTTCAAATTTCTATAACTCAGTCGCATTTTATGCTATTACATTGGTCTTGGTCTCGATTTACTCAGAATAAAACACTCTACAAAAGTGCCCATTGCAGCGAAAATGTAACTTGTACTGGTGAGTTGGTACGGGTCGCTGAAGTTGATTTTTTACCCCCAAATTCTCGTTTTTTTTGCTGTTATCTCTGAAATTATTAATTTTACAAAAAAACGCAAATGAAAAAATTTGTTGGAAATTGAATTTACTACAAAAAAAGGTCATATATACCAAATTGCTGAGATTAATATATCTTGAGATATTAGACTTCGACTTATAAGTAATACAAAATCATCGAACCAAAGTTTCGATAAAGGGTAAAAATGTTGTACTACTATAAGTTAAAGTCTAATATCTCTAGAAATATTAATCTCAGCAATTTGGTATATAGGACCTTTTTTGTAGCAAATTAAATATCCAACAAATTTTTCATTTACATTTTTTTGGTAAAATTAATAATTTCGGAGATAACAGCAAAAAAACTAGAATTTTGGGTAAAAATCAACTTCAGCGACCCGTACCAACTCACCAGTACAAGTTACATTTTCGCTGCAATGGACACTTTTGGAGAGTGTTTTATTCTGAGTAAATCGAGACCAAGCCCAATAGAAATTTGAAAAAAAAAATTCGATTTACGTGTATTTTAAATGGAAAATCTTTTTCACGCTTTGGGAAAGTACTTAAAATTAATATTAAGGGCTGTAACTTTCAGGGATTTTTTTTCGTCATATTCAACAAAATTTCAAGTGGGGACTGAAAAACAAAAAAAATGTTGAAAAAAATTCACCCTATTAAATATAACTCACTCAGTTGTATACATCAAATATAATGAATTAATAAAATATTTATATAAAACTACCCTGTTGTACACATCTTGTTCATATTTATTTTTCTTTTTTTTGTTGTATTTTTCTCTATACTGTCTACGAAGTGGTTAGAACAAAACAGAAAGTAATTTACTTTACTTCCAATACTCGTGATTTAGTAATGCAATTACCTTTTCTTTTCTGTAAATAGGTTTGTTGGTAACAAAGTTGGTGAAGTCCCATGGGGCAATGCATGTCTCGTAAGGCCGCAGGGGCCTTCGCAGCTTCAGCAGCGGTGTCGCACAATCGTCCCACAAAAATGCACAAGCAGCATTATCAGGTGAGTGATACAAAGTGTAAGATTGCTGCTTGCTAAGTACCTACCATAATTATACAATGCCGAACAGTCGGGAAATACATTCGTAGCACCACTATGAACGCTATTTTAACGAAGTCTTGGAATATACTGATTTTTTATTTAGTATCATAATCATAACATAGTATAAAACAAAGTCGCTTCCCGCTGTCTGTCTGTCCCTATGTATGCTTAGATCTTTAAAACTACGCAACGGATTTTGATGCGGTTTTTTTTTTAATAGATTCAAGAGGAAGGTTTACATGCATAATATAGTAGAGAAACACTGATAATTTTAGAGGTTTCTAATGTGATGTAAATAAACACATTTTTTGCGCTTACATTGCAAACGCTGGATGAACCCTACGAGATCAAAATAATGTACTACAGTATTGTACACCTTAAAAAAGGCCTCCAAAAAAGTCCGCGTGCTCCGTGCGAAGCCGGGGCGGGTCGCTAGTAAATCAATAATTTAGTGGTAAATTTATACTTGACAGTCGAAATTATAATTCCATAATTACGATAAAAAATTATATCCAAGTAACTAAAAACATGTTTCATTACAAAAAAAATATATTGTCAATAACGTTGACATTTGACAGTTTGTCAATTTTTTTGTCACTACGGCGTTGAACCTTACAAAAAACTGTGCAAGACGATTTTTTTTGCTAAATTTTCTAATTCAAGAAATAAAGAGCCATCCAAAAAAAAAACGCCATCAACTCTGGCTGTAAACGAGAGAGATGCAAATAGCGGTTATGTCGAAGCTCAAAAACTAAACTTTGTTGTCAAACTTTTGTCAATTGACTGTCACAATTGTAAAATAAATACCGCCTGTCACATGATGCAACACCCTTGATAATTAAATAAGGTTATTTTAAGATAGAATAGAAATACGTCATTTTTTGCTCGGTCAACTTTGATGACGTTTTTTTTTCGGATATCTCGTTATTTCTAGAGCTATTTAAAGTGGACAAAATAAAATGAATAAACATTAAACTATATTTTCACTTTTGTAAGTAGATATTTTAAGTGCTGACTGAGGACTGATTACAAAAAAGCTTTGACAATTTTGCCATGGTCATATCTGTTAGGTAGTAGCAGATTACGGCGTTGTAAATAAACAACTAACGAAATTTATTTAAAAAAAAAATATATTTTTTTAATTATTGATACTTTTTAATTCGCCTAAATATATTCGAAACGAAAGAGAAAACCGAGAAGTATGGACGGTTTAACTTGTGGCAAGCGTGGACTGGAAAATTTATTTTATTAACCTCTACATTTATAATGCCAAAGTTTATGCTAATATTTCATTTACGTAACTCCGCTTTTAACTATATTTATATTTAAAAAACGTATGACGCAATCTGTCTGTAATATTGTAAAGTTAGTCACTATTTAAATGATTTTCTGTAAATAATTATAATGCCAAAACAGACTTTTTTTTTGGGAACTGGTTCTCCATAAACGAATCACATTTTAAACAATACGGGTACATAATTTTCATTAAAAACCCATGCACATCAAATGTGTATGCTTAAACTCTTCTTGAATTTTTATTAGCTTCGAGACGTGTTAGGAAAGACTCGGTTGACGTCCGTGACTTTTTTGGAATGCGTTATACACTTTGCATAATGCACAGCTGAGGGATATTTGCATTTATTGCTTGAATGAATTTGGTGAATATTATAAGGATATTATGGTAGTCGAAATAGATGGAAACCCATCGACGGGTATTTGCGATTTTAAAATTGTTCACACAATAGTTGTAATCAGTGGCGGTTGGTGATATTTCAGTTAGCCATATATCTTGAAAACGACGCATGGGACCCACTTCACTTTTTAGGTGATGACTATACACCTCTTACAGAAAGGATTTATAGTGAAAAAACCGTCAACAAAGTTTGCGAAAAAATTTTCAAAAAACCATGAGCACTCCCTGGGATCTCAGTAACGCTCTGTAGAATATTTGCAGTAAATTTTTTTTCGTAATCTAGAAACAAATATAAGGAGAGGTTTTTCGATTTGTTACAAAATATTTTTTTTTTCAAAAAGTTATGGTCATTTTAATTTTGGGAAACAAAATGTTCCTATAAAATTAAAATCCTTATCCTTATCCTTATCCTTATATTTGTTTCTAGATTATGAAAAAAAAATTACTGCAAATATTCCACAGAGCGTTACTGAGATCCCAGGGAGTGCTCCAGGTTTTTTTGAAAATTTTTTCGCAAACTTTGTTGACGGTTTTTTTCACTATAAATCCTTTCTGTAAGAGGTATATAGTCATCACCTAAAAAGTGAAGTGGGTCCCATGCGTCGTTTTCAAGATATGGCTAACTGAAATAGCACCAACCGCCACTGGTTGTAATGATATTTAAAGTTTGTGTTGTAAATAAAATTATCTAATACATTCGCAAAAAAGAAGATATACCTGTTTTATGTGTATTATGAATTATTAAAATAGTACATATTGTTGTGCTAGAAAAGAAGTGGGAAACACCTTATATAACTCACAGATTTGTCAGAGGGCTCCTGTTATCCAACTATCAATTGGATTGGTCAAGGGTAAATATATTTGCACATAATTTGAACTTAACGAGGTTCAGCTGGAATTACTATAAAAATTCCTGTTTTTGTACGGTATTTACGTTTCATTCACATTGACATTCTACTTAAAATTGGATACTTACATACATTTTTTATAGTAAAAAAACTACTTTTGTCAATATTATTAATTCGAAAATGAAAAAATCGCTATAGCTAAACGGCAATTTTTAAATTACATAGTTTGTAGCACCAAATATTTTTTCCTTTTTGTGTTACGAGAACAATCTAAACCGAAACGAGTTCCTATAAATATAATTAAATCAACAACAAACAACTATCAATCAACAATAAGCGCATAAAAAAGGCACTTGAATAAAGTGAGTTTGAGAGAATGATTATGATTAAGAATGATTAAGATTAACATAAAAATATGTATTTTACTCCAAAAAAAATACATATGTAGATTCGATTAAATACAAAACGTGTCTATTTTGTTTTATATATCCATTTAAATATATATTTTATATAAGCACTAATTGTAAGTCATATGTATGTAAGTATGTAACATCCTTATGTTACATACTTATGTTACATGTTTAAAAAGAAGGAGGCAATTTTTTGAAAATATTTCGCACTTCTCTAGAAACAGAGCAACGTAACTCATATACACCCACTTTTTAAAAGTTGCTTATATTCTAGTAATGTTTGTACTACTGAATTATTTTTTTTTGCTTCTGTTTGGACTATAGGTTGTGAAATTCTACGCCTAATAAGCGTAGAATTGGGTGAAAATATGCCGTTAAAAGAGTAAAATGGGGATGTTTTCAAAAAACCGTGAATAACTCCAAACATAATAAAGTCTTTAGGGTTCTTGGACTTGTATTTACAGGGAAACTTTTAGAATAACTATCTGAATAACTAAGCCATTCTGAAAAAAAAATCCTAGATATGAAAAATTTCTAAAGTTGAAACCATCATAAAAATTCAAAACTTTCACTGTTCATGAAATTTCAATAGAACACATCGAATTCTAGGGGGATATTAAACCATGGTTTAGAATTTTTCGTATCTAGGATTTTTTCCAAACTGACTCAGTTAGTCAGATATATACTCTGAAGGTTTCCCTTTAATATCAGTCTAAGAAGTTTGACATAATTTAATATTTTCGGAGTTACCCACAATTCTTTGAAAACACTGCAATTTTCCCTTTTTAGCGATATATTTTCACGAAATCGACATATCACCTTCAACTTGGGCTTATCAGTTGCAGAATTTCACAAGCTGTAGTCCTATCAGACGCAAAAAAATTAATACAAAAATCATGAGAAGTTTAGCAACCTTCAAAAAAGTGGGTGTATGATGACTTTCGTTTCTGTCTATATGCACACACCTATATTATAGCTCTGTTTAACTACTTCTAATTTATATAATACACGATGAAGATATACGAGAAATTTCTGTAGACAGACATGCTGACAACCTTTCTAATCAATCTAATCTAATACTACTCGTTAGCATATTCTATTCATCTAGTGTCACCTTTCACTGCCAGGTTGTTCTATAAGCTATTTTCTATTTTTATGTGCGGTTTTCGACGTTTTCGTGAAGCAGTTCGGGTCTTCACTTCCTTACAATATGCATTAACCGTGACCTTGCTTCCATGCTTAAAGTGTAAAGAAAATCGATAGCACTCGAGTCACAATGAATTAACGTCACAACACAGGAAATGAAAGTCGTTTTTGTCCATCATCGTTTACATCCTCCCAGTAATCCATCTAATTGATTTATTAATGAACGACTGATTTGCATACGTTAATCAGCTGGACTACGTTCTACGACTATTAATCTGGGGCTAAGTTACGTTCTAAATTACGCACTGTGTGTGTTTTATAGTTACTTTAATTATGGTGATTGCGGAGGTTTTCTTATACAGCCAGATTAGTTATTAGTTATTAACATATGTAGTTAATTGTACGTTTCCCTATTGCTTTGTGTCGTTATTATAAATATTTTCGTACGTCCTACTTTGACAAACCTTGTTAGAAATTGTTTGGAAGTGAATAGATAACAAGAATAAGAAGATACGTTCTTTTGAAGCTTATTTATATAAATTTATTTTTAATTTCCGGCTAACAAATATATTCTCGTATCGCTAGCTAAAAAAAACTAGCAGGGATTTTAATGTCATCCTGTTTTAAAATTCCCACGCCTAGTGACTTTGTAACTTAATTGCCCACAGTTACATATTGTATTTTAATATGGAGATATACCTGTTACCGATTACGCAGGCCAACAAAATTTGACTGATTTTCGGAAGCAGTTTTTTCCAAAGCAGAACTTTTCCGAAGGTTTCCGGTGTGCTGAATCCGAATCTGGCCTCAGAATGCCCCTCCGTCGGTTTTTGAGACATCTAACCTAAATGTGCAAAAAAAACACTGTTTTTTTAACATATTTGAGGGTATGTAACACAAAACATATAAATAGAAGAAGGGCAATCTCCATATAAATTGTCATTGTCAACATATAGTGGTTCTAATTTTAATTGAAAATGATAAATACGCCTGGGAACAAAAAAGCGTGCAATTTTATGATTCCATGGGCGTGCATATATCTTTTTATAAATTCGAAAATTGTGAAATATTTTTTTTCATTTAAATCAATATAGATTAAAATTAGCCTGCATATAAAACTCTTAATATTTGTAATATAATTTGCTGTAAATAATGCTCATTTAGCCAGACAATCTCAAAAAATGGTGTTAATAAACCTAGCTGAAAACACGTCACACTGGCGTCTTAGACAAGTAGTTTAAGTTCCTAATTCATAAAGTCGTAAATCATTTTAACGATGTCGTTAAAATTTTATTGCACAGTGAACCGAACAAATATTAGCAATGTATTTATGCAAAGTGGTTTACCGACAGTGGTTACTTGCAGGGTGGTTGCCGCAGTGCAGCTATTTAAAATTTTCTTGAGTATAGTAATATACATAAAGTTGTTTTAATTTATAATTATTTTTTCCAGCATTTTTAAAGCTTTATTTTAATGTTAACTATATTTATATCTATGTTTTTTTAAAAATTTCCAAACTAGCTTTTAAGAACGTCACGAACTAACTACTAAGTAAGTAACTTGTTAGTCTTAGCAATTTTAGAAAATAAACTGACAACCTTTTTTTTCCTATTTTCAATTTAGAATGGAAATATAGTACATACATAAATCCCAAATGTCCTGATTTTGTAAATAGTTTTCATTCAGCTTATTTTCAATGTTATCGGTGTTGAAAAAAATCAGATCAGATTAATTCCGACGTAAAATTCAATGCTTTTTCAGAATATGGCCTTAGAATTCAGAAATTGATTTTAAAAACGTTCATTCGCATATATATGTATTTAAAGTTTAATAGTTTTTTTTTCTCCAAATCTATACATTTTTGTAAAAATTTCTCAAGAACAAAGATTGTTCCAAAAATCCCGGAATCGAAATTTCCAAAAATGTTATTTAAAAAATCTGAAAAAATTTGAAAGCATTTTGCAATTGATTCTAAGACATTTTTATTGTTAGAACGTTTGTAGCAAAGTCCGTAGTTTTTGAGAAAAACTATGCATTTTATACAAAACATAGTTTTGTTTCGGCCGCCATTTTGTTTTTAAAAATAATATAAAGCCATTTACCTACTTTAAATTTAGGTCGCGATTTTTTCTGGTATAGAACCCGGGGATTACCTGTTTCATAAAGAAATTCAAGTCTAGATTTTTTTGTCGAATAAATCGTAATTTTGTTGCATTTAAATTTTTTTAAACCAATTTAAAAAAAAGCATTACATATATTCTTAAAAAGCATTACATTTTACGTCGGAATTGACCTGATCGAAATTATTTCAGCCCTTGTAACTTTGAAAATAAACTATTACACGATACACAACGTATGAATACTCCATCTGTTTTAAATTCCTCAAAGTTTTTGATTATATTTTGCAATTTATACGCGAACGGAATCCGCGACATACTGTAATTAATAAGAAAGCCTTTTCGCTTAATATTCGATATTTATTGGTTCCGTACCGCGACGATCACAAATCACAACAGCGAAAGACCTAACACCGAATAAACAGTAAACACCTTAAACCTAACACCTGCAACGTACGTGCGGCGGCCTATATGATTTGCTATTTGGCTATCCCGTAATCCGCGGCGGTGAAAGTGAAGAGTGGGGGAGCGGGACTCCGGGACGTCCGTGCGCAGGCGTTCCTAACACGCGTTAGCCCAATCAACGTGGAGAAAACCAGTCACTAATTGTTATCAGCAAACAAAAAATATGGTATAGAGAATAAAATTCTAAGAAAGATCGCGTTTTTTTGCTACTCGCGTTTTAATGGCGAACATAACTAAAAAAATTCGCAAAGTCAAAAAAACCGGTTTTTTTGCAAATAAAAAAAAAGCTTCAAGTCCTACACAAGAAAGTTAAATCAGAAAGTTGTAGGTTGTATTGTAAATTCCAATTTTGTTTGAATAGACTACTTGTTTTTTCTTCAGACAACTTTACAACGCATTTTTTTGCAAAATTAAATAAAAGCGATTTGGTTTTTTTAATAGCATGAAAGTACAAGTCTTCGTGAATAAAATGAGCCCATGGTCGTTTCTGTACGATCATTTTTTGCCTCTGTAAAAGCTGATTTTTGAAAACGTCTTTAAAAAAAAAAGGAAAATCGTTATAACGCGAAAAAAATATAGCTTTTTTGAATTTTCGTAAAAAAGGATCATTTTCCACTTGTCTTGGGCTATATTTGTAGTTAACAAGAAGTCTGTTCAAACAAAATTGTAATTTATTCAGCAAAAATACGAAAACGCGATTTTTGACGTTTTTTTAAATTTTTCTCAAATGTTTATGAACCGATTTGTTTCGATCAAATTTCATGCGACGCGCATTTTTAATACCTATAACTTTCTAATTTAACTTTCTTGTGTAGGACTTTTTATTTATTTTTATTTGCAAAATCTGTTTTTTTGACTTTTGCGAATTTTTTTGGTTATGTTCGCCATCAAAACTCGAGTAGCAAAAAACGCTATCTTTCTTAGATTTTTTTCTCTATACGACAATATTTTTTTGTTTGCTGATAAAAATTAGTGACCAATTAACATGGGGGCTTTCGCTCGTTGATTGGACTACGTAGCAAAATACTGTTTAGGGACGTTTGATTTACGTAATTAAATAATGCAAATTGAAGTCCCTGACCTGGGATTCCACATATTTTATTGCAGTCTAGTACCTACTATAGTTTCTGCTTCTGCTGAAAATTAATCAAATTTTGTTGCCCTGTTATTTTTTGTAAGTACTTTTTGTTTAATATCCTTTCTTTTTGCGAATGTTTGCATTTCAGTTGGATTCACGAAGGATATTCTTGTGTTACCAAAATACTGTTTAAATGTTATTAAAAAAAAATTGTACAATATACTCAAAAAATATTGTAATTGGTCCTTCCAAAGCACGAAAATTGCAAATTACAGCGGATTTTTTTAATTCGTGTCCATAAAACATAGTAAATAGTAACGTTTGTAAAGATCAAATCTTACATTTGGTTTAAATTGTTTAAAACTCGTTACAGAGCAATTTGTTATAAATTTGACCTCGCACGTCTCAAGAACAACGCGTTTTAACTGAAATGATTTCTCTTTCGAACCAGATGATAAGGAAACACTACGCAGATTTCATAGCGATTTTTTCCGGGTCAAGTCCTGTCTGTAACATTTAAACATGACTTTAAAAAAGGCTCTGTTGGTAAAACAGCAATAAATAATTGGTAATCTATTATAATCCACCGATATGTCAACAAACGGGCATGTTCGTTTCGAGATGGCTTTCATATTGAATTTTTTTTCAAAGTCATATTTTTATACGACGAATTAATACTTTTAATTTAGAGCGTATAATTTCATCTACATATATCGGGAAAGGGGGCTAAAAAATTGGGGCCCCCCCCCCCCCTTTTTTCCCCCCCCCCCCCCCCCCCCCCCCGGGCCCCCCCCCCGCCTTTTTTTTTGGGGGGGGGGGGGGGTGGGGGGGCCCGGGCGGGCCGCCCCCCGGCCCCCCCACCCGGGTGCCCCCCCCCCGGGGGGGGGGGCCTGGGGTGTGTGGTGGGGGGGGGGGCCAGGGCCGGGCGGCCCGCCGAAAAGGGGGGGGGGTGGGGCCGGGGGGGGCCCCCCAGGGGGGGGGGGGGGGGGGGGGGGGGCGGGGGGCGCCGGGTAAAAAAAAGGGCCCCACCCAGGCCCCCGGGGGGGGGGGGGGGTGCCCCCCCCCTCCACCAACCGGGGAAAACCTAACCACGGGGACCCCCCCCCCGGCGGGCGGGGCGGGGGGGGGGGGGGGGGCCCCACCCAACCTCCCCCACAACGGAACCCCACAACGGAAAACAAAAAAAAACAAAAAAAAACCACCGACCAACGAACACCCACCACCACAACCCCCCCACACCACACAACAAAAACAAAACCAAAACTCTACATACATCTACAAATATAGTGAACTCCAAGAAAGTATACAATTATGATTTTTTTAATGGATGCATTCATATATTATCAACTTTATGTATATTAATTGCAAAAGTGCGTATGAAAAACAACATGCTTAATAGAATTACAGTTTAGCAGGATATGCAATTTGTTAAGCAAACGCGACAAGTTTTGTATAAAAATCTCGAAATTATTATCTACGGTCATAATAGGAAATTGCAGTGTCCCACAAAGTTGTTATGTAACATTATTATTATTTATGCTAAAGGTTTGTGACCTTAATGTTGAAAAAAAAGAGAAATTATAATGGATACACGCACGAGTTAAACAGGTTACTCGTTAAATGTTTCTATTGTCATTTGTTTAGAAACGATTACCGCAATTTCATCTGTGTATTATGGATTAAAGTATTCATTAAAGTTACATTACTGCCACACTATGTAGGTACAAGTATTGCATGTGAGCGTTAAGGCCGCTTTACAGTTCGCAATTTTTATTGCACGCATACGTCTTTATGTTTGTTCCTGGGCCATCCGCGGTAATCGATACCAAGGAGTAAAAAAAATAATTTGCGAGTATATGTTAAAATAGAAAATTAACAACATATTCTCAATTTTCATAATTCAAAAGAAATTAATATCGTATGTTTATGTTTATGTATAATTAATATCGTATGTTTATCAGCGAAAATATTGATTTTCACCGATAAACGTATGAAAATTATAGATTTAGAATAGAAAACAATAAAAATTATAGATTTTAGATATTTAGATATAGATACATTATAAACAGAAAATATCTAAAATCTTAAATACTAGTTTTAATAGTCTGTATTAATAAATAAAGCCTCAAAGTGTACATAAGCTTTTGTTTAATTTGCACTCGTAACACCCGTAACAACAATATGCACAAATCTCTTACAATTATCAGAAATGAAGATCATTTATCTCTCCACTTAGCTATTTATTTTGTTACAAAAACTTCTAATTTAGCTGAACTCTGATGTTTAGCCAACAAGGTAGCATATTCTGCAAAAGTACAAGTAACACTCGTCACAGGGCTAAAACCTATTATTGCATCTAAACGCCTGAGTAATTCCTAATACGTTTTTGTTTTAATTAAAATATCATTGAAATGAATTGAATTATACTTAAAATGCAGACAATTTTGTTCTAATTTAGGAATTATAACAGAATGTGCACAAATGTAACACCCATCACCGCGGAATGGCCCTCCTGCAATTTCTTGCAGATAAAAATTGCATGCCTGGAGCTATAATTATTGCGGCTATCTGCAATTTTACGTGTTGCCACCTGTTTGACATAACCTCAACGTTCAACATGCTGTGCCATCATTTGGATTGTGTTTCGTGATATCCAAAATTTCTGAATTTTCTGTCACCGAGATTGATTTAATCATGTCTATTTTGTGTGTTTAAAATGGTTAAATCTTTTTGTATCAACGGAGTTTATCACATATTTTCGTAACAGTGGCTGACAACTCAAATTAGCAATGAAAAACTGTAAAATAACACCGAAATAAAAATTGCAGCAAGAAAAATTGCGAACTCTAAAGGCCGCTTTAGCTTTTTTTCAGCCTATAATGATGATGAAACTAAAAAAGAAATACAAAAACTTTCTTTATCCAAGTCATGAACTTATATATATGGGGCATTTCACGCCAAGTGAGGTCAAAAAAATATTTCTGTTTGAAACATATCACAATCGATAGTACTTGCTAAAAAACTAACTTCCCTAAAATTTAAGATTTTTTGAGCCACAAGGAGAGGTATGGTGACGGTGAGAAAATACAGATTTTCGTTTCGACTCTAAAATTTCAATCCTTCTCGGTAAGAAAATGAAAAAAATTGAAAAGAAGGTTGCTATGGTTTTCGATGTGTTTTTTTGCTAGAATACGATAAAAATATTTTCAAAATTATTGGGGGTAGTTTTCACCCTTATTTTGAGAATTGAATTTAAAATCAAATTTCGAAAAAGTATGACACGGTTTTTTTTCAATTTTTTTTTTTTCTCTTTTTTTTTGTACTTTCGATTAATTTTTAATTCATAATGGGCGTCGACTAGGAACTGGCCCAAAAAACGGCCCAAAGGTGAAAAAACGCTTTTAGCGTATTTTCTCATCCTTTGAGATAGGAAATAGCAAGTGAATAAAATATTCCAAGGTTTTTGGGGTCGCTGATGACGAATCTAACGTCATATTTTCAAAAAACAAAATGGTGGATCCAGTATGGTCAACTTTTGAAAAATGGCTAAATTTTGAAATTTAAAAAATACCATCGTATTCTACGGGAAATTTTCTACGTTAGATTCGTAATCAGCAACCCCCAAAAACCTTGGAATATATTATTCACTTGCCATTTACAATCTCACAGGATGAGAAAATACGCTAAAACCACGTTTTTTCACCTTTGGGCCGTTTTTTGGGCCAGTTCCTGGTCGACGCCCATTATGAATTAAAAATTAATCGAAAGTACAAAAAAAAAGAAAGAAATAACAAAAAAAATTGAAAAAAAAAAACTTGTCATACTTTTCGAAATTTCGATTTTAAACTTTCCTTTTAAATCCTCAAAATAAGGGTGAAAACAACCCCCAATATTTGAAAATATGTTTATCGTATTCTACGCAAAAAACACATCGAAAACCATCGCAACCTTCTTTTTAGATTTTTTAATTTTTTTATTGAGAAAGATTGAGCTTAACGATTTTGCTTAAAAAAAAAAATGAAAAAAATGTTTTTCTACCTTTCAAAGTTTTAATAAAGTGATGTTAAAAATTTAAAGTAGGTGATTATTTTATCACCTTTAAAAAAAATCATAATCGGGCGTCCAAGGGGTTTTCCTCCCTTAAATCCACTTATGGGAATCATTTCTTCGATGAATTAAAAATCAATAGCTCACCATGCCTACTACTAGTTCACACTGAGCCGAACTGAATCAACCGGCCTTCTGTGTCAGTAGGTAAATAATGCGTATACCCACAAGTTAATTTAACAATACAATTACTCTCATTTTGAAACCAATTCGGTTAGATTTACGGTACCTGCCATTTTAATTTTCTTTCGGCCTATTTTTTTACACCAACCTATTTCCCCGACATCTCACACGTCTTAAAAAAAGAATAGAAATCGACTAGCAAAAAGGTTAACTAGCATTCTGTAATATGCCTACGATTTAATCGCCAAGTGCATATTGGCATTAAACATGCGTGTTGTTCTCTCCATTTTATGTTTGTAATTCTTCACAAAACTCAGTACTGTTATGGGCTTCATTACAGGCGGTCACCTCAAAACGCGTTAGTGGTCATTAAAGAGATGTTAAATTGGGTTTCTTGGCCTCCAGTAGCAAAAAGTGTACACACAACAATAATAGTGTCTTGAATGGATTGCGCAAAAAAAAGGTGAAGTGTATAGTAATTGCACGCAAACAACAACCTCGCGTGTATCATCAAGATGTCCAAAAAAAGTATATAGGCTAATGTGTTTAAGGACCTATCTCCAGTTTTAAGTATCAATGGTATTTCATCAACTGGCGTCATGGAACTCTATGACATTCGGTCTTTTACGAGGTGTGGCTATTAAATAACCGAATTGATGCTGCTATCAGCGCGCTGCGAGCGTGTCGCGACAAGTTTGAACAGAACTGTGTCTGGTGATACTTTCCCCACCGTGAGCTCGCTGGACAAGCCAGTGGATCGCTCAGTTTGACTGTAGCAGTCGTTTGAATTAGTCTACGCACCGGTCACGCGTCGAAAATGTTAAGTGTTCAGATGTAGCAACGGGTTAATCTCAAGTTTCGTGTTAAACTGGGGAAAATGTTAGAAGAAGTGTACGGGAATGAATGTTTATCCCGCACACAAGTTTTTAAATGGTGTAAACGGTTTAAAGAGGGACGTGAAACGACCGAAGACGATCCGCGCCCCGGACGGCTCTAGACGTTAAAAACGGACGAAAACATCGAAAACATTGGTAAATTAATCCGCGAAGATCGTCGTCTAAGCATCCGAGGGCTTGCTGAAATAACAGGAATTGACAAAGAACGTGCTCGCCAGATTTTGCATGAATCGTTCAACATGCGTAAAGTTTGCGCAAAAATGTTGCCAAAACTCCTCACTCCCGATCAAAACGAATCAAGAATGAACATTTGCGCTGACGTTCTAAACAACATTGACACTTATTCAGGCTTGTTAGACGCGGTGATTACTTGTGATGACAAGATTCGAAAGTGTGGAAGCGGTTAAAGCAAAAGTGACGGAGGTTCTGAACCAGCTGACAGAAGCGGACGTCCAGCACCGCTTTCAACAACGGAAAAGTCGTATGGAGCGGTGTAGAGATCGCCAAGGGAAGTACATTGAAGGCGAGAAAGTTGCTACTGTAATTGGTAACGAATAAAAAGTGTTATGACAGCAGTTCGGTTATTTAATAGCCACACCTTGTATATTACTAAATGGTTAACGGTTGCTTTTAATACATAAGATTAGATTGATCGATAGTCGGGAAAAATGATGATTATATGGATTTGTACATAAAATAAAGTAGACACTCAATTCAATAAAATACAAATGAACATGATGTTGACATTGCAAAAGCCGCATTGTCGAAGATAATATTTCAATTCCGTCTTACCCAACACAAAACTGATGATTTGCAATTATACGAGCATTACTGTATTTTTGCTTCCTTGCTGGAAGAGCAAGAAGTTAAACGATCTCATTCATTTTTACTCCAGTTTTTACACGACAGAGCAAAACGGAGACGAAAATTGGTAATTTTATTTTTAATTGGGCCACATATTTTATATCACATTTAGGAGAATAAAATCTTTCTGTTTAATATTAAAATCTGTAATGAACCACGTATTGGGAACGGTAACTGACACAGAAAAATATGACCGACAAGTTTTTGTTTTGGCAGTAACTGTAAATTACATATAATTGGGTCAAAGAGTTTTTGTAAATGTATGTACCAGTAAATACATTTAAAAGTACAAATTGTAGTATTTACTGCTTTTATATGGTTGTTTTCTCGTAAATTCGTTTTCAAATAGAGTTTACAAAATTGAATTTTGTATGTATGACTGTTTCTACCTGTATTAAAGATATATTATTTTATTAATCCAGATTGAAAAAAAGTTAGGATATAAAAAACGTATGTGGCAATCTAAGGGTATTGAATCAACTAGTATCAGGAGGGTTAAGGGTAATAGTTTTACCTAACATTAGGTTGTTTTTTTTTTTGGTTTCGAGGGGTACTTTTGAAAATGGCATGTTATATCATCAATAAATGTGACCTAACGCTTCTAAATATGAAGGTACCCTAGAAGTTAAGTGACCTGTGTAGTGCTATTACGAATTGGGGTGGATATCCATTGCACATGAGTTTCATAAAGTTCATTCATTAGCCCAAAGCTTTTCACATATTATTACAGCTTTAACCTTTCTTTTCAGCAGTGGCGGTGCGTGATATTTCAGTTAGCCATATCTTGAAAACGACCCATGGGACCCACTTCACTTTTTAGGTGATGACTATACACCTCTTACAGAAAGGATTTAAAGTTTGCGAAAAAAATTTTCAAAAACACTGGAGCACTCCCTGGTTTCAGTAACGCTCTGTGGAATATTTGCAGTATATTTTTTTTCATAATCTAGAAACAAATATAAGGAGACGTTTTTCGATTTGTTACAAAAATATTTTTGTTTCAAAAAGTTATGGCCATTTTTAATTTTGGGAAACAAAATGTTCCTATAAAATTAAAATTAAAATGGCCATCTTTTTGAAAAAAAAAAAAATATTTTGCAACAAATCGAAAAACGTCTCCTTATATTTGTTTCTAGATTATGAAAAAATACTGCAAATATCCCACAGAGCGTTACTGAGAACCCAGGGAGTGCTCCAAAGGAGTGCTCCAAATCCTTTCTGTAAGAGGTGTATAGTCATCACCTAAAAAGTGAAGTGGGTCCCATACGTCGTTTTCAAGATATGGCTAACTGAAATATCACGCACCGCCACTGCTTTTCAGACAATGCAACCTTTATCTTCCAACTTTTCATTTACATCCCACATTCCTATGTATTTTGACGTGTTAAAACCGAATTTCATAATAAAAAGAATTTTGACATGTCAATTTTTTTCAACAACCCCCTTTAACCCTCTGTGGAGTGCAATCTTTAACAAACTTTTATGATAATTTTTTTGTTTTGGTTTTTTGAATTTTTAGGGCTCATTGGTCGCGAATATGATATCAAAATTGAAA
Source organism: Aromia moschata (assembly GCA_029963805.1). Taxonomy (NCBI): domain Eukaryota; kingdom Metazoa; phylum Arthropoda; class Insecta; order Coleoptera; family Cerambycidae; genus Aromia; species Aromia moschata. The sequence goes on along the minus strand of JAPWTK010000242.1, from coordinate 342,055 downwards.
TTTGACGTAACAACAGCTGTCAACAACTGCTAAAATTCATGAAAAAGGTAAAAGTTAATATTATTCAGTTTGCAAAGTCGATAATCTGAATCGCAGGACTTTAACACCTAATAGAACTCGGTTACTTAAAATTAATTTACAAAGTTTATATAAACATGGGTCTTTGAACGATTAGTTTTCGATATAGTAAATTTTAAAAAACACAGTTTTTTAAATTCTCAATTGTTTTGAATTAAACTGTACACTCTTAAAAAAACGCTAACTTTAATGGTGTCCGACGTCCGTTTAAGAAGCCAGCGCCACTGCGGAAAATTTTGAAATTAATTACTGTGCCATTACTTCTCTGTTGTTACGTCGTGTTCAATGTGCTTATGATCAATTTGTTTTGAAAAAGTAAAACCATTTCCTATAAAGTATATCGGTTTTTTTTACGCAATTGTTTAACATATTAATTATATTTGTAAGTAGAATGTCAGATATCAAACTCAGTGTCTTCAATCTTTCATTGCGATTTTTTTTCTTTATTCGAAGAACTGGATGTTCACTTCCTCCATCATGTTCTTTTACAAAGGTAATTTATGAAGGTACATCAGTTTTTTTTCAATATATTCCTCTATTTTTTAATAGTTGGCTGAAACAGACAAAAATTATAATATCTTTACATTAACCTTATCATACTGAAACTTACATCGATAAAAATAGTCACCCTCAGAAAAATGAAAGATCGAGTGACAATACATATCGTTCCTTCGGAAGAAAATTGACACAAATTAAAAATTTCGGTTTTCTACTAATGCCGTTAGAACGTATTTAAACGATTCTTCGGGAAAAGTGTCATAAAGGTAGTTAATATGTTCTTCGTATTTTTAATTTCGGTCTGCGAGCGTGTCGCGACAAGTTTGAACAGAACTGTATTTGATAATACTTTCCCCACCCTGAGCTCGTTGGACAAGCCAGTGGGTCGCTCTGTTTTAGTGTAGCAGTCGTTTGAATTAGTCTACGAAGCGTCGAAAAAAATGTTAAGTGTTCAGATGGAGCAACGGGTTAATCTCAAGTTTCTTGTTAAACTGGGGAAAACTTTTACAGAAGCTTAAGCAGTGTTAAAAGAAGTGTACGGGAATGAATGTTTATCCCGCACACAAGTTTTTTGAATGGTTTAAACGGTTTAAAGAGGGACGTGAAACGACCGAAGACGATTCGCGCCCCGGACGGCTCTAGACGTTAAAAACGGACGAAAACGTCGAAAAAAATGGTAAATTAATCTGCGAAGTCCGTCGTCTAAGCATCCGAGGGCTTGCTGAAATAACAGGAATCGATAAAGAATGTGTTCGCCAGATTTTGCATGAATCGTTTAACATGCGCAAAGTTTGCGCAAAAATGGTGCCAAAACTCCCTCACTCCCGAGCAAAAGGAATCAAGAATTAACATTTGTGCTGACATTCTAAACAACATTGACACTGATACAGGCATGTTAGACACGGTGATTACTTGTGATGACAAGATTCGAAAGTGTGGAAGCGGTTAAAGCAAAAGCGACGGAGGTTCTGAACCAGCTGACAGAAGCTGACTTCCAGCACTGCTTTCAACAACGGAAAAGTCGTATGGAGCGGTGTAGAGATCGCCAAGGGGGAGTACATTGAAGGCGAAACAGTTGCTACTGTAATTGGTAACGAATAAAAAGTGTTATGACAGCAGTTCGGTTATTTATTAGCCGCTCTTCGTAGAAATAACACCAAAAAATAAAAATAAAAATAATGCGAACAGCTTTAATTTGCATTTTTCTAAGAACTGTATTTTTTGAGTTGTGTCACTTTTCTTCCGGATGAACCACATGCTTATGTGAACTTTTTATATTAATTTTAAAAGTTCAATGAAGTCAAATTTGTGACAATTAAAAAAGTGCACATCTTTTCTGGCCCGCGCTGTATAGTCCAGGAGGCAGTGAATTTTTTTTGCACTTATTTTCCCAGTCGGTGATTATGAAATACCTTGTACGGATGGTGTCACAAAACGACAATATGTGAGTCTGGCTAAAATTTTCGGATGGGTTCACTAGATAAAAAAAAACAAGTCCACTTATTTTCCCAGTCATAAATATTTAACATTAATTAAAGTGAATCATTTTATTAATGGAAATAATAGTCTGGCACATCCCAAGTGAAGGAAAGTCAGTCTGGCTGCAAATTTGCGGATGCAAAAATTTAATCGATTTTTGAAATTCGTAACTCTTATTTTCCCATGCTTGAAATTTAACGTATCATTTGATACTTTCATAAACTATAATCAAAAGTAAGTCTGGCTGATTTACGAAATTGGCAAATAAGTTTGGCGGCATCTTGAAAATCGGTAAAATTACAAAATTTTTGCTCTTATTTTCCCGGATTTGAAAATTTGTCACATGATAAATAATACTATAATTTCATAGAAAATACACGTCTGGCTTTTATTTACAATCACGAAAGCTTCGCCAGATTCACAACTCAGATAGTTCAATGAGGAGAGGAAGCGGCAGGTTTGTATTGTCACGACGCTGGAATGCGATTTGACCTGGGAACAGCTGCCTAGGCCCATAGTATTTTAAATTTTGTACAATTTTATTTTTTTATGATTTCATAAATAAATATTTTTCAATCTGCTCAATAACAATTTTGTACTCTAGAAGTGATATTTCTCGTGTTTTAGCGAAATGTCTACCCGCTCATTCACTATATCTCAGAAACTAAACGAAATACACAAAAATGTCATGAGATCGATTTTGTAGAGAATTAATTGTCCTGCAGAAAACAACTATACAACTTTGTCGTATCTCTCATAGTTACAAAGTTATTCGCGAATAAAGTTTTTTGATGACGGACGGACGGACCGACATTTCGCTAAAACCATGTTTTTTGAAATCCTGAGGTCATAAAACGTCGAGAAATGCTATTTTGAGCAATAATAAAATTTAGCCCTAAACCAATACTTTTCTTATCATAAATTATGAAAAGTAAAAACATATAGAGATGACAACAATCACCTGTATAATTGAACATGCCGAATTTAGCGCGCCGGACAAGCGTTGGACGAGTCTGGCAAGGCTTTCGGGGTGTTCCACATTAGCCAGACTATATTTGCAGCTGTAATTATAATATAAACTATCATCTGACAAATTTTTAGGACTGCGAAAATAAGGGATTTTTTTTTTATAATTTTTTTACCTGCCAGACATATACCAACAGACCCATACTCACAGATTAGCCAGACTATTTTTTTCTTAACTTCACTATATCTCTCACTAATAGAACTATTTTTATCACTGGAAAAAAAGTGCAGCATATTTGTACTTTCTAACGCATTTTCCGCCTCAACCCATCGGAAACCCCCCCCCTACATATATATGAATTTTGCTTAGAATAACAAACCGAATAATTGTATCGGTGTTTGCTGACTGGGAAAATAAGTACCGAAAATTGTCACTGCCTCCTGGACTAGTACGAAAGCACCGTCGAGATCGGTGTGGCGCGTGCGTCGTTGGCATTTTTTCTCCGCGATCCGCCCGAAAGGCGCATGACGTCGCGGCGCCGCTCTATCGTCCCGACACCGATCAATTCAAAGGCTCCAGACGCTCGTCCCGACGCAATACGTCTTTTACTATGTGACGAAACGTTTCCGTGTGACTCATCCCTCGATACTCGAATCAAAACTTCGACGGAATCAAAATGCGACGCCCGGAGTAGCCGTCGTTTCGGTGCAGTATCCAGCATTCCCGAAGTGCCGGCGAAATCTCCTTCGAGAATGGATCACTTCAGCGATCTGCTGATGGACGAGTGCCCCCCTGACCTTAGGGTAAGAGAAAATCACAATTACCATGGTTGAAGTGCAACACCTCATCAAGTCATAAGTTTTTTTTGCCTCACGACCTGACAAATGCCATTGGTTTAGAAAGATCATAGTTCACCAACACATAACTATCTATTTTTTAAGGATAACGTAGCTCATAATCTGTCAGTTCCTCGGTAATGTATATATGTCGAAACCTCAGGAAACTATCAAATTTATATCTTAAAAGTAGAAATCCACTAAGTCTGACTTAAGACGGTTTTCTGTCATTCTTAAGTACGCTGAAGCGTACATTTTTACTAACTTAGTACAGTTTAGATTTGGTTAGTTTGACACAGTTTTTCCTGTCTGTTATAAAATTAACTTAAAATGGCTTACCAGGTATCGCACTTTTACAAACGATTATCGACTTGATTTCTTAAAAATTAATATTGAACATTGAACGATTATCGACTTACAGCCTATTGAAACGTCTTTTGTTTTCTCTACTTACCTCAAACTGTTTTGTTGCACCTTGCACAGAGTCAGTAATTTCGCTAAACAATTGCAGTGACTACCTATAGTTTAATAATTGTGGATTTCTAACGTGCCTATTGTTCTTTTTTACAGTCCGGCGATAACAATGCAAACATTGTCAATGTACTTATGTAACTTACTACTTTGACATTAAATAATAATTATGCAACATTATCTCGTAATGCAACATACTGACATGTTGGCTAATGCAGTTTTAAATGAGAACTAACATGTGATGAAATAATCATCTCTATTCAAATTTTCATTAATGCAAAAGGAGACCAATGACATGATCTCCAATTATTATACATGGCCAAACATGAACCTTTTCAGGGTGTTGCTTATTTTTCTCATCTAGTGACGTTTTTCTTTAAGCCAGTAGCGACAGTTCTGACTATTAACATGGCAGTGAAATGTAAAATGTGACTCATCAATAAAATTGGCCGAAATATGCCACTGAACATAGGCGTACGCATCATAATATAATACATGTGATGTAAGAAAGTAACTGACATTAAATACAGTATCAGAAGCAATAAATGCACACTTTACAACCATATATGTATGCATGTGTGTAAAACTTACCTTCTTAATTAGCTTGACAACATTTAGCTGTAACCAGCAGTATGTAGAATCGTTATTTTATGCATTTTTATTAAATAAACCATATTTCTGATTTGCTGTTAACAAAGTTCAAACGGCACGCACAACGTCTTAGAATTCCAAATGTCTCCTATGAAGAATTTTAATATTTTTGTGTCTTCTTTTTAGTTGTTCTTTTACTGTCGAAAAGTGTCATGAAATTTGTTTGTTTGCTGTTTGATTCTGATTAAGAACGAAACGGTGTTAGTAATTAAGCATTTAGTAGCTGCAGCTAATTGCGTGAATCAGACGAATTTATTTGTTTTGCTGTTAATTTTTGCGATAGAGTAAAATACCTTTCAAATGAGGTATACGAGGTGTGTAAATTAAGTAATGAGACTGGCAACGTAGCGCCCGATCTAGCAACACTGCGTAGATGGGACTTGGAAGGGGGTAGGTAAACATGTAATGCACCTTCAGTACAAGTTTGAACTTGTTAGAGTCATTTGTTTGTTCTTTGTGGCTGTTTTCGTAAACAGGTTTCTTCTAGTGCGTTTTAAAAATGTGTAACATTAATTTTGAGCAACGGTGTCCTATCAGGTTTTGCTTTAGACTTTGACACAGCAGAACGGATACTTTTGCAAAACTTCAACACGCCTACGGAGCTAGTGTTTTTTCAATAGCCCAGGTTTTTCGGTGGTTTAAGCCATTCTCAGAAGGAAAGGAGTCGATTGAAGATCCAGGAAGAACCACGCAGCGAAAGACCTTCATCTTCAAGAACCGATGAAAATGTCCATAGAATACGGGATGTTGTGCGTTCAGATCGTTCGTTGACGACAAGAGTGATCGGGGAAGAGTTAAATTTGAATTACACCACTGTTCATCAAATTTTGACTAACAAATTGGGCAGTGGCGGTGCGTGATATTTCAGTTAGCCATATCTTGAAAACGAAGCATAGGACCCACTTCACTTTTTAGGTGATGACTATACATCTCTTACAGAAAGGATTTATAGTGAAAAAACCGTCAGCAAAGTGCGAAATTTTTTTCAAAAACACTGGAGCACTCCTGCTTTAATTTTGGGAAACAAAATGTTCCTATAAAATTAAAATTAAAATGGCCATAGCTTTTTGAAAAAAAAATTTTGCAACAAATCGAAAAACGTCTCCTTATATTTGTTTCTAGATTATGAAAAAAAAATATACTGCAAATATCCTACAGAGCGTTACTGAGAACCCAGGGAGTGCTCCAGTGTTTTTGAAAATTTTTTCGCAAATTTTGCTGATGATTTTTTCACTATAAATCCTTTCTGTAAGAGGTGTATAGTCATCACCTAAAAAAGTGAAGTGGGTCCCATGTGTCGTTTTCAAGATATGTCTAACTGAAATATCACGCACCGCCACTGGAATTGGGGATGAGAAAAATCTGCGCAAAAATGGGAGAGAAACGTGTCTTGACTTTTTTGGAATCGATTGATAATTATATTCATTTTATGGAACGTGTCATCATTACTGGTGATGAGACTTGGGTGTTTGAGTACGACCCGGAAACCAAGCGCCAAAGCATGGAGTGGCACACTTCAAGCTCTCCAAGACCCAAAAAAGCAAGAATGAGCAAGTCGAAGATCAAATGCATGCTGATTTACTTTTTTGATTTGAATTGTCCACAAAGAGTTTGTGCCTCCAGGCCAAACAGTAAATCAGAGAGGTTCTTGAAAAACTTCGAAAAAGGGTCATGCATCAACATCAACAACTGAATGTTGCATCACGAAAATGCTCCTTGTCACACAACCATTTCAGTAAATGAGTTTTTAGCCAGTAAAAACATTCCTGTGGCTCTTTAGCCTCCTTATTCGCCTGACTTAAGTCCTTGTGATTTTTTTCTCTTCCTGAGATTGAAAAATCACCTCAAGGGACGTCCTTTTGGGACCATAGAAAACATTCAAACGTCTCTAACCGACCAGCTGAAGGCTATTCCAGTATATGAGTTCCAGCACTGCTATGAGCAATGAAAGAACCGGCTCCAGCGCTGTGTGGCTTCTCAAGGAGGCAATACTGAATTGAAAATTCTATTCGAATAAAAAAAAATTTTAAAATCTCATCTTCTAATTTAAAATTTTTGGGGTTGCTGCTACTGCTACTCGAAGATTTTTTTTTTAAATGCACAAGCATTGAGATACTGAATTTATTCCATTCGGCTGTTCCATACTCAATACAAAGTCGAACAAACAGTAAAATTCAAACAGGAAGAAATACTACCCACTTGTCTGCAGTACAATACAGTTTGGTGCAATGGCTGCGACGCATTTCGTGTCGAATGCATATTTAACAGCTACTTTACGCTGCATTTATTCTTTGAGGTGATCCCAAACGAAAGAAACCTCGTTAAAAAATCCATTAACTTGGACGCTAAAGTTTGCGAGACACACCGCTCGAGCTGGTGTCTCTTTCTATTTCCGCGACGGTAATTAGGAAAGTTTTAAAGTTCATTAAAGATATTCATTAGCTCTGCACAAAGCCTTTGCATCTAAAGCAAATTTTATTGTAACGAGCCTTTGAAGAAGGCGTTTAGAAATGGAAGGGTGGAGTTGGTCATTTTACTTTCACGTTTAATTAATAATGTGTGTAATACTATTTAATCTTAATGTTGCATTAATATTTGAAAATTAATCACATACATATTTCCTGGAGTGGGTACTGGAACCTTCGGCGTAGAAACAAAAAACTGGACGTTTTCCACGAAACACCGAACTACTACACTTTTTTCGACGCGCGTTTCGCCAACCAAGTTGGCATCTTCAGGAGAAGATTAAAACTAAATTCTAGCCTACACACTTGCACTATTTATACCAAATATGTTGCCACGGTTCACTGAACCGTAACTGTCTTTGATTATCAGAGCAAACAGTGGACTGGTGGGTATCGGACCGTTGTCCTTATTCATACTACTGTTACACTTAATGATTTCTAAACTTTCAAAAACATCCAACTGTCTACTGTTTGTTACATTTCTAATTAATTTTAAATTATCTATATCTATCCTATGGTTGTTGTCAAAAGCGTGTTGGGCAACACAAGATTTTTCTGTTCTGCCATATTTCAAATGAGCCATGTGTTCTTTAAATCTAGTCAATATAGATCTTTTTGTTTGCCCAATATACTTTTGATCACAATCTTTACAACTTATTTCGTATATTCCTGACTTTTCGTTATTGTTGATTTTGTCTTTGGGGTTACCCAAAACCATCTGTAGTTTACTTTTAGAATTATAAACCAAATTGATATTAATATTTTTAAAAATTTTATCTAGTCCGCGGGTGAATTTAGGTTCATATGGTAACGAAGCAAATTTCGAATTGTCAGTATCTCTACGAAAAGTCGTGGAATTGTACAGGGTTCTCTTAAATTTATGCTTCCTTATTAACTTATCTATTAAATGGACTGAATAACCGTTACTCTTAGCTATATTCTTAATTAATTGTTTCTCATGTTCAAACCTCTCTTTACTGAGGGGGAAATTTAACAAACGGTGAATTAGAAAAATTTCCCTAGGTTTGGTTCAGGTATGTGGACGACATCTTCGCGGTATTTGATACAAAAGCAATTAGTTTAGATAATTTTGTTGCTAAATTAAATAACCGTTTCCCTACCATAAACTTTACATATGAAGCGGAACACAATGAACAGCTACCATTTTTAGATGTATTAGTTATTAGAAATAGTGAAAATAAGTTAGGTTTGATGTATATAGGAAAGAAACCGCGACTCTTAGATATATTCCCAACGATTCACACCACCCATTTCAACATAAAATGGCAAGTTTTAATTTTCTAATTCACCGTTTGTTAAATTTCCCCTCAGTAAAGAGGGTTTGAACATGAGAAACAATTAATTAAGAATATAGCTAAGAGTAACGGTTATTTAGTCCATTTAATAGATAAGTTAATAAGGAAGCATAAATTTAAGAGAACCCTGTACAATTCCACGACTTTTCGTAGAATACTGACAATTCGAAATTTGCTTCGTTACCATATGAACCTAAATTCACCCGCGGACTAGATAAGATTTTTTAAAAATATCAATATCAATTTGGTTTATAATTCTAAAAATAAACTACAATGGTTTTGGGTAACCCCAAAGACAAAATCAACAATAACGAAAAGTCAGGAATATACGAAATAAGTTGTAAAGATTGTGATCAAAAGTATATTGGGCAAACAAAAAGATCTATATTGACTAGATTTAAAGAACACATGGCTCATTTGAAATATGGAGAACAGAAAAATCTTGTGTTGCCCAACACGCTTTTGACAACAACCATAGTATAGATATAAATAATTTAAAATATTAGAAATGTAACAAGACGTTGGATGTTTTTGAAAGTTTGGAAATCATTAAGTGTAACAATAGTAATGGACAGGTCCCCACCAGTCCACTTTTGCGAAAAAAGACGTCGGTTAGTGAACCGTGGCAACAAATTTGGTATAAATAGTGCAAGTGTGTAGGCTAGAATTTAGTTTTAATCTTCTCCTGAAGATGCCAACTTGGTTGGCGAAACGCGCGTCGAAAAAAGTGTAGTAGTTCGGTGTTTCGTGGAAAACGTCCAGTTTTTTTTTACATACATATTTAATAATAATGCAGTGGGTGTTTTTATAGTAAGTACTTAATTATAATATGACTGATTAATATAAAATTTTATCAATACAATCACGTAATACTTAGATATTGAGAAAACAATACAGCCAATGTATTAAAAACAAGTTTATAAACGTCAATTATTACAATTGTTACCTCTATCATAGCTGGACGGAGCCCTCGGTTAAAGGTCTTGAAATCTATAGTCCTATAAACCCTTACTTAAAGTGCTTTGTATTTTCTAGTCTTAAGTACCTACTTTTTTTGAAGTACTTTTTTTACAAAGTTGATCGCAACAATGACAAAATTACACGAATTGCGCTTCGAATTGTTTATGTATCCACCGTATTCTCCAGATTTAGCCCTCTGCGACTATTACTTGTTCGCATATCTCAAAAAAATGCTCGCCGGAAATGCGGAATGTGGCTCCGATGACGAGGTAATCGCCGAAACTGAAGCGTATTTTGAAGGGTTGGACAAATCATTCTTTATACATAATATACCATTGTTTCAATAGCCAAACGTTTCTACCAAATGTTGTCAAGAAATTTCTACTTGTAGGTTTAGCAATTTCCATACAGTTGCCACTCAGCAGTTTATTTATTACAACATATTTTTTAATTTATGCCTAGCTACTACACTCTCAGGTGTGTAATTATCTTATTTAAATTTCAATTCGGCGTCGAGGGAAAAAGCGTGCGCAAAAGGTAGCTGGATGTACTCGTACAGATAATTTATGGTAATGAGATGGAGTTAGTGAAGAACGAGTCGCATCAGAGTGGTGCACGGCGACTAGTCCTGTTGCTTAGCCTTCGGCACGTAGTCCAGTAGACAGGAGCTAAAATCATCAAAAAGTGTTCTTGAAACATATAGTTTTGACTGGCTTCTACGTATTTTTTTTTTGCGTAGAACACAATGCGCGGGGTCCGTAGAACTGAAACCGTCCGCTGATTTTATAAACTAACAATTTGTAAAAAAAAAACATATTTTTTTCACATATTCGCTTATATCTCCGTTCCTTGGCATATTTTATATAGCATATGCATTTAAGAAGTTGTAGTCTATTTAATTTCAAAAATTTTAAGCCCAACCCGAAGTCGCCAAGTGCTATTGTTGACTTGCAAATGACTGCCGAAAAAGTGCTTTTTTTCACTATTCTTTTACTTCGAAAGTAGGGCGGCTATGATCATGAAAACTTGAAGAGATTTATGATTTTTTCCAGCCCAAACCTCGATCGTTAATTACTCGAAAAGTGAGTAACAGATCGAGCCGAAATTTTTGTTTGTAACTTCATACTACAAATAGCTGTCCTTCCAAGAAATTCCATGATCATAGTCGCTTGGAAATTCAATAGGCTACAACTTCTTAAATGCATATGCTATATAAAATATGCCAAGGAACAGAGATATAAGCGGAAATGTGAAATAAAGAACTTTTTTTTCACAAACATTGTTAATATAAAAAATTAGCGGACGGTTTCCAGTTCTACGGACCCCGCGCATTGTGTTCTACGCAAAAAAATACATAGGGAACCGTCGAAACTAGCCCTATATGTTTCAAGAACACATAAAAGTCTCTGCCTACTGGACTAACGTTGCATTTGCCATAAACACGGTGCAACTCGTTAAGATAGACAGCTACTATTTCCAGTCGCAATACAAAAAAAAAAACATTTATGAGCCTACCTTTCTTTGGCCTCGAGGTGGCGGATTTTGTCGAAATTGATTTTACCGTGAACTTGAACTGAAATAGTGTACCTAGGATTAGAGTTAATGAATGATTTAACCTTACAATTGCCACAATAAAAGTAAGATATAATTAACAGAAATTATATAATGTCGTAAAATTAAAAAATTGTTATCACTTGGAGTCGTTCAGTTCATTGCACTTGTTAAAAATAGTCCATTTGATAGTTTCGAACAAACGAATCTTGTATAAACTGTGAGTTGTATATAGAAACTTTTTGCGTGGGATCTAACAAAACATAAATTTATATCTTACATTCCAGATACAGGGTGGTTCTGGGTAAATGTCCCCTCCCCCGTAATTTCGTTATTTCTGGATCGATTTGAAAACTCATAAAACCATTCATAACCGTTTTCCATCGAGATTTTAAGTCAGAATAAAAAAAATGTGCGATTTTTAAGACAAATAAATGATAAGGTTGTACTTAACCCTTTTTTAAATTAAACACCCCTTATGGTACTAGAGAATCGGAATGCTTATATTTTTCTGATTTCACCAAAATAAGGAATCATGTATTCTATTGTTCTGCTGATATTACCAAAAATATTCAGTGACCAAACTAAGCAAATACTAGCATATTTTGACCTCTAAAGATGTACATACAAGCGCGTAGCCAGGGGTGGGGGGGGCGATGGAGGCGATCGCCTCCCCCCCCCCCCCCAAATGGTCAAGTAAAAACCAAAATAGTCGGGGGATTGCGCTTGCCGTTGCCTCCAATGACCTTTTTTTTGCTTTTTTTGTTTAATCTGCTTTGTTCCCCCCCCCCCCCCCCCCCCCAAAGAAAAATACTGGCTACGCCCTTTTGTGTACATATACCGTAAAACGTTGTTTTCGATTAAATTACATAAGTAAAGGTGAGTTACACAAGGGACAAAGCAAATAAAAGACTGCATGCCATACTTGTACAGATATGTCTTTCTTTAGACCAGGGAAACATTTTCACATTAAATAATGTTAAAATTTAACATTAAATCTGAAATTCCGATTAAAAAAACAAACGAGGTAATTTCACTTATTGTGAGAGCTTAAACAGAATCAAGCAACGAAATGCTAAAAAAGGAATTTAGATATTTGAAATGGAATTTGGCATGGTAGAATAAAAAAAGATATTAATATTTAAGTGAGTCCGACATAATCGAATAAATAAAGGATATCAAAAAAGTTAGTTACCGACAGCAAAACTTTTTTGTTTTATAGATATTTTTACTCGAAATGATAAAAATCTGAGACGTGATATTTTATTAGCAATGGGAAATTTTCCAAAAGATGTTATCAAAAAATGTCTTACGAGTACTAAGACAGTATTTAGAAATTCAGATTTGGAGAAATTCGTATTCAGCTACGTAATTAATTGTAGTACAACGATATAATAATGATTGTGTAAAAATATCTTAAATATATTTCATTGTCGTTTCTAACAGGAAATTAAAATGAACTTACAAAAAATGGTATTTATAATATTATATCATTTTTTTCTGTAATGCAGTTGGTTGGTTGATGGAAAGTTTGAATTAATTGTAATTCAAGAAATTTGGTTTTTACAGGAGAAAAAGTAGAATTCGGTAGGATGGGCATCAACTTTACACGAAAATATTTGTCTGAATTGATAATCCACCTGTCTAGGGAAAACCCCAGACTCCACTTTCCCCACTTTTTCACTTTAAGGCTATGGGAACCTTCATTAAATTTTGCTATTGTACCGACACTAATATATTACCACAATTTACCGCGAAAGTTAATTAATTTTCATTCTCTCAACGCTTATATTAAGATCCCAAATTGAGTTTCATTAATTCTCATTACAGAAACTGAATAGGTTAACATATAACACGACCTGTTTGTGACCTACCTAGTGAACAATCTGAACATAAATTTTTAATTTAAATCAGAGATTAGTTTCACTCTAAAAAAATTTTTAGAGAATGGGCAAAAAAAAACCCCTTTAATTTTTTTTTAAAAAACCTTTTTTTCGACCAAAAAAGGGGAAAAATTTTTTTTTTTTTCCCGGCCTAAATTTTTTTTTTGTTTTTTTTTTTATTGGGTTGGTGGGAATTTTAAAGGGAAAAAAAAGGAAGGGAAAACCAAATTTTTCTTTTTTAATTTAGAAAGTATAAAAAGTGGGAGAATTTTAGTCGAAAAAAAGAAGAGTTTCCAGTCATAAGAATCCAGTAGCATTATCTTAAAAAGAAATTAGTCCCCATAAAACTAACACCAATATGCGTTTCAAGTTATTTTTTGAAAAACTCATTCATTCAGAAGACTCTTTTAGATTGTACCATTTTATTAAATGCTGTTTAATTTACTTGTCCGTCTTAATTTCTTACGTATATGTGTAATACTTTGAAGGTTTCTTTAATTGCATTTATAACCTTTCAAGGTCTTCTCTCAATTCACGTTGCTTAATAGTATGTATTTAATAAAACGAAGTAACAAATTTCCTTGACAGTACGATAAGAGGTCCAACAATTTTCCTTCTGCTCACAGCTGTCCACGCTCCATTTTTTTTGTGGGTAGAGTGGAGTTTCAATACAAAAGTGAGGATTGTCTGCACTCCAATGTCTCATATTCTCAGAGTTAACATAACCCGAAAAATGGAACCAAGCTTCATCAGTAAAAAATCTTTTTTCGAATACAGCATCATAATTGTTAAAATGGTGAATAAACCACTGGCAGAACTGTAATCTTAGAGGTTCATCAGCTCAGAATTTCATGTGTGGATTACAGACGATATGGATGGATCTCCATATCATCTTTCAAAACTTGTTAACACGTTGTATAGAGTGGGCCATCTATTGGTTTCTTTTTAAACTGAGTATAATTTCTACATTGCCTATACTGACGCGCTTGACATATATGTGGTGTCTAACATCCGCTATAAGAAATGGATCGTTTTACGCTTGAACAACGTTGGGTAATATTGAAAAATTATTTCCAAAGTGAATGCTGTGTTGTAGAAACAATGAGAAAATTGAGAACAATTTTTGGTCGAAATGTAGCTCCGCCAGCGCCTGGTGTAAGAAGGTTCTTAAGGAAAGTTCGTGAAACTGGCATGCTTATGGATAACAGAAGTCATCCACGTGCTCGTCCGGTGCGCACAACTGACAGAATTGCTGCTGTCACCTAAAGTGTGCGTGAAAACCCAAGAACCTCAACCCGTCACAGAGCACAACAACTTAATGTCAGACGCACTTCTCTGAGGAGAATATTGCATAAAGACCTCGGATTATTTGCTTACAAGTTGCAACTTACTCAAGAGGTAAAGGAAAATGATCATCCACTTCGTTATCACTTCTCCGTGTGGGCTTTAAATAAGTTTGAAAATGCCGATTTCAATCGAAAAATCATATTTCCGGACGAAGCTAATTTGCATCTTGGAAGACATGTTAATAAACAGAACTGTAGGATTTGGGGTTCCGAAAATCCACACGTAGTCATAGAGAAGCCAATACATCCTGCAAGAGTGACTGTTTAGTGTGGATTTTGGAGCTAGCATCATTGGTCCGTATTTCTTTCAAAATGAAGATGGTAACAGCGTTACAGTAAATGGAATGCTTTACAGAGACATGTTAACTGATTTTTTGTGGCCGCGATTGGACGATTTGGACTTGGACGAGCTTTGGTTCCAGCAGGATGGAGCAACGTGTAACACAAGCCGTGAAACAATCGATCGTTTGCACACTAAACTCGGTAACTGTGTTATCAGCCGTTTTGGAGACATTAATTGGCCATCGCGCAGCTGCGATTTAACACAGTTGGACTATTTTTTATGGGGACTTGTTAAGGACCGTTGTTACTCCAACGATCCACAAAGAATTGACGCACCGAAGGAAAACATCAATCGAGTTATTCGTGCGATAGAGCCACAAATAATCGAAAATGTACTGCAAAATTGGGTGAAAAGAATGAACTACTGCCAAGCCAGCCGCGGCGACCATTTAACCGAAATTGTTATTCATAAATAATGGGAAGGCGTACTTTCTTGAATAAAGCAACAATCATTTGTTTTAATAGCAATTTTAAAATGAAACCATCTGATGGTCCACCCTTTATTCATGTTCTATTGATTTTTATCGGCTTAATTTGTTGAAGATTTATGTAGTTTGTCCGTAACATCCGCACTTTTTATTACGAAGGCAAAGAATGTATTGTTCAAACGAAAATGATTTATGTCACCCCGTGTAACGTAAAGTTTATGCTTCGCTAAGCTAGCCATACATGCAGAAATGTTATTGAACTGTTACCTTAGGTTGTTGAGATGTGCCGCGGTAAAAATTGAGACTGAAGCTCAGCGGCCAAGAACGAAAGTTGTCTGTCGGATTCGCCTTGAATTTTTTCCAGTCAGAAAGTAGGACGATCGACTTTTTACATGTCCATCGATGACTTATTAGCAGTATGTGTATTAATGAGCGAAAGTTGCCCTTTTTTATTGACCATATTGAAACGTGACTTGTTTTGGGATTTTGCTTTGAGAGGCAGCGACGCAGTTCTAGGGGCGAAGTACTTTTGTACTAGTAGAACTACTTTTTTTAGTTCGTCGAATTCAGTAACTAATTAAAATAAGTCGATTTTTTGTTACTGTATTTCAGTGGTAACATTTCATTAATTTTTTTTTCCTGCATCAGAATTATTAATTACTGACTAGTTTCGTCTTTCATACAACGATAATTAATATTTAAATTACTTTTCCTTTCACTGCTCTACGACAAAAAAAACTTGGCAAGCCCACAGTTTTGATCATACTTAATTTATTTAATGGTAACTAAAAAACATATAAAAACAGGCACCCAACAAGCTTGTATTTATATTAAAAAATCTCAAAAAACGAAACACCGAAGTGCCCACCTTCTTCTAAAACTAATATAACGCAGTTACAGAAATAAGTAACAGTTATAGTTACTTTTATTGTACAGTACAGTTATACAGTAACGTACAGTTTAGTGAGACATTTTGTTAAAGAAATTTCAACGTGTTCTTTTATTAAAAAAAATGTTTTAATTGTGTTGGTTGTAAATATTCACATTTAAATAAAATACACAAAAACAGACCTATTAAAATATATGTCAAAAATATGATTCTCAACACATGGGTGGTTCTGCATCTGAATTATGTACTTAATACTACAAAATGATATTTATATACCATCTGTATACAGAATTCACACTACATTCGACATCGACATATCTGAACTCCATATTTCCGAACTCATGATACTTCCGAACTTTTTCCCACGATATTTCCGAACTTGTACCAACCAACCGAACTTTTGTCGCTGATTGGTTGACGACAAAAAACCGCGAAATTTAAACGAGAAAAAAAAATTTAAAACACAATAATGCGATTGTTATCAAAGATTTCGATTGTCACAGAATTCAGCAAAGAGGAAATCGCCTTCCCTCAGCAGCACACCTGAGACAGGTTCTCCAAGAGTTCTTTGTACAAACCAGTGAAAAACACTTATTTCAAATGGCGTATCATAAGTACCGGTGCACTTTTTTGTGTCAATCCGTCCACTCAATTTTCGTCTTTTTTTCAAATTCTGACAAGTAAATTTCTTTTTTTCCAAGAATTTCTGTCACTGACGATTTACAAATATTGTACATCTTACATAGTTCAACATTTTTAACACCGTTTTTTGCGTGATTTATCAGTTCCAGCTTTTGCTCCAAGGTTATCCTCTTAGCAGGCTCTTTTCTCTGCAATTAAACAGTACAATTATGTTTGTTTTGTATCACATTTTGTATTTTGTTAAAAATACATATTTTCTCATCATTTTTCATTTCGGTTTTAAATTATTATAGGTTACGTCAACAAAATACTCTCTCCTTTGCACCTGGCAACATTTTTTTTGTTTAAAAAACGTTCTTTTATTAACATGTACACATGTATGTATTACATTTGCATAAAAACCTCGAAAAACAAAGAAAAGTACATAGAATAAGCCAGAAAACGCTTTGCGCATGCGCCAGCGTTCAGTTCAGTTATCCCGAGTTGGAGAGAGTTGGGAAATGTGGAATTTCGCGGAACGGAAAAGTTCGGATATGTCGATTGTCGATGTCGAGTGTACCTGCAATGTGGTCGATGAAAACGAAATGATGTCATCCCATCATTAAATGAGTAATTAGAGCAGTAGGTATTCATCTAATCCAACAGCATCAGAAGCGCATTTAACATAAAAAAGGAACATTAACCGTCGCTATTTTATCATTTATACAACTACTAATGTTAGTTTGCTGAAAATCAAGTGGTTACAATTTTATTTTAAAAATTTGTTACCCACTTTACTAATTAATCGAGATGGGCATCAACTTTCTGCCAATGCAATGCATACAAGTGCATGAGTGCCTTTCAATCATTATCCAAAAATGCTGCAGAGTGAAAGTTATTAATGAACACATCTTTAGCACGCCCATTTTCTCACAAGACTTTCCCAGCTAAAAATACATCCAGGTGAATGGAAAATTTGCATACTCGTATTAATAAGCTGAGCGAGATCTTCGAAATACAAGTCGCCTGATTTTTTTTACGATTTCTCTCAGATCTCAACGTGTAGTTTGGCATTACCGTAAAGAAATTAAGTTAACGAATTATGCACAATTTTTTGCACGTCATGGTAAATACAATAAACTGATTGTTATTTATATAATAATTGGCGGATATTCAACACTTTTACAGTAAAATCGGGTAAAATCTTTTTACAGAGAGGTTCTTGAAAAACGTCAAAAAAGGATCATGCGTGTGAGACCAAACATCAAGAACAACTGGATGTGGCATCACGACAATGCGCCTTGTCACACAACCATTTCAATAAACGAGTTTCTAGCCAGTAAAAAAATTACGGTAGGTTCTCAGACTCCTTATTCGCCCTGACTTGAGTCCTTGTGACTTTTTCCCTTCCCAAGGAAGTTATTTTGAAGGAGACAATAGTGAATTGTAATTCTATTCGAATAAAAATTAAAAATTTAAAAAAAAAATTATTACTTAGTTTACACACCTCGTATTTACCAGTCATCCTGACTTCACATGTATGAATAAAGCAATCATTTTTTTATTCCATATTAAAAATTTGAACGTAACATTCTTTAACACTTCATGGAATCAAACGGCATCGTCTAATGGATTTTTAAACTATGTATATACTGGATTGTATTATAAAAATGGAAGGGCACCTAATCGACTCAATTTAATGGTAAAATAAATTTCACATGGCCGTATACGGCCTTCTGAAATCTTCAGTGTTGACTGATGATGCGTAAAAAAAAGATAATTTACCGATCTTCTTGACGACTTTGTTTTTTTTAGCTAATGCAATATAAAATCTAATGGGGACGGCCTAGTTACAAGTCATCTTTTTCTGTGGATAACTCCTTGTATGAATGTAAGGAAACTGGAACAAACGCCTATATGGTTAATTATGAATGATTAGCTGCATGGTTAATTAGATCGATCTAAATTGGCTCATGATTAAAAACGCCATTAACATATCGGTTATTAAAAATATGCATAATTAGATATGTATTAATGAGTCGATAGATCAGTTACTGATATCTTCAGTTTATTATTCCTTACAGGAAAAAAATGACAAGTATAAATTATAAAAAGAATACTTGCTAATACAATAGAAGATATTTTTTTTAACTTTGAGTCTGACATCTTTTTAATTTTAAATCGATAAGTTACTTCTAATTGTTTATTTAATTTTTGTTGAATAATAATCCATTATACTTTATTTATCAAGAATTGCACCATTGCACAAACATTTTCTGATAGTAAGGTTAGGATTAACCTGAAGTTAAATGCTTATTTGCTGCTTGAATTAGCAAATAAAGTTCTCATTTGGATGACTGCTGGATAAACGATATATGTATGTTGGTGAAGAAAACGAAAAATGAATATACCGGTGGTTTAACTGACATATATAGTTAGCGGCTACTTAACTAGAGAAGAAGAAATCGACCATTGATATAACGAGTAAAGTTAAGGTCAAATTGTCGACAGTAATATGTGAAATAAAGAGACATTATAAGATTTATAATAACGGCAGAACGTGGCTAGCAAAAAATAGCTAATTACTTACTATATATTGCGTATCGTATCTACCTATTTAATAGATACATAAATAACATAACATACTTAGCTAGGGGTCACGCATTGTCGTATACGTGTTACACGGTACAAAATAGCAGCGATGCCTTGCCAGATACTTCACAACGATAAAATTAATTTTTAATTAAACCTTGTCCTTCCTAGTTGCTTTTAACAGGCTGGGTTTTACAAGTGCTTCGTTTACCAGGTGACTTTAAACGTTTTTGTAATTATGTAAAGCTTTCAAAGTATGTAGCGTACAATACTGAATTAAAAGTGTCGATATTGATATGCCATCTGGGATCTCGTCGTAGACCTGGAAAAAGTTTTAATTTTATGATAGATCCAGTAGAACTATATATGTATATATACAACTTTGATTAAAATTCAACTCGTAATTTAAATCCATTTGCAACAGCTTGTATAGTAAATTTTGTAACGGTGTAGATATTAGTTTAATAAAATGTTTAATAAAAAAACTCGGAATTGACCTCGGTAAAAGAGGCAATAGTTACTACATAAACATATTATAAATTTGAATATTGTAATTAAACTGTTATTGATGGATGTCATATTGAGGCCGATGTTGATATTTGATTTTTAAAATATTGTATCGCCATTTCATGCGGCTGATTAAGTTGACAGATTATTTCCTGGTGTACCTAATTAATGTACAATAAAAACAGAACACAAATACTCTACACGCTCTATATCAATTCACATTATCATCCTCAGAACTTACACGTGTTTATGGTATACAATGTGCTATTGTAATCAAGCCATATATTGTAATGTTCCAATCATTATGGACTTTAAAATAAAAATCAAAATAAGACAGTAAATGTATTCATTCTCTAATAAAGTATTTTGTTATTTGTTCATTGATGCCATGTTATAAAATACATACACATGAATTTCTATTCCAGTTAAGGAATCCAGTGATATTTTAAAAATTTAAATCGGGGACAATATTATATACATATGTTTTCTGTTGGGTAAAAGCTCTTCTCATAATATCAATAGACAATAAGCGTACTATTTATGTAGCCATATCCAAAACGATATAAAATATACAGTCTGTTCCGAATTGGTTATGCACATATTGCCATCTCGGCTATTGTTGGAAATAGAAATATATTTAAATGGGGAAAGTTTTACAGGAATTTATGACCTTTTTTACAGTGGCGGCTCGTCAGGGGAGGCAGAGGTGGCAATGTTTCCCCTGTGAAAATTACAAATAAGTTTTTTTTTACATAAACCTACTATACTTTAATTTTATTTAATATAATTAAAATTTAATATACTACCTATAATACTTTAATTACCTTTCATTTTTAAATTCATATATCGGGTAAAAAATTAATTTCTAAAAATAGAAATATTAATAAACATATGTGAAAGGAACTCCTGCACTATTATTTGCAACATATTAACCCTCATAAATGATCCAGCGCCTAGTCTAACAAATTCAACACTCCAGTGGCATTAAAGGTCATTAAAAAACCTGCATGGCGGAGGCAAACACCTCCCACCTCTCACACGTGACAGGGTAGAAAGTGAGTTATTTGATTTCATGAACCTAACAGCC
Organism: Aromia moschata; assembly: GCA_029963805.1. Taxonomy (NCBI): domain Eukaryota; kingdom Metazoa; phylum Arthropoda; class Insecta; order Coleoptera; family Cerambycidae; genus Aromia; species Aromia moschata. The sequence continues at coordinate 321,088 of JAPWTK010000242.1, read as the reverse complement.
TAACCTACAAAATTTAATATATTTTATTGTTCTGTGTTTTGGAAATTTTTGTTGGAATGGGCCGCTATTCTTGCCGGGTTTTTTTTGAGTATTTTGAGTGGTATAGGAGGGGTAATAATTATTGAAAGGGTTCCATATTACTTACGTAAGTCATTATTGTAAGATACTTTCTTTACGTTATCAAAATATATTTTTGTTGTCATTTGTTTCTGTTATAATATTTTCTAAAACACACCTCAGTTTCTTAGAATTATCATTAAAACCATTACAGATAAATCGAATTTAAAGACAAGTTTCTATCTCGAACAATAACCGAGATTCCAATGCATGCATAACCAGTTTGGGACATGCTGTATATACTGTATATATGTAAGTATGTGTAAGTACATTTATATTATTTGTATGTAAACATAATAATATACATACATAAATATATTTGTACGCCAATCTATAAATATCTAAAACTCTAATATTAAACTGTGCCAAGCCCAATAATATTTCTCAACAATGATACTACCTTACGCAAGGAAATACCTTTTGCATAATGCTAAATTGACCTGCGAGAGCAAACTATTGTTTGTTTTGGTCCTTAATTTGTCAATGCTTTCGTTTTCGATCTCGTACCTGATTACCGATTACTAGAGTTGGTGCGAGCGCGGAGTATAACAGGACCGTAGTCAGTTTATGAATGAAAATGTTAATATGTTTACATAAATTTAACATAGTACTATTTTTACCAAATGGTACGGTTAAGTCAAGGATGAAATACCTATATAAACTAAGATAACACGTAACAATGGCAACACTTACCCGACAAACGTCAGTGTTGAGACAAGGTTCCCATGGCAGGTTGGCGGTGGTTAAAACATATTATTATGTGCTTTTCTAAGTGTTCTAGAGTGAAACGGCGACGTTTATCACTTAATATTAACTTGTGCATGGGAAAGGACCGTTCAACGTCTACTGTTGACAATGGACAGTATGAGAAATTGTTGAGGCATGAACTATATAATAATATATTTTCTGGTAATTAAAACTTTACATATGTTTTCCAAAACGAGATATCCTGGATTTTTTTTAACACGCTTTGCAGTTTTTCTTTTATTGTATCACTGACTGGGCGTATACTATTGGCGTGGTAGCTTCGTCTATAATAAAATACACGAAATTGTCCGCAATGTTTTCGCGTATTGATGTCACTACATTGTTGTAAACCCGATCGACATATGCATATCTTAACGTACTTTCATGAGGAATTTTTCGGTCCATATATTTTTCTAAAAACGTACGTAACTTGGGGTTCTCTAGTTTGTTTAATGGAATATTGCTTGCAACAAATGCTTCTGTAAGTTCATAGAAAAATACGGAGTCGTCAGCGCTGGACGAGGCATGGCTTTTCAGATGTCTTGTTACTTTAGTTTTATCTGAAGAATTTATAATGCGTTCACACACAGTACAAAAAAGGTCATTGATTCATAGAATACGTATGTCCCTAAAACCCTCGGGATCATTGTCAAACCACGTTCGAAATACATCCCGTCTATTTCTTTTCACCTTTGGCATGGTACCTCAATTTATTCACTTCTCCCCTCAACTAACAATTATTAATATTTATAAATTTATTTAAACACACGGCGAATACATAAAAACGAAACGTATCAACGCGATGCAATACCGGCGACTGTCTGTTACAGCGTGCCATAAAACTAAAATTGCTAGCGCAGTTTTCGTAATGCAAGTCAGCTGTGAGCTGTGAAGGCCAACGAGTCAAGGGCAGGACATGCACAGTGTCGGCCCTGTGATATTCGCGCTTGGTAATAAGTAAAGCCGGTAGATCGGGACGGCGGGCATAAAGTTTTCACACGTCTCAACGTAAATAACAGGGTTATTAATATCAATCTCAACATAAATTGCAACAGTGTTGCAATTTGTAAAGATATGTGTTAATCTTACCCTGTTACTGAACTGTTAACACTGAAAACTTTATGGGCCGCCGATCTGTTTAGCCGGCTTTAGTAATAAGTAATAATATTTAATAATGTACTACGATGCAACATAGTTTCTGTGAACATATTAACATTTTCATTCGTAAACTGACTACGGTCCTGTTACACTCCGCGCTGCACGAACTCTACTGATTACTGATCACAGACAGCATGGAAATGTTAGCCGGTTTATATTTAAACAAACGAACTGGTTATTTGGACTGAACCAAAGGGATTGCACAACGTTAGCAGTGTTAATGCCGTAGCCTTCCTTCTTGTGACCCTAATTGTGTTTTCGTGGCGACAGCTACCGAAATATTTCCGTTTAAAAAACAGCAAACTTGAAATTTTTTTTGCTGCACGCTAAAAAAGATTTATTTTTAGCCGTTTTTAGAACATTACCACGTAGATGAATAATAAATTAGCATACGAGGCAAACCCGTTATAATTATCGTGATGCAAAAACAATCGAGTGCGGTGGAAACGGAAAAATGCAATTTAAGAATAATCTAGCAGGTAAATATGTTGGTGTGTTTGTTCGTTCGGCTGACTTGCGACCATGAGTCGGATTAATTGGGTAGATGTTCAGTTCAGGCAGTGATCGCCGATCGGCCGTCCTTTTAACCTCACAGTTCTAGTTATGCGACAATTGCACCCAATTTGTGTTTTTTAATATCGGTCCTTTGTAGTGAATCCGACTCGATATCGGTATGAGTCATCGTCTAGTTGAATTGATAATCAGCACAATCACGATAGTTGCAAACAACGTAAGTAACTACATATCTAAGAGATATTAGATAGCTAAGAGAGATTTTGAGACTAAAATAACGTCATAAAATATGTGTTACGGTTAACTATATTAACGATAACTATTACGAGGATCATCACAAATAGAGATATTTTGGAACCTTTAAAATAGGAGTTTATTATTTGGGGTTTTAGGACATAACCTCAGATTTCCATATACTGAATTTAAGAAATAATAAATCTGATTGATTTATTATTTCTTAAATTCAGGAGAAATTTACCTGTTTCAAAATCAATCACAGGTTAACAAAATCTTCCACAGAACGTATACAGTCAACGGCAAAAGTATTCACACACCCAGTTTTTCAAGGTTGCATGAAATCTGATTTTTGTACTACATTATTTACTTATTTTATTTCTGATAAGATTCAGATTGTGAAATATTGCATCTAATATGTAAGTCCAAGTTGAAGTTTAAAAAAAAATTTCTGTTTAGAAAAAATCGTGAAAAGCTCCGAAAATATAAAATTATTTTCAAAGTTTTTGGACACATATTAACCTTTAGACTGCCGGCTGGCTCATATATGGGACAGTAATAAAATAATAGTTTTAGTGATGAATACAGATATTATAGTGAATTTTTCCCATTTAATAGTCTCTCTGATCTCTAAAGGATACAACTGAAATTCTTTCTAGTCGATCAAGGTACGCAAACTACCCCTAGCGAGGGGATGAAATATTTCAAAACCCGTTATTGAACTTGTATTCGTTATTGAACTTTTTACTGAATTTTTTAGTAAATAGCCTGTAAAAGAAAATGAAAAAAAAAAAAAAAAAAAAACAACCATTTTCCGCAATTGATTGAGATGCCGAAACCACCCCTAGCGAAAGAGGTGATATTTTCAAAATTCTTTATTGGATGGTTATTGACTTTTTATCGGTAATTTCAAATTAATTTTTTTTTACATAGAATAATTATTAGTTTTTTACTTGAATTATTTAGGATAAATAATATTTTTTTTAGCGATACTTGAATATAATGTGTTCGATTGAATTCGAATGTAAAACATTGAATTTCTACCTATAACTATATAAATATATAAGTATAAAAATATATACGTATGAAAATATGTAAGTCTAGGGATGAAGAAAAATATTATTTCAGTGTAACTGATCGCTTTTTTCACGTTTTTGAGTGGTTTTATTTGTGACTGAATATATTTTAGAGTGTTTTTGGTAGCTTATTACATTATAATATCAAGCACATTCGGTTAAAAATAAATATATAGTAATTTACACAATCTGACAATTTTTAACATTGGCCCGACCGTTGCCAGCCGGCCTGGCTCATATATGAGCCACCCGTGACCTCGGCAACTACTCTAGATGTATTAGATGTTTATATATATAAACTTTGCCCCTCAAAAATATCCATTTATAAGGGAAAAAATGCCGGCAGTCTAAAGGTTAAAGGGAAATCTTCAGAGTACCTACGAATAACTGAGGTATTTTTGTAAAAAAACCCTAGACGCGAAAAATGTCGAAAGTTGAATAAAAAACATAAAAATTCACAACTCTACCATCCTTACTATAATAGTTTCCATGAAAATCACTGTTCATGAAATTTTAATAAAACAGCGAGTTCTAGTTATTATATATTCTACGAGTATTCCATAATATTATATATTACATGTTAATCCGTATTTTTTTAGAAATACATGTGACATACACGGCTATTTTTAAATTAGTGATTTTGGTTCAACTTGGAAGATTTTTTTCCAAAATGGCTCAGTTAGGCTGATAGATACTCTCGAGATTTCCGTTTAAAATGGTCCAAGAACTTCGAAAAGAATTTGATATTTCGAAGTTATTCAGTTTTTTAAAACACGCAATATTCGTTGTTGCTTGTGCTTGTTTGACATGCTATTATCAATACTATTAAAATTATAGTGTCAGTCTCTTGTGTTTTTATTTTTTCATTGATAAAATAGATTATTATTACAAAATGATAGTTCATCAACAAAGTACGTTCTCAAAAACACGAAGAACAGTGTTGCTATCTTTGGCAACGTTGTCGCCTATGAAATAATAAATAAATATAACTTACTTAACGTACAAGTAATTAAAGATATACAATAAAAGCTGATGTTTATTACGTCTTCGACATCATTGTCCCGCATGCAATAACCAGTTACACGATATGTCTTTTTATGGAATATTATATTGACGTTGCGTCTGTAATAATACGAAATGTCATTAATGTACTTAAAATGTAATTAAATTACTTTACTGCCCAATCTGTGTCACTGCACAAATTTAAAATTATTTTTAATGTATTATCACCTTTGTACTAAAGGATTTAAGGTCAAATAAAGATTCATATAACTGGTGAACAGGGTGATAGATCGGGGACCACTGGAATATCGCAAATGTAAACGGCATCAGTTAAAAATAAATTTCTGCAAACTAAATTCAGATAAACGCATTTCATTTAGGAATGTACTTGGGATTATACACGATTACGTTGTAAACATTTAATTAAGTGTACAATTCATGTAATTACTTGATATTTACATATTTTTTTATGTGCATTTTTATGTTATATTATATGAAGGATACATTTTAGATAACATCTAAAATGTATCCTTCGTTACATGATTAGGTTACAAAATTCGCCCGTTTGTGTTTTGTCCATTCCAATTTGGAATTTTAGTCGTATTTGAAGCTTCACTATGTGACATACGTTGCTACAAGAACTATCAGATACGTATGTATATACGGTGTATACTAATGTGGTTTAACATACATTCATCAATGGAGCATTTAAGGATGCAGAAGGTAAAAAACATCATGTCCTGTTATCCTTTTTGTTGTTTCTATGTTTCGTCCTTGATAGTGACATAATACACGCTGTGTAGACTACGAGATATTGTAAATAAACGCACAAATAAACGTACTTTTTCCTTAAGTTTAACAGTAACGTAAGTAAGAAATAGCACAATATACATAAAAATACAATCCAATATCATTGATGTGTCATATATGATATTATTAATCATTGAAAAAATGGCATTTTCATTATCATCATGGTGTATATTAATCCCAGAAAATTTGGGAGTATCTCTTAGTTCTTGGACTCCTTTAACCTTTAGACTTCCGGCATTTTTCCCTTATAAATGGATATTTTTGAGGGGCAAAGTTTATATATAAAAACATCTAATACATCTAGAGAAGTTGTCGAGGTCACGGGTGGCTCATATATGAGCCAGGCCGGCTGGCAACGGTCGGGCCAATTTTCTTAAAAAATTCAGATTGTGTAAATTACTATATATTTATTTTTAACCGAATGTGCTTGATATTATAATGTAATAAGCTACCAAAAAAACACTCTAAAACATATTTAGTCACCAATAAAACCACTCAAAAACGTGAAAAAAGCGATCAGTTACACTGAAATAATATTTTTTTCTTCATCCATAGACTTACATATTTTCATACGTATATGTTTTTATACTTATATAGTTATAGGTAGGGAAATTTATTGTTTCACATTCGAATTCAATCGAACACATTATATTCAAGTATCGCTAAAAAAATATATTATTTATCCTAAATATAGTATTCAAGAAAAAAACTAATACTTATTATAAATTATATAAAAATTAATTGAATAACCGATAAAAAGTCAATAACCGTTCAATAAAGAATTTTGCGCGTCACCCCTTCGCTAGGGGTGGTTTCGGCATCTCAATCAATCGCGGAAAATTTTAGGGTACATTTTACAGATTTTACAGCGTGCTTCCGAAAAAATCGTGTAAAAAGTCAATACCCACCTAATACGAATTTTTGAAAATTTCACCCCCTCGCTAGGGGTAGTTTTGGCATCTCAATCAATTGCGGAAAATTTTAGATACATTTTACAGATTTTACAGGCTATTTACTAAAAAATCAGTAAAAAGTTCAATAACGAATACAAGTTCAATAACGAGTTTTGAAATATTTCATCCCCTCGCTAGGGGTAGTTTGCGTACCTTGATCGACTAGAAAGAATTTCAGTTGTATCCTTTAGAGATCAGAGAGCCCATTAAATGGGAAAATTCAATATAATATCTGTATTCATCACTAAACTTATTATTTTATTACTGTCCCATATATGACAGCTGGCAGTCTAAATTAAAAGGGAATCATCAGAGTAACTATCTTACAAACTGAGCGTTATGGAAAAATGTTTCATGACATGAAAATTTCTAATGATGGACCAAAAATATTCATAAAAATAAAAAAACAATTATGTATGGATGGTTGTTTTGAATTTTTATAATGTTTTCGCGTCTATTTTATAAATTTTTCATGTCTAGAAAACATTTTTCCAAAATGGCTCAGATAATCGGACAGATATTCTGAAGATTTCCCATTAACATGAGTCCAAGAACTTTGAGAACGATTTAATATTTTCAATGAGTTATTCACAGTTTTTTGAAAAAACATCGCAATTTTACTTTATTAGTGATATCTTTTGTACAATCAACATATTACTTTCAACTTGAGCTATTAGACTCACACCGTGACCCAAAAAACGAGCTTTTTTAGCCTGTTTTTCAAACACCTGTAACTTTACCCGGAATTGATGAAAATTCAACTGGTAAATGTCTCGAAATTTCTTCAACTTAAAAATTGCTCAAAAATCATACAGTGAAAAAAGAAGATTTATTGCTCCATCCGCATCCCCATCGAAGGGTTAACTCAACCTCCATTTTCCACATGCAAGAAAAGCATTTGATACTGTCCAATAAAAAAAGTCTACTACATACAATATATGGTTTCCGAAGTATTTTTTTACCTCCTGGTCACGAATCCGTGGTCAGGTTAGCCCTACCTCTCAGTCTTCAGCAAATCGTCAAAAATCTTCAGAAAAATGAAGATTTTCGAGAAGTGACCGGATATGCAGTGTGACACATGGTTTTCCAATGTTTTTTTGCTTCCTGAACTCGAATTCGTGGTCAGGTTAGGCCCATCGCCTTTCAGTCTTCAGCAAATCGTCGAAAATCTTTTTCTGGCGACTTTTGAGGATTTGCTGAATACTGAAAGGTGATGGACCTAACCTGACTACGAATTCGAGTTCATGAGGGGAAACCATGTGCCACATTGCAGATTCGGTCACTTCTCGAAAATCTTAATTTTTCTGAAGATTTTTGACAAAGGCGATGGGCCTAGCCTGGACCACGAATTCGAGTTCAGGAAGACATTTGGAAACCATGTGTCATATACTGCATATCCCGTCCTTCTTATCAAAAAATCTTCATTTTTCTGAAGATTTTTGACAATTTCTAAAGACTGAGAGATTATGGGGCTAACCTGACCACGGATTCGTGTTCAGGAGGTAAAACTACTTCGGAAACCATATATTGTATATGGTAATAGCAGCCTTTTTTATTGGGCGGTAGCAATTATGCTTTTTTCTGGCATGTGGAATAATGGAGGGTTAGTTAACCCTTCATTTAAGGGATTTCACAGGGTCTGGAGCAATAAATCTTCTTTTTCGCACTAGGTTATGATGAGAAGAAAATTTTGAGCATTTATAAGTGGAATTTCATCAATTCCAGGTAAGGTTACAAGTGTTTGTGTTTGAAAAACATGCTAATTTTGGGGGTCACTCTTTCACAAGTAGTAATCTTATCAGAAGCAAAAAAGTAACTACTATTAAAATTCGTATTTCACATTGACTACGCGATATGTTAATTATAACAATTAACAGTAAAACGTCAATAAAACGATCTTGCACACATGATGTTCGACCTACATAAGTTACGTTTCTCATTTTCTTCTAACGAGACGTTCCCAGTATTGTTGGAGATTCTCATCTTCCTCAGGTTTGTTACCAAAAAAATAGAGTGTAACAGAAAGCAATAAATTAACTTATCTTGACCTACAACCGCTGCTTGTTTCTTTTATTTTTCCCCATGGTTTCACGTAGCGCTGCCGATTGTTTCAGTTCAAATTATTTTCATTTACCGTCACGACTCAATAGTTGAGGAATTCTTCCTTTCACAATAAGAGTATCGATATGGGGCATCGGTTCGGAAACAAAAACATGTTCCTTTTCTCACCTTCCACCCTATCAGATATAACATTATCTGTTAATTAGAAATCTGCATTTATAATAGACATACATATGGGGCATTTCACGCCAACTAAGTGAGATAAAAAAAATTCTGTTTGAAACATATCACAATCGATAGTACCTACTTGCTAAAAACTAACTTTCCTAAAATTTTAGATTTTTTGAGCCGCAAGGAGAGGGATCGTGAGGGTGAGAAAATACAAATTTTCGTTTCGACTCTAAAATTTCAATCTTTCTCTGTAAGAAAATGAAAAAAAATTAAAAAAGAAGGTTGCAATGGTTTTCGATGCGTTTTTTTTTTGCGTAGAATACGATAAAAATATTTTCAAAATTATTGGGGGTAGTTTTCACCCCTATTTTGAGGATTGAAAGTTTAAAATCGAAATTTCGGAAAGTATGACGGTTTTTTTCAAATTTTATTTTAATTTTTTTTTTTGTACTTTCGATAAAAACAGTTAAGGTACATTTCTTTTAAAGGTATACAAATAAAAAAAACTATATTCGTTTTAGTTTTTTTTTCCAGGGCAATAATTTTACAAATGCCATCTCAACTGAGTTTACAAGACATTAAACATTTTGCAGTTTTATTATTCACTTTTGCAATTTTAGAATTCATCTCATCTGTTATTAATTATAAATGCGTAAATTGGGCGAATGTGGGGAGAATATGGGGCGAATGTGGGGAAAGATATTTTCATGTTCAAAAAAGGCAATTTCAATATATACGGACCACGCTATATGTAATTATTAAGTGCTGAGTGGAAGCCCATTATATAGATTTCTGGTTTTTCAGACTCCAGCCTCATTTGAATGAAATTCCACAATTGCGTCATACGATGTAGTTTTTTTCTGTGCAAAGATTGCTAGCAATCTAGAACGACGTACAGTCAGCAAAATTATTCAAACACCGACTTTTCGAAGGTTGCTTAAATTTTGATAACACAGGCCGACAAAAAATGTTACCAGAAACCAGGGTTACCATACTTTTTCGAAGGTTTTCGACTTGCTGAATCCGACTCTGATCTCAGAATTGCTCTGGTAGCTCAGGTTTTCAAGATATTCTAACCTAAAAGTGTATAAATCACGGTTTTTCGGTATATTTGAGGTTATGTCACATATTACTATGTAATTATTTTTTACAAAATCATTTATGAATTCTGAAAGAGCTACTCTTGCCCTTCAAAACCCATTTTGATTTATCTCGATATCTTTTTTTTCTTCGAGAAATCGCATTTGAAAATAAACAAATTGCAGAAAACGTGTTTTTTTTACGAAACAATAATTCTGTGTCTGCTTTTCGTTCAAACTTTCTTTAGATATAACTATAGGGGTTTTGGAGGTCGCTTTTTCAACGTTTTTGGATGAATAATAAAGGGAAATCTTCAGAGTATCTATCTGATTAACTGAGCTGTTTTGGAAAAAAAATCCTTGATATTTCTAAAGGTGAACAAAAAATATCATAAAAATTCAAAAAAGCCCTGCACGCCACACATAACTAATTAACGGGTTAATATCCTCTAGAATTCGATGTGTTTTATTAAAATTTCAGGAATAGTGATTTTTTTACGAAAACTTTAGCAAGGATGGTAGAGTTTTGAATTTCTATGACGTTTTAGGTTCAACTTTATAAATTCTTCGTGTCTAGAGAAAAGTTACCCAAAATGGCGCAGTTAATCAAATCGATACTCTGAAGATTTCCCTTTAATATGAGTCCAAGAGAATTTAATATTTTTAGAGTTATTCTCAGTTTTTTGAAATCTTCGCAATTTTACCTTTTTAGCGACATCTTTTCACACAATAGACATACCACTTTCAACTTGGGCTTATTAGACTCATAATTTCACAAGATGCAATCCTATCAAAAGCAAAAAAAAAAAATAAATACTTTAGTGCATCTTCAAAAAGTATGAATACTTTTGCTGCCGACTGTAGCTATAAACTCGCATTGAAACTCGTTAAAATGTTCAAGTAGTAACGAGTGCCTGCTATCACAACAATTACCGATAATATTCGTAACTTCACGTTGCGGTTACTCCGTTCGAGAGCTGAAAAAAAAAACAGCGTTTGGCATTCGCGTTGAATTTTTCAAAACATCTCGTTATCATGTGCACTTGCAGAAACGGTGTACCGTAATGCCGACTTACCAGATACCTGCTGGTACGGGAATTCCATTTATGTGTCTGTAGTAGCAAAAATATAGCAAAGATTGGAATGCCTTAGGCCTTCTGGCTCGAGCGGAATCATCGTCCTATTATTAAGCCATTAGAAATGAATATGACAAACAAAAGTGACTTTTAGATATAAACTACAAGAAATCATTCAATTAGATTTTGTTATAAAAATTGTAAAATACTTATTTATAATATTTTTTAAATATTCGTCGTTTATTATTTTAAATGTAAACCAGGCGAAAACAATAATACAATAGAACAGAGTCTCTACAATAATAAGTAATAATGTAAAATTATTCTTAAATCCAACTCAAATATGCTCAAAGTAAATTTGAAGTTTTGGTGGAGAAATTGTAAAAGTTTTTAAGTAAAAATTGGCGGTAAAACAAACTTTACAATGTTTTTTATTGAAACTGGTTAATTTATGTTATAAATTATCTGCATACATATATTATCTCCCACCGACAGTACGTACATACTTACCTACATATACACGGTGGAGACTTTAACTGGAATATATTCGCTAGCAGGTGAATGATTTTTCAAAAAATTCCCGAGACACGTCAACTTTTAAATGTATTTACCTACATTTTGCAAGTAATATGAAAAAATATAGCCCTTCAGGGGTGGCTGAAACCACCTCGACATGATTTTTTCAAATGCAACCCTATGGCTTGTGACCCCTCATTGTAAAGCTGGTGGAAAGAGGAATTCAACGCACTGATCAAATTTTAATTTTTAGTATGTTTGTAGGGTTGCATACAATTAAAACAATTTAAAAAGTAAATTTATTTTCAACGTAACAATTGTTCAAAATGTGCACCATTCACTTGTTGGCAGCATCCCAGTCTGTGGTAGGTTTCTGTCCCTTACATTATGCAACATTTGCGGTGTTATTTTTCCGATTTCCTCTCTTATCCTTTCCTGCAGATCTGCTATGTTGTTGGGTTTCTGAATGTAAACCCTACTTTTAAGATGTCCCCACAAAAATAAATCCAGTGGTGTAAGATCTGGAGATCTTGCTGGCCACTCAATATTATCTCGCCTCCCAATCCACCTACCGGGAAAAATTCTGTCCAGATACTGACGAACAATGACAGCATAGTGTGGTGGGGCCCCATCTTGCTGAAACCATAACCTCTCGTCGGTCAAGTTGGGGTTTAAGGGGTTTGGAAATAAATGACATAGCACTGGCATTAGTTCGTGCTGGAGTAAACGCAAGTATCTTGCTCCATTAAGAGTGTCATCAAAGAAAAATGGTCCTACAATTCTTGTATTATTCCGGCCCACACATTAGTTTTATGTGGGCGCTGAGTATGAAGTTCCCCTCATCCAATGGGGGTTTTCTTCAGCCCAGTAACGACAATTTTGGCGATTTACGTGCCCATTTAATGTAAAAGTAGCCTCGTCAGAGAAAACTATCCACTCTAAAGATAACTGGTTTTGATCAATACAAGTCATCAATAAATCGCAAAAATTCCACTCGTCGATCTGGATCATCTTCAAGTAGCTCTTGAACAGCTTGCATTTTATATGGGCGTTTTTTCTCATATTTAAGTATTTTTTAAAACTGGTTTGTGATTAAGATTACTATCACGGGCCAGTTGACGGGCTGGAGTGACGGATTTTTTTCTAGAGCAAGCAACAAATTCAACTTCGTGTCGTCATCAACAACAGCCTGCCTCTTACTCGGTACTTTCCTGACATGACCCATCTCTCGATATTGTGCCTCAATTTTACTAATGGTACCTTGATTTCGTGGTGGCAAGTCAGGATGCGTTTCTCGAAACAAGCGAACAACTTCGCATTGAGTTCGCGCCCTATCACCATATCCAATCATCATCAAAATTTCGATTTTTAGTGATTCAGTTAAATAAGACATTTTCACCAATTTGAAATAACACTTCGTTTCAAACTCTGAATACAGCATACAAACTAAATTACTTCTTTGCGGCCGTTTCAAAACACTAGCATAAAATAACAAATATCAGTTGTGGCAAAAAATTGCTTGGAATTTTTTTGTGGGGACATATGAAAAGTAAGGTTTACATTCCAAAACTAAACAACACACATTTTGAGTACGAAATTGTTGCGTTAAAAATAAATTAAACTATAAAATTACGTTTTAATTGTATGCAACCCTACAAACATACTAAAAATTAAAATTTGATCAGTGCGTTGGATTCCTCTTTCCACCAGCTTTACAATGAGGGGTCACAAGCCATAGGGTTGCATTTGAAAAAATCATGTCGAGGGTGGTTTCGAAGGCCACCCCTAAAGGGCTATATTTTTCTATATTACTTGCAAAATGTAGGTAAATACATTTAAAAGTGGACGTGTCTCGGGAATTTTTTGAAAATCATTCACCACCCCGCTAGCGAATATATTCCAGTACAGTCTCCCACCGTGTATTATCTCAAAAAATTGCTTTAGTATTATAATCTGCATAGGGTTAAATAGAAAGCCTCTCGTTACAACTAAGTCTCTCCTATTGGTTGCAATGCATTTTGATTAATAAAAGGTTAAACACTTATTGCTACGTCATTGTATAAAAATCAATTTTGCCTACAAAGGCACGCCCATTGGTTTAAAATTTTAAAATCTACTAATATTATATCGAGCGTCAATTTCTTGCTTCTCTTAATAGTCCATTAGGCAGGGAGCTAAAATCATAAAAAACTGTTCTTGAAACATATAGGGCTAGTTTTGACGGTTCGCCACGTATTTTTTTGCGTAGAACACAATGCGCGGGGTCCGTAGAGCTAAAACCGTCCCCTAATTTTTTAAATTAATAATTTGTTAAAAAAAAAATGTTTTTTTCACATTTTCGATTATATTTCCATTCTCTTTGGCATATTTTATATAGCATATGCTTTTAAGAAATTGTAGCCTATTGAATTTTCGAAAATTTTAAGCCCAACCAAGTGCTATTGTTAACTACAATAGTCCTCCAAGAAATTTCAGTTTCATCAAAGATCATAGTCGTCCTACTTTCGAAGTAAAAGAATAGTGAAAAAAAGCACTTTTTCAACTTCAGCAGTCATTTGCAAGTTAACAATAGCGCTTGGAGACTTCGGGTTGGGCTTAAAATTTTGAAAATTCAATAGGCTACAACTTCTTAAATGCATATGCTATATAAAATATGCCAAGGAATTTCAAGAACACATAAAAGTCTCTGCCTACTGGTCTGTAAGAGATGGTATATGTTTAAGGATTATATTAGATAAAAATGAGTAATATGAAGCGTAACATTTCATTTCTAAACAATTTTATTAGAATAGATAAACATATCGATAACATGCAGAGAACAATATTTGTGAATTTTTAATACCAACCTAGGTTTTGTATTAAATAAAATACTGCCAAGTTCCAGCACTTGTAAATGCTATTAATGTTAACAGATTGGTAAGAAAATGTAGCTAATAAATGTGTTCATTCTTCTCCTGGACAACTATGACTGTCCCAGTAATTGTGTATTTATACATTGACCACTAAATGACAGTAAATAAACTACAATATTGAAAAAAATGAAACATCTAATAATTACTTATACACACATGCTAGATATCTTATTTTCCATGCTAACGTTTTCAAGACATTTCAAATATGTAATATTAAGTAATGACTTATTTAGTATATCGAAAAAATGGCCACAAAATACCAGAACACACCTGTTAGTCACATCACCTTGTTTCCGTTTATGTAAATTTTCTTTGTACAAACCGAGCGAGTTGGAAATGTTGTTAGATATTAATAGATACAATTATTTCAGTCAACCCACACACACTCCGAAGGAAGTAAGTACGTAGTTAAAGGATTGTAAGTAGTATTATTGATTAACGTTATTAATAACAAAGAGGTTTCCATTGCTTGCGGCCAGTTTATGCGGCCAGATCGCATTGCTTTTTTTTATTTACCTGACTATTACTTTAAGCCTTTAGGACACTTATTTGAAATGTATATACCTTTCTGTTCATTACGCAACAAATAAGTACACAGCGCCATCTACTACAACTGTACAGGATGTTTACTAACTAATTTGAAAAGATACTGAGATACTTCCTCGAGTGTACATAAATTACAAAAGGGACATGAATTTAAAAAGAAAATATGAGTCTACAACAGAGATTTTCGAAAAAAATAATAATAAGACTTTAGCTCTGTATCTCAAAAACCAATCCACTTAGGAAAGAACTTTTTATATGACCCCTTCTTCGTTAAACTACTTGAGGCAGTATCTCCTTTAGTTTTTCAGTCTTCTCTACTTAGGAAACACCCTGTAGAAGGCGAATCATCATTTCGTTTAAATAAAGTATGCGAATTTTAATTTTACCGAGCACAAGTTTCTAAAAGCATGCCCGGCTAATATTAATCAATAAAAAAGACGGCACAATTCTGCGCCTTTCTATTTTTCCCCTTTTTTCAGGTAAATAAAGTTTCTCTTGTCAAATATAATTAATATACGCACTGACATTTCCGCCAGTCGCTGCAAGATCTCGGCTGAATAAACAAGTTTTATGCGCAGCGCTTATGCATTCTGAATAATCGTCAGGTGCATAATTTCTTCTTATTGGCAGGTCGCGCGATGGCATTAAAGATATCGGAATAATATTTTACATCGAACCTTCTCGCTGTTGGTAATAAAATCTCAGGAGTGTTTTATCTTTACTGTTTACATCTACGTAGTTAATAAATTAAACCGAGATTGCGCCTGGAAAATGCGAGACACATTAAAATGAGTGCCAGTATTTTATTGCGTCCCCAGTTTGGCCAAAACTGGACATTACATACATATCTAAAGGGTGGGCCATCTATTGGTTACGTTGCCGACACTGACGCGCTTGACATTTGACATATATGTGGTGTCTAACCTCCGCTGTAAGAAATGGCTCGTTTCCCGCTTGAACAACGTTGGGAAATATTGAAATATTATTTCCAAAATGCTGTGTTGCAGAAACAGTGAGAAAATTGAGAACAATTTTTGGTCGAAATGAAGCTCCGTCAGCGCCTGGTGTAACGAAGTTCTGAAGAAAAGTTCGTGAAACTGGCATGCTTATGGATAACAGAAGTCATCCACGTGCTCGTCCGGTGCGCACAGCTGAAAGAATTGCTGCTGTTGCCCAAAGTGTGCGTGAAAACCCAAGAACCTCAACTCGTCACAGAGCACAAAAACTTAATGTCAGTCGCACTGCTCTGAGGAGAATATTGCATAAAGATCTCGGATTATTTGCTTACAAGTTGCAACTTTCTCAAGGGGTAAAGAAAATGACCATCACTTGATTATCGCTTCTCCGTGTGACGCCGATTTCAATCAAAAAATCATTTTTTCGGACCAAGCTCATTTTCTCTTGGAGGACATGTTAATAAACAGAACTGTAAGATTTGGGGTTCCGAAAATCCACACGTAGTCACAGAGAAGCCAATGCATGCTTTGTTTCCAGCAGGATGGAGCAACGTGTCACACAAGCCGTGAAACAATCGATCTTTTGCACACTAAACTCGGTAACCGTGTTATCAGCCATTTTGGAGACATTAAATGGCCATCGCGCAGCTGCGATTTAACACCGTTGGACTATTTTTTATGGGGACATGTTAAGGACCGTTGTTACTCCAACGATCCACAAACAATTGACGCACTGAAGGAAAACATCAAGCACAGCTATTCGTGCAATAGAGCCACAAATAATCGAAAATGTACTGCAAAATTGGGTGAAAAGGATGAAGTACTGCCAAGCCAGCCGCGGCGGCCATTTAACTGAATTTTTTTTTCATAAATAATGGGAAGGCATTCTTTCTTGAATAAAGCAACAATCATTTTAAAATATTCAACGATGTAGTTTCAATAGCAATTTTAAAAAGAAACCATCGGATGGCCCACGCTTTACATGATCACATATGTAATATTTAAAATTACACAATTAGACCAGATTTTTGGTTCAACTTTTTCCTTGCGATCCCTTAATATTTAATGCCTCTGGCATGTCGTATAAGAAATCATAAATTCGACATGCGCCAGTTAAAAAAGTTGTGGAAAATTTGCTATTAAGAAAAAACTTAAAAAAAAACTAAAACATCCTTTTTTCCATCTTTTCTTCTGGATAACTCGAAAACTATTCAGTTGTAGAAAAAAAGTTTTGTTAAAGGCAAGCTAGCCTAACACACCTTGTATAAAACTTAATAACAAAACTAACTAACCCCATAAAAACTTACAGGAGTTCATGCCGAATCAGGTGACTGGGTCGGCCACCTGATTTGATATGAACTTAAATCAAAGAAAAGAAAAAGGTGCAAATCATATAAAGTAAATACAGTTAAAAATAGAGAAATCTGACTCAAGAAATAAATATTAACGTTTTGGTTAAGATTCTGCTTATGTTACGTATATAACAGGAAACAATTTATAATTCTTGTGGCATCCTAATAAATTTGTAATGTTTTGCCATTTTCCGGTTTATTGTACCGTTATATTTTATTACATAAGTCCATTACTAGATAACCTTCAGACTATATTATTATTTACCATTAATTAACGCCGACTTACAAAGTTATTTTCATTCTTAGTTTCGGTCTATTGAACTCGTTGGTCTGTTATGCTTTTTTAACGAGATATGAAAGCACCGTTTCTGGCCGGTATTTGAAATTTCTATAAACTCAATGAACGAAAATGAAATTTTACCTTTTTTAAAATACAGCCAGAATTGCGTAACACATTAAGTTGTTCTATTGTAATTTGTTCTTGAAGAGTTAGAGCAAACGAAGGCAAATTGTATAATACAAAAAGATATACATAATTATCAATGATATAGACTCTTTCCATTATTTCTAACAGAAATCTTTCACAAGGTATGGAATCTTCAGCGTCTTCAATAGGTTATTTTAAGGTTAACTGTGTTGTAGAAATTGCTTCCGTGTAATGCCGCATCACTCAATAAATTCGTAAGATGATTAATAAAACAATAACTTTTAGAGAAAATTCGACTTGATTCATCAATATAGTTTCTTTCAGGATTAATTCCAACGCTTCTCTAACATTTCTATGCCTTTCTTATAGAATGATTTGTTCAACCCTTCAAAATACGCTTCAGTTTCGGCGATCACCACCTCATCGGAGCCATATCTCTTTCCGGCGAGCATTTTGAGATTTGCGAACAATAGTCGCTGGGGGGCTGAATCTGGAGAATACAGTGGGTGCGGAAGCATTTTGAAGTGCATTTCGTGTAATTTTGTCATTGTTGCGATCGACTTTGAATCTTCTTCATTTGGGGATTTTTTTCATGATTTCGTTCTTCAAATTCACTAATAATGCGATGTAATATTCACTATCGATCTTTTTCCCTTTTTAACATAGTCGATGAATATTATACCATGCGCATTCCAAAATACCATAACCTTCCCAGCCGACCTTTGTGTTTTTTGGTCGCTTTTTTTCTTCTGGGAGCCGTCCTTTACGCCGGATTGCACTGCAGCCTCTTAGGCTTATTGTGCGCATCCTCCCATCCTTCTCACACCGCCCATTTCAGTAGCCGGGTCCCGTGTACAAGCTTGTATAGCTTCCCCGCCGGTTGGGTGCTATAATCTTCTGGACAGAGTTTGGGGTGTCCATATATGGCCTGCCTTTTGCGAAAGTCTCGCAATCACACAGTATGTGGTGTGCTGTCTCCGTTTCCCTGTTGCAGAGTCTGCATTTCAGTCCTCTGTTGTACAGCCCCATTCTGTGTAGGTGTCCTTTTAGGAGGCCTACAACAGGTCTTATCTGAGTTCTATTCATTTTTAATAGTTCTTCAGTTCATTCCTCACATGTTCCTTTAATAAACAATTTTCTGTGTCTTTGCCTGGATATAGAGTTCTAGTATTCATTTTGTCGATTTCTGACCCATTCTCCTATTTGACCCCTTACTGTACTCTTTGGTACTCCCAGGGCCGGTTCTGGGCCAGTAAATCGAGTAGACGATCCTTCTCTCGCTAACTCGTCTGCTTTTTCGTTGCCTTCGATTCCTGTATGTCCTGGTACCCATACCAAAGTTACTTTGTTGTGGTCTGCCAGTCGTGTCAGTTCTCTTTGACATGCCCATACCAGCCTTGACGTCGCCTTTGGGTTTGTAATTGCCTTTGGGGCAGCCTGGCTGTCCGATAGTGTGTCGATCCTCTTATTTGTGTAAGACCTCGTTATATTTTCTTTAACACAGTGCAGTATTGCATATACTTCCGCCTGAAATACGGAGGTATATTTGCCAAGTGGAATGCTATACTGTAGTTTTTCCGTTTCGGTGTAAATGCCAACACCAGTTCCCTGCTGAGTCTTTGACCCGTCTGTGTACCAGGTTACTCTCTCAGTTCTGCTCCTGTGGTTGTTTTCTTTCCATTTCTTCGGCTTTTGGTCGCTTTGGATGACTTTCGCCGGTTGCTGTCCACTAAGCTGACTGCTGATTTGACTCTGGAGTGTAGTGATGGATCCATGTTTCATCCACTGTCACATATCGCATGAAAAAAATCATTTTTATTTCGCCTAAACAGCTCCAAACAGCGCTCTGAATCATCAACACGTTGTTGTTTTTGGTCCATAGTGAGTAAACGCAAAATGGTTAATACACTGCCTTTTGATATCTTTAAGGAGTCAACCATCTCACGCAACTTCACTTTACGGTCTTCCAAAACGATTTTGTGCACCTTTTTTATGTTTGCTCGAACTGCCGAATTTGGGCGACCAGAGCGTTCAGTATCATCGGTGTTTGTACGGCCGCGTTTCAAATCAGCAAACTACTTATCTACCATTTGTCTCGTTGGAGCAGAGTCCGAACAACACTTTCGAGCCATTGTTTAGCTTGAACGGTATTTTTACTCTTTTTTTCGTTTCGGCCGAAAACACCACTCCCGGTACATCGCTCTTCAGCGCCTCATAACTAATACTATTTGCGAGAGAAAAATTTGACAGGGACATAATTTTGAAGTTTAAGACGTGCCTTTTCCAATGGTGTCCATGAAATTCCTCCAAAATATTATTAATTATGAAAAAAAGCAGTTTAAAAAAAAAAACACGATTCTTTTGCACATTTTTTCAAATTAAATTTTCAAGGGGTTTCCGGTCTGCAATGGACCTGGAACCTCGCTAACCGGTGGAATAAATGTTTGAACTTTAAGTCCACGTGGTTTAAAGATCGATTTTTTGCTTTATGCGTTCCAAATGACGCCTGAACTGCAAAATTTTTGCGTAAAAATTCAAGAATTCAAGAAGAAAGATCAAATTAGTACCGAAATTTAGAATTTTTTTTCTCGAAAACAATGCATTTTTACAATAAATTGTTAAGAATAAAAAGTTCTTAAAATCATCCACAGAATGCACTGGCATTCAGAATTTTTTAAGCAGTTTTTTAAATTTTGCAAAAATTGACTGCAAAAGTTGTTGCTCAAAAAATTTTGAATCATTTCATCATTTTCCAATAAAAAATTCCAGTGCATTCTTTGAGTGAACTCTTTATTCTTGACAATTTTTTTGTAAAGTGCATCATTTTCCAATAAAAAATTCTTGAATTTTTACGCAAAAATGTTGCAGTTCAGGCGCCATTTTGATCGCACGAGGGAAAAAAATCGATCTTTAAACTACGTGTACTTAAAGTTCACACATTTAGTCCACCGGTTAATGAGGTTCCAGGTCCATTTCAGACCGGAAACCCCTTGAAAATTTGATTAAAAAAAGGTGCAAAAAATCGTGATTTTAAAAAAACTGCTTTTTTTTCGTAATTAATAATTTTTTGGAGGAATTTCATGGACACCATCGGAAAGGGCACGTCTTAAACTTCAAAAATATGTCCCTGTCAAATTTGTCTGTCGCAAATAGTATTATTAGTATTATTATGTTATTATTAAGTTATGAGGCGCTGAAGAGCGATGTACCGGAAGTGGCGTTTTCGGCCGAAACGGGTTAAAAAGTAATGTTTTATAAAGATAAGAAGTTCAGATTTTCCATTGTTTTGAAAATCACAAAAGTAGCGTCACTAAAACCACTGTAACGTGTAAACAAATGGTGGGAATGTCATGAAATTTTGACACATATCGGTTGAAGGTTGGTACTATTGAAAAATCGTATGGATTTGTCAACAGTGGCGCCATCTATATGTCATCCTTCGAATTTATTGAGTAATGTAGCATTCATCCTGCAATGCTACAATAAGTAAAAATAACTGTTTGCATATTTCCTTTGCAACACCCTGCCTGGATTCCACAGACACACTCCCATATAATCTAATGAAACTGGACGCTGTGCAACGCAGTTTTTCATGTCATATTCGTATGTCGAGTGACCCGTAACATTGCCTTCGATTGTTAGTCGATTATATTGGACATTAGAACGCCGTGAAAGTAAACGTTACAAGTTAATCCAATAATTCATTTAGCGTGTTTTTTTTTATAGCCGCTTATGTAAAATTGCATATACACCTATAACAGCATTCCGCGGTGCCCTGTCCATAAATCGCCGGCCCACGCTGGTCCCTGAGAAACACAAATTACCGTTTATCCGTTAAACATCTAAATCGCATAAATGTATTGCCGATATTTTATTAGCATTAACATTCCTCGAGTCGAAAGTGTGTTAAGGTTTAATTTTTCAAGTGTAAAGAAGCTCGTGAATGGTTAACCATTTGCGCTTGTTCACTTTCGGACGCGAAAATAAATTCCTTCCGACTTTCTTCAAAAACGCCTCTTATTAATGTGTAGATTTCTAACTTTTTCGCGTTGTGTCTGAATACAGGGTGTCTCAACTTTCAATCGGGAAACTTCGGGAGAGTATTCCTCGTTCGAAATTAATACGAAAATGTCAGAGGAGCCATAGTAGGGAGCTACATTTATTTTTACTAACTCACAGGCCGTTCATAATAACAAAACCATATTTGGCACATCCATTTGCCTTGTGTTCAATTTACTGACGGTTATAATCTCGAAGTACATTAACCATGAACGTATAATTTTAAAATCTGGGGAGGGCGTGGATGTAACATAGCAACATTTTTCATTGGTTACGTTTTTCACATTTCTGGTAAACCATATTATGAAACTTGAGCATTTTCTGCAAAAAAAATGTCTCGTGGCTTTTTTCCTTAAAATGCATCGTTTTCGAGTTAAATTGATTTGAAATTGTTGATGTACGTAATATGAGAAAGTGATCAGTTAAATCAGTCAATAGCACAAATTAGTTAAACAGTCAATAACACGTCTTTGACTTCGTAAAAAATGAATTCCGTTATTAATTTTACAATTGTGACAGCCGCTTGTCAAAAGTTTTGTTTAGAGCCTCCACATGACTGTTATTTCCATCTCTGTTGCTTATAGTCAGGATTGATGATGTTTTTTTTTTTTGGAATGGTTCACGATTAATTGAAAACATCGCAGTTTGAGATATCGCTCTCAATTTGAGCTTATTACAAGCAGAATTTCACAAGCTGTTATTCTATCAGAAACCAAGAAAAGAATCGGGACTGTAGTACAAAAATTGTCAGAATTTAAGGGGTCTTTCTACCTTGTTAAATTTTGCAGGTATTTTTATTCATATTTTAAGAGTAGAAAAATAGTTTTTTAGATTCTTACATTGTTTTTTGGTCGCACGAATTTTTTTTCAAAAAAAACGTCAAAAAATGACGATTGACATGATTTGGACCGTCTGGAATATTTAGCATATTATTAAATGTTAAAATAGCTATAACCTGGACCAAAAGGAAATTTTTTCACCGAAAATTAACAAAACGGCGGTCGTTTTTTCAAAAAAAGAACATTTTTAAGAACGGAAAATCGACTGAAAATCAGATCAATTTTTTTTTTTTCGGAAAATCGCCACTGCCTCATTTCTTAACATTAAGGGCTGAAATTTGCACAGATTGTAGTTAAATACATGTACTTTCATATAAATATTATTTTATGGAAGTCAATGTCATTTCCTGATCTGTAGACTACATGGTATTGGCCCCTATACAAGATGCTGCCTCCGCACGATGTTCGTTCATACGCGTGGGGGTGGGAGAGAGAGAGACGTCGACTCGGCGTATACAGTCAGCGAGGGGTTTTTGGCCAACTTTGGACGCCATTTTGAATATGACCCGGCGAAATTCAGCTCTGGAAAAGTAGTTTATTCAATTCTACGGAATTTTTCCGATTTTTCATGTATATTTTCGTACTGTCCCTAATTTTGACACGTAAAAATGTAATGGGACCTATTATTGGAAAACCCTTTACAATAAATAAAATAAAATATAATGCGGTGCTTATTAGGGTGGTGGTGTTCTTCCGGCCCTAGGCTTAAATCATAGTATTTGATTAGTTATTACTAATTCCAGAAGATTAGCTTATTTAATTAAGTTTTAGAGGTCGCTCATTGGTTTTTTATTTTCCCATTCAAATTACATGGGAAATGCTTCATTATTCACTCGTGGTGCCGTTTCGCGAACAATTAAAGACATTTATGGTAGTTCATATTATTTTCTGGTAGTCGGGGGTCGTATAAAACATTTTCGGTGTCGGTAATGTAGGTCACTTTGTATTCTATTGGAATTTTTTATCCTAATGGCAGCGTTGAACGTAATTTGAATTGGAAAATAAAACACCAATGAGCGACCTCTAAAACTTAATCAAACGAGCTAATCTTCTGGAACTAGTACTAACTAATCAAATACTACGATTTAAGCCTAGGGCCGGAAGAACACATTTTTTGTTTGGACCGTCCTGGTGCTTATGCCCCGCTTTACCCTAGTATCTCGTGTTTTTTTTTCCAGAGTCCCGACGACGAGAACAACAAGCCGCGCTCGCCGACCGACACCAACCGGCGGATATGCAGCAACGCGTCGTCTAGGGGCGTCTCGATGTCTTTCGGCTTCAAGCGGCGGCCGGCGACGGCGCCGTCCATCGCGTCGAGCGCCAGCGCCGCCCGCCGCCTCGCCAACGCCAACGCCGACCTGACGGACACGAACGGCAACGCGGACCACTCCGAGACGGAGCCGCTCGCCGCCAACGTCGCGTCCACCGGACGCTCCACTCCCCGCCTGGCGCCGCCGAAGAAGGAGGCCAACGCCACCAGGGTGTCCAGATTCGGGTTCAGGTGAGTCCTCCCTCTTTTCGGGGTCTTCCCCACGCTTTTCCCAATTAACCCTCTAACGTCGAAACTACAGTTTTTCTATATCCTTTCTTTAGAAACGTGCCAAGTACAAGACACGATGGAAAAAAAAATGGGGAAATGCCTTTCCGAGTATTTTTGAGAGTGCTCTTTCGAATGGTACCAAAAAAAATTCACAATAGTTGAAGCTTACCCCTGTTTTTGGCCATTTAAATTGAAAAGAGCGCGATTTTTCAGGTCAATTTTTTTTGGAACATGATTTTTGACTGGAAAAAAAATTTTTCTTTCGACAGAAAACTACGGGAAAAGTGCATTCGAGAGTTGTTCTGAAAAGTTATGTGCTTAGAAAAAATTAATTCCAACATGGTGTCCAATAATTCGGCCAAAAGGACACATTTGACGGGGAAACTTTCATAATTTTTTTACCCAAACCTGGAGAACTTTGGGGCAAAAGTTTAAAGAACAAAAAGTATTCAGATTCATCCAAGGAGCACGCCTGATTTTTTTTCAGAATTTTTGGTCACGTTAATTTGGCCATTTTTTTCAAAAAATCCGAAAATGGCTCCAAAAATTCTGAAAAAAAATTACAGACCTCGATTGAAAAGTCCTAAACAAATTTCTCAAAAAAAATTTGGCCCAGTTTGGCCATTTTACCGTTAGAAGGTTTCAAAAATTGGTCTTTCCTAAAATTTCACAATCATTTCCAGACATTTGGGAAAAAATACACGTGTTCTTGGCTCATACTCAATAGACTCTGCGCCTAAATGGCTGTCCCCAAATTGTCCATTTTTTCATTTCATTGTTCCAAAAATTGGCCGAAACCCAAAATTGCAGGAAAGACCGAAAATTCTGGAAAAATTCGCACGTCTCCCTTAAATCATGTCCAAGAGGTTTTGCAAAAAAAATTCCTGAACCTGTTGACTATTTGGTGTGTGGGGTTCAGAAAATGGCTAATCGGTGAAATTGCCAAATCGTCTTCAAAAATTCTGAAATAATGAGTGTCTTGAATTATGTATACTTAACAAAGTATAATCGCACCAAAAAGGACGATTTTGAATTTTTTTTTTCAGAATTAGCCATTTTCTGAGCCCCCCCCCCCCCCCCCCAAACCAAAAAACGTCAACAGGTTCAAGATTTTTTTGTGCAAAACCTCTTGGACATGATTTAAGGGAGACGTGCAATTTTTTCCAGAATTTTCGGTCTTTCCTGCAATTTTGGGTTTCGGCCAATTTTTGGAACATTGAAATGAAAAAATGGACAATTTGGGGACAGCCATTTTGGCGTAGACTCTATTGAGTATGAGCCAAGAACCCGTGTATTTTTCCCAGATGTCTGGAAATGATTGTGAAATTTTAGGAAAGACCAATTTTTAAAACCTTCTAACGGGAAAATGTCCAAACTGGGCCAAATCTTTTGTTGAGAAATTTGTTTAGGACTCTTCAAGCGAGAAGCTAATGTGTATCATGTATTAAAAAAATACGTATATACTTGCATAGATTCTAAGGGTGTATAGTGTTTTAACAGTACCTACTTAAGTGATATACATTTTCGAGTAGAACAGTACAGTGTAAGTCTAATGTTTCTACTATACGTACGTGTTACTTATTTTATAATCTAATAATATATCGGTTGAATCTCACTTTACGAACCGCGTCAGAAAATAGATATAAGTATAAATACCCGGTAACCCAAATGAAACATGTGGTTTAGTTATTGTTATTTATAAAACTACCGTTGCGTCTAACAGCGCGCAGCACGCGATCGAGTAACTAACTCGAACGTTTATATTTGTTTACAGTTTAGTCTCAAATGCACATACGTGTATTTACATAAAAAAAGAGGATACACTTTGTGACTTTTCTGAAACCTGTTTTTTTCTAGTGCGTTTTAAAAATGAGTGACATTAATTTTGAGCAACGGTGTGCTATCAAGTTTTGCTTCAGACTTGAACACAGCGCAACGGATACTTTTGCGAAACTTCAACACGCATACGAAGACAGTGTTTTTTTCAAGAGCCCAGGGTTTCCGGTGGTTTAAGACAGTCTCAGAAGGAAGAGAGTCGACTGAAGATTAACTACGCAGCGGAAGGCTTTCATCTTCAAGAACCGATGAAAATGTCGATAGAATATGGGATCTTGTGCGTTCAGATCGTCAGTTGACGACCAGAATGATTGGGGAAGAGTTAAATTTGATTCACACCACTATTCATCAGATTTTGACTAACGAATTGGGAATGAGAAAAATCTGCGGAAAAATGGTTCCAAAAAACCTTTCGCAGGAACAAAAGGGCATCAGGAGAGAAAGGTGTCTTGACTTTTTGGAGTCGATTGAAAATTATCCCCATTTTAAGGAACGTGTCATTACTGGTGATGAGACTTGAGTGTTTGAGTACGACCCGGAAACCAAGCGCCAAAGCATGGAATGACACACTTCAATCTCTCCACGACCCAAAAACGCAAGAATGAGCAATCGAAGATCAAATGCATGCTGATTTGCTTTTTTGATAGCCAGGGAATTGTCCACAAAGAGTTTTTGTCTCTATGCCAAACAGTAAATCGACACTTTTACAGAGGTTCTTGAAAAATTTGGAAAAAGGGTCATGCGTGTGAGACCAAACATCAAGAACGACTGGATGTTGCAATCAATAAACGAGTTTTTAGCCAGTAAAAACATCCCTGTAGCTCCTCAGCCTCCTTATTCGTCTGACTTCAGTCCTTGTGACTTTTTTCTCTTCCCGATATTGAAAAATCACCTCAAGGGACGTCATTTTGGGACCATACAAAACATTTAAACGGCTGTAACGACGAGTTGAAGGCTATTCCAGTATATGAGTTCCAGCACTGCTATGAGGAATGGAAGAACCGTCTCTAGCGCTGTGTGGCTTCCCAAGGAAGTTATTTTGAAGGATACAATACCGAATTGTAGTTGAAAAAATATTAAAAAAAATCGGTCTCACTACTTAATTTACACACCTCGTACATTATGAGATCTTTCTCGTAATGTCTATTAAGGGGTCTTTCTGGTTACGATTTTAAAAAAAAAATTTTAAATAAATAATTAAAGTTTTTAAATATTTTTTTTTCATAGAAAGAATAGAGATATTGTTTTGAAAATTTGTAAGTATGTTTATGGACGTTTAAATATTATAAAAAAAATGTTTTTAGGTTTTTAAAAATGTTGTTTTTGACATGCGGATTTAAAAAAAAAACATCAAAAAAATAACTCCGGCATGATTTTGGGCGACTGGATGATCGGAAAAAAATAAATAAAAAACGGCAAATTATTCCTTGTTGAAGTGGCTATAGCATGAACTAGAATGAATGTCGTTTTCAACTATTTGTTGATGAAAAACAAATTTTTTCATCAAAAATAATAAAATGGCGGTAATTTTTCGAAAAAAAAAACAATTTTTGAGGGTGGAAAAGAAGTTCCGAGTGAAAATCGGAAATTTTTTTACTAATCAAAACGATTCTAGTTTATGCGGTAGCCATAAATGTATACAATAACATATTCAAAAATCAGATCAATTGGTCAAGTGGTTTTTCTTAAATCGTGCCCGCAACCCTAAAAAAACATGGTTTCTAGAAAATCGCGTTTTAAATTGTTAAGGAAATAAAAAAATATACGTTGCTTATAGACTAAAACGTTGTGAGACTTCTTATAGACTAATACGAGTGAATCAGATCGAAGCAGATGTTAAAAACAGGTGGGGTCGAAACACAGCCGAGTGTCGAAAAAATGCTCTCACAAAGTCTCACTGCATACGCTTAAAAATAATTTTGGAATTAAGATATCGCTCTAAAACCTTGTTTTTGAAGATATTTATTAGTAAAATCCGAAAAAAAAAAATTTCGATTTTTTGAAAATTTTTAACCAGAAAGACCCCTTAGAGAGAAGAAGAACCGCATTTTGCCAAAGTTATTAGTGATTTTGTATTTGCACACAGTGAAACGATTTTATATTTTAATCTCTATTAGATACTAACGTAATTATTTTAGAGATCAGACTAGATTTTTACATTTTCTGTTTTGTTTCAGACAAAATCAGAGTAACAGGCTGAACAAGGTGGCCGATCTAAACAGTGCACCCACAGAATTCGGCGGTCAAAATGGGAATAACAATATCCCGAAGAGGCCTATTTCGGTGAGCAGAGCTATCGTAACTGGAACAGATAACAACAATAGGAATAGAATGGTGAAGGTCGGAATTCCACAGCCGCAGGTGAGTTGATTTTGATGTACACTCAACATCCACATATCCGAACTCCAAATTTCCGAACTCACGATATTTCCGAACTTTTTCTCACGATATTTCCGAACTTGTACTTCCACATAACCGAACTTGTCGCCGATTGGTTGACGACAAAAAACCGCGAAATTTGAAATGAGAAAAAAAATGTAAACACAATAATGCGATTGTTATCAAACATTTCGATTGTCACAGAATTCAGCAAAGAGGAAATCGCCCTCCCTCAGCAGCACACCTGAGACAAGAGTTCTTCTTTGTACAAACCAGTGAAAAACACTTCTTTCAAATGGCGTATCATAAGTACCGGTGCACTTTATTGTGTCAATCCGTCCACTCAATTTTCGTCTTTTTTTCAGTTTTTTCAAAGTAAATTTATTTTTTTTCCAAGAATTTCTGCCACTGACGATTTACAAATATTGTACATCTTACATAGATCAACATTTTTAACACCATTTTTTGCGTGATTTATCAAATCCAGCTTTTGCTCCAAGGTTAGCCTCTTAACAGGCTCTTTTCTCTGCAAATAAACAGTACAATAATGTTTGTTTTGTATCACGGTTTTCTTAAAAATACATATTTTCTCATAATTTTTCATTTCAGTTTGAAATTATTATAGGCTATGTCAACAAAATGTTCAATAAAACAAACCTTTACTTTGAATTACAAAATAATTACCTGCATCACTCTCTCCTTTGCACCCGACATTTTTTTGTTTAGAAAAACGTTCTTTTATTAACATGTACACATGTATGTATGTATTACATTTGCCTAAAAACCTCGAAAAACAAAGAAAAGTACTAGAATGAGCCAGAAAAACCCTTTGCGCATGCGCCAGCAGTTCGGTAATCCCGAGGTGACGACAGTTCGGAAATTTGGAAGTCTGCGGAACGTAAAAGTTCGGAAATGTGGATGTTGAGTGTATTAATAGACCGCTGCGAAATGCGATTGACATCTCGTGACAAAATAAAACGGTAAATGCAAAGGCGTTGGGTAAATAAAGAAGAGTCAAAATTATCCTCTCTAATTCAATTTTATTCGCAGGATTAAGCTTTACGCAGTTTAATTTTATACTGTTCCGTAAAACAAGCAAATATTAAGTTGTTTTCGCTTTCCAATAGTTATTTTCCCCAATATTTATATTATCGTTTTATTCACTTGCTGTCTATCTACAAACCAGGGTAAAACCTTCCTGATGACCCAAATATTCGCAGACACGTAAATAAAATTTCATTACATCCATGTTTTTCCTTTGAAAATATAAAAGCTAATACATATGATTAAAATTATATTTGCACCAGAACTAAATATCATAAAAAACTAATTGAAACCATATTGGCACATAACTAAATTAGGTTTAAATTTTGATTAGGTGAAAGGTAAATTTTCTGAATAGTTTTGTAAATATCAAAAATAAAGCCAATATGCATTACAACAAACAAGAAAGTGGAGAGAATGCCGAAGAGTTTTGTTAAAGAAAAGCAAAAGGTCACACATTGGCTGTTTTTCTTTCCTTGAAATGTGCAAAGCAAGAAATTTATTATCCGTTAAACACGCAAAAAAGAGTGTAATCGAATTAGAAAAGGAAGAATTTCAACAACAAATAAAACCATTGCTCCACTTTTACAAGAAGAATGTTACAGTCAATCAATAAGGTCGCATTCACGTAATCCTATTAGCTCCTTCTTGTGCAAAAAAAAAAACGGCAAAAATGTCCAAAAAGAGTTACGAGTAAATACCTATAACATACCTACTTACCTAAAATCCAAATATTTACATACGTATTTAAAACCTAAAATATATTTTAGTATGATCTATTAGAATATCTAATAACTACGAGGTATGAAAATTAAGTAATGAGACTGATTTTTTTAATTTTTTTTTATTCGAATAGAATTGCAATTGAGTATTGTGTCCTTAAAAATAACTTCCTTGGGAAGCCACACAGCGCTTCCATTCCTCATAGCAGTGCCGGAACTCGTATACTGGAATAACCTTCAGCTGGTCGGTTACAGCCGTTTGAATTTTTTCCATGGCCCCAAAATGACGTCCCTTAAGGTGATTTTTCAATCTCAGGAAGAGAAAAGTCACAAAGACTTAAAGTTAGGCGAATAAGGAGGCTGAGGAGCCATAGGTATGTTTTACTGGCTAAAAACTCGTTTACTGAAATGGCTGTGTGACAAGGCGCATTGTCGTGATGCAACATCCAGTTTTGTTCTTGTTGGTTGATGTTTGGTCTCACACGCTTGACCCATTTTCGAAGTTTTTCAAGAACCTCTCTGTAAAAGTGTTGATTTACTGTTTGACCTGGAGGCACAAACTCTTTGTGGACAATTCCCTGGCTATCAAAAAAGCAAATCAGCATGCATTTGACTTTCGACTTGTCCTTTCTTGCTTATTTGGGTCTTGGAGAGCTTGTTCCATAAAATGGTGATCAGTTTCAATCGATTCCAAAAAGTCAAGACACCTTTCTTTCCTGATGTCCTTTTGTTCCTGCGAAAGGTTTTTTGGAATCATTTTTGCGCATTTTTCTCATCCCCAATTCGTTAGTCAAAATCTGATGAACAGTGCTGTGATTCAAATTTAACTCTTCCCCAACTATTCTTGTCGCAACCGACGATCTGAACGCACAAAATCCCGTATTCTATCAACATTTTCATCGGTTCTTGATGAAGGCCTTCCGCTGCGTGGTTCATCTTCAATAGACCTATTCCTTCTGAGAATGGCTTTAACCACCGAAAAACCAGGGCTCTTGAAAAAACACTGTCTCCGTAGGCGTGTTGAAGTTTTGCAAAAGTATCCGTTGCGCTGTGTCCAAGTCTGATGCAAAACCTGATAGCACACCATTGCTCAAAATTAATGTCACTAATTTTTAAAACGCACTAGAAAAAAATTGTTTACGAAAACAGTCACAAAGAACAAACAAATGACTAACAAGTTCAAACTTGTACTGACATGTTAGCCTACCGCCCTTCCAAGTCCCGTCTCCGCAGTGTTGCTAGATCGGGCACTACGTTGTCACGAAGTGAACGAAGCGAAAAAATGAAATGACGAGAATTTTATGGAATGGAATGCTCGCAAACTAAAAATATCAGATAAACTAAATATTTGGTACGGTTACTTATTTTAGAAGTGTAGTACATCACAATATTGCGTACGACAAAAGCTATTAAATGTCTCAAAATAGTTCGTTAAGTAATGGTTACTGTTGAAAGTACCGTTTCGTAAACATTTTTTTCATTTGAAAAAGAAATAAGCTTGTAGCACCCTATTAATAGGTTAATAACTTCCGAGTTAAATATAAAGCGCTTGGTATAAATTGTCTACCTGTTAAGTAGAGATTATTTTTGGCTCTTTCTCGTCTACTCTCACTATACAGAAGGGTAACGTGTGTTTACTCGATTCTTTATTGTTTTTAATATGTCGTTACATTATTTTTTAAATAAAGAAACTTCTACAAGTTAATAACAATTGCCAAATAGACTGAAAGAAAATTAAGAAAACTACATTTCAAGTTTAAGCTTTTGTAATAAATTACTAAACTATATAAACTTATTATTCTTATAGTATTGCTAGAGTTATTAGTTTTCGAAAACATATGTAGGTATATAGTTTTGCAGTATTTATAAATAGACCAAAACGAAATTAAATCGAAGCCTACAATGTCAAACAAAAAATACGTATTTATAGTTACCAAATATTCTTTTTTACAGAAAATGTCAATTTAATATTGTTATGCTTACGCCTTTTTTAGTTAGTTTTTATTGTATCCTTGAAAATATTCGATTGATTTTCAAAAAACCGCAAATTCTATTCTTCAATAAAATGGAAATATATTACCATACCCGAATTAGAATTCATTTAATAATTCATAGTGTTTTTAGTACCTAAAGTTGTTGACAAAATGAGAAAATCACCTTATATAATGTCAAATATGTATACACACTTGTTGATATAACATCATTTCGTTACAATTAACCACATCATAATTTGGGATAGGATTATTCTTAAAAAAAGGCGAATTAAATCTTTGCTCTACAGAAAAATTGGTAAACATCGTAAAAACATGCTTTTGAAATTCTTTTGTTGAAATCCGTTACAACTAAAAATAATTTGAGTTGTTTTTGTTTTGATTTTTTTTATTTATTTTTGCAAAATGGGTTATATAACAGTTTACGGATTTTGCGTTACGGCATTACAACAAAACCAATGACATCTTATTTACGAAATAATGACTTCTGCCACTGTTTCTGTCACACCTTAGTCGTATTGTTTCAGATACTGATGAATATTATTTACAAGTGACCATTAAAGTAGGTTAGTTTATAGAAAACATAATTATAAAAGAATTATTGGTTTATTTTGACCATGCTGATTTATCTTGATAAAATTCGTACAATGTCACTAATTGTAAGATTCAATTA
Organism: Aromia moschata; assembly: GCA_029963805.1. Lineage (NCBI taxonomy): Eukaryota > Metazoa > Arthropoda > Insecta > Coleoptera > Cerambycidae > Aromia > Aromia moschata. The sequence continues at coordinate 288,299 of JAPWTK010000242.1, read as the reverse complement.
CAAGATTTGGCAATAAAAGAAACAAAAACCTTGTGAAAGCACGTTTTTCTATATATGGATTTTAAGAAGGAAAAATAACTGAGGCGATACTAAGTCTCACTTCGAAAATTTCATTATGTGTTAACTATAAAATGTCCACTGAAATAGTTAATTGGTCTAACAGTTAATTCAAAACCATTCATTTTTTCTCTGTTATTTAATTGGTTCTGTTTTGTTGTTTTTCATACACGTAACAAGCAATAAAAAATGTATACAGAAGAATAACAAGAGCGACAGAATAAGAAGTAATACAATTTAGTGAAATTTTTGTAACGTGTCAAATGCTATTCGAATTCTAGAAGGTTGAGAAATGTCACCTCAGTCTGTATTTTCTACCGTATTCACTCAGTCATGTCATCAGCGAGTTGAATTTTTTATGTTTACTGAGCTCTTATCCTGTGTATTCTTAAAATTTTCAAGTCGTTGTTTTTTTATGTTGGTCAAGTTATGTTGGAAAGAGCAGCTTTTGTTGTTTTCTCTAATAAAAAAACGGACATTATGGATACAAATAGGAAAATCATTTGGTTTCAGTAAGCCAGTGTGGTTTAGTCCAGACAGACAAGAAAAAATTTAGTCCTATGTTATTGTTCTGACACCAACATGCCTAAAGCAGTAGCTGTTATTAAAAACAGTCTCTGAAGTGAGATAAAAATCTTTTTTTTTTTTAAATCATGGAGTGAATAAAATGAAATGAATTAGAGACCAAGCGACTGCCCACATAGCCTCCAACAGTGGTGGAATCAGAGGGGGTGGGTGGGGGGTAGGTATAGCTATGGTTTTTAGTGATGTTTGAATGGCCTGCGGGTGAAAATTGGTTGTGACACCGCAGACCAATTAATTTTAGCAGCATTTGGATCAATGAAACCGCCAACCAGTGTCACCACGGGGTCACTGAATCACGGGGGCTGGAAATTGGTTGAAAGGATGAGGCAGCGACCAAGTGCTCAGGACTTGTTAGGGAGGTCGTAATGTGTGCCAGAATAGGGTTTTTTACAATACAGTGTCCTTCTTAGTCCATCTTGTAGGACTCTGAAGTTGCCGTCAAAATCTTGTGAATTCAAATTTCGACATGGGGTTGGTTTTTGGGGTGTGGACGGCGAACCGTTTAAGTCACAGTGTAGCGCATTCTGGGCATTAAAAACAACCCTATAGGCTACCGGGATTTTCAAACCGCAAGTCTCTAGCTCAAACAGAACGAAAATGGCGCTCATCAAAAGAGTATTACGCTAATTTTGACGAGCAGTTTATTTAAATTCGAGAACTATAGTTTTACAACACGATCGGTGCACGGTGCCTTCCGGATCAAGTTTCATCCATATGGACAAACCGACTCTTCACTTCAAATGTAAAAAACATAAAACATGAAATTGAAACGGGTAATTCTGTGATTCAAACATAGCGACGGTTTCGAATTCATTTTATTATTGGCCCCAGTTTTTTTCATGAAAGCGGACGCACAGTTACTGGTAACACAGATCGCGATGTTACATTATTGTTTTCTGCCACAATTTAGAAGACGACGCATTATCCTCAATACTGCACCTATGGTTTCAAAAAGATGGATCAACTTGCCATATATCCAGCAATGTCTTTTTTAAAGGAACATTTGCCAGGAAGTTTTTATTTCGTTGCGTGCAGATGTGGAGTGGCCTCCTCGGTCCCCAGACCTGCCACCTTCTGACTATTTTTTATGTGACTACATTAAATCTCTAGTTACATAAGCAAACCATGTACACTTGAAGCCCTTTTAAAAGCAATCACCCGAGAAATTCGAAGGGTTCCACCTGAAATGTTTCAAAGGAGTATGGTCAATGTCTCACGCCGTCTACAGGAGTGCCTAGACAAAAACAGGGACCACCTATATGACGTAATGTTTCGCACCTGTTTACTTTTTTCCTATTTTCCACTACGAATCGTTTAATGGCAACATTTCAGCTATGTATTATAAAAATGAAATTTGAATATCGTTTCTTCAGTCTTTTAAAAAATTCCATACCTCCCAGCCAGACCATGTGCCTACATTTAAACTAATAATAAATATTTTATATAAGTGAAATTATAAAACTATTTTTGGAGACAAATTAGGACCCTGTTTTTGGAACCATTTACTTTTTTCAGGTTGGCAGGTTCACCCTCCAGTCCACCCACTTGCCTCGTCCAGAACCCATCCGTGTAATCGAAACCAAAACGGCGAAGACCCTCGCCAACAACAACCGGCGAGTTGCCGGAATGTACCAGCAGCATTCCCCCGAAGATGCATCCTCGAAGGATGGTTCCCTCACAGAGGACTCAGGAGTGGGCAGCCATCTTAGTGGTAACGTATTTTTTTAATTTGCATTTCTTACAGTCCGATCAATAAATATTGTCATCACTTTGTTGGTTAGACTATAATTGTTCTCAGGGATAATACATGCCAGTTCATGACGAGGAAAGATAGCCTAGATAGAAATTTAGTCAATTTTTAGCACGATGACAAAATTTTTTCCCCGATTTTACTTGTAATTTAAATTTAGGGGTGATTTTCGCCCCTCTATGGGGGTAGATTTTGAGCATCGCATCGGAACTAATGCAGTTACTCACTTTTTCCAAAAAAAAACTGGGCATCTTAAGCTTTTTTTGCAATTACTGAATTTTTTAAGTTTCCTGTTGTATGAGGGGTAGTTTTCACCCACTCATAGGGGTGATTTTCAATGGAAAGTAGTGTTAACTCTGTATTTCTGCGTTATATACTTGAATGTTTATATTTAATTAGAAAAATTGAAATTTAAGTCTATTAGTGAAGCGTTTAGTCATTTTTACCCTGTTTAGGGAGTGTTTTTTTTTTTAGCTCTAGAGATTGATTTTGGGGGTGTACGATTTGTTTTTACTTCGGATTCGGATTTAGCGTCGAAAATTACATAGGGATAGGGATTGTCTCGATAGCAGTTCCAAATTATTTTTTTGTGGGGCTGTGTTATTTTTGGATATTGTGACTTATGTAATAAGGCATAAATAAAAACAAAGCACAACTTCACGCCATTCACTATATTTGTTTTTAAATTTTTGTATTGTTTTCCCATTATTCATCAAATGGGATTGTTGAAAAGATTTTAGAAAACTTTCATTTAAAAAAAAACAGTGAAAGCAAATTACTTATTTTACAGCCAGAAAATAGTAATATTAATTTTAGTGACACACCGTTAATTCTTACTAAAAATATAATCTTGTGGTTTTCAGCTTTGTGGATAATAAAAATCGAATATTCACAATATTTTCTTTTTGTATACACTTGCTAATCGACATAGTTGTTAACAAATATGCCGCTACATTAACATGCAATTTGATTGCGTTAAGACCAAAATTTTTTTTTTTGTAGACATTTAGATGTGATTTTAGGTGAACTCAATTCCTGAACAATATGAACACATCCAATCTTATAATTACGTGTATTTCTCAAATTAACTGCGAAAAATATAATTATAACAATTATTTAATTAAAAATATTTATTATTAAAAGTATTTAATGCTGTTACCTGAATATTCCACGGTCAACAGTACATAATGCTTTATTTCTACGCCCCTGTCTAATGTTGAATGGCAAAATCCAATCTTATTAAGAGAGATATCGTTAACATCTTAAATTTAGCAACATCATTACGGACAACCTTTTAGCGTGTATTGTCATCAGTTATAACGATGTAACTGCTTTAGAGTCCGTTATTATTATGACCTGTTAAAAATCTACCCAAGCTGTTACTAAATAGTGATGATTTGAAGGCTGTTAAATAGTATGTATCGCTTATAAACGGACTTCCCCTAATGGCTTTACGCTCTTTCAAGTTTAACGGTAAGAGTTCAACATACAATATAAGTATACACAACATGTACTGACATAAAATAATTCCTGTACCACTAAGAAGCAATATTTCAGTTTGTAGCTAAATTGTATTTTTCCGTGTTAAAGCATATTGTCAATAATTGTGAAAGCTACATGAACGGCAATGTGACAAATTTAAAGTGAAATATTAAGATTTTAAGTGAAATGAATTTCTTTAGTTATTGAATCTCACACAACACTGTATTATTTCATCAAAATTGAGGGTTGTTAAGAACCTAAATGTCCCAAGTAACACCCCACTCAATAAGTTCGTATTATGACTAATAAAACAACAACTTTTAGGCAAAATTCGACTTTATTCATCAACATGGTGTCCTTCAAGAGTGATACATTTGTTTCAACGCGTCTCCTAAGATTTCTATGCCTTTCTTATAGAATGATTTGTCCAATCCAAAATACCCTTCAGTTTCGGCGATCACCTCATTGCAACTCTATCTCTTTCCGGCGAGCATTATTTTTAGATTAGCTAAGTAATTGTCGCTAGGGGCTAAACTGGAGAATGCGGTGGATGCGGACCAATTTGAAGTGCAATTTTATTGTCTTGGTGAAATAGCACTTTTTTCTTCTTCGCTTGGGGCCATTTTTCGCGATTTCGTCCTTCAAACGCTTTAATAATGCTAGGTAATATTCACTATTGATCCTTTTTCTCTTTTCAAGATAGTTGATGAATCTTTTACCATGCGCATCCCAAAATACGGACGCCATAACCTTCCCAGACAAAATTTAGTGACTTGTGAAAATGGCCAAATTAAATCGGATATTTTGCTAAAATCGTTGGTTTTCATATAGAAAGCGATTTCAAGTTGGGGGAGCAAGGTTTTTACTGGCGAAAATGCGAAAATAGTGTGCGATTGGGATACTTTACTTCAAAGGTTAGGTTGGGTTCTATTGTGAATACTTTTCACGCTCTAAAGAACCTGACATTCAGTTGGGTTAGGTTAGATTATTTTTTGGATACTTTTATTCAAAGGTAGGTGGGTTTTACCTTCACCTAACCTAATCTGACCTAACCTTTGAATACACTCAACATCCACATATCCGAACTTTTCCGTTCCGCAAACTTCCACATTTCCGAACTTCCGTCACCTCGGGATAACCGAACTGCTGGCGCATGCGCAAAGGGTTTTTCTGGCTCATTGGTCATTCGACAGCGACATTCGACATTTGACAGCGACAAGTTCGGTTGTGTGGAAGTACAAGTTCGGAAATATCGTGAGAAAAAGTTCGGAAATATCGTGAGTTCGGATATGTGGATGTTGAGTGTACTCCAGAAACGTGAGAAAAGACGTTCATTAAGTGAGACAGAGACAAACGTCACTATGATGTTAAACAAATCCGAGCAAACTGTCTACACTCGAGTCCTTGGCTTTGGAGGTGCGAGGGCTCTGTTCTGGTTGAAATAGGGAGGGTATCAAATCGCCAACAAATGTGACTCTCCCAACCACGTAATCACTGACCCGTCCTCTGTTTTATTCTATCATTCAGTTAGGTCTTATTTCCTTCCCTTTTTCTTGGCTCTCTATTTGTTTCATAATACACACTGTATAACATTCACATTACTGGCAATTGGTAGATAACCTGTAGGTGTTATAATATACCACAAAAAATGGAAAACATAATGCATATTATATTGTCCCTTACAGATTTGGAAAGAAATGAGGAATCCAAAAAAAATCTAAACGATAATAAATTTAGTAAGAAAAATTCAATAACAAAACTCTTGATTTCCTTTTTACAGGCTACACAGGCGACAATGACGTCGCCCAGGAAGTGGAACGTTTGGAATCCTCACCGACGTTCGGAGCGAGACGAAGGAGCGTCATTCAGCATAAACCTAGGAGTTTAGAGATGGTGGTGACGAGTAACAATACTTTCGATGTCAGAGACTTAGAAGATTCCAATGATTCATGTGATAGCATACCGCCGCCTCCGTTACCGCAGTTGCCTAGCGCCTTTAAGACGTCGGAAAATAAGAAAAGGTGAGATATTGGTCAGTGGGCGGCAACCTCGGTTCGTAATCGCATTTGAATCAGTTCACACTTGTTTTTTTTTTTTGGTTTCTTTTGTGCTTTATTCAAGTACATTTAAAATCACTTGTTTTAATACTACCAGTTTTAATCATCTCCTGATGATGCGAATATGATTGGCGAAACGCGCGTTGAGCGCAAAAAAAGACCTGTTTCGGTGTTACGTGGTTAAAAATGTGAATTTGTTTCTACGCCAAGGGTTCAAATTCTCCTTCTGTATAAATATTTTGATAGCAAATATATTGTTAACGGTTTGAGGAAGTATTTACATCTTTCAATAAATACATTCAACGTAAGGACCTTTAGAGATCGATTTCGCAATTTACACAACACGACACGTATTGCTTGTATTTCCTGCTGCTAAATTTAAGAGGAAATAATAAACCTTTAAATAGCTTCGTCGTATGGGGCTTCCTTATTTGACTTACTTCTCGCTGTGGGTCTTGGGGTTGACGACACATTTTCCACGTTTCATTTGTAAGGCTTAATATAACTACTTCTACAATGAACTTGAAAATTCTACAATTTTTTTACAAAGAAACTGCATAATGGATTGTTTTGAAATTTTTACTGTTTATTATGTATATCAAAAGGTTTACAAAAATTTTTAAATTAAATTTCATATGTTTAAATAAAAGTTATTAATAATTGAATGCCGATGCCTTTGAAAATTCCTTCTCCACGGCGTGCAGGATAGTGTCCCATAGAATCATCTGAATCATAAAAATAAAATTTTTTTTGTAGTCTATGAGTATAGCTTCTATTTGAACTAAAAAAAAAACATGAATTTATTAGAAAAAATTGTTGTTTCAACAAAAAAAATTGATTTTTTTGTGGAAAATGTTCGTGTTTTTTTGTTAATAACTTTTTTTTTGGCAATAATTTTTACTGATTTTTTTAGTTCAAATAGAAGGTAATTAGTTTTCCAGTAGTTTTTGAGTAATCGTGCACGCCAATTGGAAAAATATTGTTTTCGAGAAAAACGCGTTTTAAGTTTTCGTACATGAAAAATAGTCGATAAAAATCACGATGATTTATAAATATTTAGAGCACAAGAGCAGAGCAACGAGCAAGAGCACCATAAATACAACAGACGCACATGTTGCAGCAACGGTCGTTCTACCGACCGACTACCGTTCTACGCTTCGGCTTGATTTTCAGATATTCATTCACGTGACACTCGTTATCAAAATCTTTATAATGTCCCCAAACATAATTCAGCACAGTTCGAAAGGTGTTTCACGTATAATGCTACAAAACTTTTTAACCAACTCCCTTTACATATAAAACAATTACCTACCCCTAATGCTTTCAGAAGACACGTCAAAACTTGGTTGCACGAAAATCGAAAAGCTAGAATTTAATAGTAATAGTAGATATTATTTATATGTAGATACATTGGATGGTTAGGTGGGAGAGCAACTTTGTTGAATCCTCGCCATCCTCGTTTTATTAGTCATGTTTATAATATGTATGTTGAATATAAATAACACGTTATTATTATTATATTATTATTATTTGTCTTGATTCGGCTTCCGTTCTACCGACGCTTCGGAGCACGCGCACTTTATATTATAGTAGCGACCCGCCCCGGCTTCGCACGGTTTACGACATCACATTAGAAACCTCTAAAATTATCAGTGTTTCTCTACTACATTATGCATGTATTATACATATAAACCTTCCTCTTGAATCACTCCATCTATTAAAAAAAAGGCATCAAAATCCGTCGCGTAGTTTTAAAGATCTAGGCATTCATAGGTAGGGACAGACAGCGGGAAGCGACTTTGTTTTATACTATGTTATGATTTCGACTGTTTACAGTTCGAATTCGGACTTGAATCTTTGGGAGCATATTCTACAGATGATATACTTTCAATTTAAGCAAAAAAAATTGTTTTGACCCTCTAATGTCAAAAACCTTAATCACCTAACGCTGGTGAATAGCTTCTTATTTGTAATTTACGAGTTGTTTGTTTTATACAAAATTAACATCCTTACATTTGTCAAACATGCATTTAAAACCGTACTCCACTTGATAGACGCAGCAACAGTTGCCCCTTCAGTTTGACGTTTCTCACGTCCAAAACCGAAAATGAATCAACTCCATTTTGCAGCGGTTTAAACTTAAAAAAAAACAAACAGTATTTTTAGATATTAATGATAGTAAATTATAGTAATGAACATATCTGACGAATATCCGTTTTTCAGCTCATATCAATCGAGTGGCCTAGTCCGCGAACGGGCCATGGAATATCAGCGGCACCTGGAGTGGGACAATCGCGGCCGCAAGATATCGGTCACCTCGTCGGAGGGCTTCAGCGATGATTACGGAGAGGAAGAAAAGACTTACAAGGAGAGGTTCAGGAGCGAAAAGACGTTCATCAAAGCCATGCCACACAAGACATTCCTTAAATCCCGAACCAATGAACTCAAAGGCGAAGACTCGAGCCCACCGAGCTCTGATGAACACGAATGGGTATGTGTTGCTTTTATTGTAAAAATATTCCGTTCCGTTCCGTAACAGCCTAAAAAAAAAAAACGCTTTTTTGACGAATTTTCTTCGGATTGAAGGAAAAGTAGTAAGAAAAATTTCACTTCAAAATGTTGTTTTAAAGATGTGGTTAAAATTCCAAACGAAAATATTGAAAATTGTCGAGTTATGCTGCGTGCCGTTTTGAAAAATCGTGTTTCCAGAAAAACGCATTTAAAGTTTTAAAACGAGCTGTCGACATGAAACAATGAGAAATTCGACTGTTTAAAATTTTTTTTACTGTTAATCTGCGATCGCGGGACCAAAAAGCTTCCCTTCCACGTTCAAATAGCTCCCCTCGTCTCCTTTTTTCGATTTAATGCTGGAGCGTGCCTCTTTTGCCGCATCGATCAAAGAATGCTCGACGAATTTGACGCGCGTAGCGTCGGCTTCCAAGTAAAAATTATATCACGGCACACCGATATCCATCCCCAGAATTTTCATAATTTGTAAAATGCTCTTCATACCAATCTTCATGCTCTTTGTTCTCTTTAGGCCTACACTAACGTACTTTTCTTGAATTTTTTTCAATTGAACTAGTTTTAATTATTTATAGAAATTTTTTTTATTTGGGACGATTTCAGTCACAAAAAACCGATTATTTGAAAAATCTACAGTGGTGTTATATTTCTAATGTAAATGTGAAGACATAAAAAAAAGCAAGGTTGTCAGAAATATTTTCTAAAATTGCTAAGCTCACTATACAATTATACTTCATACTTCAGTAAACTGTTAGTTCGTGACATTCTTAGAAAGCTAGTTTGGATATATTGAAAAAAAAAAAATACATAGATATAAATTTATTAGTTAGCATTAAAATAAGGCGTTTAAAATTGCTGGAAAAAATAATTATCCGGCAATGCTTCGCCGGCAACGCTTTGCTGCCGGCGAAGAGCTGGCAACGGCTTCGTTTAGCCAGCCAGCCGTCGGTCAGCCAGATCCATTTGCAGTAACCCATTAGAGCATTGTGCTATTGCATCCAATCCAATGCGTTGATTTTTCCACGAAGCTGTGGAAACATCAGTAAAGCGAAAAGAACGATACAAGGGTAACCTTATCTTAAAATGTATTTTGCTTTGTTGCAGGCTCACGGAGGAGAAGCCATGGCCGACGAGATCAGCTTCTCCCTCAGTTCCAGCGATGAGAGCAAAGACAAGAATAAGGAAGATTCAGTTCCCATCTCGACTGCAGTCATCGGATCCGCTCTTCAGAGTCTGATGAGCAGCTCGTTATCGAAGGCTTTCACGACGACGGCTTCTAACGAAGTCAAAAATGTGCTGCTCACGATCGAGGATCCCAAGTTCGCTGCAGTGGCGGCAGCAAGCAACACCAGTACGTTTTCCCCTTATAACGTAACATATTTTCATTTACGATATTTAGTAAGACAAGTAATACAATACTTTATAAAGTTTTGAGGCATTGTTTAAGTACTTATTACGGAAAGTAAAGAAATCAAATACATTTTTGCAAGAATATACCGAAAATTCACTGTTATTCTAATTGCCGGGTGCAAATCTATATTTTTTTGTAAAAATACAATTTGATATTATCTAAAAATCAATTTTTTTAGAAAAAAAAATGTAATAAAAAAAATTCCCATATCGTGCAGACTTTCTGACATACACTGTATGAGATTATTCAGGGCGTCTACTTTTATTTATGTACCAATCCATAAAATCCTCATTTTTCAAGATAATCAATTAAACTACTTTTTTTTTGTTTTAAAGGACGTAAAAAACTGTTTCTGATCCTACCGTCGCTGTTACGCAGTCCCATGGCCTGCTACGATTTTTTTTATACCCCCGCTATTTAATATGACCATTTAATAATATTTTTATCTAAACTCAAATTCAACAGCTTTAATCGAGACTCCTCAGAACCGAACATATGCGAAATTTGATTAAAATATATACAAGGTGTTTCTTTCTATACAAATTAAAAGTTGAGCAAAAAGTAGAATTTGAAAGCCCCTGGGGTCAAGCCTGCCATGGAATTATGCCAAGATAGTTGAATGTTATTTGGAATCACATAAACATAATTTCCGACTAACTATTTTCTTTGTGTCTGCCAAGAAATGTTTAAATCTTTTGTCCATATCGCCGTGTTTTAGTAAGGGTCGAAGTTTTCCTTCAGTTTGATATCAACATTTTTTTTTTTCAATTTTTTGGGTGTATTCAGTCAATTTTGCACTATTATTGCGAACATTCCAAAATTCCTTCTGTTTTCAATATATTAATATGCATCTACAAAAAAAAACTGAACTTTTTTTGTGTACCACAGTAAAGTTAAAATTAAGTTTAAGTTAATTCTACATAACATTCAACTGATTTGACATAATAATTCCATGAACTTCAAGATCATATAGAAATAAACGCCTTGTATATTTTTTGTTCAAATTTCGCATATGGAAGTGGACACTATTGATATTGATTGATTTTAAATAAAAAAAAGTCGCTAAATGGTCGTATTGAATTTCGAGGGTATAAAAAAATCATGCAGGCCATGGGGTGCATCTGAAAAGTTACAAATAGGGTAAAGGCCGCTTCACATTTCGCAATTTTTCTTGGGGCAATTTATATTGCAGCAATTTTTATTGCACTAGCTAGAGAATCAGTGTTACTTTACAGTTTGCAATGTTCATTGCTAATTTTAGTTATCAGCCACTGTTACCAAAATATAACTGATAAACTCATTTGCTACAAAAAGGTTTAACCATTTTAATGAAACAAAATAGACATGATTAAATCAATCTCAGTGAGGGAAAATTCGGAAAACCACAAAATTAATAAATCTTAGATATCACAAAACACAATACAAATGATGGCACAACACGTTCAACGTTGAGGTTATGTCAAACAGTTGGCAACACGTAAAATTGCAGATAGCCGCAATAATTATAGCTCCGGGCTTGAAATTTTTATCTGCAAGAAATTGCACCAACAAACATAAATACGCATACGTGCAATAAAAAATGCTGCAATTTTTATTGCTAGCAAGAAAATTTGCGAACTGTAAAGCGGCCTTAACTGTAAAGCAGCCTTAATTGACATATCCTGCTCAAACTTCACACGAATGTCAACGAAGGTTGTACCAACCTAGGAAAAAAAATTCCCGATTCGGTTTACGCGCGCGCTTTAAATGGACCAGTCTGGGTCAAATTTGATCAGTAAGGATGGTCCAATACACCAGTTTGGCCATTGAATAATAATGATAGATTGACTGTTCATGCTTTTCATGTCAACGAACTCGATGATAAACAAACAACATAAAAATACAAACATTCATCATTGTTAGATGATTTCCTCTGCTGAATGACTCATAATAGACGAAAACACTTGATTAAGAGATGCAACTCTTTTTCTGATACCTTACCATTCACGAGTTAATTCGCTCCATCGAGCGATGATGTCATTCTGCAGCAAAAAGAAGAAGCGCCGTGCACATATCCGAGTTGGGACTTCCCCTCGCATTAAACCCTATAAACACGCATGAATACCATCGTGAAAAAATCGATAGGAGACGTGACGTCGCATATTGTATGATTATATTGCATGTACGTGACTCACGCGCCCCTCAAATCGACCCCGTTCGGTTCGCAGGCTCCCTCCTGGACGAGGAGACGCTGCTGTCGCCCGCCGACAGCATGACCAGCTGCTCGGAGTCGGACGAGCCGAAGCGGCGGCTGGAGCGCAGCTCCTCCGACTCGAAGGACGTCAACGAGAAGCTGACGCCGCCCAGCCCCGGCAGCCCCGGCACCCCCACCAACGCCTCCAACTCGCTGTCGCTGTCCGACGGCAAGGACGACTTCCTGATCGACGACGAGATCGCCGACCAGCCGGCGTTGCTCTTCGAGGACACGCTGACGGCGAACGGCGCCTCGCAAAACGACTCGGCGGAGAGCACGATCGTGGACGCGACGCCGAAGCCGAGGCGCCGGGCGCCGCCGCCGCCGCCCTTCGAGGGCAGCCCGCTGAGCGCGCGTGGCTGGAGGTTCCTGCAGAGCCGCGCCGGCTCGCTGGACACGCTGTCGCCCTGCGAGAGCATCGCCAGCGACGACCTCATGATGGACTACGAGTACAGCCAGAGCAGCGGCCTGGACGAGTGCGACAGGTGAGTGATCGATGTAACGCGCGTTCTTATCACATGCACATCGGGGGTCCGAACGACAACGTTCGAACCCAAACGACTGAATGTTCAAACGGGTTATCACGTTCACAACTAAAATTATTTTTGAGCATCAAACTTGAATTTAAAGAATCCACATATACTTGCAAAAGTATTCGTACTTTACAGGTAATTGTAAATAACCACAATTTTCTTTTAATGGGTGTGAGTATAATTAATCATAATATTTTTATTATAAATATACATGTGTAAGTATTACATAAATTAAACTTGAACTTCATATCATTTACTGTTTAGAAAATAAAAACTGAATTATTCTGTATTGCAAAATCACGGTTCGCAAAAGTATTCGTACTTCAGGATTTTTTGGTGAAATTGGCCAAGTTCGTATTTGGTTGGTCCACCTTTAGTTGCGATCACAGCCTCCAAACGTTTAGGCATGCTTGCTACCAATTTTTGTGTGATATCAGGGTCCATATTTTGCCGTACATTTGTAATTGCCTGTTTAAGAGTGTTTTCATCTTTTATTTCATAATTTCGTAACTGTCATTTCATTTCCGACCATAAATGCTCAATTGCATTTAAATCAGGGCTTCGAGGGGGTGTAATTAACTGATGGGGAGTGTTGTATACAATCCATTGCCTCACTATGTAAGCAGTGTGTTTTGGATCGTTGTCTTGTTGGAACTAATAATTATTTCCTATATTCAATTTTGCGACACTTAATGGCAAATTTGTTTTTAATAGGTTTAGGTACATAAATTTAGCCATAATGCCATCAATAAAAACTAAATTCCCCGTCCCACTCGCACTCATACTTCCCCACATCATCATTGAACCGCCACCATGCTTAAAAGTTGGACACATATTTTTCGGTTCAAACTCAGCGTTTACCTTACACCACACTAAAAGTCTGCCGTCCGACTGAAAAATGTTGAACTTACTCTCATCAGTAAATAAAACTCGTTGCCAAAAGGTGTGATCCTTGCAAAAATACTTTTTGACAAATTTTAATTGTTTTAGACGATTTACTTTACTAGTAAAGGGCTTTTTCCTAGATACTCTACCATGCAGATCGTGCCTTTTTAAAACCCGGCGACAGGTATCTGCACTTACTTGCTTTTTAAAACGATTATTTACTAATGCCGCCAATTTTGTAGAAGAGCATTTTTTATTTCACGCACTATTGCATTCTCTTCTCGAGAAGTTAATAGTCTTGGACGGCATATTGGAAACTGTTTGATTTTCGTTATATCTTTTTATAATATAATGTATAGTACTTTTGCTTCTTTTTAACAAGTCACCTATTTCTTTATATGATTTTTCTTCTAAATGCCACTGTACTGTCATGTATCGCTCCTGTGCTATTGTTTCTGTGCTATTGTTTCTGATTTACGTCCCATTATAATTAGAAATAATTTAACAGATTCACACAACATACACTTGTTTACACTCGTCTGAATGTATAACTGAAAACTGTGACTGAAGTCTTAACAACTGGTGTCTCACCGTTATACCTGGGACACTGAGGTTATGCGCAGTACGAATATTTTTGCTGCATAGATATTGCCATTCTTAAAATTAAATATTTTTTTTTGTAGGTATTTAATGCAATATGAAGCTAACACTTGATTTATGCATTGCTGATATAGTGTGTAAATATATTTATTACATGAAATTTTCCTTACAGCTATAAAAATACTGTTAATTTCTTTACAAATCAATTCAGGGTACGCGTACTTTTGCAAGTAACTGTACGTAACTATTAAGGGGTAACATTACCTTGTATCTTCTTTTAGTCTTTGTGCATCTTTTTTAAAAAGGTGTACAAACAAGTTTCCGTCGTTTGACAAAAGTTGGCGCCACCAGTAAGGTATGGTTAAAATTGTCAGATGTAAACTTCATTATCATAAAGTTGGACATCAGGCAACAACATAACCTTAAAATATTAGTGATTTTTTATCAGCATAATATATTCTTTTGTGTACGAAAATGTCGAGTTTTGAGCCGAATAAGCGTCATTTTTTTTATTTACTTCTTCAATTTGAAGAAATCTGCAGCTGAGGCGTATCAGTTGCTTGTAGAAGCATATGGTGAGGCTGCCTTAAGTGAGAGAAGTTGTCGTGAGTGGTTTCAAAAGTTTAAGAATGGTGAATTTGATACCGAAGGCAAAGAACGTAGCGGAAGGCCGAAAGTGTACGAAGACGCGGAATTGGAAACTCAAACCGAATAAAACCATTACTGGAGCTGTCTGCCAAACACAATTGATGAGACTGAGTCGAGCACTCAAGGAAAAGCGCGCCCACTACTACTCCAGACACGACAAAGTTATTCTCCTGCATGATAATGCTCATCCACATGTTGCGGCGCTGGTCGAAACCTACTTGGAAACACTCAATTGGGAAGTTTTACCCCACCCACCGTATTCCCCAGACATTGCTCCTTCTGATTTCCACTGGTTTCGATCGATGGCGCATGACCTGTGAGAGCAACACTTCACATCATATGAAGAAACCAAAAATTGGGTCGATTCGTGGGTAGCCTCAAAAGGTGAAGCATTCTTCCGACGCGGTATCCGTGTGCTATCAGAAAGATGGGAAAAAGTAGTGGCAAGCAATGGACATTCCTTCGAATAAAACATTAGGTACCGTCCGTTCACAATAAATTCCCAATTTTTTATTACAAATGGCAGAAACATATTTGTACACCTTTACCATTTTTTTTATCAGCTTAAATACTTCCTGAACTATCCAAAAAGTTTCATCTGGGGGAGAATTTTTAGAGTGGTCGAAAAATTTGGTTTTCCGGGTGAAGTCACGGTGTTGTTTAACTAATAATTTATGCGCGTTCGATATCAGTACAGTAGGGGTCACTATTTCTTTGTAAACATAGTATACGTTGAATTAGAAGGACATGAAAGCAGGAAACAGCAGAAGGACAGCATGAAAACCTTGAATTAGAAGGACAGTTGTGTGGCCCAGGCATCGCCAATTAGTGGTAAATAAAAAATTACATCGCAATATACGTACTTGATACGTTAAATCCGTTTTTCTCGAATGTTAATGTAGATACAAAAACTCTTCTCCTCTTTTTTTTCCAAATTTATGCGATTTTTGATCTGTTTTTTATGTCTGGGAAAACTGTGATGTCATGAAGCAATGTGGATATCGCAATCGATTTCACTACGTTAAAGTACATAGGGGTATGCTGTGGTACTAGCGTTCAGCTTATAAAACCTTTTCTTTCATTTTTCAAGTAGTTTTTGAGATTATAGATGGACCAAAATGGGGAGAGTTCATGAATTTCAACTTTGAGAGAACTCTAAAATTTAAAGGAAACGTAAAATGTTTCTTTCCCACGCAAAAAGGACAGTCTTCACATGCAAAAAATGATGTACATTGTTTCAGGCAGAGCAGTGGGTTCCTTCCCTCAATGAAACATCTTCTGCAAGAGCCGAAACTACCGATTGTGGTAAAGGACTGAGAGAGTGGAACACTCTTGTTGGAATCTACGCAAATGAAAAACCCTTAAAAAGGTAAGTGTCCATTGGCCGAGTATTGACTGTACTTCGAGTATTTCTATCGAGTTTTACTGGTAATCATAAAATTATGACATTTGAAATCTCAAAGGGTGACGTTGAACAAATCATTTATCATTCATCATTTACTTTATTTATTGATACAATGTAATGATTTAAAGTCAAATTGTACGCGATTATGATCAATTTTTTCACATAATCAGTATTTATTTGGAGTGGTAACTTTTGTATTTCGAATTATTGAGAAATATTTCAAATATATATGCATTCTCCTTATTATCAAAACAAAACAAGGAGAGTTAAAGGGGTACAAAGTTTGTGTGCTTTGAAAAGTTACCAAAATTTTTTAGAAACCACGGTTTTAACGCAATGCGAAGAAATAACGCGAAAATTTTTTTTCCAAATTTTTAACCTTCTTTTTTCTCGCTCCACGAGTTCGGAAATTTTTTTTCGGTTAAACGACCATATGGACCAGATGGCCCGTTTATTCAGCTTCAATTTTCTTTTAATAGTTTGCTACCTCCATTTGTCGCGGCTATATCCGAAATTTAACGAAAAAGACCCTTTTGTCTTCAATCATCGATATCTCAGCAGCCAATGATCGCAAAGGAAATTGTAGGGCAGTTTTGGAAACTGGAACAAATCCCCTATAAAATTCTGTCGACATTTAAAAAAATCCACCATCAATATCGACTTGAAAAAGTTGAAAAAGTGAGTTTTTCCCTTGTTTTGGTAAATAGACTGCATCTTAGCAAATATTGATGGGGAGACTACGACTATTGTTAGGAATATATAGAATTTTTACACCTCAATGTACCCCCAATAGCCCTGTAAATCTGCAGATCGATCCATCAAGCGGTTTTCCGGGCCGACTAAGTTTTGAAAAAAATTAAAGGAACAAGATTTTTATTCTTAAACATTGTGTAATCTTCATAAAAATGGAAAAACCGTTTTTTTTTTCACTTTTTTCTCAATTCTGCATTGGTCACTTGGTAAATTTGAAAAGCAAAAAAAAATTTTTTGAAAATTTTTTTAAAATTTTTGAAAAATTTGTTTTGTCGTTTTTAGCCGATTAAAAAAAGTAGATACTCATTTATCAAGTGATCAACAATAAAAAAAAAAAAGGAAATTGAAGCTGAATAAACAGGCTATCTGGCCCATATGGTCGTTTAACCGAAAACATTTTTTTTGAGTCCGTGGAGCGAGAAAAAGGGCTTAAATATTGGAAATTTTTTCGCGCTTGTTTTCTGGATTGCGTTAAAAATATGGCTTCTAAAAAATTTTGGGCTACATATCGGAAAACTAGGGGAAGAATTTAGATTTTTTTGCTCCCTTAATTTTTGTGAGTAGCATTCATTTCAAAGCACCATCAACCATCGTTCAAAATATCATAAAAGAAATCGTATAACTACGCAAATTTCTAACGTATAACTACATACATATGTATGTATGCCCTAGAACTAGAGCATATAAACGTATGCGTGTATAGAATAGTGTTAACATTACCTTGTGCTGATCGTGTCATAATAATTGTACGATCTGTGTCTTTTCTTTTATCGAGATTTGCAACGTGAACGCCCACCAGCGAACACAACGCGATATCCACTTGTGTGCATGCACCGGCACAGTCATAATCACGCTCGCCGAATACGATCCACGCGTTGTGCAAGCCACAGAACGGCGTTGCCGCGTCGCCACATTCGTCCGGGAATATTAGACATTGGCCAATCACTCAATACCAACATATTGCGAGATAAGATTAGGCGTAATCTCTAGAGATTGACGACGCGGTTGCAGTGACGCCGACGACATATACGAAATTGGAACAAAAAAATATACAAGGTGTTTATTTCTATACGATCGCAAAGTTGAGCAAAATATCCGGTTTGAGAGTCAAGTGTGCTATGGAATTATATTAAGACAGTTGAATATTATCTGGAATCACTTAAACTTAATTTTGACCTATTTGCTGTAAACAAAAAAATATTTTTGGTTTAATATGTGTGCGTATTAATAATAATATGCACCTACAAGAAAAAAAACTGTAGTAAACACGCAATTTTTTATAAGCCCTAGTTTTATGTGCAGATGAGGTAAATAAATTTTCTGGTCATAAACGGTCATTCTTTAACGACATGGCTCTGCTATCCTATTCGCATAAAAAAAACAATATTTTGTGTAGTCACTCTGCAGTCCTGTAGGTACATCCGTATACCTGCTTTGTATTGCAATCAATCAAAACATGTTGTTGATGTCTAGAATTTCCTACATGATACGACAATTTACTGGTCAGTGTAAGGGTTACATATGTAGAAATGATCGAAATAACACATTAGTTTGGAGAGGAGGATTTTCTTGTAGAACAGGGTAATCTCAATTAGCACGATGTGGAAAAATGAGATTTACACATCGCAAATAACTACATATGTATATACTTAACAGATAACTTTTAAACAATGTACTTTTTCGAAAAAAAAAAGCTGATAGAAATTAATCCTTCCATAAATCTTTAAAACAAATTTTAAAATACCTAAAATACTTTCTTTCAATATTTTCTGATATCTTTCAAGTAACAATTTTAATACAAAAATCGCCCTCACAACTTGGACCGAATAGGTGAGCATTAACCCCTAAAGTAAACCACATAGGTAATTAATCCTTAAAGAATAAGTGGAACCCCATTATCAATATATTAAATTCAAGCAGCAGCTAGTGTGAACGATAATAATAACTGGAAAATAAACTTTTGCTAACTGTCTTCCTAGCGAAAGGTATATGATCATATAACTACTTCAGAAAAAAACTATGTTGATGAGATGTATGTCTAAGATATATTTCTAGTATGTAGTTCGCTGTGTATTTATAATATGTAAGCGAATTTAATTTTTTTATCAGCATATGGTGTATTATTGATTTATAGATTAGGATTTACGAACTTTACAGAAAAAATAATGTGAATTTATTTGCGTACTTACCCATTAATTTTATCAGCTATATGTCACTTCCCCTTTTTGATAGCTCATTAAGATAACTAATAGATGTATCTAACATTAACGTACTAATAAGATTTTCATCATTATTCGTATAACCTATTTCATATACACATATGTATGTGCATTTAATATATAGTATAACAATTTTAGAATGTTACAGATAAATATACAGTGTGTCTCAAAAGTCATGCTCATTTCGGAAAATGCCAGTGTTTGGAAAAACTGCTCGGACAGGTCAATTTCAGCGGGGGTATTTGAGTATCAGCGGGAGGGTTATCTTTTTAAAGGCTACCATTTTTTTTGCACCATAGGAAAGCTTAGATATTTCTGATTAATTTGGTGTTCAACATATATGGGTTGGTAGGGAAATTTTTGGAGGAAACTCGAAAAACCCGTGATCTACGAATTTCTCTTTTTCATCGTTTTTCATTCAACACAATTTTTATTTGATTTTAATGGATCGAATGTTCATACTGCTGACCGTCTGCAGTTCGGCAATGATCCAGCCTGTCAACGAACTCTGTTTGCACATTCCTGATTATTTCAGGCGATATTTACCCGATATATTTAATGTTGTCCGGTCTGTCACGATACACCTTGTTTTTCAAGTATCCCCATAAGAAAAAATCAAGTGGGGTTAAATCGGGAGACCTCGCAGGCCACTCAATTTCCCCTCTTCTGCCAATCCAACGATGTGGAAATTGATGGTTCAAATAGTTTCTTACGATGGACGCTCCTGATTTAACACCAGTTGGTATTTTCTTGTGGGGGGAACTTGAAAAAGAAGATGTATTGTAAATAGCTTGCAAATATGTATTTTTTTTTTCATATAGTCATCAGGTTTATTATCACATGACTATTGCTTACGTGACTATTGATTACCATACATTATGTTATCTTTTCGAAATTTCGAGATTTCGAGTAAATAAATGCTATGGTAGGTAATTTAATTTGTTATTTCATGCCATCATTTCGTTAGGTATCTTCTAGAGCACGCATTTTTTAATTTCTTTTTTTTTTTGTAAACGTTGAGTTTTTTTATTATTATTATAGCCTCCTCCTTAGGCCTAGTAATCACTCCCTAAAATATGATGTGGGTCCCATGTTTCCTTACAGAAATACGACAATTTCAAATTCCACTTGCTGCCACTGAATTAAATGCATTTGGAAATACATATGAAAATCATTTATTGTCCTTTAAAATAAATATACATCATAGAATGATTTTTTTTAAATTTGGGGTAGCTCGTGAAAATAATGACTTTGGGAATACTCACAACTTTAATCAAATTAGTCCAAGCGACTTATTTTATATATAGTAAAATTATTCAACGATTGTCATTACCATTATCATTAAACAATTAAATTTGTGAAATTCAATTAATTTTTCGATGTACTTGATAGTCCAACTCATCAAGAAGAGAATCCATTGAATCGTTATTCTATTATGTTTACAAAAAAAATTAGGGGCTGTTTTACGAAAGCACCTTTTTTAAAAAAACAATTTACTTTTTGCAAAAACTAAAAAATATATCGATTTTAAATTTTCAGCGTTTTTTAAGTACACCGATACCTACATTTTCCACTACTTTTGAAGTCACAAGGCTTACTTCATTCAGGTGTCCTCCACCCGACTGAAAATAAATTTGGCAAATAAATGGTACACCGTTTAACCTTTAGCTCATTTATGTACATATCCAATTAATTCGCCGTACCTTTACACACCTTTATTATTTCTTTGTTTCGCTAATGTACAACGGCAACGAACTTTTCAACCCCGTGTCGGATTCGGAATCGATGGACCTTTTATCCGCGAATAACCGTCCCTACGATCTGGCAACGTCGCGAGCAAAGAGCGTAAACTTTACCTTTGCAACAATGACAGGTGAGCCAGTCGCGGGAAGAGATCGCGACGCCTCGCATTTCGCGGCTCCCAAAACTGGTGGGCGCAATCGTAAAACTCAAAAAATCAGACTCAGTGACGGACCGACTAAAAATAATGCCTTCGCCGTGGAAATAGTTGGATGAATATGTGACCGGTGAACGCTGTGATCGCGGATTGGGTTTTGCGATAGCAGATAAGTTTTAATTTGTGAATGCCCGGTTTAATATTATCTAATAATAATAATAATTGTCGATATGATTGGATCGGTAAAAACGATGAAGGACAATTTGAATAATTTGAAGAGTGCCACTGGATCTATACCGATCCCTGTGAATTACCAAAATGGGTAAATATCCTTTTTTATTGTGTTGCATAAGTTGAGGTGAAAGTCTGCTGACACGTTATTGTCTCAGAAGATTTTAAAGGTGAAACTATTATTTTTTTTTGGGCCCACGGATTCATTCAGAATACAGTATTGGCCCAAAATGGAAGCAAATTTGGCTCTATTACCTAAAAATGCCAGAAATGACGAGCATAACAATAGATAAATATTAATTCAATAGAAATCAAAATATTAATACAATACAAAATTTGTATAATCTAATAAATTTTGTCCTGGACAACTTTTCCGATATACTTTTTTTTATTTCCACAAAACTGCAATACGATAATTGCCAAATTTTTGATATGATAAATGATAACAAATAAAGAGGGCAATAATCTGGCAATCATTAGATAGATGACTCAGTGTCTGACCTTCTAATAGCGTTTACTTGTTAACTTTCGATTATTTTCTTGTTTTTAATCTTATTTTCAACAATTACTGGCATACTCAAACGATAAACTCCACTCAAAGTGGTACCATTTTGAAACCGTTATATGTATTTAAAAATATTTTAACTTGGAGTATACGCTGTGCAAAAACCGTATATGTAATACTTTGACTTGACAGTTGAAACTGAGGAATACGAAGAAATTTGGTAAGACAACTGATATAAAAATAATAACACTGTGCACAATATTGAAACTGACAAATTAAAGTATTGTGGATAAAGAAAGGTGAAAGTAAAGACTAGATAAAGAAAGTAGAAACTTTTTATTTAACTAGTATTTTTTTTCAAGACTAATTCTGTGGTTGATTAAGGTTTGAATGCTTCATTGGATCATTCAAACATACTTATATCATTCATTAGACCCGTTTTTGGTGGATATTGACAAATATTTTAATATTTGTGGAAGCTGGCTGACAGATATATTTAAAATATCTGTTCATTAGGCGTGTCTCACAAGGTTTTGTTGATATGACTACTTTTAGATACGCTCGAAGGCATTTTGCATATGACAATACTTATAGTCCAGTAGGCAGGGAGCTTAAATCGTCAAAAAGTGTTCTTGAAACATATAGGTCTAGTTTTGACGGTTCCCTATGTATTTTTTTTTTGCGTAGAACACAATGCGCGGGTGGTCCGTAGTGCTGAAACCGTCCGTTAATTTTTTAACTTAACGAAAATCTCTAATTTATGTTCATAAAAGGATTTAATAAATTAGTCACCTAAAAAAATGAAACCTTGTACGCTTTGTGCCTGGATTAATGTGTCCAAAGGTCAAAAATTATTATTGCCAGATTTTTTGTTATATACATATGTACATAAATACGTATGTATACATTACTCTATCAATTATCTTTCTTTTATACTCATACATGTACTTGAACGGTAAAATTTAAGTGTGTTTCGACATGTGTAATTATTACAATTACCTACATGTGCTTTTATGACCCATTTTGTGATTATTCTCCGTCCTTGTTATTGAACATTTTATTAGGTATTATTTATAATAGTATGAAATACCTAAATACAATAATTTGTTAGATTTATACACATTAATTAGGCCTTAAGTCGTTTTACTTCCACGTCCAAATATTCGCATTGCTTTTTCGTTATATAAATGACGAGAATTCCATTTTATCTTATCGTTTATCAAATTATTGATCGAATCATTGCATAAACGATTCTCATCGTTTGAAAGGTGCTTATCTGTTCCTTTATCGCTGTCATTTGTGCTGCCAACGATGAGTTTCGAGAATTTTAACAACGAAAGTTTAATTTCAGTCATTAAAAGATATTGAGTCCTGTCATAGGTACGGTATAATAGCAGTAAAAAAGTAGGTATGCTACGTATAAAACAATGCAATCCAATTTTAACATTAAACCAAACAGTCCAGTAGGCAGAGATTTTTGTGTTCTTGAAACATATAGGGCTAGTTTTGACGGTTTCCTATGTATTTTTTTGCGTAGAACAATAGTCCATGTCCCGAAGAATATTTCAAGTGCATTTTTTCTGGTAGAAAAAAAATAACTGATTCCTATGCAGAATTTCCCTAGGAATACGGGAAAAATAGTCTTGATGCGATTAAAAGTCGGGAACATTTGTTTATTTAACAATTTATAAAAAAAAAATGCGATTTTTTTTTGTTTTTTTGCTGTCTTTTTTTTTCATATTTTTGCTTATTCTTTTCAACTTTTTCGTCATCAAATTTCCAACAAGATAAGCCATTTTGCAAATCGATTTTTTATTGTTTATAAACAAATTGCCAAAAATCGCAAAAAAAATTTTTTTGATCGAAAATCTTTAGAGTAACGTAAAACAAAATCTGCTCAATGAATTTTGATGTTACATTGAGAATTTCTACCTCTCAACTAACTTAATAAAAAACGTTTTGCGGATTTGCAAAATATTGCTTAGTTTTTTGTAAATTAATTTTTTAAAGTGAAACTTTGAAATCTTATTGCAAAAGTACGCCATAATATATCGTAATTTGACCTCAGTGAACACATTGCAATTAGCATAATGTATAATTTGATACAAAAAAAAAATAATTTTTAAAGTTTTGTCAAGAAAAAAACAATTTTGCAATTTAAACAATTGCAAATATCTCGACCATTTTTTGGAATTTTTTTTTCAAACCAGTGGCATTTTAATCGTCGTAAAAAACAGACATTAAAAAAAAAAACAGTTATTCTACCTTTCTCGGAAGCCAAGATAGCATGTTTTGACGTTGTTTGAAATTACAAGCAAACTTCAAAATATTTCAACTTGAAAAAAATTACCATACATTCTTTAAGTATTATGTTATACAGTGACCAAAACGTTTTTGAGATATCTTGTGTAGTTTTGCAAAAAAAAAATTCAAGAAACTGCCATTTTCCAAGCTAGCGCTGGTTTTGCGCTCTCATCACCTGCACCACTCAGCTAATCTCGTCTATTCTATCGTTCAGAACGCAAAACCAGCGGGACTGCTGTTTGTAGTATGGTTACAAAAAAAATCAGCTCTATCCGTTAATAACTTTTCGAGTAATTAACGATCGAATTTTTTTGCAAGCCGTAATTAACAATGACGCCATTTCTTTGTTTATTGTACGGTATTGACCGGGTTGGGCTAGAAAAATCATAAATCTCTTCAAGTTTGCGAGACCTTTTGAGATTTAAAAAAATATTAATTTGGGCCAGTTTTATAACGTTTTCTACGCGACTACCTTTTTTGACGCTTTTTTTATAGTATCTTGAAAGTACGCTTCAAGACGCGTAACAAAAAATGGGCGTCAATATATTATAGTCACAATTCCGAAAATTTCGAAGCGGCAACGCTAAAACAATATACATGTATACTGTTTATTATTATATGTATATTGTTTATGGTTTCAAGAACAGTTTTTGATGATTTTAACTCCCTGCCCACTGGACTAAAAGCAATGAAACTTATGACGTATATAGACATAATTGCTGGCCAGAAAAGTCGATTATCGTTTTTTTTTTGAGAGTAGAACAGAAAAATCTGGATCTCAAAAAAATACTTTTGTATCTATAAAACTTGAAGCCATTAGAACATTTTTAAAATTTCCCTATTGTCCAGATGTCGTCAGACAGATGTGCAGGATGTACCCGCAGAAGTAAACATAAACTTGGCAAGCCACCTCGAATTTTTAACATCCGGTCAGTTAAAACGGTTCATTAACTTTAATCGAGTTCTGCTACAACAAATTAAATCATTCTTGATTTGTATAACACGCCAGAAGACTGAGAACTCGACATTATATGTAGGTATGTTTTCATAATGGTTTTAACCATGTAAAATGTACTACACCATTTGCGGCTCCATATTTAACATTATACTGGAACTGAAAACGGGTTTTACCTATGTATTTATTTTAACCTCTTCACGTCATCAAACACATGTTTCAGTTTTAGAACGCACTTATTTTAAAAGACATTAGTTGGGACGTAAATATGCAAGTATACAAAAGAGCAGGAAAAATTGGTAGTAGAAGTTAGTAAAGATGTTGTAATGTAGGAGGAAACATTTGTAGAAAAAAATGCACATGGAAGTTGAAAAGTTCCATGCGTCGTTTTTTATTTTGTACAAAGTATAGATGCATTCGATTTGAATACCTCGAATTTCTTTAGGAAGCTTGGAAGGTTTTAGAGAAGAAAATTCAAACTCAACACAAAATCTATTTGATGCAATGAGCAAACTTCTTTTGCCATCTTCGTACATCCTTACAAAGTGATTATGAAGATCAATGGAGGACAATTTCAATTTTACCGTTTATTCTTGTTCATGTTTAGTCCAAATTTTATGTGTCTTAGTTTTGCAGACTTGAATTGACGATGAATTAGATCATTCAGTCTAGTGAATGTTTATTACATCAGTATATCATTCTGTACTAAATACATTTGATAACACATTTAAAATACAAAAAAAATACTTTGACACAATTATAATCTGTAGATATCAGCTGCAGTACCACAACAGTTGATTGTGTGTTGATTGACTGTGAATTAAACGAAATTAATTCAATGAACAAATGATTATTGGTTTTTTTCATATAATTTTGAGAATTTAGTGGCTTCACAATGAAATTTAATTTTTGTTATTTATTTCACTTAAATTGCATAGTATAACCCTTTAACGCCCAAGTGCACTGTCAAGAGACATGAACTTAGAGGCTCATATTACTGATAGAAAAAAATAAAGAAAAAAACAACTAAAACCATGTATTCCTATGTTTTTGAGGTCGCTCTTTCGAATGGAATCGTTAAAATTTGCAAAAAAATTGATGTACCCTTCAATTTTTAACAAAAACTATTAAAAAACGCGAAATTTTCAAGATCCTTTTTTTAAATCGCAATTTCAGCTATGTTATCGTCCTTTATACTACTCAAAAACAAATTCAAACGTACACTCGAGACGTGTACTTGAAGGAAACGCAATGAGAACAATTTAATTTTGTCATTTTTGAGGTTAGAATAACTAGATATGGCAAACTTCAAAGGGATATATTTCTCGTTTTTTTACCAGTTGCGGGATCATTGACGCAAAAGAAGAATTTTAAAAAATTATTAGTCCCTTCGGGGTTTTTGGGGTCGCTAATCACGATCCTGATGTCAGAATTTGAAAATTCAAGATGGCGGATCCAATATGGCCACCATCCCGAATCAAATTTCAAATTTTTCGATTATTTTGCCTCAAACTTTGTAAACCAGGGGTTTTCGGGGTCGCTAATCACTAGAGTAGGATAATCGGTGCCGCGCGCAGTGGCGTATGCGTTCTTTGCGATAATTTTTATTCGTTGTAAATGTTATACTTCAACGAAAATTTAACACTTACCCTCTTAAACATCATTAACTTGAGGGAGTCGTCGCTGCATTGGAATTATGGAGTATACGAAGTAGACCGCGGCACCGATTATACTACTCTACTAATCACGATCCCGATGTCAGAATTTCAAAATTCAGGATTTCGAAATTTGCTTCAAAATGGTCGCCATGTCATATCTATCCTGAATTTTGAAATTCTGACATCAGGATCGTGATTAGCGGCCCCGAAAACCCCTGGTTACTCAACGGCTTGATTTTGCCTATAATCGACTCGATTACCAACTTTTCTTTATCTGATCAGACGATGAGTTTGGCAATTGTTTTCATCATTTGACGAGTTCGTCAAAATTTAATCGA
This sequence comes from Aromia moschata, assembly GCA_029963805.1. Classification (NCBI taxonomy): domain Eukaryota; kingdom Metazoa; phylum Arthropoda; class Insecta; order Coleoptera; family Cerambycidae; genus Aromia; species Aromia moschata. The sequence goes on along the minus strand of JAPWTK010000242.1, from coordinate 261,267 downwards.
GTCATTAAACCTGTAATCGAGCTTTGTGAATACGGGCCTTAGTCTTATACTAAAACAAATCAATTAATTTGAAGCGTATACATGAAAATATCGTTACGCCATTGAACCTCTGGGCTTCGATACAAACAAAACGCGTCCTCATTTGAAATTCGGAACTATACAAATTCGTTAGTCCATCAACCCCTGATTTACCACGGACTTCATGGTACGGTTGACATGACAACCCATAACGTGCTCCCGTGTTTTCTGCACTACAAGTAAAAAATCTATTTTATGGGTCTTTCCGTATTGCCAGCTTAAATTTGTACATCGTTGCGGGGTTGACATGTGACATTTAGTTACAGAAATAAATTAAAAAAAAATAAGGAATCAGTAAATTGGCATTTCTGTATAATAAATTACAGAAGTAAATTTGAAAACCCAAAAAAAGCATAGTAGTCAATAACATATTAATTGCTATCTAGGTATGTTGTCAATAATTTTAGTTCCTTATATTTCAGACAAAAGAAAATATTTAACGATTCTATGTATATTAGGGTGCTTTTTTTTTGGCGACTATTTTTTTCCACTCCCGTCTCGAAATTTTGTTGGAAACACCTAAAAAAAATTGCCTTAAAATATGAGCCCTTAACATTAATATTAAGTACTCGCCCTCAGCGTGTGAAGATTTCCCATTTAAAATACACGTAAACTAGAGTTTTTTCTTTAAATCTCTATAACTCAGCGGCATTCTTTGTTATTTCATAAATGGCTGTAGCTACAGGAAAAATGTTGTAGCAAATTAAATTTCCTACAAAAAATCTCCTGTGAACCGAATCTCTTATATTGATATTTCTCGAGATAATGAGCTTTGATTTGTTTATAATGCGATTTATTAAACGATTTTCATTAAGTAGGCTAATAGCCTAGAAGTTCTGGCCATAAATTCGAAAGAAAAAAAATTCAAACAACTGCTACAGTCAAACAAAGCGACCCACTGGCTTGTCCAGCGAGCTCAAGTATCACACTGAGCGCTGATAGCAGGATCCGTTCGGTTATTTAATAACCACACCTCGTATCATGGTCAACAGTCGCCTTTAAAGGCTTTACTCTTCTACTAAATATGAATTTCTGTTCGACTTCTAAAAAATTCGAAACTGCCATCATTAATCATCTCATTACTATAGTTTTCGTAAAAATCACTGTTCATTACAAGTAGCGCGAATTATAGAGGGATCGCGAGTTATAGAGGGATGTTAACCCGTTAATGTTTTGGAGTTATGTATGGTGTGCAGTGCTGTTTTGAATTTTTTAAATATTTTTGGTTCAACTTTAGGAATTTTTCATGTCTAGGAAATGACAAAATGACCTTTCCCTTTAATGTAAGTTCAAGAACTGTGCAATTGAGTATTTGAGGATTTGATATTTTTGAAGCAAATAAAAGTCTATACTGTAGTACAAAAATCAGGACTTAAGCAATTTTCAAAAAATGGGTGTACGATGACTGGTGACTTTGAAGACTGATGACTCGTTGCTGGTTTTAACTATATAGGGAATACACGCAAATATATTTAAAGATAAAAACGCACTACTCATGCGAAATAAGGTTAATATAAAAATAGACTTGAATTCAGGCATTTTTGTGCACATACACGCAAGTTTTACTGGAGTAGCGTTCTAGACAAAAGAACAGGTTTATGCCAACACAGCCAATAAATTTGCAGGGCGACTTATAATCTACCTACTGCATCATCTATTTCTCTTTATATGTGCAAAGAGGACAAACGTCCATACCACATTGCAATCTACAAGGTTGCTTAACGTAAAATGTTGTTGTTTAATTATGGCAAAGTGCAGATTTTTTAAATATACAATTATGACTTTATAGTTGAAAAAAATATATTTCATAGTTGGATTAAAAATTGTGCATATACACTTACTAGTCAATACTTAATTATTGTTACTTCGTACCTTTTTCATAGTAATAGATACGTAATACAATTTTTTTCCATGATAACACTGATGTATTACAGAGTTCTAAATATGTATATAGATTTGAAAATAAAGAAAGGATTTAGAATTTTCTTTATTTTCTATATGAAATAATAATATGCTATAAAAAAATTAAAGTTGAGTTAAAAACTAAACCTAACCGCTAAAAGGATAAACAAATAGCATCTATTTATAAAATAATAATTAGAGAAGCATTGACTGAAAATGCCGCTGCACCTTTCAGGATTTCATGCATAGAACAACAGTCTTTAAAGCTACCCCGTTATATACAAGTGTTTGATTACATAATACAACTACGCGTGAAAAATGTTCAGTAATTCTGAGATTAAATCTAAAGAAACATCAAATTATTTTCCACCAAAATCCATCCACGATTTTTTTTCTATTAAAAATAAATAGCGTTTCGTATTGCACACATTTAAAAGTATTTTCCACTAACACCGATACACTTTTCGCCAACCATGTTGCCATCGTGAGGATGTTTATATTATTACACAACATTGTACATAAAAATATGAGGTGTGGCTATTAAATAACCGAACTGCTATCACAACACTTTTTATTCGTTACCAATTACAGTAGCAACTTTTTCACCTTCAATATACTCCACTTGGCGATCTCTACACCGCTCCATACGACTTTTCCGTTGTTGAAAGCAGTGCTGGAAGTCCGCTTCTGTCAGCTGGTTCAGACCTATGTCACTTTTGCTGTAACCGCTTCCACACTTTCGAATATTGTCATCACAAGTAATCACCGTGTCTAACAAGCCTGGATCAGTGTCAGTGTTGTTCGGAATGTCAGCACAAATGTTCATTCTTAATTTCTTTTGCTCGGAAATGAGGAGTTTTGGCACCATTTTTGCACAAACTTTGCGCATGTTGAACAAATCACGCAAAATCTGGCGAACATATTCTTTGTCGATTCCTGTTATTTCAGCAAGCTCTAGGCTGACGACGATCTTCACGGATTCACAGATCTGTAAAAGTTTTCCCTAGTTTTCCCAAGAAACTTGGGATTAACCCGTTGCTCCATTTGAATACTTAACATTTTTTTCGACGCGTCACTGGTTCGTAATTCAAACGACTGCTACAGTCAAACTGAGCGACTCACTGGCTTGTCCAGCGAGCTCAGGGTGGGGAAAGTATCACCAGACACAGTTCTGTTCAAACTTGTCGCGACACGCTGGTAGCAGCATCAGTTTGGTTATTTAATAGCCACACCTCGTATATGTATTACATTCTTCTATAAGCAAAGCAAGAATAAAAAAATTATATGGTTAAAATGTTAAGCCATCACAAATACCTATATATTGTGCGTTTCTCAACATTTTTAATATCGTGTAAATTTTGAGGAATCATTTTCCATTTAACCCTTTCATTTTGAGTTTACTTTGTTCGTGTAAAGTTTCACAGAAAAAATTATGTACTGTTTATAGCGCTATAAAGTATAGGAAAGCAAAAATATAAGAACAGTATTCATAGTTTTAATATTTTTAGATAATATATTTGTAAATAAAATTATTGTTATAGTGTATTAAATCATGTTGTATATGAAATTTAAAGAAAGGGTAACTTTATTACTTAAAAGGAAATTGGAATAATATTGAATATTTAATTTTGTTTTCCATTATAACAAATATAGTTATACAATTTTTAATCGTTTTCCTAACGTTTTGCTTGATAGCGAACATAACAAATAAATAAATATTACTCTTTACAAAATAATTATAATCAATTGTCCATTGACCTATAGTAAATTGAGCTATACTAAATACCATATTCTACATCATGAAATTAAATAACGTTTTATCCCTGACACCATAGAAAAAACCTAAATAATTCAGAAGCTTTGCCATTTAGTATAGGAAATTTTACTATGGTGAAATGGCATTACATTTTTTAATTTATAGATCTGATAAATTGTTATTACCAAGGTGCACATCTAAAATATGCAAGTCTCTTTTATTACTATTAAATATTATCCTAAAAACTATAGGAAGAACCATAATAAATATAGTAGAAATTGCTATGTTTTGTTACAACCTTACTACTATTTTGTATAGCAGATGGTTCTACATTTCGGCCACAGGCGCTATATATCCTATAAACTATAGTAGATCTTACTAAAATTTCTTTCAGTGTTGTTTTAACAAGAGGGTTTTTTTTTTAGTTCAAGATGAACTGAAAAAGTATTTTGTGATAATCTTATGTTATTCTTGTTCCATCAATGATGTCGCTCTTCAATTTTAAAGTGATTGTTCTGAATATAATTATTTATAATACTAATAATATAATAATAAATAATGATAAATAATTTTTTAAAATCAAATAAACTTCTGGCTAAAGTATGCCCAATTATTTCATTGTTACTGGCAGTAGTAAGAGTAAAACAGGTACCTTGTACGTGATGTCCAATAGTAAATTATTTATTATTGGTTGTATAGATAAAAAAATAGCAATTACACACAAGTACAATAATTATGTATGTCTGTTCCACTGGCTGATATCATATTATTGTATCATTCATTCCCTGATTAGTGAACCAGTCAAGTTTAGAAAGTTTTAATAACTATATTTAGACTATAATAAGATAATGTATGTGCTCTCGTCACTGTTGCGTGTCGACATAGAGATTTCGATGTTACGAGAATAAGAAGAATTAGTCTTAGTTTCTAGGTAATTTCCTTTCTGCGAACAATGAAGATCTGAATCTTCTGGGACTACCTCGTAGGTACTGTAATATTTTACGCAGAAAAAAGAAGCTAATTAAGAAAGATAATTTTATAATGGTAATTATTTATTGTTACGTTAAATAAAATGTACAATATACATATTGCGAAAACGAGAAAATCTACAGTGATGGGCAAAAGTTTGGAATAAAATTTGTAATTTCATTGGGATTACAGTTTATAAAATTTTGCATCTGTCGATTCTGTGAAAAGATCAATCGCAAAGTGTAAATTTGCGATGTTTTCCAAAGCCGCGAATAACTCGGAAAACGTTAAATCCTTTTAAAGTTATTGGAATCGTGTTAAAAGGAAATCTTCAAAGTATCTATCTGATTAACTTACCCATTTTGGAAAAACAATTCCTAGGCATGAAAAATTAGTTAAAAACATAAAAATTCAAAACTACCATCCTTGCTATAGTTTTCGTATTTATCACTTCATGAAATTTTGATAAAACACAGCGAGTTATAGAGGGATATTAATCCCTTAATTTTTTAAGGGAGTTAAATGTGGCGTACACGGATTTTTTGAACTTTTTGTATTTTGTGTTTCAACAAATTTTTCATATATAGATTTTTTTTTCCAATATGGCTCAGCCATATAGATACTCGGAAGACTTCCTTTTAATATGGATTCTAGAACTTTGAAAAAGATTTAAGATTTTCTAACAGAAGCAAACAAAATATTGTAGTATAAAAATGATCAGAATTTCAGCAACCTTCTAAAAGTAGATGCATGATGACTTTCGTTGCTGACTGTATACCTATGTTCAGAATGCAATCATTTAACTTCAAATTTAACGTCAAATACACTTTTGACATTCTATGTCTTTATTATGGGATTGCCCCTGGAAAATATTGCGATCTGCGTCATGGTTTTGCGTCACGTCACGCTTGGTAAAGATGGTTTGCCTAACCTGAAGGGGCAAAATCTGGGGTAGGGAAAAACTCTGTCGAGCATCATGTATGTGACGCATGACGTCATGGGTCCAAAGACATAGAATGTTCCATGGCCTCACGTGCGTAGCTTCGTGAATTTACTACTGATTTTTTTGCAAACGTACAGAGTTTGTCCGGAAAGTAATGTCAGTGAATTTTTTTCCCGAGACTCTACGCGGCAGCCCGCGCTTTACGTGCTGGATTATGGTGGGAGGATCTGGCAACAATGTCCAACAAGCGTCAGTTGGCTACCGGTCGTTGTAGCGGTCGCATCACTCGTTCTTTGAGAGTCGTTACAGTGACCCGGTGCAAGAAAAAATGAAACGTTCGCTTGAGCAACGGATGGCGATCAAGTTTTGTGTGAAACTGGAGAAGAGTGCTGCGGAAACCATGTTGCTCCAATGTTGAAGAAGGCTTTCGGCGTCGATTGTCTTTCGGACAGGCAAATTTTCCGGTGGCACAAGGCCTTCGCAGAAGGTCGGGAAGATGACAACGACGAAAACCGCGCTGGACGGCCATCAACCTCCAGTTCCGACGACAATGTGAAACGTGTGCGTGACTTGTTGAAAACTGACCGTCGTCTGAGTGTCCGTTTAATATCCGAAATATTAGACATTACGAAAACCATTGTTCACGAAATTGTGTCGGAGTCTTTAGGAATGAGGAAGGTGTGCGCGAAGCTCGTGCCAAAAGTGCTAATGGACGATCAAAAAGCGAGGCGCGTCGAAACCTGCCCAGAACTTTTGGACACCTGCGAAGACAACCCCGCTTTCCTTGATGACGTCATTACCGGGGACGAAAGTTGGGTCTTTGAATACGATCCGGAGATGAAGAGGCAAAGTGCGGAATGGCACACGTCGAACTCCCTTCGCCCCAAGAAGGCCAGGATGTCCAGGTCAAAGATCAAGACAATGCTGATTGTCTTTTTTGATTGCCGGGGATCGGTCCATAATGAGTTTGTTCCGCAGGGAACAACCGTAACCGGAAAGTTTTACGTCGAGTTGCTGAAGCGGCTGAAACGCAGGGTGAATCGCGTCCGTCCAGACATCTCAAAATCCTGGAAGCTTCACCACGACAATGCGCCTTCGCACACCTGCTTCCTCGTGGCCGATTACCTCGTCAAGGCAGGCATCACCGTTGTTCCCCAGCCTCCCTACAGCCCCGATATGGCTCCCCAGACTTTTTTCTGTTTCCGCGCCTCAAAACCCCAATGAAAGGACAGCATTTTGGGTCGGTGAAAAACATTCAGAAGGCTTGCACCGACGCTTTAAAGGCGATTCCGGAAAACGACTACCGCGCGGCTTTTGATGCGTGGAAGACCCGCTGGAACTGATGTGTGGACGCAGGAGGAATGTATTTTGAAAGTTTCTAAAGATTTGTACACATAGAACCAATAAAAACCATTTTTCAAAGCTCACTGACATTACTTTCCGGACAAACCCTGTATGCTCCCCGATTTCTTGTAACTAGCTGAAGTATAAATAAAAATTAAAAACTATCAGAATTTAAGCAACCTTCAAAAAATGGTTGTCTGGTGACTTTCGTTCGTTGCTGACTGTAGGTACTAGTTCTGAAATGGAATTGTGTTACTACCTGCTATCTATCCCATAACCACACATCTTAACTTTGCTGAACTCGTGGGATCAAGACTCAAGTAAATTGATATCAAAACGTTGGCGTCGTCAGTTCTGGCTACAGTTTTTTATGCATCGTGAAGTCGCATCCAATCCATCCTTTCTTAGAAAGGATGGATTAATTACGATTTAAAAAATATGAAATGTAAAACCATGAAATTGTTCCGCGCTGCGGCATCGCCATTGACACTGGATGATTCGATGCATAAACCGAATCTTTATAGTGTGCCTTCGACAGATACTAAAATGGTCTATTTTGTATTTTGATGAAGAAAACGTATAACAGACTGGCGAAGGCGTACCAATTGTTAACTTTCCCTCAAATGTAAAGACTGTTTTACACAAACCAATTTATTGCACAATAAATTGTAGAATTTACTTTTCAATAAACTGTCCAATTTTAGTAGCTGTTTACATTTTGCAATATTTGTAACAATTTATTGGCCACTTTCAATACTGCCAACTCTCAATGACTAAAACCTAAGAGTTATCGTAGGTTTATTCCTAAGAGAAATCGCTTATCTCATTATGAGGTTGGTACAATGAAATAAATGTAAAAACTTACTAAAATATTCCTAAAATTGGCCAAGAAATGAAAGCAAGTTCTAAATTCTGCAATTTATTGTGGGCAATAAATTGGGCGCAATTTCTGTTTTACACGTATTCCAATAAATTGAAGGTCAACTTGTACAATTTATTATGAGAAAAATTGGTGTGTGTAAAACCCTCATTAATTTTTTACGATAAGCGTTTTTCATTTTATATTTGGATGTACATAATATTGGACATTATACAGGGTGTCCCATTATCAAGGGCTACAGGGAAACTACAGATTCTTTGGGTAGAAATATTACCTACGATTTAACCAAACTTACCTTACTCCGAAAGTTATTGGTAACCTAGATACAGGGTGGCAAAGTTATAGTGATTTTATTTTCGATTTCCGTAAACAACTTCTTTAAAAAAAATTTTTTTCACGAAATTTGGTGATTGGGTTTTTTTTTGAGGAACTATGACACCCTGTATCTTGATTATCGATAACTTTTGGACTACTGTTTTAATATTTTTATTTGGGTGATATTTTTACCCAAAGAATCTGCAGTTTCGCTGTGGTTCCCTAATAATGGGACACCCTGTATATTGTACGCTAAAAACAACAGAGACTGGTTATAGATTATCCCAATTGAATCATGACTGAATTATTTTATAATTTACTTTTTCGCTATTTTATAATTTGTTTTTGACTTTTTTTTGTGATTATTTGTGTAACAAACATTTTTCCTCTTTGTTCACTTGAATAGATGCACGTTTTAAAGCAAAATTAGGTATTAGTATAGTCCTTCTAAACTCAATGTGAAGACGTATATTTTTAAATCCTTTGAGGGCTAACGCCGCCCAATGACGTGCATATATCATTTATAAATTTGAAAATTGTGAAATAATTTTTTTCATTCAAATCATATAGGAGATTAAAATTAGCCTGCATACAAAACTCTTAATATTTGTAATATAATTTTCTGTAAATAATGCTCATTTAGCCAGACAATCTGAAAAAATTGTCTGTGTTAATAAACCTATCTGAAATGCACGTCACTGGCGGAAATAAGTAAGTATTCCAAAAGTCATAAATCATTTTAACGACGTCCTAAAACATTTTACGACACAATGGACCACATAAATCTAACGCATTGGATTGGATGCATTGGATGCAATACTCTAATGGGTTACTGCAAATGGATCTACCTGACCAACGGCTGGCTAGCTAAACGGAAGCCGTTGCCAGCTCTTCGCCGGCAGCAAAGCGTTGCCGACGAAGCATTGCCGGATAATTATTTTTTTCCAGCAATTTTAAACGCCTTATTTTAATGTTAACTAATAAATTTATATCTATGATTTTTTTTTTTAATATTTCCAAACTAGCTTTATAAGAACGTCACGAACTAACAGTCTACTGAAGTATGAAGTATAATTGTATAGTGAGCTTAGCAATTTTAGAAAATATATCTGACAACCTTGCTTTTTTTATATCTTCACATTTACATTAGAAATAGTATAATACATTCAATGTGTTCTCAAAGCAATTTGAACAAAATATGGCATCGGGTGTCAAAAAAAAACAACGTTGTTTGTGACAGTACTTTTATAAAAAATTTTGACGCAACCAAAAAAATATTCCTGAGAAGTAAAACCAATACCGCGTTGTGGTTAATATTTTCGCTTAAAGAAAAAGATAATGTAACAAAAAAATGTACAAACGAAATAATAAAAAATTTGCTACCGTTATTTTATACTATAATTATTTTCTTTTAAAATAATATTTTTCTAACATCTCCAAAAATGACACTCGAAATCATTAATAAAATATGAAATCATTCTTTTTTATACTTTATCTATCGACAGGACACTTATAATATATTGTTTGCCCATTATTGCTTTATAATATTAATTGACACAATTTAAATTATATGGAACTGTCTGTAATTTTCTGTTTACTAACAAATTTAATTTGGAGAACTTTTTTTACTTATATTTTATATGATTTTGTAAGTGAAATGAATCCGTTTATATTTTCTTTTTATGGATTTTCGCATGGATACTATTTACTTAAATTATTTACTTCAATGGTTAGCGAATTTGATTTGTTTGTTTTGTAATTACATATTAATGTCGTAACACCAGGTAGTTTTTGTACCTATGTCGTAATACGCTAATAGTTTAATAAATAGATACATTAATTTTTACGTTTTAAGACATTGGTGTTTTGTAAAAAAATGTGTACTTAATCAAAGATACACAATCATATTCCTGTTGTATATTTAACAGTTTTATTTCTGCGGTTTGATGCTGTTTTCTTTGTAAACAATATTCAAATAGGTGCTCAAATGTAAATAAGAATCAAGCTATGTATATCAATAATATTAGTTTAGTGGTAAAGTGGATTGTAGTCTGAATAAAAAGTTATTTAAAAAAATACAATCCGGCTAAGAGCTTAACTGGTAAAATAATGATAAAAAAAGCAAAATTGAGAAAAAATCGTGAATAACAGAATTCTTCTAAAGTTCTTGGACTCACATTAAGGGAAATCTTTAGAGTCATGTACGCCACACATAACCCTAAAAAATTAACAGTTTAATATACCTCTAGAACCCGATCGGTTTTATGAACAGATTTTTACTAAATTTATAGTAAAGGTGGTAGAATTTTCAATTTTTATATTTTTTGGTTCAACTTTAGAAATTTTTCATATCTAGGAAAAAATCCACAATGACTCAGTCAGTCAGATAGATACGCTGAAGAGTTCCCTTTAATATGAGTCCAAGAACATTAAAATTTATTTAATATTTTTGGTTATTGGCGACTTTTTGAAAACAACAGTTTTATTTTTTTAGTTATATCTTTTCATGCCATCGACACATCATCTTCAGCTTGGGCTTGTTAGACGCAGAATTTCACAAGCTGCAATCCGATCACAAAGAAGAAAAAAAAATATTAACCCTGTACTACAAAAATAATCCGAATTTAAGCAACCTTCAAATAAACTACTGCAAACAATTAAGGGAGCAAAAAAATATTGTAAACTTTTTAGTGATTTTTGAAGGGCTGTATTTATGTGAGAAATGGTCGTATCGAGATGATAAAAAAAGCATTTTGAAGCTCCAAGATTCTAGTTTTCAGATCTCTTGGCCGAAAATTTTTAGGAGCGACAGTTATCGAGCAATTCTAAGGAATAACACGAAAAAAAATTTTGCAAATTTTTTTGCATTTTTTTTCTCGGTCCACGGGCTTGGAAAAATTTTTCACAGTGAAACCATGGTATAGACCTGATAGCCTGTTTATTCATCTTCAATTTCCTTTTTTAAATTTGTCTCTACGTTAATTTGTCCCCGAGATATCCGACTTTGAATGCAAAAGGATCCTTTTGGCTTTAACCATCGATATCTCAGCAACTAGTCATCGGACAGAAAATTGAATGGCAGTTTCAGAATCTGGAATAAATTTCTTACATTAACATTTTTATTTTAACAAAGGAGGAGACAAGGAACCGCACGAAAAAAAATTCATATATCTGAAACTATACCAATGACATCCAACAATAAATAAATCAGTATTTGACTCCCGAAAAGGTCAAATTCACTTTTAAAACAATTTTTCGGCTATGGAAGACCTAAAAACAATTGGATCGTTCCGGAAACAGAAAAATTAAAGGAGGAACAATTACCCAAATATCTATACGCGATTTGGTCACGATCTGATGTGTTAAACATAAAAATTTCCATAATTCGGAGATGATCCAAAACACGTTTAGCTTAATAATTTTGAAGTGCGTTGAACTACATCACCGAAAGTGACATATTAGGTGGGGAAGATTATTGCCAAAATTCTAGACCCCAGTGGCGGGTCATCGGATGAGCTAAGGGGCGGATATTTGGATTCTGCATATTAATTGGTCCAGAACTCTATTAGCTCATCTACTGCTATGCCATGTCTTTGAAAAAAAAAATGTTTTCATCCTGAATATTAACCTGAAAAAAGTGAAAAAAAGTGACGTTTGAACTTGTTTTGCTAAGTCGACCGTATATTTGCGAATATTGATGTACCCCCAATGGTCCTGCAAATCGGCAGATCGATCTATCGAATGGTTTCCCCAGATTTCCCCATTTGATCAAAATTTCAGAAAAAAATTAAAGGAGCAAAATTTACGTTTCTGAGCGACCTGTAACTGACGTAAAAATAGAAAATTCAATTTTTTTTCCACTTTTTTCACAATTGGGCATCTTTTACCCATTGAATTTGAAAAAAGAAAAAACAATTTTTGAAAAATTTTGTTTTCAATTTTAAAAAAAAAATTTGCTCAAATTTTGATTCTTACTGATTAACCGCCGGTATTTGCATCACCCAAAGCGTACCACGTGGAGATTGCACGGTCGGATTTACCCTTCTTTTGTGCTTACCCACCTGTGTGTGTGTGTGTATTATTTAGAAAATTTTTTCTTAATTTGTCAAAGATTGAAAAAAATAAATTTTCCAAAATTTATCATATAAAAAAAGTTTTCTTTTTCACATTCAATGGGTAAAAGATGCCCAATTGTGAAAAAAGTGGAAAAAACTTATTTTTCTATTTTTACGTCAGTTACAGGGTGCTCAGAAACGTAAATTTTGTTCCATTATTTTTTTTCTGATATCTTGATCAAACGGTCTGAGGAAACCATTCGATAGATCGATCTGCCGATTTGCAAGACCATTGAGGTATAAAAATTCGTACAAACATTAGACTCCCCATCAATATTCGCAAAGATGCGAGCAAAACAAGTGAAAAAGTCACTTTTTTTCACTCTTTTCAGGTTAATATGGAGGATGAAAAAAAATTTTTTTCAAAAAGACATGGCATAGCCTTGTAGGATATTTATTCCAGATTCTGAAATTGTCATTCAATTTTCTGTCCGATGACTAGTTGCTGAGATATCGATGGTTAAAGCCAAAAAGGATCATTTTACATTCAAAGTCCGATATCTCCGGGACAAATTAACGTAGAGAAAAAATTTAAAAAAGGAAATTGAAGCTGAATAAACAGGCTATCAGGTCTATAGCATGGTTTCACTGTAAAAAAAAATCCAAGCCCGTGGACCGAGAAAGAAAACGCAAAAAAATTGCAAATTTTTGTTCGTGTTGTTCCTTAGAATTGCTCGATAACTGTCGGGCAAGAAAAAATGTTCGGCCAAGAGACCTGAAAACTAGAATCTTGGAGCTTCAAAATGCTTTTTTTATATAACACATAAATACAGCCCTTCAAAAATCACTAAAAAAATCCACAATTTTTTCTTGCTCCCTTAATTGTTTGCAGTAGTTTAGTAGGCGTATCGTGACTTTCTTTGCTCACTGTACGTACGTACCTGTATCTGGTTAAAGTAAATATTCATTGTTCTGTAATTTAGTTTAAAAGAAACCAGTTACAAAACTACCCTTCTTAACCCACTGAAATAGATACGGACACTTAAAACAGCGATTTTGTTTGCAAATTTAACACTTTTATATCCAAACAACTGCGCACAAGTTGGGTTTATCGAGCTCGAACGTTCCGGTACATGCGCCCCGATACGATCGTGAATTCTAGTAAGAGCCATTTTTCCCCCGAAGCGGAAAACCATCCGCTTATCTCTATTGTATCTTGTCTCCATAAAAAAAAAACAAACGCATGTTTTCTCATATACGTATACAAATTGTGATGTAAATAATTACAACATAATTATCATTGTATTTACGGTTGATTCCAACAAAAATTCCAGAATACCTGAAAATGATGGAAAACGGTCCAAGCTTTTAGTCGATTTTTTTTTTCAAGGGTCTTGTTCAATTCAAACATTACTTAGATTTTATATTAAAAAAAGGTAAAACAAAATGTAATTAAACATCACTCAATAAGTTCGTGGGATGACTAATAACATAACAACTTTTAGGCAAAATTCGATTTTATTCATCAACATAGTCTCCTTAGAGAGTGATACATGCATTCCAATGCTTCTCTAACATTTCTATGCCTTTCTTATAAAACGATTTGTTCAACCTTTCAAAATTCGCTTCAGTTTCGGCGATCTCCTCATTCAGTGGCGGTGCGTGATATTTCAATTAGCCATATCTTGAAAACGACGCATGGGACCCACTTCACTTTTTAGGTGATGACTATACACCTCTTACAGAAAGGATTTATAGTGAAAAAAACCGTCAGCTAAGTTTGCGAAAAAATTTTCAAAAACACTGGAGCACTCCCTGGGTTCTCAGTAACGCTCTGTGGAATATTTGCAGTATATTTTTTTTCATAATCTAGAAACAAATATATGGAGACGTTTTTCGATTTGTTGCAAAATATTTTTTTTTTCAAAAAGTTATGGCCATTTTAATTTTAATTTTATAGGAACATTTTGTTTCCCAAAATTAAAAAAAATATTTTGCAACAAATCGAAAAACGTCTCCTTATACTTGTTTCTAGATTACGAAAAAAAAATATACTGCAAATATCCCACAGAGCGTTACTGAGAACCCAGGGAGTGCTCCAGTGTTTTTGAAAATTTTTTCGCAAACTTTGCTGACGATTTTTTTCACTATAAATCCTTTCTGTAAGAGGTGTATAGTCATCACCTAAAAAGTGAAGTGGGTCCCATGCGTCGTTTTCAAGATATGGCTAACTGAAATATCACGCACCACCACTGTCCTCATTGGAGCCATATCTTTTTCCGGCGAGCATTTTTTTGAGATTTGCGAACAAGTAATAGTCGCTGGGAGTTAAATCTGGAGAATACAGTGGATGCGGAAGAAATTCGAAGTGTAATACGTGTAGTTTTGCCATGGTTGCGATCGACTTGTGACGCGGTGTATGGTCTTAGTGAAAGAGCACTTATTTCTTCTTCATTTGGGGTAGTTTCTTCGGGATTTCGCCCTTCAAACGCACAAATGCTATGTAATATTCACCATTGATTATTTTGCCCTTTTCAAGATGAATATTATACCATGCACATCCCAAAATACGGACACCATAACCTTTCCTGCTGACTTTTGTGTTTTTGGTCGCTTTGGATGGCTTACGCCGGTTGCTGTCCACTCAGCTGACTGCTGATTTAACATTGGAGTGTAGTGATGGATCCATGTTTCATCCATTGTCACATATCGCATCAAAAAATCCTCTTTATTTCGCCTAAACAGCTCCAAACAACGCTCTGAATCTGAACAACATCAACTTCAGCGACCCGTACCAACTCACCAGTACAAGGTACATTTTCGCTGCAATGGACACTTTTGTAGAGTGTTTTATTCTGAGTAAATCGAGACCAAGACCAATGTAATAGCATAAAATGCGACTGAGTTATAGAAATTTGAAAAAAAAATCGATTTCCGTGTATTTTAAACGGAAAATCTTTTCACGCTTTGGGAAAGTACTTAAAATTTATAGTAAGGGCTGTAACTTTCAGGGATTTTTTTTCTACATATTCAACAAAATTTCAAGTGGGGACTGAAAAACAAAAAAAACAGTTAAAAAAAAATCACCCTAATAAATAAGCTGCCCGCTGTTTTTCCACTCTAGAGCGTGGGTTTCCTGATATTCAATACCAAATACGAATCGAATTACAGACAATAAGTAGTAGCTGTTTCCCGACTGCGGTTTGAGCGTGCCGCTTCCTTCTCCTGCTGAAACCTGAAACCGCTGAAAATGGAGGCGCCCGCTCTATCCGCTCCTTCAGTACGCCGCGCGCTATGTGAACCGTGCAGTTCGCCAGAGCCAGCTAAAATGACGCCTAAAATTCCTATTAGGAAACGCTTCTCAATATAATGTGATTACAGTGCCTAAAATATTAATAATCATGCACCGAGCCCGAGCAAAAATACTCGTTTAAAAGCAAACACGAATAATTCGGTACCTGCTATAAACGACGACTAACGATGTGTTAAGTGTTTCAAATTCTAACGCAATATGTATGTGATCCACGTGATATTTTTATAAAGCTTTATACCTCGCTGTGAACCATGAAGAATGGGGCAATAATCAGGATAAATAAGACTACGGAATTGAGGTACAAACGGTCCCCGTCGGCCGCTAGGAAATTCGAAAAAGGAGGCCAGGTTGAATCTACAGGTGCTAAAAATGTCTCACCTTCGACGTCTTGTTGGTAAGGCAACATATACGTACGATATTTTTAGAAACTTAATCACCTTGACGGGAACACACCCTAAAAGTATCTTTAATATAATAGTTAGACTAATAGAATAATATCATTATGGTTGGTGTATACACCCACCCTTTGATTTTCCTTAATTATGATGTTAACTTATAAAAATGTATTGTATATAGATCTACACTTTCATTTTTCTGCAAAATGTTTTCACACAGTAGTTATACAAAAGCAGTGTAAAAATGTGCTTTATGTGTGTTTAAAACACACAAATGACAAACAGACCGTTCTTTCTGTTTTGAGTTCGACTTTTCCCAAATTATCCCTTATTGACTGTCTCTGGAAAATCATCAAATATGATAATCTCGATATGCGCCAGTTGAACAGTTTTCAAAAAATGTTCGAAAGGTTGAACGCTCTTTTATACACAAAAAAAGTCAGGTTGCTCAAGGCTCAAGGCTCTAGTCCAGTAGGCAGGGAGGTAAAATCATCAATAAATGTTCTTGAAACATATAGGGCTAGTTTTGGCGTTTTTTTGCATAGAACACAATGCGCCAGGTCCGTAGAGCTGAAACCGTCCGCTAATTTTTTAAATTAATAATTTGTGAAAAAAAAAACGTGTTTTTTTCACTTTTCCGCTTATATCTCCGTTCCTTGGCATATTTTATATAGTATATGGATTTAAGAAGCTGTAACCTATTGAATTAACAAAATTTTAAGCCGAACCCGAAGTCTAGTGCTATTGTTAACTTGCAAATGACACTTTGAAAAAGTGCTTTTTTTTTCACTATTTTTTTTACTTCGAAAGTAGGGCGACTATGATGAAATTTGACGCCCATTTTTTTAAATACGCGTCTTGAAGCGTAATCTCAAGATATAGTCACAATTCCGAGAATTTCGAAGCGGCAACACTAAAACAATATTTACATACGTCGCGTCAAAAAAGGTAGCCGCGTAGCAAACGTTATAAAACTGGCCCAAATTAATAATTTTCAAAATCTCTGACAGTCTCGCAAACTTGAAGGGATTTATGATTTTTCTAGCCCAACCCGGTCAATATCGTACAATAAACAAAGAAATGGCGTAATCGTTAATTAGGGCTTGCAAAAAAAATTCGATCGTTAATTACTCGAAAAGTTATTAACGGATCGAGCTGAAATCTTTTTGTAACTTCATACTACAAATAGCAGTCCCTCTAAGCAGTCATTTGCAAGTTAACAATAGCACTTGGAGACTTCGGGTTGGGCTTAAAATTTTGGAAATTCGATAGGCTACAAGTTTTTAAATGCATATGCTATATAAAATATGCATAGGAACGGAGATATAAGCGAAAATGTGAAAAATGTGTACATTGATTTTTAGTACAATCGACAATTTCAGCCATTCCGAACACTATGAAAGAAAAATCGCAGCGCTTTGAAACTATTAGGGTTTCTTTGGGGTACTTTAAGGTTGAAAAGTTGCGGTCAATATCCTTAGAGTATCCATTATTTGAAAGGTTATGCCAACTTACATATGCTAATATTCCTAATTATGCCATTTTTTACCTCTTTTCAATCAACAATTTGGCATCGAAAAAAATGTTGCTTCGAAAAAAATTTTTTTAGCAAAAACCATCACTACAACTTGTAAAGGATACTTTCCAGTTTTCAAAACCACACTTTAATTTTCTGTACGTTCAATATTTCCCGAGTATTTGATTACCAAATTCAAACATGACTTTTTTGCTATGAACGGCGAGAACTCAGCGAAAAATCATCGTACAGGGCTCGAAAACAGGACAAATTAAAGACAATTAAATCACCTAAAAGAGCTCTACGATAAAATTATCGAAAAAAAAATTATTGAAGTCCGTGAACCGTAAAATACAAACAACAATTTCCGAAACATTTTTTTCGACGACGATTTTTCTTACTCAAAAACTGCTGACGCAAAAAAAATAAACTCAAGGTCCAAAAACTAAAAACTTGGAGCTTCATTTTTTTTCTTTTCTCTACGACCATTTTTTTCTAAGTTACAGCTCTGTGAAAATCACTTAGAAATTTGAGATTTATATACCTTCATTTTTGCGTCTAGTGTAGTTATAACATTATGGCATCGGTAGGAAGAAAAGTGTTATCGAGAGAACACGGTTTAAAATGTATGCTTCCGTTTTATTTCAACGTAGAGAAACTGCTTTTTTTTTTAATAAGAACATTTACTTGCATGATACATGTTTGTCTCCAAGAATGATAATAATAATTTTTGCTTCACATACTTCAGAAATAGTTATTTTCTGCTTCAAACGTATATAAATAAAAACCGTTCGATTTGTCTGACTGAACTTCTACAGTTTCTTTAATGAACGTTTAACGTTTTTCTGTCATTGGGTGGTAAATAGGTAAATTCGTTTGTGTGTTTCTCTTTTGTGCAACAAATAGGTCGGAACTTTATTTGTCACTGTTTTTAGGATGACACAATACAATGGTAGAGTAAAGGAGTAAATAGCCTTTTAGTATCATTTCTATTTTACTCTTTTGTATTATGTACTTATTACTTTCTCTTTTTAGAATATAGATACAGTATATATCTTTTATAACCGTATTACATTCCCGTGGTTAAGTAAACATACAGCAAGAACTTCGAAAAGGATTGAATATTTTCGGAGTTATTCTGTAACTTTTGCGTGTCCAAAAATCAGGCAATAAGGGCAGATTGATATAAAGTTTTCAAGACACTGCAAGTTTTGTGAAGTAAAGGAAGAGGAACGAAATATATTTGTGTATACATAAAAAAAAACGAAATACTGGAAATAGACAACCAATTATTTTTTTTTTTCGAACCATCGACATCAATGCCTAGTCTCTAATGGAACAGAGTTTCCTTTCAAACACCGGTTTTGCACAAATAACGAGGTACTAAGAAGTAAAGTGTGAAACGTAAAATTAAGATCTTTTTTTCTGTCGTAATAAAAGAGAAGAAAGCGTTACCGATAAAAAAATGATGACTTAATAACAGTGATTATTAAAAAAAAAGATAATGTTTGTAGTTAGCTTTGAAAATGTTTAATACGTAAGTAGACAAGGCTATAGACTCATATTTGAGAATTTAATATGATACACACTCTAAATCAAGGATAATTACTTACACAGTATCGATTAAGGCAATGAATGGCCAAAAACAATCACAGAAACAACATAAAATGATGAAATTTCATAATTACAAATACAATTCCACAATTCGTTTTAGTTTCTTTTTCTTAGCTTTCATTTTCAAGTTTTCAGTTGTCATCTGTGCGTCATTAAAATTTGTAAAGTACATTTTTACACTGCTTCTGTAAATTACTGTAATTTACTGTAAATTACTGTATACAATACTGTAAATTACTGTATAAAAACAGTTTTCAAGTAAATAAGGCGGTATCAGTTTTCAAAGTGAGGTAGTTTGTTACTAAACAAAATGTTAAAAAACTTATAAAATATCCGTGTTATTTCTTCCTCACTTTCTTCTACATAACTCATGCACTGTTCATTGTAGGAAAAAAAGTTTTGTTACAAGGTGTGTTAGGTTAGGAATAAAAAAAATCGTATTGTTGTAAATATAGTAATAAATGGAAATTGAAGAAACACAAAGTTTCTTTCAGATTTTTTTTCGACCACTTAGATACCTTCAGATCATAGATCAGAAAACTTTTCGATGTAATAAAACAACACATAAAATTTCATTCAAATCGGCCTGATATTTTGCACAAAAATTTCTAGCTCTTTGTGAAAAAAACGTGATTTTTCCAAATTGTGTAGCAGTCCAGTAGGCAGAGACTTTTATGTGTTCTTGAAACATACTATAGAGCTGGTTTTGACGGTATCCTATGTACTTTTTTGCGTAGAGCACAATGCGCGGGTCCCGTAGAGCTGAAACCGTCCGCTAATTTTTTAAATTAACAATTTAAAAAAAAAAGTTTTTTTGTGCATTGTGCTCTACGCAAAAAAGTACATAGGATAAGGATACTCAAATTTCTAAGTGATTTTCACAGAGCTGTAACTTAGAAAAAAATGGTCGTAGAGAAAAGAAAAAAAATGAAGCTCCAAGTTTTTAGTTTTTGGACCTTGAGATAATTGTTTTGCGTCAGCAGTTTTTGAGTAAGAAAAATCGTCGTCGAAAAAAAAATTTCGGAAATTGTTTGAATTTTACGGTTCACGGACTTCAATAATTTTTTTTTTCGATAATTTTATCGTAGAGCTCTTTTAGGTGATTTAATTGTCTTTAATTTGTCCTGTTTTCGAGCCCTGTACGATGATTTTTCGCTGAGTTCTCGCCGTTCGTAGCAAAAAAGTAATTTTTGAATTTGGTAATCAAATACTCGGGAAATACTGAACGTACAGAAAATTAGTGTGGTTTTGAAAACTGAAAAGTATCCTTTACAAGTTGTAGTGATGGTTTTTGCAAAAAAAAAATTTTTCGAAGCAAAATTTTCGAAAAAAAATTTTTTCGATGCCATATTGTTGATTGAAAACCTTTCAAATAATGGATACTCTAAGGATATTGACCGCAACTTTTCAACCTTAAAGTACCCTAAAGAAACCCTAATGGTTTCAAAGCGCTGCGATTTTTCTTTCATAGTGTTCGGAATGGCTGAAATTGTCGATTGTACTAAAAATCAATGTAAGCATCGATTTTTCACTTTTTATTCACTTTTTTTCACAAGTTAAAAAGGTCTTTTTCGCCAATAATCCATATTTTCATTATCAAAAAACATAATTGTTATAAAATAAAATGAAATTCTGCGCCTAGTGTAGTTTATATTTGCAAATAAATATTGAAGGTGAAACCTAACAAAAAAAAAGAACACACCTGCATTAGTATTCGGACAGCAGTGTTTTATCTCAAAAACGCCTAGTTGTTAACTTCCTCATTTCTCTGGCCGACTAAACAGTATGACTAACAATAAGAGGAACTCCGCGATGCGTTTATGCTCTATTAAATCCTATTTATGTAAAGTAAACTTTGTTTAGACCGTCTCCCATTGTTTTCATTACTGTTGGATTAAACAATTGCGTATTCCACATTTTTGTGTGTTTTTCCGATGGTACACACACACAATTTTGACAATATGCCTCTCCATAGTTGTTTATTGCCGCGATTTTTTGCTTTATTATGCGACATGTTATATTTTGATATACAATCAGTGTCGAAAGTATTCATACGCCTTTAAGTTGATTAAACTCTTTTGAAAGTTGATTTTGTACTAGAGAATTGATTATTATTTATAATAATAAGATAATAAGCTCAAGTCGAAGGTGATTGTGTGAAAATATATCGCTAAAAAATAGAATTGCAATGTTTTCAAAAAGCCGTGAATAATTCCTAAAAAATTAAACCCTCTTCAAAATTCTTGGAGTCGTATTAAAGGGAAATTAAATTAAGACTACTAATTTATATCATAATTTATTTTACAAAATACGAACCGCGCGTATTCATTTTCAAGATTCACTCTTCGCCGCGCCTATATGCTTTTATAGCACCCGCTAGATATAATCGACGCCGTACTAGTTCGTCCACGAACATTCGGAAACGGCGCTACATCGCAATTTTGGGCTTACACATTTATTTAGACGCAGAATTTCAATGTCTGCAATCCAAACAGAAACAAAAAAAATACTTTGGTACAAACATTATGAATACTCTGTTTAGTTTGATGATTACTTTCGTTGTTGACTGTGTTGTGTTGTTTCGTCGTAAAATCGATCTTTTTAATAAAATTAGAATCTTTGATGTTTCGTGACTCCATCCACAGTATTCTAGATGAAAAATATAAACTTTTTATATGGTTATTAAATATATTTTTTATTGTCACAGACAAAGATACACTTCCAAGTGCTCCTTAAATATAATACAGAAAAAGACCACAACCAATGCTCCTGTATATGTAGTCTTGTGTACAGTGTGGAACAGCCAAATGGAATAAATTCAGTAGCTCCATCATTATGCATTTTTTTAGAAAATCCTGAGACGCCAATTTCTAATTCGTAAATGACATCTTGCGACGTAAAAATATCATCCCTAAATCCAACCTCCTTCAGGTGACAGCTACAACCCCTAAATTTTCAAATTGAAATTAGGGGCTTGTGATACTTCATTTGGAAGGTCTTTTCATTCTCTATTCAAAACTGACATAGTTTTAAATTTTATTGTAGAAATTAACAAGAAAAAAGATACGTTTCTCCAGCGTAGGAAATTCGTTACATTAAAATAAAAAACACATCATTATTAATGCAGCAGATGTTCAAAATGCATGCCTCCACCATCTTGGCAGCATCCTAGACGTAAATAGAAATGTCTTCTAACGTTAGTTAACATCTGGGGGGGAATCGACCTAATTGCATTCCACAGAACCACGTCTCCCTATCCAGCGATTTGGAAAGATTGTGTGGAGATATTGCCGGACATTGGAAGTTGTGGGTTTCCCTCAGCTGGATACAAGTTTGCCATCGTCGGTACAACATTATTTTGGAGCAGCGCTAAATAAGTTTCTCCATTCAAATTGCCGTCAATGAAGAATGAACCAATGATATTTTCTCCAATTATTCCTGCCCAAACATTAACTAAAAATTGACAAATAGTGTTATTTATAAAAGTTTTATTTTAATGTAACGAATTTCCTACGCTGGAGAAACTTATCTTTTTTTCTTGTTAATTTCTGCAATAAAATTTAAAACCATAGCAGTTTTGAATAGGGAATGAAAATACCTTCCAAATGAGGTATCACAAGCTCCTACTTCCAATTTGAAAATTTAGGGGTTGTAGCTGTCTCCTGAAGGAGGTTGAATTTAGGGATGACATTTTTACGTCGCAAGATGTCATTTTAGAATTAGAAATTGACGTGTCTCAGGATTTTCTAAAAAACTGCATAATAATGGAGTTACTGAGTTTATTCCATTTGGCTGTTCCACACTGTATACCCAATCGTATGTATATTACTTATAATCCAGGATTTTGGCATTCAATTATTACGTACTATATGTATTTGTGTAATAAGGTATTTATTGAACAAATTTAATAAAATGTAATACCCATAATTTATTGTTTATAATGGATTATCCCGCAGATAAGAAGGATATAATAAAATATCAAAACATTTAGGTTATGTGCTTATGTGTGTAATTTCATTTGAAAAGAAAAATACAGAGGGCGGAAATTAAGTCGACACCTACATACATATATATTTTAAAATATAAATGTTCAGCTTGATATCAACAAAATAAATGTAGTTATCAAACCTCTGATGTAACATAATTTAAGCCATTTGAATCAGTGGCGGCTCGTGACTTTTTTTTTGGGGAGATTAAGTACATTTGTCTAACATAATACAACCTACTATATTTTATTGGTTCAGCAAAACCATCGGAAAGGTGTAGTTTCCGTCAAATTATTTTACAATTAAAAGATGCAGTGAAATAAAATACGGATATTTGCCAGGACTACGTCAATTTCGATTTGATGGGCTGAATTGATCACATTCATAATATTTTGTTTCTCTAAATGATGTAATTTGCAAACACAACTATTATATTCCTGACTGTTTGAATGTATCAATTGAACGAGATAATTTTTTTAAGATTATCAAATCCAGACTTTGTCCAAGCATCTTCTCCACGATTTGAAAATAATACACACGGCCAACACATTTTAGAAATGCGAAGCCCATTTTGGAAATGCTTAGAGCTTCAAAATCAATTACCTACTTTTTAAAAATAATTAGTGGTTCGAATTCCTTTGATTTTAAAATAATTAGGGTTTGAAAATCCAAAACATTTCAAATAAGGGCTGAGGGCTTCAAGCCCTTTAACCGAGGAATTTGCCCGGCTCTGGTCGCCAGAATACAATCAAATGCTGATGATGCTAATGATCATGATAGACGAAACGATTAGGTTCCAATGTTAGTATTAAATGCGTTTTGTTACTAAGTACGCATCTAACAGCAACTTTTGTTTCAGTAACACATCCAGATCTCGACTGCTCCGTTCCAGGAACAGCACCCCCAACTCCGTTCCAGACTCGCCCAGATCTCTAGAGAGCCGCACCACCAGGGCGTCTCGTCCATCCGCCACCAGCAGTCCCATAAAGCCCAGGCTAAACCATCTACCATCTGCCGGCTACGACTCCGACGACTCCATCCGACTGGACAGAGCGAATCACACCGCCATGAAGCAAGACATCATTAGTATTAAGACCATGTTGTTGAAGCTCCGAAGAGTTCTTAACGAGGTAGCTATCTCACATTTTTGTGCGCGGATTCGGGGGTGCATGTAGTTGCTTTCGATGTTCGCTAAAATTCAGTCATACGCCCATTACATTAACGCCCAAACGGACACAATTTTTCGTCCTTTTTGGAGCGTCAATCTCGAAGGGAAATTAATGAATTCACTCAATAAAAACCACTTAACCTAATGTTTTCGGATGTGATCTTTCGATTTCCGGGGTCAGAATTGTGATTAAATGCTCTAGAAAAAAATATGGCTGACTTTATTGAGAAAAGTACTGAAAATTTGGGGACTTTTTTTATATATTTATTTTTTTTTAGTCCAAAAAAGTACTTTAACCTACTCCGGATTGTGGAGGGAGGTGGAGGCAATAGTTGGAGTTGATGATAGAATTTTTTTTGCCGACCTCAACTGACTCTAATCTTTTCAAAATGGCGGACATTGCATAAAATATGAAATATTTATATAAATATTTTTTCTCTAGTATTAACGAGAAAATAATGTTATTGTGAGTTTTTCTTGATCCACAGTCATTTTCCTCAATCAAAACAATACTACAGAATATATTTGATTAAATTTTAAATTTTCAATGATGGCGGATTCAAAATGGCTGCCGGATTTCTCAAGAAATGGCGCGTTTTTCATTATAAAAAAGTAACTAGGAGTTTGTAATTATACTTTTCCTGTGCCATTTTATGTTTTAGTAACATTGAGTTATTCTTGAAAAGTCATATTTTACGTAGAATTCTGATGGAAAATGTCCTCTCAATCTTTTTCATAAAAATGCGTTATATCTGAGTAAAAAATTATTTCATTCTAACCTCAAAACGAGGTTTTTTTCCAGTGCTGAGGTTCTCATGATGAAATCATGAGAATTATATATTATGCACTTAGGGATGTAGGCGCATTGAGAATGTTTTTTTTTCGGAACTTCTCCGCATATAAATAGAAAATATATATTTTGAATTCGGGCGCATTGACGAATTTTTTTTTCCGGAACTTCCTCGCATATTTATTCAAAGAATAGTACGTAGAACGTAATTTCTGGTGGGTGTGAGAATATGCACCACGAGAAACAAGTAGGCTGTGTACTTCCGGCGAGTAGTTTGCGCCCGAGCATCCCTACGTGCATAATATATAATTCTCATGATTTCATCATGAGAACCTCAACACCGGAAAAAACCTCGTTTTGAGGTTATAATTCTACGTAAAACATGACTGTAATTTTTCCGTTTTCATATTTTGAATTTTCAAGAATGATGTCCGCCATATTGAATCCTCCATCTTGGATTTCAGACTTTTTTCACCAGAAATAACTCAAAATGTTACTAAAACATGACATGACATAGGAAAAGTATGTCATATATATAAACCATTTCTTGTATATATATAAACCATTTCTTGAGAAATCCGGCCACCATTTTGAATCCGCCATCATTGAAAATTGAAAATTTAAATATATTGTGTAGTATTGTTTTGATTGAGGAAAATGACTGTGGATCAAGAAAAACTCACAATAACGTTATTTTCTCGTTACTACAAGTCAGTTGAGGTCGGCAAAAAAATCCTATCTTCAACTCCAACTATTGCCTCCACCTCCCTCCGCAATCCGGAGTAGGTTAGAGTACTTTTTGGATTAAAAAAAATATATATGTATATATAAAATCCCCAAATTTTCAGTACTTTTCTCCATAAAGTCAGACATATTTTTTTTCTAGAGCATTTAATCACAATTCTGACCCCGGAAATCGAAAGATCACATCCGAAAACATTAGGATAAGTGGTTTTTACTGAGTGAATCCATTAATTTCCCTTCGTGATTGACGCTCCAAAAAGGACGAAAAATTGTGTCCGTTTGGGCGGTAATGGGTTAAACCTGGCAATTGAGAAGGACAGTGGCTTCAGAAGGCTGGTATACAACAACAAAATATCTAAAAAAAAAGCACTGGCAAAATACAAAATTTATTTGAGTATAATAAATTTCTGTTGAATGTCTACTGTAAAAATAAGTAATAAATCTCAAATTAACCTTTCAACAAACAGATTTTTAGATGCTATTTTGATCTGTACGCAGACTTTTTTCATCATAGTGTAAAAATGGTTGTAGAGAGTTTTTTTTTACGATAATTAACGTTTTTTGATAATGAAAATATGGATTATTGCTAAAAAACCTTTTTAACTTAAAAAAGTTTAATGAAAAAGAGAAAAACCGATTATCACGTTGATTTTTCACGACTTTTTTCGACGAAAATTTCAACCATTCCGAGCACCATAAAAAAAAATCGCAGCACTTTGAAACTGTCAGGGTTTCTTTGGGGTACTTTAAGGTTGAAAAGTTGCAGTCAGTTTCCTTAATCTGTCCGTTATTTGCAAAGTTATGCCATGGTATGCAAATATCCCTAATTATGCCATTTTTTCAATCAACAATTTTGCCCCGAATTTTTTTTTCTTAGCAAAAATGAATCACTACAACTTGTAAAGAATACTTTGCAGTTTTCAAAACCCTACTTGAATTTTCTGTACGTTCATAATTACCCGACTAATTGGTTATTATCAGTCAACAATGACTTTTTTTGCTTTGAACCGCGATAACTCAGCGAAAAATCATCGTACAGGGCTTGGAAATAAGTCAAATTAAATATAATTAAAATATCTAAAAGAGCTTAATGATGAAATTATCGAAAAAAATGTATTGAAGTCCGTGGACCTTTTTAGAAGATAAACAAAAATTTCGATTTTTGTTTCGATGGTTTTCTTATTATTACTCAAAAACTGCTGGCACTAAACAATTTTAAACTCAAGATCCAAAAACTATAAACTTGGAGCTTCAATTTCCATTTTTTTCTTTTCTCTACCACCGTTTTTCCCTAAGTTACAGCTCTTTGAAAATCACCAAAAAAATTTGGGCTTTTTTTTAATATTCCTTAATTTCTGAACCTAGTATAGTTTTATTTTTTTGCTTCTGATAGGATTACAGCATGTTAAATTCTGAGTAATAAGCCCAACTTGAAGGTAATATTACCTTCATTAATAAATAAAAAAAATCAATACTATAATACACAAATTATCAGAATTTAAGCAAGCCCCAAAAAATTGAATATATGAATACTTTTGCTGCTGACTATACTCATATATGATTTACTTTTCAATTAATAATGATCACAAAACATGCAATAACTGCTTGGACATCATACCTACCAGATTTACCTTCAAGATACTTTTTTTTGGTCATAACCGATTACTAAGGTTTTTTTAATGTAGACAAGAACAAACAAATTTGTTGTTTATTTATTTTCTCGTAGCAAAACTGACAACGAGAATTCTGATAACGAGTGAAAACTATTATATTTGATCGGCGTTTTTCTTATATGCTATAGACAAGATCTTAATCTATAACTATCAGTTTACAATATATATTCTTTAGATGACATTTCGGGGTCAATCAGACTCCTATTTCAATTTCAGTTTCTAACACAAGGCGGAATTCTTCATCAACCTTTCGATGAAGTATGGAGTTTCAGGGATTTTTCACGGACTCTGTATATCAGAAATTGGTCGATTATTTTAGTTCACGTAGTGTATATTATTACAGAAAATAAATCGCAAAAATGATTTGTTTTAGTGGCGTTCACACAGCAAGCTTTATTTTCACAAATCGTGTTCAAATTATCCACTAACGTATTTTACAGCTTTGCAAACACGTTTAGATATTTGTTATTTATGTTGGGTGGCGTGAACCTTTTTCATTTGTTTATGTTATTGTTTTTTATGTTGTTCATTTCTTTTTATTTTATTTTGCATGATCTGTTCATTGTTAACACTCAGCAGACAGACGAAGACATTTTGATGAGGGTGAGTTTCTTTCTTTTGTCCTTTCAAATTAAACCTGAGCCGGATTCAGCATTGGATAACAAAAAAGTAGTACGAAGTAACTTCAAAAAATCAGTTTCGCCAAACCGCGTTGAATTTAAAATTGAAAATATTTGTGGTACACTTTTTTGTAATCCATAGAATTTGCACTGCAATAGAATGCATATTCTATTGCAGTTGTATGTTCGCTTTCAAATTTGTAAAATAGTATTTGTAATAGATAAGAGATATATTGGTCGTAATGTGTTTGTCTATGTTTTAATAGGCAGTAATTGTGTGCTCCTTGTATAGATTTAGTTGTTTTATTCAAAAATTCTTGTTAAAAAATTCTGTTGACATTGACCTTTAATGTCAACAGGGCTGCGTCTTTTTTTCAAAAGAAATTAAACACATAATTCACGAATTATCCTTAGCACACTCGCCATATTTTAAACGGTTAATACAAAGGCCATCTAATAAGAAGTTTCAAAAACTACTGTTATTTTTTTTCGGTAGCTTTTGGTTCGTTTTTCTTCATTTCTATATCATTTCAAAGATGAGAAAAATATCGAATTGGATATTCAGTCGACGAGTCGAGTGTGCCATGGAATTATCTCAAGACAGTGGAATGTTATCTGGAATAAACTGCTCGTCAAAATTAGCGTAACAATTAGATTAGCGCCATTTGCATTCTATTCCGGTTAGAGACTTGCGATTTTTAAATTGGTAAACGCGGCAAGAGTTCGCTGTTACTTGGGCTCATGAACTCTTGACTGGGCTAGCGTCTGCAAGGTAGACCACCCAAAGATCACCTGTTTCCACTAATTTCACGAGCGAAATGCACAGAACTTATAGCTGAGGTGTTAATGTGTGCCGGGATGGAGTTTTTACCTGCCAGTGTCCTTCTTAGTCCATCCCGTAAGTGTCTGAATTGCTGTCAAAATCTTGTGAATTCATATTTCGTCGTGTGGTTGGTTTTTAGGGTGTGGACGGCGAACCGTTTGAGTCACAGCGTAGCGACGGGACTAAAAGCAACCCTATAGGCTACCGAAATTTAAAAACCGCAAGTCTCTAACTCGTATAGAACGCAAATGTTACGCTAATTTTGACGAGCAGTTTATCTCAAACTTAATTTTGACCAAACTGTAGTAAACAAAGTACCTATACCATAAAACGGGGTTACTTTGCATCGCTACGAAAAATATTTTAAATATAATAGAAAATTATTAAATTTGAATTTTCCACTTTCATTAGTAGATTTTAGCGTTAAATTTTTTTTTTTCAGTTGTGAATCCTTTCCTTTCTTGTTTCAAAGTTATTTTTATGGTGGTGTAAAGTAACCCATTAAGGTGCAAAGTAACCCCGTTCTACGGTAATATATTTTTTTATTTACTACAGTTTTTTTCTTTTAGAAGAAAAATACGGTAGTATATTTTTTTATTTACTACAGTTTTTTTTTTAGAAGAAAATAAGTTTTCGTGAGAACTAAGGTAATTCATTATCATTACCTTCGTGTTACCGCTGATTTATAAAGGGTGGGCCATCTATATTGGTTTCTTTTTAAACTGAGTGTTATTTCTACATCTAAACTCCGCTGTAAGAAATGGATCGTTTTACGCCTGAACAACGTTGGGAAATATTGAAAAATTATTTCCAAAGTGAATGCTGAGTTGCAGAAACGGTGAGAAAATTGAGAACAATTTTTGGTCGAAATGAAGCTCCGTCAGCGCCTGGTGTAAGAAAGTTCTTAAGGAAAGTTCGTGAAACTGGCATGCTTATGGATAATAGAAGTCATCCACGTGCTCGTCCGGTGCGCACAGCTGAAAGAATTGCTGCTGTTGCCCAAAAAGTGCGTGAAAACCCAATAACCTCAACTCGTCAGAAAGCACAATAACTTAATGTCAGTCGCACTTCTCTGAGGAGAATATTGCATTATTTGCTTATTGACCATTGCAAGACCTTGGATTATTTGCTTACAAGTTGCAACTTTCTCAAGAAGTAAAAGAAAATGACCAGCCACTTCGTTATCGCTTCTCTGTGTGGGCTTTAAATGAGTTTGAAAATGACGCCGATTTCAATCGAAAAATCATTTTTTCGGACGAAGCTCATTTTCATCTTGGAGGACATGTAAATCACAAAACTGTAGGACTTTGGGTTCCGAAAATCCGCACGTAGTTATAGAGAAGCCAATGCATCCTGCAAGAGTGACTGTTTGGTTTGGAGTGGTGGCTTCATTGGTCCGTACTTCTTTCAAAATGAAGATGGTAACAGCGTTACAGTAAATGGAATGCGTTACAGAGACATGTTAACTGATTTTTTTGTGGCCGCGATTGGACGATTTGGACTTGGACGAGCTTTGGTTCCAGCAGGATGGAGCAACGTGTAACACAAGCCGTGAAACAATCGATCGTTTGCACACTAAACTCGGTAACTGTGTTATCAGCCGTTTTGGAGACATTAATTGGCCATCGCGCAGCTGCGATTTAACACCGTTGGACTATTTTTTATGGGGACATGTTAAGGACCGTTGTTACTCCAACGATCCACAAACAATTGACGCACTGAAGGAAAACATCAATAGAGTTATTCGTGCAGAAGAGCTACAAAAAATCGAAAATTTAGTGAAAAATTGGGTGAAAAGAATGAACAGCCGCGGAGGTCATTTAACTGAAATTGTTTTTCATAAATAAAGGGAATGTATACTTTCTCGAATAAAGCAACAATCGTTTAAAAATATTCAACGATGTACGAGGCGGTTCATAAACTAAGGTTTGCTTATATATAAAATTGGCCTGAAGCACAGTTTACTACTGCAGCGCATCTACTCACTTTTGGCCGAAAGAACGGCCGAAAATCCGCCAACTGGGCAGGCGTCGGCAGGCCTGGTACGGACCTATAGAGACAATAAAAGCGCTCCATACGAAGAGCGACACCCGACCGATAAAGTTCAAAGTGGACCAAAAGGCCTGGCTCTCCCTCGTAAGAACCTCGCAGGGTTCCACATGCCCGACACAAAGCGGCCCGTTACAGATCACAGTGGGCGACGGGCCACCAGAAACAAAACTGATGCCACTCTTTTACCACGAAAGAACTAGAAGCAAATTACATTTTTGGAAAAACGTTTTTGGGACGGGACAACATTAGTACGTGTACTGCGAAATCAACTACAAACAAACGCCACGGGAAACTGGCAAACCTCCTCAGAAACGCCAAACATGAGAAAATGTTTGACCACCCACCGTACGTCCCGACCTTGCTAGGTTCCTCTTTTGCATTTTAAAAGTCCGTGGACAAGTTTTGAAACCGAAGAGGGACTCAAACCGAAGGTAGCGCAACTTAAGGAGACTCGAAATCGAAGAAGAGAAACTAAAACAAATTAATTTTTTCCAGGCCCACTTCCTCGTGTTTTAATAGCAATTTTAAAAAGAAACCATCTGATGGGCCACCTATACAAGCTGATTTTTCGATTAATTTTCTAGCTAAAAAAATAACATTTTTACAGCCATTTAAAAGTTGGACAAAATAAAATTAACACACAGTGCATAAATATAAGTAGACACCCTGTACGTTATAATGTTGTGATCAGAAGAACAGGCGGAATACGTAAAATAAAAGACAGGGTGTATAAAAAAATCGAGTTGGTTCCACTCGACCTCGTTCCAACATCAGCCACATTACTTTTTTTGCTGTTCTAATCGAGTTCCGTTGCCTTCCAGTCGGAAACTCACAACCCATTCGATAGTCAGGCGGTCCTGACGAATGGGCTCTTCAACGGTCTCTGCGCCGCGAACGGCGAGGCGATGCCGCGCGACTGCGACGGCGACGGCGGCAGACGAGGCCAGGCTCGAGCTGGCCGAGCTCAGAAGGCAGGTGCTCTTCCTGCAGGGCCAGCTGGAGGACAAGGAGAAGACCGTCCTGTCGCTGCAGGAGCAGATGATCAAGCTGGCCAACGACAACTACCACGCCAACTCGGCGCCCGCCTCCACAACCGCCGCCCACGAGAGCCAGACGTGCAATGCCGCCACGCAGACGGAAAGGGTAAGCCGTCCACGCATATTGTAAAATATCTACTCACAGTTCAGTAGGCAGGGAGCTAAAATCATCAAAAAGTGTTCTTGAAACATATGGTTGTACAGAAAGCTAAGAGGGGGTCTTACCAGAAATCTAAAGAGCAACGTTGCCAGAACTAACTGTAACTCTTAACTCTGCATAATAAGTCTTTATAAAAACCCTATATTTACAAAATGCATTGATGTACGATCAATTAATATAAGCCAATTTAATGTTCAGACTGCATTGCGTATCGTATAATAAAGTTTACTGTTATCTTTTTTTCAACCCAACTACTGTGAAATACGAGGCGCGTTCATAAACTAAGGGCCGTTTGCTTATATATAAATATTGGCGCTTCGAAGCACAGTTTTACTACTGCAGCGCCATCTACTCACTCATTGCGAAGCTACAGCGTCATTTGTTTTGATTCTGAATTCGTATTGTTGTCCGTGAATGCAAAGAACAATGGCCGCGAAAATCGTTGATCCCGCCAACTGTGAAGTGCGTTCTGTGATTCGTTTCTTATGTGCAAAAGGATCGTCGGCTGCTGAAATTCATCGGGAGTTATGCCTGGTTTACGGACCTACAGTTATGAGTGAAGGAAAGGTTAGACAATGGTGCTGTGATTTTAAAAATGGCCGAACAAATGTCCATGACGAAGAGCGGAGTGGCAGGCCCAGTATCCAGACCGATGAAATCGTTTCACAAGTGGACCAAACACTGCGATCTGATCGTCGATGGACGATTAGTGGCCTGGCTAACAAATTTCCTCAACTTGGACGCACTACTGTTTACAATATTGTCACAGAAAACCTCGCATGCCGCAAATTGTGTGCAAGGTGGGTACCAAAAATGCTCACCGACCACCACAAAGAGCAAAGAATGTCTAGTGGACTAAAGTTGTTGGCCCGTTATCAACAAGATGGAGATGATTTGTTTTCTCACATTGTTACTGGGGACGAGACGTGGGTATCCTACGCCAACCCAGAAACAAAACTGCAATCGATGCAGTGGCGACACTCATCTTCACCAAAACCGAAAAAGTTTAAGCAAACTCAGTACACAAGTCGAAAATTGATGGCTACCGTTTTTTGGGACAAAGACGGTGTTCTTTTGGTTGATTTCTTGGAACGTGGGACAACAATTACAGCTGACGTGTACTGCGAAACGCTCAAAAAATTGAGACGTGCGATCCAAAACAAACGTCGCGGGAAACTGTCATCTGGCATAATCCTCCTCCACGATAACGCGCGACCTCACACTGCTGCCAAAACCAATGAGAAAATTCAAGATTTTCGTTGGGAACTTTTTGACCACCCACCGTACAGTCCCGACCTTGCACCTAGCGACTACTTCCTCTTCTTGCATTTTAAACAGTGGCTCAGTGGACAACGTTTTGAAACCGAAGAGGGACTCAAAAACGGCGTTGTCAACTGGTTCAACTCTCAGGCGGCAAGCTTCTATGCAGAGAGGTTAAAGAAGCTGGTGCAGCGGTACGAAAAAATGCTTAGAAGTGAACGGCGATTATGTAGAGAAGTAAAGTAAGATTGTACCTAACTAAATATGACAATACAATTTGTTTCTTATGAGTACATTTTTTTTCTGTGACCAAACGGCCCTTACTTTATGAACGCGCCTCGTAATTTTAAACAGGTAATATTACTTTAAACAGCTGTGAAACAATTTTAAAATATCTAATAGGAATATTATGTTGATATGACAACAGCGAACGCACGCAGCGAACGAAGGCAGAACGAACGGTCCAATGGTTCACTCTAAGCTCCACCCACTAATGCACTCTCCTTGCCCTGTCACGGATCTCCGCGGTTGTCGGCGGCCGCGCTCATACCGTCTGTTATTTAATTATTTGAACTTTTTCGTCAATGTGATAAATACCCATTTTTATTTTTATGAGTGTATGTAGTGCTTCTACAATACGCTCGTAATAACGCACTTTTCTAATCAGGCACTAGACCAGTATAAAATATAAAATGGTATTTCAAATTTTAACTCCTACCGACAAACCAGATGCCTTTCATACGCCTGCGCTAGCGATTGGATCGCGATTGGTTCTCATCTCATGTTTACCCTACTTACAAAGAAGTTAAATTATCAATTGCCCTTCATTCGGCTATGTACGCATTAGGCTGCCGCTTACTGAAAATGTTTTAGCGTTGCCGCTTCGAAATTCTCGGAATTGTGACTGTAATATCTTGACGTCCATTTTTTTTTAAATACGCGTCTTGAAGCGTACTTTCAAGATATTATAAAAAAAAAGCGTCAAAAAAGGTAGTCGCGTAGAAAACGTAATAAATCTGGCCCAAATTAATATTTTTCAATCTCAAAAAGTCTCGCAAACTTGAAGATATTTATGATTTTTCTAGCACAACCCGGTCAATGTCGTAGAATAAACAGAAATGATCATACACAATTTCATGATCATAGTCGCCCTACTTTCGAAGTAAAAAAAATGGCGAAAAATATCACTCTCATTTGCAAGTTAACAATAGCACTTGGAGATTTGGGGTTGGGCTTAAAATTTAGGAAATGCAATAGGCTATAAGCGGAAATGTGAAAAAAAGACGTTTTTTCACAAATTGTTAATTTAAAAAATTAGCGAACGGTTTTAGCTCTACGGACCCCGCGCATTGTGTTCTACGCCAAAAATAACTTGGCAGACCGTCAAAACTGGCCCTATATGTTTCATGAACAGTTTTTGATGGTTTTAGCTCCCTGTCTACTGGACTATTACACTAACTAATAAAGATAACTTGAGCGGGGCAATGTTGTCCGCGAGGCATAGGCGTACCGTGGAAAATTTACCGATCAACTTTTTTTTTAAACTCACTTCACATTCAAATTTTTCCCCGATTTTTGACGGGCTATAGTGAAAAATGGTCGTATCGCGAATTTAGAAAAAGGGGTTTAGAGCTCCAAGACTCTAGTTTTCGGATCTGTAGGCCAAAATTTTTTAGAAGCCACGGTTTTAACACAGTTTGAAGAAATAGCGCGAAAAAAGGTTTCCAAATTTTTAGCTTTCTTTTTCTCGCTCCACGGGCTCGGAAAATTTTTTTTTTCGATTAAATAACCATATGGGCCAGATAGCCTGTTTATTCAGCTTCAATTTCCTTTTTTTAATTGTTTGCTACGTCCATTTGTCACGGAGATATCCGAAATTGAACGAAAAAGGACCCTTTTGTCCTCAACCATCCTCAACCATGAATTTTTTTTTGAAATGTCTTGACAGGATTTTACAGGAGTTTTATTCCAGTTTCCGAGACTGCCCTTCAATTTCCTCCTCGGCTCGGATTGTACAGGAGCTATTGGGGGAATTGAGGTGTAACAATTCTAAAAAGCCCTACTCCTTCAAGATAAGAGGCAAAAGAGCAATTTCCACTTTTCCGGGGCGTAGTTAGGGTGGATTTGTGGGGGCGATCATTGGTTGCTGAGATATCGATTGTTGAAGAAAAAAGGGTCCTTTATCGTTCAATTTTTGATATCTCCGCGACAAATGGACGTAGCAAACAATTAAAAAAAGGCAATTGAAGCTGAATAAACAGGCCATCTGGTCTATATGGTCATTTAACCGAAACAAAATTTTCCGAGTCCATGGAACGAGAAAAGAAGGTTAAAAATTTGGAAAACAAATTTTTCAAGCTATTTCTTCGGATTGCGTTAAAACCGTGGCTTCTAAGAAAGATTCGAAAACTACAGTCTTGGAGCTTCAAAAACGCTTTTTTTAAATTCGCGATACGACCATTTTTCACTTACAGACCGTCAAAAATTGGGGAAAAACTTTTTGTTTTGCTCCCTTAATTTTTGTGAGTAGTGTAAAATACAGTTAAATTTTTTTATAAGAAAAACACTTTTCTTTCTAAAAATCGGTCAACAACATACTGGTGAAATAAAACTTAATAAACAATAGATGCCTAAATATAAACAAATAAATGAATGTTCTTTTGTGAACGAAAAGTTCAGAACGAAATAACAATATAAACGGCGCCACTAACTTTATATTGACCAATTTCAATGTTGCAAACTTCGGTGACATAGAAGAAAATTGAAAACAGTATCTCCCGAATAATCCACCTTAAGAAATCAAGTCGGTTAATGAACTCCTTGCAAAATATAATGCACCATTTACAAGTTTCTTGTGGTTTTACCTTCTATTTCCTTCCCAAATCTAGGCGACTACTGCTAGGCTTGATTTCCGCTCTAATTCTATCAGGATGGTGTCTACTAATATTAAGGTTATATTATAAATTATTTCACCGACATACTACATAATCAATATTTGCATGATGGTCTTAATCTTTTTTATAAAAAAATATAACCTTTTTTTACGGCAAAATAAATCATTTAAGAAAACAATACGTAATAAAGTATCCAATAAAATAATCCGGTGAAACAAAATTTATGTACCTAAATAAAAAATAATTTAAAATATAGCCTTAAAAAAGGTGCGATATTTTAATTTTTGGAAATATTATTTTTCAAGATTCGACCAATATCGGCGGGTCCCTCCCTACTAAACGGTTCATCGGTCGATGGGAGCTCTGGGTCTCTAGTCAGGTAAAAAGAAATTTTGCACAATGCTGTTGAACACCAAAACACACACCAACATGTAATTCTGCATCTACGTCTTCTTTGCTCACAATTACTGGCTTCACTGTGTTGTCTTAGGCCAAAAAAACAAAAGTAAAGCATCAATCAAAATTTATGCAATCAGCTAAATACAGAGTAATATCAGTTAAATGTCTGTAAACATTTTTTTATAATGGACTTTTTCTTTTCCATTCTCATTATATTAAATAGAAATGTCTTCACACATAACCTTCCATAATGTTTATTTTTACATTTGTCATACATTTTAAATTTAAAATATTTAAATTGTTAATTAAGATTTATTCATATTCCAAAATTAGAATTTTTGCATTAAACTTTTAATTATTGTTAACAAATTATCATTCTACTTCACTAACCTACATAGTGATTTAATTAATTATTATTGCTTGCCACAACTGTAGGGTAATGATTTGAAAACTTAAATAAAGCTA
Source organism: Aromia moschata (assembly GCA_029963805.1). Lineage (NCBI taxonomy): Eukaryota > Metazoa > Arthropoda > Insecta > Coleoptera > Cerambycidae > Aromia > Aromia moschata. Next base: position 224,116 of record JAPWTK010000242.1, on the reverse strand, counting down.
ATTAGTTTTATTCTTGTAATGTTTAAGTAATATTAGTTATTCATTTTTTTTTTACAAATTCATTGCTAACATATTGAGATGATAAAACAGGAAATAGAACAACTCGTTGAAAATATTAAACAATTATTTAATAATTTGACTGTTTTCCATTATGAAAAATTCTGTGGAAGTAAAAATTAAACTCACCAAATGTATAGTCGAAAGTATTCGTACATCCACTTTTTTTGTTGCTTAAATTCTGAAAATTTTTGTACTACCGTGTTTATTTTTTTTTTTTTGCTTTTGATAGGACTATATCTTATGATATTCTGTGTCTAATAAGCCTTAGTTGAAGGTGACGTCGAGTGTGTCAAAATATATCGCTAAAAAAAGTAAAATTGCGATGTTTTCAAAAAACCGTGAATAACTTATACATATATAATATAACCGGAAATATTAAAACACTTATCAAAATTCTTGAACTCATATTAAAGGGAAATCTTCATAGTATGTATAACAAACTAAGGCATTTTGGGAAAATGCCATAAAAATCCTATCCATACATGAAAAATTTCTGAAGTTGAATCAAAAATTTTTCTTCTCTAAGATTTTTTTTTTCAAACGACTCAATTAGTTAGGTAGATGTTCTGAAGACTTTTCTTTAACCCTTTAACGCTCAAGTGCACTCTCAAGAGACATGAACTTAGAGGCTCATATTACTGATAGAAAAAATAACTAAAACCATGTATTCCCATGATTTCGAGGTCGCTTTTTCGAATGGAATCGTTAAAATTTGCAAAGAAATTGATGTAACCTTCAATTTTTAACAAACACTATTAAAAAACGCAATTTTTTCAAGATTATTTTTTTTAAATCGCAATTTCAGCTATGTTATCGTCCTTTACACCACTCAAAAACAAATAGAAACGTGCACTCGAGACGTGTACTTGAAGGAAACGCAATGAGAACAATTTAATATTCTCATTTTTTAGGTTAGAATAACTAGATATGGCAAAATTCAAAGGGTGACATTTCTCCTTTTTGACCAGTTGCGGGATCATTGACGCAAAAGAAGAATTTTGAAAAATTATTAGTACTTTGGGGGCTTTTGGGGTCGCTGATCACGATCCTGATGTCAGTATTTCAAAATTCAAGATGGCGGATCCAAAAAAATCTTGAAAAAATCGCGTTTTTTAATAGTTTTTGTTAAAAATTGAAGATTACATCATTGTTTTGCAAATTTTAACGATTCCATTCGAAAGAGCGACCTCGAAAACAGGAGTACATGGTTTTAGTTATTTTTTCTTTATTTTTTCTATAAGTAATATGAGCCTCTAAGTTCATGTCTCTTGACAGTGCACTTGGGCGTTAAACATCACGATTTTCCTTAATTTGCAATATCTTTTCACACAATCAACATATCACCTTCAACTTGGACTTATTAGACGTAGAATTTCACAAGCTATAAGCCTATCAAAACCAAAAACAAATAATTACTATTAAATAAACTTAAAAATATTATCTAAAGAAGTTACTAGGGCCAAATTTTTTTTAACTTTGTTGTTAAAATAAAGAATTATTTAAAGCCAAAATTTTGCATTGAATTAGCTGATATGCTTTCCTTTTGTTTTTTGTTTTTTAATAACCTATTAACATTGTAACACTTGTAACTCTGAAATGTTTTCTTTATGCTGCTCCTTATAATCGCATTCATCGGCTGGGACTACAGTTTTAGGATTGGGAAGGTAGTGTTAGCTGACCTACTCTTTGGTGTGGTTATTTTATGTGCTATCAATCTTTTATGTTTTCTGAACCTCATGTATACGTGCACCACTTGCTGCGTCAACCTTACGGACCCTTTCTGAATTTCCAAATTTTCGCCGACGTTAATCAAAAAATGAGATACACGCTAGAGTTGCCATTAAATAAATTTCTAACCAATTCTCAATAGATGTAACGTAAAATGTAAATGCCCTGATGTTGAGGATCTCGTTTAGCTTTTAGTGTTTTAGAAAGGTGATATTTGATAAATTCTAGTGCCTGTATTATACTATTGTTTATTTAATGGTGTACTTGTAAATATTTACAAATTATTTCTAGTATAGTTTTCTATGTTTTTTCATCATTCGATCTTCTGTATGTTGTTATACTCTCATGGTGCTAAACATTAATTTCGGCTTACTGTTTGTGATACTTCTAGGTTATAAGCGTATGAGTTTACTATTTACTTTAAGGATATTAATGTTGTGCATAATTTATGAATAATTTGAATGATTAAGATGTTTGAAAAACTATTTTAAAGAAAATACTGAATAGAATATAAATACCTAGATAAGAGAAAATATGGAAAAAAATGATAGTCCCATTAACGATAAAAAAATAGTCCCATTATTTTTTTGATTGAATTATTTTCCAACAAAATTATACCTACACCGTTATTTGCTGCCTTATCTTTTTTTTACTTCATCAATTAGAAAAATTATTTGAATTACAGGTTACCGTCTGGTTTTCTCTTTATTTCGGATTATACAATGACCAAAAATATTAAAATATTTTATATACATTGATTATTACAGATATACCTAAAAATAACAAATAAAAATTAGTCATCTTCCGTCATGGTTAGTCGATTTTTCAGGAATAATTTCAAGTACATTTTTTGATTGGTTATAAATTATTATATTCAGAATCAGTTATAATTTTCGTTGCCTACCGTTGAAGTGCCTTCCATACGCAAATAGATAATAACTAGTTGAGTTATTTAAAAAGTATGTAAATCCAGTACTTGTAATAGTTCTCTTATATTTTCCATGCTGCATTTCAGCAATTCCGGGTAAGATATTATGTGTTGTGGCTTTCTGTGAAAATTACAGTCTTGTAGGCGCCACTTTTTACTAAAACCATATATTTACATAGAACAATAGGTTCCTGGTGTCCCTTTCTTCTTGTCATCAATTCATGAAATTATTATTACACCGCCAGCTTTTGTGAAGTTTTTTAAAAGAATAACGTTGACACATAAACATCTACAATTATTAATAATTTGATTTAGAAATACAATGTAAGATTTCTAAATCATACTTCAAACACTATTCAAATATAATTATAAGCAAATGTATTGTTTGGTATATTTTTTAATGGTACTGGTATACATACAGGGTGTCTACTTTTATTTATGTACAAATCCATACAATTCTCATTTTTCAAGGTTATTGATTAAACTTTTTTTTTTATCTAAAGTGCATCGAAAACTGCTTCTTCTGAGCCACTTTTAAGATTCATCTCCATGGCCTGCTACGATTTTTTTATACCCCTAAAATTCAATATAACCTTTTATCAATTTTTTTATTTAAAATCTGAATCCATAGGATTAATCGGGGATCCTCAAAACCCCCATATGCGAAATTTAAACAAAAAATATACAATGTGTTTCTATACAATCTCAAAGTTGTGCAAAACATCCGGTTTGAGAGCTGCTAGACAAGTCAAGTGTGCCATGGCATTATGTCAAAAACAGTTGAGTATTGTCTGGAATCACAAACTTAATTTTGATCTGTTCCGTAGAAAAAACAATTTTTTTTTTGGTCTACTGTGGTATAATAAATTAGGTATAATAATTTGCACCTGCAAGAAAAAAGACTGCAGTAAACAAAAAATAGTTTTTTGTTCACTAAGGTGTGGTCAAAATTAAGTTTTAAGTGATTCCAGATAACATTCAACTGTCTTGACATAATTCCATAGCACACCTGACTCGTGTTACCGGCTTTCAAACCGGATATTTTCCTCAACTTTGAGATCGTATAGAATGAAACACCTTGTATATTTTTAAATATAAATGAAGCTTTTTTTTGGATTTGTACAAAAGTAAAAGCAGAGACCTTCTATGTGACAGATAAACTAAGCATATTATTAAACAATCTATCGTTACAATTGGAACGAATAAATTAGTTTTATTGAAAAGCATTTCTATGCAAACATGTCTAAACAAACGGAATTGGCAAAAAGATCATTGATGACGTCAAAAATCAGTTATGTAATTGGTTTCCAATTGTATGCACTAGTCACAGGTTACTGTGTTCATTCATAAGCATTTTCCACATCAAAAAAGTGTTTATTCACCCTGTTCCATTAATTGGTTGAATGCTGGATGTTTAGTGGATATCCGACATACAGTGACGGAAAAAAGTATTCATACTTTCAAAAAAGTATTCATGCTGGCAGCATGACACTATTGTTATATTTAAAACAAATTAGTTAAGAACATACTTTTTGATTTTATGTTAATTTATTGTTGGAAAATACATATAGCAAAATAATGCTACATAACCTACATTATTGAGAACTACGAAATACAAGAAAAATCTGCTGTAAAATTTTTTTGATTCTTGTGATGCCAAATCTTGCGAATACTATCAGTAGAATTCGGGCTATTGTTAAGATAAGAACATTGTAACTGTTTTCAGAAAGCCCACTGATTTGTTAATCTGCTCCTTTGCAAACTTGAGTGTGTTTCCTCTATCGATTTTACTGATATAAGCTTTTGCTCTAGCTACTTGGACTGCTAACTCAGCCTTTCTCGATGTATTCATATTGTTTTTGGTCTATTATTTATTTCTATTTCTTGTAATTAATTGGATATATTAGACCAACTTTAAACTGGATTTATATTTCCTAAAATAAACTGTTTATGTCTGTCATCTAATTCAATGTATGAATAATTTTTCCCATCATTGTATTTACAGGGTGTTCCCAAATGAACTGGCATTAATATAATAATAAACTAGACGTACCGTAGTCCAATATTGTGCGCTGTTGAGATACCGAATCCTAAAGATTTCCAAGCCAAGAATATATGTATGTTTTCATTAGGTAATGAATAAAAAATGCAAAATCATACAAAATATGTATCTGGTATGGTCCATAGATAAGAAGAGATAGATGGAACTCTCTCATATAATTAAATGAAACCGTGAAGAAGTTGAATTGGTCTCAAACTAATTTTAACTAATATGGCGGATGGCGCTATATTCAGAAAATATTCAAAAATAAAATACAGTTTGCGGACTCTTAAGAGTTCCATTATGGACAAAACGTATGTATATAAGAATAGCATAATTAAATAAAGTTTTTTATTCTTATCTAGCATAAACTAAATATGATTTTGCTATTCTTGTCATATACCTAATATATATACGTTTCGTCCATAAGGGAACACTTAAAAAAGTCCACAAACTGTATTTGAAACCGTTCCTCAAGAAATAATGTCTAAAAAATAAATTTTAAAGACATGGTGTGATGAAAAATGAGGATATTTGAGATATTGAAACCATTTAAATACCAAAATCAATTGTTTTAGATGTAAGATTCCTTTATTCACAACCACATTTATATGCATTCACAATCACATTTATACACAAGACACAATCACATTTAAGTATGAATTATTTCCAACTAGCCATTTATAAACTAAAAAAAAGTAAAGGCATAACTTTCTTTACATGAAGTTTCATTTATAACACACATCTGGTACCAGTTCTAGTTCTCCTTCTTTTAATGTAATATTAACTCAACTAATTTCTGTCTCAAATAAGAATATATAATACCCAATAACCAAATAAAACACAAAATAAATTAACACATGGAAACAAATTAAACACAAAACTACAAAACTTAGGTTTGTTTTGGTTTTACTTAGAACCAATTCAATCGATCCGCCCAGATAAATATTGACATAAGAACATAACGCAAATTATAAATATTAAACATTTGGCCGCATGGATTGAACTAGTTCTTCCGGACTACCAATCTCTTTTTTTTAACAGTACCAACTATACATAACTAACTAAGCTGGTTGCGCCATCTATAGAGTTGGTCTCATACTAAATATCACATTTCAGGTAGGCTCATAAGAGTGAACAGCCCCTGGTATGGTCTTCACATGGTAGCAATTATTATTTTCAAGTGAAAATATTATTGTAAGATATAAACATTGAATTATTATGCCTTATTTTCTATCCACACTTCATACTCTTGTAAACAAAGCCACAGATCTAGTCAAAACTTGTCAAATCGGTCGACGATCCATGACTATGAGTGGAAATCCTTTTAAAAATAGTGAGAGGCGTGCCGTGCCGTGTTGAATAAATCCACTGGCCATCAACCCTCCTACCATTTGTAAAGGTGATTACCGCATTTAATTGCCTTAATAGTAAAAAAAGAGTCAAGACATGTGGAATTGATTCCACGGCATACTTTAAGGGATAACACCACTCTAGCGGTCGAAAAAAGGCCCAATTTTTACTAAATCATTGTGGGAGAATGAGAAGAGGAATATGATTTCTTTTTGAAGGGTTAATTAAACATGTATTGAACTATAAATAAAAATTTCTATTGCTATTTTCTTACAGAATAGCGGCGATACAGTGTATCTTTAAAAATACCTTTATCAAAAAAGCCCTCCACGGGCGGACAAACCGGGTTAGTTTTATAACGTTTTCTAGGCGACTACCTTTTTTGACGCGACGTATATATTGTTTTAGCGTTGCCACTTCGAAATTCTCGGAATTGTGACTATAATAAAGTGACCAGACATCCGTCATTCAGAAAGCTTGTCCGTCTTCAAGAGCAGTCCGTCAAACTGTCCGTCATTGAAATTGTTTTATTAAAATGTCCGTAATTACGTCTTCTAGGTTAATCTGAAGACGATCGACGTATCGTATCGATCGTGAATAATTATATCAGTATTTCAAAAAGGCATCAAATTCCAAAAAGTATCCTTGTGAAAGTCTATATTTTTATGTAAATGTATTTTTAATTGAAATTCTGAAGTGCCAGGAAAACGAGTGACCTTGAAAGTTTTAAAAATTTTCACCTGCGGCGCTAAAAATAACCTCTAGCTTCGTCAGTGTGAACCAGCTGAACATGTCCGTCTTTGGCAAAATCATATTCTGGTCACTTTAGACTATAATACCGTGAAAGTACGCTTCAAGACGCGTGTTGTATTTAAAAAAAAACAGGCGTCAAGATATTATAGTCAAAAAGTCCCGCAAACTTGAAGAGATTTATGATTTTTTTAGCCCAACCCAGCCCAATTCGATCGTTAATTACTCGAAAACTTAAACGGATCGACGGACGGACGGATCGAGCAGAAATTTTGTTTGTAACTTCATACTACAAATAGCAGTCCGTCCAAGAAATTTCATAATCATAGTCGCCCTACTTTCAAGTAAAACAAATAATGAAAAAAAGCACTTTTTCAACTGCAGCAGTCATTTGCAAGTTAACAATAGCACTTGGAGACTTCGGGTTGGGCTTAAAATTTTGGAAATTCAATAGGCTACAACTTCTCAGATGCATATGCTACATAAAATATGCCAAGGAACGGAGATATAAACGAAAATGTGAAAAAATACGTTTTTTTTTTCACAAATTGTTAATTTAAAAAATTTGCGGACGGTTTCAGCTCTACGGACCCCGCGCATTGTGTTCTACGCAAAAAAAAAATATATAGGGAACCGTCAAAACTAGCCCTATATGTTTCAAGAACACATGAAAATCTCTGCCTACTGGACTGTAAGGACTTTTTTTATCTTACATGTTGGATGGGAAATCTTAACAGAGGCGCATCATTGGACTAGGGTATACACCTAGGACGACACCCTGTATCGACATCGCTCGCTTTAAACGCACCCCGTCCCCCAAACCCTTTACGAAACCTTTTGTTTGCGAATTCCGTTGTCGGTGAATACGTCGCTGTCTTGTTTCAGTGTGAGTGAGGCGCCGCCGTCGCGCAGGTCTCGGCCGCCGGTCCAGGGCGAGGCCGCCGCGGCCTCGAAGCGGACGCCGTCGAGACTGTGGAGGCGGCCGGGGGAGCCGCCCTCGCCGCAGCGCTACGCCCTCAACTCATCCTCGATTCCGAGGCGGACCGGCAGCCGCACCAGGACGCCCGCCTCCACACCGTCGTGATAATTACTTTAATTTGCCGTAGGGTTAGTAGGTTATGAAAGAAGTACATTTCCGCTCCGCCCGGAGCCACCGGTTTGTCTTCGAGGGCCACCGAATTGAGGAATTATTTTTTGCCGACGAATACTCAGATATATTATAACAAATACTTACGTTAACAATGAAAGCGTTATTGGGAGGAAGTCTGCGTACAGATAACTTGCAACAAAATAGCATCTAAACAACAAAACAGTTTGTTTTATGCTTTCATCGAGTATAATGAAAAGAAACCTATGCAACGTAGTAAAAAAATATACAGTGTGTTCCACTTAACTCTTCGTCTGTAATGTTTTTTTTTTTGGCACCTCCCGTCCGTAAAGGTGGGTAATTCGCGTCCCACTGTTTTTTCTCTAACGTATTATAGTAGAAAAAAATCTGAAAAAAACCATGCCACCTCTTTAAGCCTTGTACTTGATGAAACAATAATCATATTAGTGGAAAAAAATGTATCATTTTTTTTTTAATAATTGGAGCAACCTCGCGAAAAAATGGAGTTGCACTTAAATAGCCGTAACTTCGCGAAAAATAGAGATAAATTAATCTACCAAGCGACAAATTGAAGCTGAAGGATGTAGTTTTTAAGAAAAAAATGTGCCGATTGATTAATTTAACAACGAAAATCGGCAAATTGAAACGCGTACTATTCATATACGGGTAAAGTAATTTTGCCCGGGACACGAATGACCCACCTTTACAAACAGAGGGTTGAAGTATATCCACCCTTCTATAAGCTTTATTTCTACTCCGATTCTCACGAACTTCAAACCCAATGAAAATCGGTACAATCCAGTATATGATGGTCCTGAGGAAGAATAAGATGTCAATTATGTACTAAAAAAAATCGCTAATAGTACGTCTTGATTTTTCGCATGAAAAAGGAACTCCTAGTTGGCCATGAATTTACTCCACTGGATGTGTGGAGCCTGTATTTAATGTTTTTTTTTTTTTTTTATGAGACCTATCTATTAAAAAAAAGTTCATGAAAATCGGCCTACAAATTTTAGAAGGGTGGATATACTTTAAGTGGGACACACTGTATATATATATATATATATTTACAAGATATATGCCCAAATTTTGTTTGTTTTTTTCTTTTAAAATTGATTTGAGTTCTTCAATGAAGTTACACTAATGAGCTTGAATAAAATAATTCTTCAAATCATCAGTGGCACCCGATTATTTTCGTATTTAATGTGTAAAATTTGGGAAAAAGAATTATTTCAAAATTGGGCACTTGTTGGGCATTTTTAACTTGGATAAACTGAACATTTTTCATAAATACATAAATGTATTTTGTCATAATATTTTACCTATAATACTCAACAAGGCAGGTTTTTTGTGGTGCATCAATAAATATTTAAGTGTATAGTAATAAAGTTTTTTTTAGGACAACAAAAGTACAATAAAACATTCTAAAGGAACCTATAACTCGTTGAAACTACAATACAACATCTTTATTTTTTAATTCAGTCAAAGCTGAATAGATATATATTTGTAGATATTTCATTACATGGTATACATTTGTCTCAATTTTCAGCATTTACTATACTCTTTATAAACGTCAACTTCAGTTAAAATAATATATCATTCCACACAATAAATGAATTTTTAACCACTCAAATATGTTTTTAATCGTTTTTCAGTCAAGTATGCATTGATCATTTAATTCCACTAATAATCCTGGTGACCCTAGAAAATCTTATAAAAACATATGATAGTTTGACAGATGAGTGGTCACAGCCACCTTATAACAAAATATTAATTTAGTAATACATCTAGACTTTATCTGTTCCATGAATGGGGGTAGAACTTGTGCGACGCAAAACGTGAGCATAGTTCTGGTAGTTGGTTACATCATTACATAGTAGTTGGTACTTTTGGATGGTGCTATTTGAAAAAAATAAGATTGGTCGAAAATAATTTTGAACTGCAGTACCCAACATGATCATGGCACACTTAGATTAAGAAATGATTTAAAAAACATTTTAAAAGCTTAAAAACCCACTAGTTAAATATCATTGAACTTGGAAAATTAAGAGGAATATAGGGTGTCCCATTTGAAAAAAATCAGAGGTTGGTACCAAACCAGAGGTTATATAAATCTGTCGACATTTATGTATCGAAAGTTGGCATTTATTGTGGGCAAAAGGTGCTGAAAATTTTCAAAGTGTTATCGTTAATGAATAAAAGGAAAAACCTGATACATGCACCACAAAAAATATGTTTGCAAGTAATATAATTCTGGTTGTAGTTTTGTTTGTATGTGTATTACATTTTGATTTGATTTTTGTCCTAATATTAACGTGTTTATATTTATATTTTTGTAGTATGCAAACCAGTAAATTATTGAATAATGTCGGATCATAACACCTAATATACCAAATACGACTTCTCTAAAAAAAGAACGTGGATATCTAGATGTAACTTGGAAACCCCACTTAAGAATAAGTGCGGTTTTTGAGAAACTAAAGAGTTGATTATTTATTATACAATTTTTGCAGGATAAAGGATAATAAGTAGAAAAATAATCATAGTGGGATCCTACATATAACCAAAATACTTAGATATTTTTGGATTCTGTGAGTCATGTGACCTTATTTATGTGTACTTCTTTTATAAAATTCCAAAATATTTTTGTAAATAATTAATTATTAAGGGTAATACTTTTGACTGTGATTTATTTTACTACTAAATGTGTTTCTGAACCTCTGCATCGTGTTACTTAAAGGGCTTTTTAAAGGTTCAGAAATATTATGAAGATTAAAATAGTCTGGTTTATATATTTTTCTCTTCGGTTCGTTACATTTCTTCGATTTCCTTCTTGTTTTCGGTAATTGCTTCGCTAAAAGTAAAACGTAACGTACAATGTTGTATTTCTTTAGATTTATTTTTGTTAATTTGTAACCCTTAGTTCAATATATTTATTCAACTTGTATAATATGTTATTGTCGCTCCTTCCTAAGTATTATTACTGTAAAATTTAGAATGTACCTACCATTCATGAGAGATTAAAATAAATGTACAATTCATACAGGTGCACTTTCGTTTCAACCAGCCCTGTGACCACCGAGATTTAGAGTAGGCTAGAGGGAACGCATCCCGTTCGTCCTACGCGTGAAAAATTGCATAAACAAAGTGATACCAATATGGCGGAAACAATCTTGAAATTGACCCCGAAACAATTCATTATAGATGCCTTTGGGAATTCAATATAAGCGTTACGCCACCTGGTGGTCGCTCAACAGACTAACTACTGTGCCATTTTGTTTATTGAAACGTCTGTTGGTTTCTATTTGTGTGTTGCATTCATTAAAAATTAGAAACTGCTGTTTGTTCTGGATTAAAAGGGACCCCCGTTTAACTTTTTATATATTTCCTGAAAAGAAGACATCAAGTTTCCGTGGTCATAAATTTGGGAAATGAAATGCATAAATAGACGCAAGACTGACATTAAAAATTAAAACTGAAGATAGGATAGCCAGTTAGTAAATATATGAGAATATGTGCTCTGCTTTCTTCACTTTTGCTGACTATTTTTATCATGTAAGTTTTAGTATTTTAAAGTTAAAGTAAGATAAATTATTGATAATATTCTTGTCAGTTTCAGAAAAGGATTAAAAAAGCAAGGAGATAAAATAATTATTAAGATTAATAAAAGCTGTTACGCCTCCGCCCCCCCTGTATATTATATAATAGTTAGCCTTTAAAAAGACATAACCATTACAATCAAGCACTTATTTTAACATATGAAACCAAGTAAAATCAAAACACCCTTTGCTACGTTCGTGGTTACACCAATATGGCCGCTTATCATCAGGTGTGCCACTTTGATTGAATAAGCATTCCCTCTAGTCTATTCTAAACCTCGGTGGCTGTAAGTAAAGTAGGTACAAGCACCAGACGGCTTATGTGCGTGCGAGATGATCCTGCCAAAAATTCAAGAGAACACTCTTTTGGGGTTACTGAAAGAATCGCGGAATTGCAAGTTGTAAATCTTTGAGCAGCTCAATATTTTTTAGTTCAAAACATTTCGAATGTGGTTTTCGAAAGATTTTGGCTCAAAAATATTTTTTTTTCGTGGAGAAATTCAAGAATATAATAAATAAATGATAGTTTCTACGTTCATTTTTAAATTGAGGGCAAACAACTTGAGGGGTTACCCCAGTTGGGTGCCAAATATAACGTACGAAACCAGATAAAATGAAAAAACCCATTGCTAGGTTAGCGGTTACACCAATATGGCTGCTTGACGTCAGGTGTGCCACTGTGACAATATACGCATTCCCTCTAGTCTTTTCTATATCTCGCTGGCTGTAGGTAAAATAAGTACAAGCATCAGAGGCTTATGTGCGAGAGATCCTGCCAAAAAATTCAAGAGAACACTCTTTTGGGGTAATTACGAGAATTGTGGAATTGTAAGTTGTAAATTTTTAAGTGAAAAAAAATCAAAAAGAATTTAATTTTTTGGACCAACCCAAGTGGAGGTGACCCCTTAAATGACCTAATTAAACTATTATGTACTTTCCTGGTACTAAAAAAAAGTTAGGTAATTAATGTCTGAAATGACTCCTTGAAGTGTTAAAATAATTATGAGGGAAAAGGTCTCAAAGTGAATTTTGCACTGAAAATGAAGACCGACTCAAACGCAAGTACCGAATGTCATGTGTCTAGTTCTTTTTTCATGAGAAGAGGCGACGAAGATAGGTAAGTAGGAAAAGTTAACAAAAAGGTTGTTTTGCATATTACATAGGTAGAACAGAAATCCATACAAAATTATACCCACATTTCATTTTTATTTTAGACACAATATGTAGGTTAAATAAAGGTTAAGAGATATAAATTTTGGGAATCATATGAAAAAACACATCTATATATTAACATTTCGTTAGTACATATATAGATCGGTGGAAAAACGTTTTTAGAATCTCGTCTCAAGAACTTATACCAAAGTACTCAATTTAAAAATGTACCAGCCACCAATAAAATAAAATCAAGAATGTGATACCTGGCTGATGTATTTTATTGTTTCCGTATACCTTTCCTATACCACGTATAAAAATGAACGTAAACATTTATTTCATTCTAACAAACATTCATTATCGTTTCTCGTTTCACTTTTAAACTTAAACATATGGGTTATGTCACTTATGTCTTGTTAGGAACTTTAATTTTTTATGGTAGCACTGATTTTGTACGTTATAGGATTGTAGGCGTTTTCGAAAACTTACTCTCGACTACACCAGTCCTCGCTTTATCTCTTTCTCAACCTAGTAATTAAAGCGTGAGAAGCCTATGATGTCAATACCATGGAACTCAGTTGTCGGAAACGTTGCGTACCTATGGCGTAATGTGGAAATTATGAAAGATGGAATTAAAATAAAAAGTGAATTCATAAATGTTATCTACATAAAATGATCCACTTTATACACAGGGTTATACACATGTAACTTTTGCAATATTGCGTTGGTATGATAATTATCACCAAGACGATTTTGACCAATCACATGCGCCACTTTCAAATACATTTCAAGAGGTTGTAACGTAACTGAAACTTCAAGGGTTTGTGTTTGTGTTGGGCTTGGGAAATGATTTTAGAGGCTGCAAAAATGACCCAAAGGCCAAATAGGAAAGAGAAAAAAGCGGAGGAACTTGCCGAATTACACTTAAAGACGTTGCAAATACCTGAAGGCTATGAAGAGAGGACGAAATCCCTTATAAAAAGTATGGTTTCACATGACTGTTTTGGTAATCCAGAGTAAGTGTTTCCATTGACATATTAATTAGTTTATTCATGAAAATAAATGAAATTTTGTCAGGTATCCTTGGTCAATTAACGACTTTGAGCTGGGAAAAAGACTAGGTAGAGGAAAGTTTGGTCGTGTGTACCTAGCTCGAGAGAAGAAAACGGGCTTCATAATAGCCCTTAAGACTTTATTTAAACGTGAAATTGTCAAGGGGCGCGTGGAAAGGCAAATCTTAAGAGAAATTGAAATTCAGAGCCACTTAAAGTAAGTAGAAAATTATGTTATTTATACAAACGTTATTCCCGACATTGTAGACACCCAAATATTTTACAACTTCTTGCGTGGTACCATGACTCGCATCGTATTTACTTAATTTTGGAATACGCTGGAAAGGGAGAATTATACAAGCATTTGAAGGCTAGTCCAGGTGGATGTTTCAATGAACATCTGTAAGTATTTTTTCAAATATTGTGAAATAAGTTGTGCAATTATTAGTGTTGTAGATCTGCAAAATACGTTTATCAGGTAGCGGACGCGTTACATTATTGCCATCAGAATGAGGTCATTCACCGAGATATCAAACCGGAAAATCTCCTCTTAACGATCACCGACGATATTAAATTGGCAGATTTTGGTTGGTCGGTGCATGCCCCTTCTCTCCGAAGGAACACAATGTGCGGTACTCTCGATTATTTACCTCCCGAGATGGTCGAGGGGCGTGAATATAAGCACTACGTGGACCACTGGTGCCTAGGTACGTGTTGATTTGAAATTCAATCATTATTTCAAGTGCAAATATTGATTGCTTATCTTACGTGTTTATGCACCTTGCATTTTTGGAATGCATACTTGGAACTGATCATTCAACATTTCCTTATCGTAAATGACATTTTTTAACTGCTTCAGGTGTATTGTGTTTTGAGTTTCTTACTGGTAACCCCCCTTTGAGAGTAAAACCTCCGAGGAGACTTACAAGAAGATCAAATGTGTCGATGTAGTCTTTCCCGAATATATGTCTGCCGGCGCAAAGGATCTTATTTCTAAGGTAAAAATATTTCATTTAACTTGAGGTGAGAATTTATGTTTCTAAAAAAAAAAAAAAATACATACGGTGTCTACATTTATTTATGTATCCTCACTTTTTCTAGATAATCATTTAATAAATTATAATAAAAAAACCATAGCAGTGGCATGTTTTTTTAATTCCTGATATTCAACATAACCATTTAGTGATTTTTAATTTAAAATCTGAATCCATAGCGGTCATCAAGAATCTCTCAAAACCTCCATATGTGAATTTTGAACAAAAAATACACAATGTGTTTCTTTCATATGGTCTCAAAGTTGAACAAAATATAGCCGCTAGAGAGTCAAGTGTGCCATGGAATTATGTCAAGACAGTTGAATGTTACGTGGAATCACTTAACACGTTGACTCGCCAACTACGAGATATCTCGTAGGTTATTTACTTGTCCAGGACGCCTCACTACGAGTTATCTCGTCTCTTCATTACTTGGCATATTTGTGCATAGGTTTATTCAAAAAGAAAAAGTCTACAAGGAAATAAATTGTATTATATGAATCATATTTACATTTTCACATAGAGAAATATTTTTTAAGCTTTTTGATTATTACTATGTACTGTTATCAACGTTTTAATAATATAACATGATTAAATCAAATTAGCTCTTTAGACCGGAATCGTGAAAAAATTCCGTGGCAGTCAACGTGTTAAACTTAATTTTCGGCTCAATATTTTCCTTGAGTGCGCCAAGAAATGTTCAAATCTTTTTCCATATTATCTTTAAATCCAATGGACTTTTATTTAGGTGATACAATAAAAAACATACTGTATAAAAAATATTAACGAGTTGTAACGAGTAAATAATACGAGCTAGTTTTAAAATATATTTTTTTTTTATAATTCCATTCTGGCAGTGGAACAGGTAGAATTACCTAATATTTATTCTTTTCTTATATCTTTTGTCTACTAGTTAGATCAAAATTAAGTTGATTCCAAATAATATTCAACTGTCTTGACATAATTCCATGGCAAACATGTGAAGCAGCTTTCAAAGAGAACGCATAGAAAGAAACACCTTGTATATTTTTTAGGGGGGTTCTGAGGGAGTTCCGATTAACGCAATAACTTCTGATTTCAAATAAAAAAAAATCCCTAAATGGTAATATTTAATTTTGGAGGTATAAAAAAAAACGTAGTAGGCCTTGGAACTGCATCTTAAAAGCGGCGGTAGGGTCAGAAGAAGCAGTTTTTTTACATCATTTAAAACAAAAGGAGTAGTTGATTTATCTTGAAAAAAGAGGATCATATGTATTTGTACATAAATAGAAGTAGACACCCTGTATACAGGTACAAAAGAATATTTTATCATTAGTGATGCAAGTATAGAATTTCCATTCTAAATTGAAAATAGGTAAAAAAAACAAGGTTGTCAGATATATTTTCTAAAATTGCTAAGCTCACTATACAAGTATACTTCATACTTCAGTAAACTGTTAGTTCGTGACGTTCTTAGAAAGCTAGTTTGGAAATATTTAAAAAAAATACATAGATATAAATTTATTAGTTAGCATTAAAATAAAGCCTTTAAAATTGCTGGAAAAAATAATGATAAATTAAAACAAATTTATGTATATTACTATACTTAAGAAAATTTTGAAGAGCCGGCAACATTTCGCTGTTTTCTAACACTGGCCAACGATTTGCACGGACCCATTAGAGTATAATGCTTTGCATCGAATATATTCATTAAATTCTTATTGGGTCCACTGTGTCATAAAATGTTTTACGACGTCGTTAAAATGATTTACGGAATTCTTACTTGTTTAAGACACCAGTGACCTGTATTTCAGCTAGGTTTATTAACACAGACAATTTTTTGAGATTGTCTGGCTAAATGAGCATTATTTACAGCAAATTATATTACAAATATTAAGAGTTTTGTATGCAGGCTAATTTTAATCTCCTATATTGATTTGAATGAAAAAAACTATTTCACAATTTTCGAATTTATAAAAGATATATGCACGCCCATGAAATCATAAAGTTCCACCGCTTTTTTTGTTCCCCAGGCCTATTTACCATTTTTAATTCAGAATAGAAGGACTATACCTACCATAGTTTTTTTATTAAATTTCATATCAATAGAATAAAATAGTGTGTTTATAGGTGTGTTTTATGGTTTCTTAAGGGGGATAACCACTGTGACGGCCGAAAAAGTAAGAGATTTTCGGGAATTTTTTTCACCGGGATATTTAAGGAACATGGGGATCGTTTTTTTTTTATTAAGTCTATATTCAATTTAGTTTATATAAATTGTTATTGAAAAATATTAAATAGTTACAAAGTTATGAGCCTTGCTTGCAAAAAAATCAAATTGCATTAGAATCTGTATGAATGTAGTTATCGATGTACGTAGCCGATTTTTTTTATTTTTATTTTTCACAAAATGGCGACCACTTGAGGGGTTTTTTCACTTTTTTGTCCTTTTTTTTTTGCATTAAAGCAGTCTTAAAAAATAGTAAAAATTAAAATTTTCAAAATTGGCTATGCTTAGCTATTGGAATGATGAATAAAACAAAGAAAAAGTAAAATTCGTTTATGATTGCTTGAGTAATCGATGCGACCAGTTTGAAAAAGTCGTTTTGAGAAAAACGCATTTAAAATTTTCAGTTGTAGTAAAGTTTCTTGTCCATACCATAAAATCATGTATCTTCTAAAATATTTATACTTACATCAAACTGTCGAGTCTTGGACCATACGATGGTTCTTCCTCTATATCTCCAGTGGTGTCTTTGGCGTTTTTAATCTTTTTTATTGACCTTTTGCATGCGATTCTCAGCAGTCTAGTCGGATCGCCTCGGTCAGGACAACAGTCGGTCCACCTGCTCTCACTAAAATTACTGTAGCTCGGTCAATTTTCGGAATTTTGACTTAAAATTTTATACACGTGTTTTCGAAGCTCTAAACTTTAAATTAAAGCAAAAACAAATTTTCTTTCTTGACCCATCTCAGTGGCTATCCCTCTTAATAAGTATTTTGAGATCAGTTTATTTTCTAAGCATTCTGATGTCAAAATTTAAATCGGAGGGATTGTTAACGTTCTACGTATTCTTTCAGTTATTAGTACATAAGAGCGAGAAGAGGATCAGCTTGCCCGAAGTAATGACTCATCCCTGGATTGTAGCTAATAAATAGTGTAGACATGAAACGGTACACTATTTACATCCTTCTGCTACATTTACAGGGCTCTAGTACAATCGAAGTTCTGTTTTATTCATGTTTATGTGTTGTTTTTGGAATGTGTATTAAACGATATCAGTGAATTGCGTCTCTTTTAAAATTCCCATTTGGAAGAAAAGTTAACGACAGAATAATAATAAAACAACTTAATCCTGGAGTGAGTACTGGAACCTTCGGCGTAGAAACAAAAAACTGGACGTTTTCAATGAAACACCGAACTACTATACTTTTCTCGACAGTTTTAATCTTCCGAAAGCGCGCGAAAGGCGAAACGCGCGTTGAGAAAAAGCATAGTAGTTCGGTGTTTCGTGGAAAACGTCCAGTTTTTTTAAAACAACAACATAAAATTGAAACTTCTTAAGAATAAGAGTAGAATATTCAAGGAATATTCTGAATATCTTGCATTATTCTTACATTGTTGCAATATGGTTTAATGGAGCAAAAACACTACCTTGTGGGGTCAAAATCAAGGCTCATTTTGTCAAATTTATTGTAGGCAAAACGATTTATTGAAATTCGGTTTTTAGACATCATTACACATCTCTCAAAGTACACAAAAATATTTTTTTAGTCATTTAAAAAACAAAATGGCTGCGCAATAACTCTCGGAACAAAACATCTTTTTTTATGACCTCCCTGGTCGTAAACCTGCAGGTCGCAATTGTGCATCTAGAACAAAAAAAACAAAAAGATTTTGAAATTACATCGAAAAATCTAGTGAACGACCGTAGAACTTTTAGAAATATTAATTTAAAAAAAGAATGGGGTCAGTTTAAAGGAAAAACCACGGTTTTTTCGGAAAAAATCGGCCGAAAATCGGCTTCGAAATGTTCATAAATCAAAAAGTCCTACAGGCATTCACTAGAAAATTTAATTTTTTAGGTACAGTTAAAATTTCAAGTCGATTGGTTGAAAATTGTAGGGCTAGCTTTACGGCCAGCTCGAAACACATGGTTTCGAGAAAAACGCGTTTAACGTTTCAAGTACATATATTTCGATGTAATTTTTTATTTACCACTAATCAGCGATGCCTGGGCCATACAACTGTCCTAATTCAAGGTTTTCGTGTTGTCCTTCTGCTGTTTCCTGCTCTCATGTCTTTCTAATTAAAGGTATACTGTGTTTACGAAGGAATAGTGACCCCTACCGCACCGATATCGAACGCGCACAAATTACTAGTTAAACAGCACCGTGACTTCACTTGGAAAATCGAATTTTTCGACCACTTTAAAAATTTCCCCCACATGAAACATCAATTTTGGATAGTTAAGGAAGCATTTAAGCCAATTAAAAAAATGGTCAAAAAAATTTACAAGGTAGTATTACCTGTTAAATATACAGGACGTTTTCAAAAGAAGTAACAAGGTTAGTACTATTGAAGATAGTGCCAAAAGTAAGACGATTGAATAAAACTTGAAAAAGGAAGTTTTTTTTTTTAATTCTCAAAACCTATGAACTTTTTCTTCTGCTTACGGAGAAATGATTTCTTGATATTTCCTTATTATCCCTCTATATTCTACTACCCTTATCGTTCTATATATTCTACTACCCTTCTAAATTATTTTTTTGACAGACTTTTTATTTTTTTTGGGTGAAAATCTATATAAAAATTATGTATTCAGGCGTATAGGGACTCTAAAATTAATTAGTTCTGTGTCGTTCAGTCGCTATTTGACCGGCTGCGGAGCGCGCTAATGTGTGACATTTATAACGAAACGGATGATTTCGTCAATGAGGTGCTGTACTTACATGTAGTTTCTTATGCTGATTAATAAATAAAATGCAGCGATCCGCATCATTTGCTTATAGAATCCCGAGGGTACAGCGGACTTAAAAGTGGATGGGAGCAAGATATATTGTATAGCGTGCGAAAAACATTTAAGAGGGTGGCACAAACAGAAGTGTTGTTATGATCAAGAAACATAACACATAAAACAACGCAATAACAGCGCGGTATTCCAAAATTGTAATTTTTATTTGATTTATGCGTGATGGTTCCTGAAATTTGTCATTTAACTTTCTGGCCAATCCGCATTTCCTTATGTTTTGGAAGAAATATGAAGCTTGGTTTCATGAGGTAACAGCTGTAATGAATTACAACTTCTGCGTTATCGTTATTTATTTGTTTGATTGTTGTCTTTGCCATTGACTGTCCATAAGAGTTAGGTCCTCGCCATAACGAGGAAACCATATAAAAAATAGTGGTGAAGTTATTTCTTCCGGGTTTTGCCGCGGTCGTCTAAATTGACTTGACGTTTCGCTGATCATGCTGTCAGCTTCTTCAGAAGGTTTCTAAAGACTGGTGTTGTCGTCTTTTGCTCCTCGTTATATACCTTGGCTCTGCTATGGTTGGCATCCATGACATTCCAGGTCACTGTTTCTTGGTACCGCTAATCTTGGAAAAGATCAGCTTTTAGAAAATAATTAGGAAAAGATTAACTCAAGAAAACCCTGTCGAAAAAGAATATTGGTGTACGATTTCGCACAGTAAAGAAAATACAGGACGTGCTTCCTTCAAACAAGGATCCGGTTCCTAGACTTTTAACTAAAGGTGTCTACGAGTTAAAATGTACAGAAGCTACATTGGACAGACGGGAAGAAGTATACAATGTAGGATCAAAGAACATCAACGACACACCCGACTGGGGAATACAGACAAGTCAGCAATAGCGGAACATGTCCATACCAACGAGAACCAGAAAATCGATTATGAGAACATCAGAGTGTTAGACAAAACTACAAGATATTACCCAAGAATAATTAATTAGAGATTCCCTGGAGATCATGAAGTACAATAATAATTTTAATAGGGAGGACGGGTATCGACTGGATTACCGGTACCAAGAATCAGTGACCTGGAATGTCATGGTCAACCGAGCTCGACGGATGTGCAGCCAACCATAGCAGAGCCAAGGTATATAACGAGGAGCAAAAGACGACAACACCAGTCTTTAGAAACCTTCTGAAGAAGCTGACAGCATGATCAGCGAAACGTCAAGTCAATTTAGACGACCGCGGCAAAACCCGGAAGAAATAACTTTACCATTGGACAACAGCCGTGAAAGCCCGCATTCCATATAAAAAATAGTCAATTTTTAAATGGCAACGTATTCTCACTTTGTAATGGCAAGAAGACTAGAACTAAGGAGACAGAGTTGCGGCTTTTCGCTGTACCGCGAGGGGCTTGAATATGTCCGCAGTCCGCATATTTCCGCTCCATATGACAGAGGCGCTGTAAGCAGTGTCGTTCAATACTAATCTGTGTGCGTTAGAGTCCGTGTGAATGTCCGTAGTGATATGTGGCAGACGCTCGAAATTTTTCGTTAATTTGTTGTTATCTTTGCAATTACAAATTTTCGTAATTATCTAAATGAAAATGTACTCCAAATATTTCATGTTACGTGCTTCAACTTAACAATACAAAAAAGGAAAATATTTTGTTTAACATACATACACATCAGTAATTTGAAATAATGTACGGTTATTCTGACGCTTCGGAACGCTTCTTGTATCACACAATGCAACACAGCACTTTCGAACCATATTTATTTAACATTCGGATTATATTTTTATTAAAGCCAAACAGTACGTAAGCATACGCATTGACAGCATACATTCTTAAACAGTCACATGCGATCCGCTGCTCATCACGTGACGTCGAGCACAGCACTGCTTACAGCGCCTTCTGGAGGCGGACAGATATGAGACCATGACATCGAACGACTTCGGTCTCCTTAGTTCTAGTCTTCTTGGTTGAGGGTTATTCTTATTAAAATAAACATAAAAAAAAACGTCATCAACTCTATGAACGAGAGAGATGGAAATAGCGGGCATGTCTAAGCTTTTCGGTTATGTCAAACTTTTGACAAGGGACTGTTACAATTTGTAAAATAAACAATGCCTGTCATATGATGTGACAGTCTTGACAAGTAAATAAGGTTATAAATTCGATGAAGAATAGAAATACGTATTTTTTTCTCGGCCAACTTTGATGACGTTTTTTTGGATGGCTCAATATTTCTAACGTATCATAACATAACCTCGCAATGTCAAATCTGAACGTAAAATTTTCCGCTCTTTTTAAAG
Organism: Aromia moschata; assembly: GCA_029963805.1. Lineage (NCBI taxonomy): Eukaryota > Metazoa > Arthropoda > Insecta > Coleoptera > Cerambycidae > Aromia > Aromia moschata. The sequence goes on along the minus strand of JAPWTK010000242.1, from coordinate 202,042 downwards.
CTGGCGTCAAAAATATGCACTTCTATTTTCGATTTTCGAGTTGACTTGGAAATGCCCTTCAAGGTCATAGAAAAATCCTAAATTTTTTGTATCAACGAGTTTCTCCTCCCCACCGGTCGGTAAGTAGCTGCAGGTTCCAAAATCGTGTGCCCTAAATAGACGTAATGACCCCAAGATTGCTTTCTGCATCCGGCATAACAGAAACTCCGTAGAGATCCTGCAAGCCGGAATGATCTTTAACTCTGAAAGCAGCTTAGAGCGAACTCCTCCAAGAACACCGATGATGAGGACAACCAGCATGACTTTGTGGCCTGGGTAAAGCGTGCGGAGCTCGAACAGGAGATCTTGATATTCTGTCCGTTTTTCCTCCTCTTTCAAGACTGTATTATGCTCTGCTGGAGCAGAAAACTCGATAACATACATAGTCTTGGTCTGTTTATCGAGGAGGACTATGTCAGGCCTATTAGCATGTATTGGCCTGACGGTTGGGAACACATAATTCCAAAAGATTTGGCATCTTTCGTTCCCAACAACGGACTCTATATCTCCGGCAAGTAAGGAGGCACTGCCTCCTGGTCTATCTCGTACGAGTGCCGAAGATGATAATAAAGCACTCGTAACGCCGCGTTATGTCGGTGGGTGTACGCCGAGACCGCTTTTATCGGACAAGCCGACAAAATATGTGTCAGGGTCTCGGGCGCTTTACGCCACTGGTGGAACAGCCAAATGGAATAAATTCAGTAGTTCCACTATTATGCATTTTTTTTTAGAAAATTCTGAGATACGTCAATTTCTAATTCCAAAATGACATCTTGCGACGTAAAAATGTCATCCCTAAATTCAACCCCCCTCAGGTGACAGCTACAACCCCTAAATTTTCAAATTGGAAGTGGGGGCTTGTGATACTTCATTTGAAAGGTCTTTTCATTCTCTATTCAAAACTGCTATGGTTTTAAATTTAATTGCAGAAATTAACAAGAAGAAAAAATTTCTCCAGCGTAGGAAATTCGTTACATTAAAATAAAAAACAAATCATTATGAATGCAGCAGATGTTCAAAATGCATGCCTCCAGCATCTTGGCAGTATCCTAGACGTAAATAGAAATGTCTTCTAACGTTAGTTAACATCTGCGGGGTAATCGACCTAATTGTAAGTGTTATTCTTCTCCTTAAGTCAGCTAAATCGTCGGGTTTGGTTTTGTAGACCATACTTTTTACATATCACCATAAGAAGAAGCCTAACGGCGTGAGATGAGGTGATCGTGCAGGCCATTCTACAGAACCACGTCTCCCTATCCAGCGATTTGGAAAGATTGTGTGGAAATATTGCCGGACATTAACTTCGTAATGTGTTGGTGCACCATCCTGCTGGAACCATATTGCATTACCTGGAAGTTGTGGGTTTCCCTTCAGCTGGATACAAGTTTGCCATCGTTGGTACAACATTATTTTGGAGCAGCGCTAAATAAGTTTTCCATTCAAATTACCGTCAATGAAGAAGGAACCAATGATATTTTCTCCAATTATTCCTGCCCAAACATTAACTTTCTCAGGGTTTTGCGTGTGTAGTTCCCTCATCCAGTGAGAATTTTCTCGATTTTTTCTTATTATTAACATTTCAGAACCTAAAATTGACAAATATTATTACTTATAAAAGTTTTATTTTAATTAATGTAACGAATATACTACGCTAGATAAACTTTTTTTCTTGTTAATTTCTGCAATAAAATTTAAAACCATAGCAGTTTTGAATAGAGAATGAAAAGACCTTTCAATTGAAGTATCACTAGCCCCTACTTACAATTTGAAAATTTAGGGGTTGTAGCTGTCACCTGAGGGGGATTGAATTTAGGGATGACATTTTTACGTCGCAAGATGTGATTTTACAACTAGAAATTGACGTGTCTCAGGATTTTCTAAAAAAATGCATAATAATGGAGCTACTGAATTTATTACATTTGGCTATTCCACACTGTATAGTATAATATATTAATTTAAGCTCTGCATTCTTTGCAATTTCTTCTTATTATCAGTTACGAATAAAAAAAAAACGAATTTGATAAAATAACAGACAACAGAGCGTTCTTATATTTTCACCAATGACCTCATTGGTGTCGCCAAAACGTAGAAACTTATACAAAGACGAATTATTCACAATTAAGATCAAACCAGTTACATACAAAGTTTAAAACTGTGCAACTACTTACATACTTATTTCTGGAACTGTATATTACAGTGTTAAGTTTCGTGTATCCACCGAGTTGCCGGGTGACTTTCCTTTGCTCGCACCACTAATTTATGCTCGAACTTTCATCTAATAAGGAGATACTCTTTTTGGAAATAAAATATTACGTCCTCATTTGGATTTACGGTGACGCTATAGTTTCCCTCCATATAAATTTAACTTTCTTCTGAAGGTTACGGAGAGAGAATTTCTTAATTCTTAGTCCCTCGAAGACGGTGAAAGCACCTAATCAGGTGTACAGTCACTGTCGATTTTTATTATCATCCAAGGCCTGCTTTTTTTTTGGACTGGCCATTTAATTACACCTGGTCGAGTTTACCCTTAAATCGCAAATGTGTTCTAAGTGATATTTTATTCAAATTATGTGCATTTTGTTAAATAAAAGATGAGAGTGAAATGCAACTTTAGGAATGTTTACAGAGCGTATTTAATATGGATTATATTCTTCTTCGAAAGTGGAAACGGATATCTGGTCCGGGTGAGTTAATAAAAGTCATTGTTTTCATAAAATTAGTCACTAGGTATTTACAAAAAAAAAACATAAGCATAGGTATATCTTCCGTGAGTACAAATACCTAGGGAAAGGGAAAGTGGGTAATGATGAATTCGTCAGTTAAGTAATAATCATTTAAGAATTTTCTTTATTATTTAACACCTAGCTACATCATTTGAATTTGTTGTGTATGTATGCTCAATTTATTTGCGAATTATTAATTTATTAATACACCACTTTGGTTAATACGCATAACAACGTGTTAATACGAATAACAATCATTAATATACCTACCTATATTACATATCTATTATTGAAATGCCTATCTTTAAAACCAGTTTTATCAAAAAGCCTTCCTCGGGCGGACAAATTTCTCGAAAAGTTTTAGACCTGGAACAAAAAAACCAAAAATTTTCTTAATTTATATATTCTATCAAAAAACGGCTACGAACTTTTTTGGAGAATATAATTGATAAGCTACTGTTAAAATTTCAAATCGATCGATGGAACGGTCTTTGAGCAATGTGTCCGCCCAGTTGGAAAAAGTCATTTTGAAATAATGATGTATAAAGTTTAAAATAATTTACACATACATGTCTGTGTATTAAGGTGTTTGCGCACCCTGGTGGACTTCTAAAGAACCCAAAAGACCTTTTACTCTGTTGGTAATAGGGCCACTTATTATTTTCAAAGGTTAAAACACAGTGGCGGTTTGTGATATTTCAGTTAGCCATATCTTGAAAACGACGCATGGGACCCACTTCACTTTTTAGGTGATGACTATACATCTCTTACAGAAAGGATTTATAGTGAAAACACCTTCAGCAAAATTTGCGAAAAATTTTCAAAAAAAACTGCAGAACACCCTGGGATCTCAAGTAACGCTCTGTAGAATATTTGCAGTATATATTTTTTTCACAATCTAAATTACAAAAACAAATATATGAAGAAATTTTTTTTTCGATTTGTTACAAAATATTTTTTTTTTCAAAAAAGTTATGGCCATTTTAATTTTGGGAAACAAAATGTTCCTATAAAATTAAAATTAAAAATGGCCATAACTTATTTTTATGAAAAAAAAAAAATTGTAACAAATCGAAAAACCTCTCCTTATATTTGTTTCTAGATTACGAAAAAAAAATATGCTGCAAATATTCCACAGAGCGTTACCGAGATCCCAGGGTGTTCTGCAGTTTTTTTGAAATTTTTTTCGCAAACTTTGCTGACGGTTTTTTCACTATAAATCCTTTCTGTAAGAGGTGTATAGTCATCACCTAAAAAGCGAAGTGGGTCCCATGCGTCGTTTTCAAGATATGACTAATTGAAATATGCACCAACCGCCACTGTTAAAGCAGTATAAAAGCAACAAATCTGAACACACGTCGCATCGCGCTCGACGTGCTGCGGCAAAATCGAGAACCAAACCTTTTTTTTTTTTTTTCGTTACAAGACCTATTGCGTATGATCACATTACAGTCGCACTGTCATAAAATAAATCCTCGAAATCACAAATGAATTTATCCACTTTGTCAGCAAATGGTAGTTTTTTAGGCGTTTGCACGTGTGACCTTTTATTTATTATGTAGTGCCGACGTCGACGACATAAACGTCTCGAACAAACTAATAATAATGCTAGAGTCAGCCAAACACACGTCACATAAGTATATTAAACAAAAACGATTTTGAATAACCGTTGTTGTTTAACCAACAACAGTTTAATTCAGCTCTTGATGACACCATGATGCTTAATACTGGTTACTGGTTTTTAAAATGCACGCGTTTAGTAATGGTGCACAATTTTGGTGTGCAAATTATTTGTTCGATTCTATTACACATTTTGGGTATTGCTTGGCTAATAATGCTTATCGGCAGATGACCGATATTACTGGAAAATGTAAGAATGTATTACAACCAATACATAGTTAAGTAAAGCTTTATGTTAATGTATAAAAATATTATCTTTACCTTTGGCGTGTAAAAAGTAAACAGTAGAAACTATAGTCAATTTGTCATGGCAAAATTGTTGGCAGGTTTCCAACTAGGTTTCCAACTAATAGTAGAATTCACATTTATACAAGGCTTGTGAGGGGTCTCATGGATAATGCAGTCTTCATATTTGAAATTTGTGGAATTGCAAAAATGAATACTTGTATGTCTCAAAGCATACATATCTACATAAGCTTACATATTTTTATATAAAATTTACATTAACTTTGTTTAAAGCAAATGAAAATATCCATACCTACCTACTGACTTTCATACAACACTATACAGGGTGTATCCAAATAACACCGACAAATTTTAAGAGGTGATTCTCCGATGAAAATTAAGGGGGATTTTCGATATAAAATTTTTGGAAAACACCCTCACCTGAAAAGTTACGCCCCTCCAAAAATGCTAAAAAAAATCTCTTGTAGATGAAACAAAAAACCACAAAAAAAGGTCACTACATTAGGAATCAAATAACATTTTATTAAACAACAGTCAACCAAATAGGTCACCATGATTCTACTAAGCTAAGCAGTTTGGAACTAAGAACAGAAGTGAACATGAATAAAATGAATGAATAATTTAATGTTATTAATTTAACAAAAAACAAAAATCTGTCAAATATCGACAATACTATCTACAAAAGATGTTGCCTTCAGCTCTATACACGCATCTACTCTATTTATCTCATACAATTGCCTATGTTTTGAAATATTCCTGGTGAATTTCTCATCGTTTCATAACCTGATATAATACGATTTCGCAAATCATCGATATTTCCAACTGGGCTTGACTAGACCAAGGATTTCAGATATACCCATATGCAAAAATCCAAAGGGTTGAGGTCAGGGGAGCGGGCTGGCAGGGGTTGATTATTTCAACCCCGTAGAAAAAATACTACAGGGGTGAAAACATTTCAGAAAGTGTAGTTTTACTAACAGATACTGTTCACCAAGTTTCGTTTCTTTAGCTTAATGTACAGGGAAGATAAAAAAAGAAAAACAATTTTTTTTAGAATTTTTGGAGGGGCGTAACTTTTCAGGGATGGGTGTTTTAAAAAAATGTTATACCAAAAACCCCCCCTTAATTTTCATTGGAGAATCACCTCTTAAATTTTGTCGGTGTTATTTAGATATATCCTGTCTAATGTTGAGGGAGATACTAGAGTAGGAAATTGCACCATTAATTATTGGCGATACATGTGTAGAAGAGAATAAGTTAAAAGACACCAGTAAGGACAGACAAAGACAATTAGATGCTACAGTGGTTCCAAGTTCTATAAAAAATAAAAAAATAAAAATATAAATCAACCCGGTTATAATACGAAAGAAAGAAAAAAGTCTATGCCTATTGAATAAGTGGTTCAAAAATGTCGCCCCTTTGTGCTTCGCAAAACCCTAGTCTATCGTAAAACTCAGTTCTTACGCGTTCTAACACTTCAGGGCAAATATTATTTAGGACTTGTACAATTCTGACCCGTAAATCATTTAAATTTCGTGGTCTTTCATGTTCATGTCCGTAAATAGTTTGTTTTAAATATCCACAAAGGAAGAAGTCGTTGGGCGATAAATCGGGGGATCTGGGTGGCCATTTAATTGTGCCCGTAGTACTAATAAGTCGCCCAGGAAATGTGGTTTCCAAGAAATTTGTTACTTGTCGGCTATTGTGGACCGAGCAGCCGTCTCGTCGAAACCACACATTCTATTTACGCAAACACGGCTAAACTGATTCCTTATTTCGATTATTGTACTTATTGTTAGAGTCTAGAGAAGAATGCAATTCACACGTGCGCATTATAATTTATGGGCGGGGCGTCCCGCCTACATAATTTTATTGGTTCCCTATTGATGTAAACACAGAGACAGACAATAAAAGAGAAGAAAAGACAGAGAATAAATTATAACAGCTTTAAAACAACATATCAGTCTGGCAACTAAGGATATAATATTTCTCTGTCAGTTCCCTTTATTTGAAGAGTTTATTCTTTTCTTATTTATTAATGCTCGGCTTTGAAATCTTGCACTTTCCTATGGTGTATATGCAACTAAACGGCTATTCAATTAATAAGGTGTTCAAATAACGAATGTGAACTGATTTATCAGTCCACTTAAAATATGTCATCTGTGTCATCTCAGTGATTAATATTCGACTTTCACTTGCAATCCGAACTTGATTTCAAATTAGAAAATCGTCCGAATTGCAGACAAAATGAGAGACATTAAGTATAAATAATACTTATAGAAGATGAAATGTAGAGAAGAGTGCAATATTTGCTTGAAATTAAAATTAAAATCAAACTAATTTATAATTTGTAAAAAGCTATAAAAAAATCATAATTTTACACTAAGAAACTGGGTTAATAGAAATCCGACAATAAAAGCAAATTAGTATTGTTTGGTTTTGCTTCTTTATTCCTATTAGAAACTGTTACTACTGTATTATTACCGATTTCAAAGTTTTTAGAATGACTGTTATTTTTATAATGAGGTCTTTCTTATGTTTCAGTCTTGACATTTTAGTATAACGGTCTCTATGTATACATATGTATCGTATGCTTTCACATATGGCGACATTGAATCTGGAAATTTCCGAACGACCTCTCTGTCGATCCATATTTCTGTCAATACAACAGCATCTGCTTAATGAAGATACTTCTTTGTTATTCATTTAATTATTTACTCATTGTGCACATGTTAAACTCTTTGTTAACTATTTGGTGTATTCTGTAAACTAACTTATTCTAGATAAGCCCAAAATCTAAGGAATTTTACTTGTAATAATAATGCCATGAATACCAATTGACAGGGTTCTCGTTTAAGCCTGTCAAAACATTTCATTTGACATTTCTACTAGGTATTCTAGGTTGGATTCTACATTTCCGTCAAAATACAATAGCCTAGGAAAGATAGCCAAAATAGGTCCAATTTTTCAAAAAATTCCTCAACGTGTGAAAAACTTTTTTAAGTACCGAAAAAAATATTTCAGAAAAACAAAAAATAGCACGTTATAGCGCTTAAAAAGACGAAGAAAATCAGTTTTTAAAAATTAAAATCATTTCACAATTTTTTGTTCGGCAAACAGGAACTTCATAAAAACTTTAACAAGAATAAGATCAAACCATGCGCTTTGTCCAGCATATCGGCACAAAATAGGTATGGCAGAAAACTCAGAGTGCGTTTGCGGCGAATACGGAGACCTATCTGTACAACACATACTATTGGAATGCATAAGATATCAGCGCGAAATTGATATATTATACGCGGAATTGAGAAGTGAAGGTGCCGCATTTCCAGTGAACTTGTCATCGCTTCTAGCATCCAGAGATATAAGCATCTATTACTCCTTGTATAATTATATACAGCGAAACAAAATAGTATTATAAAACCACAAATAATGTGGTTAACATTATTACTATTTTATTAATTAGTTTAGGTAAGGCTTTCAATATAAACAAATATTTGTATAATTATTAATAAGTCAAATATCCTGTATATATAGAATAGGTAGAATAAGTAAATATGTATGAATTGCTACTATGATTCCTCTACGATCAAAGGGGAAATAATATCAGAATAATGTACAGTAGGTTAAGATTTATGGAAAAAAACACATTTAAATTAAATGTCAAAAACGTAGCTCCGACATCACATAACAACATAAAACAGAACAAAAAAAAACGTAAATTCAACATTGGAAAAATAGAAAACTTAAGAAGGAATAAAAAATAAAATACAAAAAATAAGAAGACTAAAGAGTAACAAGATACGATGGTGAATGTAAAATAATGGTAGAAGATACATTGGGCAAGTAACCACATAAACAGATAAAAAAGAGAATAAAAAATCCATATAGGTAGTTATGTACAATAGAAGTACAAAAGTAGATATTCATATTATATTGTGAGATAAATATTGATGATTAATTGTATATAGGCTACATAAGTATGTTTACATACACATACTTTGTTATTAAGTAATTCTGCCGGCTGTTAAAAACAGACGAACATCTAGGATAGAATATTTGTTTAATGAACATCACAAAAGTGTACCTCTATAAGAGGTAAACTGGCTAATTGGTAAAGCCAAAGCCATAATCTAAACACACACACGCACACGCACACGCACACGCACACGCACACGCACACGCACACGCACACGCACACGCACACGCACACGCACACACACACACACACCACACCCACCCCCGCACCCGCACGCGCACGCAAGGCACGCACACACACACACAGTGCGTTTGGTTCGTGAAGAGGTGCTCTACAATCATACAATGGACCAAGTTTGTCAAATTTGAGGAAGTATCTCGAAAACGACATTGGGGGGGGGGGGGGGGGGGGGGGGGGGGGGCCGGGGGGGGGGGGGAGAGGGGAGGGAGGGGGGGGGGGGGGGGGGGGCGGGGGGGGGGGGGGGGGGGGAAAAAGGAAAAAAAAAAAGGGAAAATTGGGGGGGTTTTTTTTTTTGTTTTTTAATTTTGGGTTTTTTTTTTTTTGGGAAAAGGGGGGAAAAGGTTTTAAAATTTAAAGGTTTAAAAATTTTTTGGGTTGGGGGGGGGGGGGGGGTTTTTTTTTTTTTTTTAATAAAAATTTTTAAATGGAGAAGGGAAAGAAAAAAGGGAAAAAATCTGCGGGTTTTGGGTTTTTTTTTTTTTTTTCCCCAAAAAAAAGGGTGGAAAAAAAAAAAGGGGCCCAAAAATGGCATTTTTTTTCACCAAAAAACAAATTTTTTTTTGGGGCGTTGGGGAATTTTTTGAAAACATTTTCTATCTTTCCTAGGCTACAAATTGCATATTAATCGGTTAGTTCCAAATATTGCTATAACTTTCAAATATTCTTAGGTTCACGTTGTACAAAATTAAGCAAGCAGTCAAAGTTGTAGCAAACGTTCCGAAAATTGTAAGCTGTGGGGCGCGTTAAAAAATTTTTGAAACGATTTCCAGTGTTACCTGCATATGTATGTATATAAACGATTACTTTCCTGTTTTTAGAATAGCACCTTAGTTCCCACGTCTAATAACAGTATGATACACCACGGAAGCTCGAGAGGAGGGAGGTTTCTGTTTAATCAGATCGTCGGACTAACGAATTTTCTCACGGGTATCACGAATTTCGTGAGTGACGACGACAGCGACGAGGACACCGATGCAGGAAATGACGAGAAAGCGAGGAACTGCACGTGCGGTAAGTTAAATGATATAGCATTTGAAAAAAAAATTCAAAAAATCTTGATCAATCCTAGAATGTCGAAAATAGTTCATAAAAACAAAAAGTTGTTAACTAGGGCGTTCCTCATCGTTATGTTCAAATGTATGGAGCATAAAGTAGACTTTTTTGAAATTCAGAAAGATTTTTTTGAAAACATCGCAACTTAGCAATATCAATGTCTTTTCACACAATGAATGACAATTCAACTTGAAATTATTAGACGCAGAATTTTCACAAGCTGTAATCCTTTTCAAAACAAAACTTTGATGCTCGTTTTTTTTCAAATATGATATTTTTCGTACTTCTTGAAAAATTGTATGATAGAATCAGTAGTAGTTGTACATATTTTTTTACTGACATCTTCAGTATTTTTTATCATGATAATTCTACCTGCATAATCAATAATCATTATTATAAAAAATATTTCATTGTTTTCTGTCATTTAAAATCCATAGTTCAATTGAAAAGACAATCGCCAAAAGTGTTTATGGGGCATTTCACGCCAACTAAGTGAGATCAAAAATAATTTCTGTTTGAACCATATCACAATCGATAGTACTTGCTAAAAAACTAACTTCCCTGAAAATTTTAGATTTTTTAAGCCACAAGGAGAGGGTGAGAAAATACAAATTTTCGTTTCGATTCTAAAATTTCAATCCTTCTCGGTAAGAAAACGAAAAAAAATTAAAAAAAGTTGCAATGGTTTTCGATGTGTTTTTTGCGTAGAATACGATAAAAATATTTTCAAAATTATTGGGGATAGTTTTACCCTTATTTTGAGGATTGAAAGTTTAAAATCGAAATTTCGAAAAATATGAGATTTTTTCAATTTTTTTTAATTTCTTTTTTTGTACTTTCGATTAATTTTTAATTCATAATGGGCGTCGACCAGGAACTGGCCCAAAAAACGGCCCAAAGGTGAAAAATCGTGGTTTTAGCGTATTTTCTCATCCTGTGAGATAGTAAATGGCAAGGTTTTTGGGGTTGCTGATTACGAATCTAACGTAAAAAATTTCCCGTAGAATACGATGGTATTTTTTAAATTTCAAAGTTTAGCCATTTTTTAAAAGTTGACTACCATACTGGATCCGCCATTTTGTTTTTTGAAAATCTGACGTTAGATTCGTAATCAGCGACCCCAAAAACCTTGGAATATATTATTCACTTGCCATTTACTATCTCACAGGATGAGAAAATACGCTAAAACCACGTTTTTTCACCTTTGGGCCGTTTTTTGGGCCAGTTCCTGGTCGACACCCATTATGAATTAAAAATAATCGAAAGTAAAAAAAAAGAAATTAAAAAAAAAAATTGAAAAAAACATCGTGTCATACTTTTCGAAATTTCGATTTTAAACTTTCAATCGTCAAAAACTACCCCCAATAATTTTGAAAATATTTTTATCGTATTCTACGCAAAAAAACTCATCGAAAACCATTGCAACCTTCTTTTTAATTTTTTTATTGAGAAAGACTGAAATTTTAGAGTCGAAACGAAAATTTGTATTTTCTCACCCGCACCATCCCTCTCCTTGTGGCTCAAAAAAATCTGAAATTTTAGGGAAGTTAGTTTTTTAGCAAGTACTATCGATTGTGATATGTCTCAAACAGAAATTTTTTTTTGAAAATGCCCCTTATACACACCTCATGCGATCCGTTTGATTTTCAGAGTGCGGGATCTCTAATCAGGAGAATCGCATAGTTGGTGGACGTCCCACAGGCGTGAATCGATACCCCTGGATCGCGAGGATCATCTACGACGGTCACTATCACTGTGGCGCGTCTCTATTAACCGAAGACTACGTAGTGACGGCTGCACACTGCGTGAGAGGGTACTGAAACACTTACAGGTTATAATATAATTTAGGTGTTTATAATTAGTTAACAGAATAAAATCACAGCAATATTTAAGCAAGGAAAAACACCAGCGTCTTGAAATGAATAGGTATCTAAGCAGGGCCGTAGCTAGTTTTGATTGTTAGGAGGGGGGCTGAAAAAATTATTGGGGGGTGGGGGGGGGGGGGGCTTAATTTGTGTTTTATACAATTACGGAGACAGAGCTGAGGCTTTTCGCTGTATAACGCGAGGGGCTCGAATATGTCCGCCTCCAGAGGCGCTGTAAGCAGTGTCGTTCTACTAATCTGTGTGCGTTAGAGTCCGTGTGAATGTCCGTGGTGCGAATACAGTGATATGTGGCAGACGCTCGATATTTTTCGGTAATTTGTTGTTATCAAGAAGACTAGAACGTTAACAATACAACAAACGAAAATATTTCGTTTCATACATACATCAGTAATTTGAAATAGTGTCCGGTTATTCTGGCGCTTCGGAACGCTTCTTGTATCACACAATGCAACACAGCACTTTCGAACTATATTTATTTAACATTCGGATTGTATTTTTATTAAAGCCAAACAGCATGTAAGCATACGCATTGACAGCCTACATTCATAAACAGTCACAATTGGTCCGCTGCTCGTCACGTGACTTTCGCAGATCACGTGACGTCGAGCACAGCACTGCTTATAGCGCCTTCTGGAGGCGGACAGATATGAGACTTTTTAAGAGAGTATTTTCAAAAAAAGTTCCGTACAAAAAAGATTCGCATCATAAACCGCCATCGGCCAGTCAAGACGACGTCGACATTCCTCTACAGGGTGTTTCAGAAATAAGAAAAAACTGTTTCGGTTAAATGACAACACCGCTTAATTCGCGTCTAATCAAAAGATGTTATTAAGAAAAGTTGTTCAGAATGCCAAAATATGGCGATAAATCGACGCGATAGTCAAATGTTTACGTATTAACTCTGCTGGCCCAAAAAGTTGGAAACAGGCCGAGAGGAATGTCGACGTCGTTTTGACTGGCCGATGGCGGTTTATGGTGCGAATCTTTTTTGTAGGAAACTTTTTTTGAAAATACCAATAGTTTTGACTCTGCGGTCCTGTTTCCAACTTTTTGGGCCAGCAGCGTTAATTCGTAAACATTTGACTATCACGCCGATTTTTCGTATACCTCCATACTTCGGCATTCTAAACAACTTGTCTTAATAACTTTTTTTGATTAGACGCGAATTAAGCGGTGTTGCCATTTATCCGAAACAGTTTCGCTATTCAACATCGTTATTCTACTTTTTTTGCGATATCTTTTCACACAAACGACATATCACCTTCAACTTGAGTTTATTAGAAAAAAGAATCAACAATGTAGTATAAAAATCATTAGAATTTAAGTAGATAACCGTCAAAAAGTGAGTGTAACATGACTTTTGTTGCAAACGGAATGTTTTTCTTATAAGTTGTTACCAATGCGGAGGAGATTTCATATTAGTAACATATTATTCATACCATGAATAAAAAATATATTCAAACGTATGTTGTCATCTTTTGAACTTCGATGGAATGAATACACGTAGTTACCGATTGAATTACTCTATAATTATTGTTGTGTTTAAACGTGCGCAACTGAATGTTTATAGACTTTTTAATTAATATAACACAGACGCAAACATGCTTGTAGTACATTAGTACATACTTAAATGAAATGCCTTACGTATACGTTCACGCAGGAACTTTCCCATGAAAACGTACAAATCTTGTAACAAGTAATGCTTAAATAAAGGTGCACAACAACTAGCTAGTAATTATTTTTAATTACGGCTTTTTCAACGTTCTTAAATGAAAGTTCACGGCGGTAAGAATGCAGGCAGTAAAAGGAAATATGCGAATTTATTGCTACTTTCCTTTTAAATCGATTCGTATCCTAAATCCACACTTGAAACTTTTCCACTTAACACCAAAAAATACTTTTTTGCGCTGAACGTGCAAAAGTTGCTCTTCGGACAACAAGGACAAAGGTTTCACACCTTTGTCCTTGTTTATTTAACCAGAGCAGTGGAGTGTTAGATGTTAGCAGTGCCATTATCGTTATTAATGCTACTATTACGTTGAACAAAATCTATATTTTTGAATGCAACTGGCTACTAGCTATCTGTTACATTTCTTATTAGTTTAAGCCGCTAAGTCTATCCTATGATTATTGTCAAATGCATGCTGGGCTTCACAACAAACATAGATGAGGAAATTTAGCATTCCACCTCCATTTCCGCAGTAGGATGGATTTTGACGTAATTAGGCTCGTTGGATTCCTTGTAAAATTTAGAAAAAATGTTACATATTTTTGTCATATACAAATCAGAAACTGCATTACTGCACCTAAAAAAATACATTTTTGTGGTGCAATTTTTCCAGCCGATTAAAGAAAAAATCATAATTCGAGAATACATTGTCGAAATGGGCTGAATTTGGTTACTCTGAGGTTTTTTGGGTCGCTGATCACGAATATGATGTGAGAAATTGACCCCGATGAACCTGGGGACCCCGAACCCTAGTCACCAGGCCCATCCCCGAGGTTTTCCCTCGAATTCGGCCTGAAACTAAACGAAAATGGTTACTCGGGGGTTTTTGGGGTCGCTGATCACGAATACGTTGTTAGTTTTGTTGTCAGTTACACCTGGGGGACCAAGAACCCTGGTCGCCAGGCCCATGCGCTTCAAAATTCTCGTAATTCTGACTATAAAATCTTGAAAGTACGCTTCAAGACGCGTATTTAAAAAAATGGCGGCAGGATATTATAGTCACAATTCCGAGAATTTCGAAGCGAATGGGCCTGGCGACCAGGGTTCTTGGTCCTCCAGGTGTAACGGACAACAAAACTAACAACGTAATTATGACCAGCGACCCCAAAAATCCCCGAGAGACCATTTTCATTTAGTTTCAGGCCGAATTTGAGGGAAAACTTCGGGGATGGGCCTTGGTGAGCAGGGTACCTGGTCCCCAGGTTCATCGGGGTCAATTTCTGACATCATATTCGTGATCATCGACCCCAAAAACCCCCGAGAAGCCAGATTCAGCCGGGTTCGACAATGTATTCTCGAATTATGATTTTTTCTTTAATTGGCTGGAAAAATTGCCCCCCTTATACCCCAAAAAAAATATTTTTTAGGTGCAGTAATGCAGTTTCTGATTTGTATATGACAAAAATATGTAACATTGTTTTCTAAACTTTACAAGGAATCCAACGAGCCTAATTACATCAAAATCTATCTTACTGCCGAACTTTTGGAGGTTTGGCTCTTTTTTGTGCGAAATTTCCTCGTCTAACACAGAATAGATGTTATTTGAATCTTGTTAAAATTGATCTTTTTGTTCCCCCAATACACATTCATTCTTCACAATTATTTTTTCAAAAGTTTTTGTCATTTATTTTTGGAGGTGTTTACCAAAATTGTGTCAAGGTTTGTAATATTCCTCCTGTAATCCTTACATTTTAAATAAAAAAAACATTTAATAACGGATGACTACGAATTTTCAACATTTTCAGGCTCAAAAGATCCAAGATAAGGATAATTCTAGGCGATCACGACGCATCTACCACCACGGAGGTCCCAGCGATGATGAGAGCGGTCAGTCAAGTGATAAGACATAGAAATTTTGATCCTAATTCCTTCAATCACGACATTGCCCTTTTGAAACTGAGAAGGGCGGTTGAATTCACGAAGCAAATTAGGCCTATTTGTCTGCCTAAAGGTGAGTAAAGTATATCCAACCAGTATAAAACCTCTTGACACAGGGTGTATATGATTTTTGACATAATTCATTTTTGACTTCAGAATCAGCAACCCAAAAACCTTAAAAATATGCATATAATATCAACTTTTTACTTTTTTAGTGAAATTTGACAGCTTGTTGACAGCTGTCATTAAGTCGAAATTTATTCTTCACTTCAGACTCGTTATCAGCGACCCAAAAAACCAAAATAATTTTTTTTTAAAGGAAAAAATAAATTTCCTTTATAAGAGTTTATGGGGGTTATATGGGGGTGGAGAGAAAAATTGATGCGGGAGAAACATTTTTTTTTTGCCAAATTTGGTTTCAGTACATCAAAATACATAGGAAATGATAGGTCTGATCGCAAAGACAGAACTTTTTTTTGTAGACCTGTGTTATCTGGTGCTTCGTCTATAAAAGTTCTGATTTCTTCTGGAGAAAACGTTTTGGATTTCTTTAATATGTATACCCGATTTACGCTTTAAAAAATTATGTAACTCCTTATATTTAGATATAACAATGCTATGTTTAATATAGACATCCAAAAAAAAAAAAACGTCGTCAAAGTTGGCCGAGAAAAAAAAGACGTATTTCTATTCTTAATCGAATTTATAACCTAATTTACTTGTCAAGACTGTCACATCATATGACAGCCATTGTTTATATTACAAATTGTGACAGTCACTTGTCAAAAGTTTGACATAACCGAAAAGCTTAGACATGACCGCTATTTCCATCTCTCTCTCATAATAGAATAATGTGTCCATAATGTTGATGATTTCATTTTTTCAGCAGGTTCTTGAAAATAAGCAATTAAAACATTCTCTGAAAACGAGGTAACATTATTTGTGTTTCTTCAGTCCATAAACTGTCCATATAATTTTCCACAGTTTTTTTTTCATTTCTCTGATAATATATTCTCGATTGCATTTGTCGCCTTTTCTCGACTATCTGGAGGAGTGGAAGGTAATTTTTCACTATATGTCACTTATGTTGTAATCGGACATGGTTTTTGATTTAAATATTCTTAAAAGTTGCTATAAAGAAGCGAACTTTCGTAAACAACAACTGTCAAAATCACATCACTAATTTTCGCATTTTCGCAAAAGGCTACTTGATTGAAAAAAAAAACATGGAATTTGATTGACTGTGAAATCTGTATGTAGAAGACATATAATTTGAAAATTATAAAATGGTCGTAGAAAAAAATATTTTTTGTCTAATGTGACAATGACATTAGTCAAGAAAAAAGACTTTATACAGGAATAGCATGCAATATGCTTTGTTCAACCGGATTTTTTTATGTAAAAAAGCACACACTACACTTTACGCAAACTTTAAGAACGGTTATAGAAAAAAAAATTCGCTTTGTTCGCAGTTGTGGATCCCTCGGGAAGGACCGGCACTGTGATAGGCTGGGGCAGAACCGCAGAAGGCGGGATGCTGCCGAATATAGTGCAGGAAGTCGAAGTTCCCATCCTTACCCTGGCTCAGTGTAGGGCAATGAAATACAGGGCGTCTAGGATAACGACGTATATGTTGTGCGCGGGCAGAAACTCACAGGATTCTTGCCAAGGAGACAGCGGAGGTCCCTTGCTCATACATAGCGGTGATAAGTACGAAATTGTCGGTAAGCATATATTTTCCAGCATTACAAGATATTCGAAGATTATTAAAAAAAAATGTTGCATACAAGTTTTGTAGCTAAATCATATTTTTCAAGAAGATACTTTATTTACACACAGAGGGTTCTTGGAAAACCAACTAAAAGTGATTTTGTTGAAAATTGTATTTATTAGTGCTAAATATTTATTAAACATTTGATATAACAAAATAGTAAAGTAAATACAAACACGATATATACAATGCTGAAAGTCTTGATATAGATTTACTAAACCATATTTTTAAACACACTTTAGTCAAAATTAATGCCCATAAAATGCTCGTACGTTGCTCTAGTGATTTATTTGTCATAAATTCCTTACACGTGGACACTTTACATATTATACTGCGTTGTCTACACTTTTCGGATTACTCAATAACTCTACAAATTAACAAAGCGATATAGAACTAATTGATCAATTAGTTCTACCTAATATGTATATAAAAAAATGTGGTCAAAAATCTCCTGCCAAATAATCACAACCACAAAAAAAATGAGTTGACATAGAGCAAAAAAGAGTTGACATACTCTCATCCAAAGAGCTCTAGCTCCCTTAGGAAGCGTTTTTGGATTAACCCCTTAACGTCCAAGTGCACTGTCAAGAGACATGAACTTAGAGGTTCATATTACTGATAGAAAAAATAAAGAAAAAATAACTAAAGCCATGTATTCCCAAGTTTTCGAGGTCGCTCTTTCGAATGGAATCGTTAAAATTCGCAAAAAATTGATGTAACCTTCAATTTTTAACAAAAACTATTAAAAAACGCGATTTTTTTCAAGATCCTTTTGTTTTAAATCGCAATTTCAGCTATGTTACCGTTCTTTATACCACTCAAAAACAAATAGAAACGTGCACTCGAGACGTGGACTTGAAGGAAACGCAATGAGAACAATTTGATTTTCTCATTTTTGAGGTTACAATAACTAGATATGGCAAAATTCAAAGGGTGATATTTCTCGTTTTTTTACCAGTTGCGGGATCATTGACGCAATAGAAGAATTTTGAAAAATTATTAGTACTTTAGGGGTTTTTGGGGTCTCTGATCACGATCCTGATGTCAGAATTTCAAAATTCAAGATGGCGGATCCACTATGGCCATCATCTCGAATCAAATTTAAAATTCTTCGATTATTTTGCCTCAAACTTTGTAAACCAGGGGTTTTCGGGGTCGCTAATCACGATCCCGATGTCAGAATTTCAAAATTCAGGATTTCGAAATTTGTTTCAAAATGGTCGCCATGTCATATCTACAATCCTGAATTTTCCCGATTTTTATGAATATAATGACAAGTTTATTCCTTAATTTTATTTATTTTTTTGCAGGGATAGTGTCATGGGGTGTAGGATGTGGCAGGCCCGGTTATCCAGGCGTCTATACAAGAGTTTCAAAATACATCAACTGGTTGAAATATAATCTAGAAGATACATGCTTATGTAATTAATTGATGGTGCCAAATCGACATTTAATTATTTAAAAAGTGTTACACTCATTATTCCGTTGTCATTAATTTAAAATGTTACTTATTTAAAGTATTAAATTCAGCTCATTAAAAATGAAATGAAATTTATGTGGGACTCTTTTCGGAATCCCTATTTTTGTTTTATTTAATTTATTTAATTTATTGTAATAAAATAGTAGGTATTTAATCAGTGTTCTATTTTTTTGTTCCACGTAAACTATAACGACACATTTTGCGAATATTGCAATAATTATACTTCGAATTCTAGTGAATTTCATTCTGTATTATTTTGGAAATACCATTGAAGACAGTTGCTTTTTCCAAACGGTCTTTTAGAGCAACGTCTAACTCAGCACTAAAGTTAATTAAATTCGCGTAAAATTCCGAAATTAGAGGAACACGTGGACTCATGTCACGCTTTCAATGAAAATTCAAACGCACCAGAAAAACTCATACAATCAATTCATTATTATGTGTATAATATGGCGATTATGTCTCACTTTTTCATTGTGCAGTTCAATGTCTCTTCGATATGCTGATGTCTAGTAAGTTACAATGTTTAGTTTTTTAAAAAGCACAAATTGCACATTTTTTTATAAATCGTGCCAAAACTACCTGCTTTTTAATTCGATCGTCTAAATGATTTCAATCGGCCAATTCCTTTTTCGTTCATAATTTTTCCTCACCAAAACAGGAGAAACAAAAAAAACGCATATTTTCTCAATCATTTGGATTTTGTATTAAAACATCGTTTTGTTACAAGACTCGACAATATTGAAGTCTGGATTTGGTCTCCCTGGGAATACTTTCCCCACCCTGAGCTGGCTGAACAAGCCAGTGGGTCGCTCAGTTTGACTGTAACAGTCGTTTGAATTAGTCTACGCACCAGTGACGCGTCAAAAAATGTTAAGTGTTCAGATGGAGCAACGGGTTAATCTCAAGTTTCTTTTTAAACTGGGGAAAACTTTTACAGAAGCTTTTACAGAAAGAAAGTTTTTTCAAGAAGAAGAATAAAAAAAGCTTTTTACAGAAGAAGAAGAAGAAGAAGAATACAATGTTAAAAGAAGTGTACGGGAATGACTGTTTATCCCGCACATAAGTTTTTGAATGGTTTAACGGTTTAAATAGGGACGTGAAACAACCGAAGACGATCCGCGGCCCCGGAGGGCTTGCTGAAATAACAGGAATCGACAAAGAATATGTTCGCCAGATTTTGCATCAATCGTTCGACATGCGCAAAGTTTGCGCAAAAACGATGCCAAAACTTCTCACTCCCGAGCAAAAGGAATCAAGAATGAACAATTGCGCTGACATTCTAAACAACACTGACACTGATCCAGGCTTGTTAGACGCGGTGACACTGAAGGGGACAAGATTCGAAAGTGTGGAAGCGGGTAAAGCAAAAGCGACGGAGGTACTGAACCAGCTGACAGAAGCGGACTTCCAACGCTGCTTTCAACAATGGAAAAGTCGTATGGAGCGGTGTACAGATCGCCAAAGGGAGTACATTGAAGGCGAAAAAGTCGCTACTGTAATCCGTAACGAATAAAAAGTGTTATGACCAAGGGCGTAGCCAGTACTTCTCTTGGGGGGGGGGGGGGAGGGGAGCAATGCAGATTAAACAAAAAAGCAAAAAAGAAAAAAAAGGTCATTGGAGGCAACAGCAACCGCAATTCCCCAATTCCCCGACTATTTTGGTTTTTACTTGACCATTTGGGGGGGGGGCGATCGCCCCCATCGCCCTCCCTGGTTACGCCCTTGGTTATGACAGCAGTTCGGTTATTTAATAGCCACACCTCGTATATTGGCTCAAAATTTTTGAACGTATTGTAAATTTTATACAATGTGGGGCCCCTATATAGGTACAACGTGCAAATTCTTGAAAAAAAAAGCGATAACTTACTAAACGAATGTAAGATGTCAGAGAAATAATAGAAAGCATACATTTATTTTTTTTATTGTCTCTATATTGTTCACATACTTTCGGCCACTGACCTAAACCTGTGCTAATTACCATAATATTCTATGACTAAAATCGAAATATATTCCCAATACCGGTTTGCAGGATTGATGATTGTTGACGTGTTAGCGTATTTTTTTATAGCATGTATAATACCGAGAAACATGAGAAATTAATTTTATTTCGCATAAAAGCAAGTATCATTATGGTAATCATTTTAATCCAAAATCAAGTTCGGCCTCTCCGTCGACCATTGTCCTATGAAAACATGTTTACCAACGCAAACAACTTTTTATACACAAACGAACGAAAATGATATATTAAATGATACGTAGGGACATTTACAATTTCATTTATTTAGAAAATGTCGATGTTAAAGGTCAAATATCCTTAAAAAATAAACGAAAATATCTCAAAAAGTTGAAACTATATGATGTGCCTATGGGAAAAAAAGTATTAAAAACCAGAAAACTTGGATTGAAAGAATACAGTGCGTTTAATTTAAATTAAACATTCTTCATTGTGATTACTCACTTAATTATTTATTTTTTAAAAGTGAAACAACAGAGCAATATTTAGCGAATGAGGTGTTAAAAGTGATCTCCATTTTCCGCTAAGCAATGCCCAAGACGGTCCCGAAACTCTTCAATAACATTTACTAGGAATTTACTAGGACTGGCTTGGATTTCATTTGAAATTTTCTGTTTTAAGTCTTCAATGTTAAATGGTCGATTAACATAAGCTTTACATTTCAAGTATCACCACAGAAGAAATCTTTAGGGATTTAGATCCGGAGAAGGCGCTAGCCATCTCTTCTGGTTATCCTGGAAATTGTGCATTTAAATACTCCCTGATATTTTCCGCAAAATGTGTCTGCAAGATGGAATAATGGTTTTCCTTAGCAGATCTAAATATTTTTCAGAGTTTAGTTTAGTATAATAGTTTTAAATGATTGTTGCTTTATTCAAGAAAGTATGCCTTCCCATTATTTATGAAAAACAATATCAGTTAAATGGCCTTCGCGGCTGGCTTGGCAGTAGTTCATTCTTTTCACCCAATTTTGCAGTACATTTTCGATTATTTGTGGCTCTATTGCACGAATAACTCGATTGATGTTTCAATCTGTGCAATTGTTTGTGGGTCGTTGGAGTAACAACGGTCCTTAACATTGCACTTATCGCAGCTGCGCGATGGCCAATTAATGTCTCCAAAGGGCTGATAACACGGTTACTGAATTAAGTGTGCAAAAGATCGATTGTTTCACGGCTTGTGTGACACGTTGCTCCATCCTGCTGGAACCAAAGCTCGTCCAAGTCCAAATCGTCCAATCGCGGCCACAAAAAATCAGTCAACATGTCTCTGTAATGCATTCCGTTTACTGTAACGCTGTTACCATCTTCATTTTGAAAGAAGTACGGACCAATGATGCCACCACTCCAAAACCCACACCAAACAGTTACTCTTGCAGGATGCATTGGCTTCTCTATGACTACGTGTGGATTTTCGGAACCCAAAATCCTACAGTTCTGTTTATTTACATGTCATCCAAGATGAAAATGAGCTTCGTCCGAAAAAATGATTTTCCGATTGAAATCGACGTCATTTTCAAATCATAAAGCCCACACAGAGAAGCGATAACGAAGTGGCTGGTCATTTTTATTTACCTCTTGAGTAAGTTGCAACTTGTAAGCAAATAATCCGAGGTTTTTATGCAATATTCTCCTCAGAGAAGTGCGACTGACATTTAGTTGTTTTGTTCTGTGACGAGTTGAGGTTCTTGGGTTTTCACGCACACTTTGGGCAACAGCAGCAATTCTTTCAGCTGTGCGCACTGGACGAGCACTTGGATGACTTCTGTTATCCATAAGCATGCCAGTTTCAGGAACATTCCTTAAGAACTTTCTTACACCAGGCGCTGACAGAGCTTCATTTCGACCAAAAATTGTTCTCAATTTTCTCACTGTTTCTGCAACACAGCATCCACTTTGGAAATAATTTTTTCAATATTTCCCAACGTTGTTCAAGCGTAAAACGATCCATTTCTTACAGCGGAAGTTAGACAGGAAGGAAAATAATTATTTAATGTTGACATAAACATGGGAAATAAACTGAAAATTTTTTATATACGAGGTTATTAAAAAGTTACAGGCATTGTGCCCGACTTTTTTTACCACGCTGTATAACTATTATAGTATAATTTTCTGTCTAGCTTTCTTCTAGCTTTCAATGTCGTCTACTCTAAAATAAAATAATTCATTAAAAATAAGGATGTTAGTCGACGTACGACGTTTATATTTTAAATATATTTTTTCTCGGATCATAAACATATATTTAATGCAAAAGCGTGAATTCAAAGAAATGCACTTTCCCTGTTACCAACCAGCAATACTAAGTAAACGATATTTATACAGTTGTCCCAGAAACAGCATACCTAAGAACCCATTGAGACTAGCGAAGAGTAAAATGAAAAGGTAAAAAAAGAGAGGTAATTCACTTTGCAAGTGTACCAACTTCACCAGTTACCAACTTCATTCTGATGTTCACCTAAAAACAAGAAGATATATTAGTTGGTGATTATTGAAGAAAGAAATTAGCTGATGTCCGCTATTAGTAGTCGCAAGGAAAACAAAAATGTGTTAATACCGTTTTACATTGCGTGAATTTTAAGTAAACGCCTAGATACTTTTAAATATGAGGCTATCATAAAAATTCTAGTCGTATACAACTGTTTGCATTCCATTTAAAGGTAATAAAGTTTACTAGGGCAGTGTGTGTGTTTCACTTATACGGATATTTTTAATAAAAACGACAGAATGATTTAATGCTGATAAGATAATAAAGAGAGGATATTCCTACATACATATGTATGTATGTATATGCAGGTATCAGATACACAAGTAGGCACTTCAGAGCACCGAGATGACATACTTTAGAAAATAAATTTTGTTGAAAATTTTGAGTGTAAAAATTTAGGTTACGCAGATACCAAATCTTTGTTAGGTAGCATAATGAACGAAAGTGGCTATATGAATATTATGGAAATTTCAATGCTCGATGCGACGAGTAAGTTAAATGACTATTAGGCAACTAGTGACATGAAGATTTAATATACAAGGTGTGTCAGAAAAATAGTAAATCGTAAAATAGTCTACTTTCTTTAATTCAATTAATTCATACTTATTTGAGTCATGGAGTGGGTACTGGAACCTTCGGCGTAGTAAAGAAAAAACTGTTTCGTTTTCCACGAAACACCGAATTACTATACTTTTCTCTGGACCTTAACACTTGCACTATTTATACTAAATTTGTTGCCACGGTTCACTGAACCGTAACTGTCTTTGTTTATCAGAGCAAACAGTCGACTGGTGGGTATCGGACCATTGTCCTTATTCATACTACTGTTACACTTGTTCAAAAGCATCCAACTGTCTACTGTTTGTTAAATTTCTAATTAATTTTAAATTATTTATGTCTATCCTATGGTTGTTTTCAAAAGCGCGTTGGGCAACACAAGATTTTTTCCGTTCTGCCATATTTCAAATGAGCCATGTGTTCTTTAAATCTGATCAAAATATATCTTTTTGTTTGCCCAATATACATTTGATCACACTTTATAACTTAGGTATCATCTTATTTCGTATATTCCTGACTTTTCGTTATTGTCGATTTTGTATTTGGGGTTGCCCAAAAGCGTCTATAGTTTATTTTTAGGAATTATAAACCAAATTGATATTAATATTTTTAAAAATTTTATCTAGTCCGCGGGTGAATTTAGATTTATATGGTAACGAAACAAATTTCGAATTGTCAGTATCTTTACGAAAAGTCGTGGAATTGTACAGGGTTCTCTTAAATTTATGCTTCCTTATTAACGTATCTATTAAATGGACTGAGTAACCATTATTCTTATCTATATTCTTAATTCATTGTTTCCCATGTTCAAACTTCTCTTTACTGAGGGGGAAATTTAACAAACGGTGAATTAGAAAATTAAAACTTGCCATTTTATGTTGAAAAGGGTAATAACTAATACATCTAAAAATGGTAGCCGTTCATTGTGTTCCATTTGATATGTAAATTTTATGGTAGGTAATATTTACATACAAATTGGTTAACTTAGCAACACGGTTATTTAATTTAGCAACAAACTTATCTAAACTAATTGCTTTTGTATCAAATACCGCGAATATATCGTCCACGTCCACCTGAACCAGACTCTAGGGAAATACTCGAATTTATATTTTGCTTCTGTCTCTTTACTCATAAAAACATTTGCAATGAAGGGTGACAAGGAGTTACCCATTGTCGTTCCCTCATGTTGTCGAAAATATTCACTATTATACTGAAAACAATTTTGATTCATACAAATACTAGTAAACCGAATGTATTCCTTAATAATTTTATCGTCTAAACCATTTAATTCGAGTAATCCCCTGAGGTAGTGCAAAGTTTGCGGGATTGGGACACTTGGAAACAATGAACATAGATCAAACGAGACCAAAATTTCACTTTGCAACAGGATATTTCTGATATTGTTAATGAACTCACTAGAATTTTACCCACTCCAGGTTCTTTTAGACGCTTAAACGTTTGATTAAAATAAGTATTTTACTATATTAAAAAAAAAAGAGAGAAAACATGCTCTTTTTACTTTCGAAACCCATGTAACCCCTTAAACCGATTGGAAGTTCTTCGTTTCTCGTAAATCTCCGTTTGACATTGACCTTAACCTCAAACAGATCTTGCCAGCAGGCATGCAAGTCCGCTAATGAATTTCCAGCATACGTCCAAAGATACGCGAGCAGCCGCAGCCATTCAGGAGACCCGTTGTACAATGTATACGAACTTCTTTTGCGGCGCGTCGCACAGTTGGGCCCAAGAGGTTGCACGGGAGCCTGGCGGATAAGCAAACGTGTGTTGCCGAAGACGTCGAGCGAATTACTCTTGGTGTGTCGCGCTGCCAGGTCGGGTTACGATGGCGATTTCGACGCCGTTTCTCGTTTTCGCGTTCGTTCTGTGCTGGATGTCGTCCGAGGAAAGTGGAACTGTAAGTGAGTTTGCTTGTTTTGAGGATGATCGAAGTAATGAAACGCCGCCGGCCAGTGGCGTACCCAGACATTGGCATTTGGGGGGGGGGGGGATAAGAATTAAGAAAAAATTAAGAAAACAAATTTTATTGAAAATTCGAAATTCGAAAATTATTTTAGATAACAAAATCTAGTCGCCTAGGTCTCCTTGCCAGTTCATCGATAATTTCATTTTCGGAAATAGGTAACTCTCTATGAATATACATCATTGCTAGTCCATTAAACCTGTTTTGAGAAGTAGAATTCCCCAGGTAGGTTTTTATGCGTTTTAATGTTGAGAATGTCCTCTCTGGTGTTGCTGTGGAAACTGGTATTGTGCAGAATATCAACAACAGTCTATACATGTTAGGTAAGCTTGTTGGTTGCATAATTCCAAATGCGCTAAAGCGGCCAATTGGGCTACTTTGAAAGTAGGTACTCCACGCTGGAAGAAATATGCCACCCTACTTATAGCGAATTTGGCTATGAATTAAGAATTAACTGTATTTAATTTGTATTAGCGGACAATGTCGTCTACATTGGCTATTTTTTGTATTATCACTTTGGACCCCTTGGGGGGGGGAGGGGGGATATATCCCCCCCGTGGGTACCACTGCCGCCGGCGTCGCGAGGAAGGTTGTTGCACGGTGCTGGGGTGGTCGTATAGTCCGAGACTCGCGACGACAAGCTGCGAGTGTTTTGTAACGGCTCACATTTCAATATAGTGTTGTATAGAGTGGGCCATCAGATGGTTTCTTTTTACGATTGCTATTAAAACTACATCGTTGAATATTTTTAAATTATTGTTGCTTTATTCGAGAAAGTATGCCTTTCCATTATTTACGAAAAACAATTTCAGTTGACCCATTAACGCCCAAACGGACACGATTTTTCGTCCTTTTTGGAGCGTCAATCTCCAATGAATTCACTCAATAAAAACCACTTATCCTAATGTTTTTGGATGGGCCGACTAACGTTTCGAAACTTTGGAAATAATTTTCAATACATTGTTCAAGCGTAAAACGATCCATTTCTTACAGCGGAGATTAGACACCACATATATGTCAAATGTCAAGCGCGTCAGTGTAGGCAATGAGAAATAACACTCAGTTTAGAAACCAATAGATGACCCACTCTATATTAGGGGTGTAGATGAGTCAGTCATTATAATATTTATTTTTAGTCCAACTTTAGAAATTTTCATGTTTAGGATTTTTTTTACCAAAAAGCTTAGTGATTTCAGATTCAGCAACTACAAAAACTGTGCATCAGCAAACTCGAGAACCTTTGTCAAAACAAATTCCGGTCCAGATTAAAAAAAAATACGAGGTTAAAGACGTTATATTTAGTCTGTCATATTGAATTTTGTAATTCTGATGCCAGATATGGATTCAGTGCCCCCAAAAAGTATCATAATCACAAAGCACAGACCAAAAATAATCAAATTTGGTTCAAATCCCTAGAAAATAATTCTATAGATTTGATACTTTTTTATCACATACGATACAATACCAGTGAACCGGTTAATATGTATCAAAATTTTTTGAAAAGGATTCAATTTAAATGTATTTAATATATTTTAATTTAATATTTACGATCTTTGAAAACATCGCAGTTTTAGTATTTTCTTTACCTTCAACTTGGGCTTATCAGATGCAGAATGTCACAAGTTGTAATCTTATCAGAAGCAAAAAAAAAATACTGGAGTACAAAAGTTATCAGAATTTAAGCAACTTTCAAAAAGTGAGCGTATGATGACTTTCGTTGTTGACTGTTATGCCAGATTTTCAGCTCTTATAAAACACTTATATTGGCCTTATTTTCGCATCAAGTGCTGACGCGCTTCGTTTTAGAACTGTGCTGTTTGAACACTTTAGAACATTCATATTCAATATACTGATTATGTATAAATTTTCAGCCTTTACAAAACAATTTTGCGACGCGTTTTGTTTTACTACCGCCAGTTATACCACAACCCCATCTTGCGAGTTGTTGCTGACTCATCTAACCCATAATATAACACTATATTAAAATACGGGCCTTTACAACACACTGGGATTTTTTTCGTCATTACTTAATTTACACACTTCGTAGCTAAATAACGTAAATTATACTTGACTTAAATGATAGATTTTATCATTAGTTCTCCAATGAAAATGTATTCCTTCATACAGAAATTAACGGGATATCTGAATTCCGATGAGTGTAAATGATGATGAAAAAATCATGATAATATTTTAAAAGAGGCTCATTCACAAGGCTCAGGAATAGTCGATTTGTGCAGTGGCGGCTCGTGGGTGTGTTACATGGGTGGGTACAGGGTGTGTTAGTAGGATTATTCATTAGCTACCAATGGCGCCGCAGACGAAAATTTTTAAAATTTTCAAGGTCACGCGTTTTACTGACGCTTCAGAATTTCAATGAAAAATTCTTTTATACAAAAATATAGACTTTCACAAGAATAATTTTTGGGATTTGGTAGCTTTTTGAAATAATATTTAGTCACGAATATTGAGGGCTTAAATATATTAAAATAATGGGTGGCAACATGTGAAAAAATTTTGATATAGGTATCTTACCATTATTTGTAGAGGAAATCAGCTCGCCTGTCCTTATTGTTCACAAAAATGTTAATCGCCTTTTCATTAAAGTCCCTGATTTGTTTCACAAAATTTAATACAATTAATTATTTGGTTTAAAATATGTCTGTTTTTATCAATATTTTCATTGTAACGTCTTATATTTTCACGATAAGCACTATCAAGCTGTTGCCTTATGTCTACCTTTCCCAACACACTAAAATCTAAGATGTTATGTAAATGTTTTTCATTGTAGCTAGCATGTCTCTTAGCTCGTTCATTTAAATGTTTTAAATCACTCACCCCTTCTTGAGTCCATGCACTTTCACTAAACAAATAAAACAAAACAGTTTGTTTCTTTTAGGACACCCACATAACCACTTAAATCTGTCTTAGACACTACTATTAAAATTTCGTGAATAATTTCGCGATTTTCCTACGTCTGTTTTGGAAATAATCAAATCGGGTATCGGCCTTCCTAACCGTTTAATTTCCGTTCGGATCTCGTATGTAATATCTTTATTAGTCAATAAAAAGTCACCGAATTCATTTTAAAACGTTTCACAATCAAAAACAGTAAAAACACACTTCTCAGCGAAGAAAATAAACAATCACTAAAAAAGGGTCACTCAACAAGTGCGACCCGTTCAGCTAATTTTCGAACGATTTAACGACGTCTGTCTGCTGCAATCGACTCCAAATTTTACCAGTCACCGAAAAAGCCCGATTAAAAACAAGGGCTGGCAAACTGTGTGCCCTCGCCCACGAGCGCGAAATGCGTGGATTTCAGACTACGGTGGCTCGGTGCTCGATCGATAGTCTCATATATATGTGATAACAATCATTATTTGTGGTATAAAAGGAATAATAATTAGAATATGAATAGTTTGTCGTATACAATTAATTGATATTATTATAACAGTAATTTATAATAAATTAACACAAAAGAAATATTTTCTATTGAAATTTGGGCTGGGCACGTGCCCCTGTGCCCTTTATCACCAGCCGCCACTGGATTTGTGGCATATTTTTTCCACAAACGGTACGTTTCTCAAATAATGTTTGTATATTTAAAATTGTATGATATAACACTAAAAATCTTACGCAGCAGAGGGGAAACGTTTGCTACTTGGTACACCCATATAATTTGTATTTAATTAGTAACATGTTCAATTACTATTTTATATATTTTATTGGGTCAGTGACCGCAGGCAAGATATTGAGTAGGGATCACAGCCCACAGACCACGTCTTTATTACAAAACAATCGCGTATACGCTATTCGCCTTATTCTTTTATCAGTTTACGAATACATCGATTATCATAACCGTTACTTCTGAATGCATGAAACTATTCAGCCAATAATTCGACGCCTATAATAATATAGTGTGTGGCGAGTTTTGAATGCACATTTTCTCTTCTAACAGCTCCTCCAGTAGGTCAAGAAGGTGGAACGTACACAAAATATATTTACATTTTCTTGGATACAACTGACGCGTGTAACATAAATTGGACGTATACACAGGTTCAATGTAAACACGTTTTTCGAAGAGCCTTAGCCCTTTAACGTCAAAATTACAGTTTTTGTATATCCTCTCTTTAGCAACGTGCCAAGTACAAGAAACGATGGAAAAAAACATCGGGAAATGCCTTTCCGAGTATTTCCTTTGGGGTGCTCTTTCGAAAAGCACCAAAAAAATTCATAATAGTTGAAGCTTACCCCTGCTTTTGGCCATTTAAATTGAAAAAAACACACTTTTTTCAGGTCATTTTTTGTAACATGATTTTTGACTGGAAAAAATTTCTTTCGACAGAAAACTACGGGAAAAGTGCATTCGAGAGTTGTACTGAAAAGTTATGTACTTAGAAAAAATTCAATCCAATATGGGGTGTCCAATATCGGCCAAAAGGACACATTGTCAGGGAAACTTTCATAATTTTTTACTCAAACCTAGAGAACTTTGGGACAAAATGGTTTTGGTACATAACTTTTCAGTACAACTCTCGAATGCACTTTTCCGTAGTTTTTTGTCGAAAAAAATTTTTTTCCAGTCAAAAATCATGTTACAAAAAAATTTACCTGAAAAATCATGCTCTTTTAAACTTATTTGGCCAAAAACAGGGGTAAGGTTCAACTTTTATGATTTTTATTGGTGCCATTCGAAAGAGTACTCCCAAAAAATACTCGGAAAGGCATTTCCAGATTTTTTCCATCGTTTTTTGTACTTGGCACGTTGCTAAAGAGAGGATATACAAAAACTGTAGTTTTGACGTTAAAGGGTTAAACTGGACAAGGTATTTAGAAATTTGGCAAGACCATTTTCGTAATTCAATCTGGTTCCAACAATTTTGAAGAATTTTGCAAGTGACCAATTTATTGTGCGTCTAAAAGAGACGTTGAGACCTGTTGACCACAGAATGAGATGATTTTTTAAATAAAATCTAACTAGAAATATAATATTGATTTTTTGAAAGAAATGTTCTAACGCATTTTTTGTTTTACCCAGTAATACCATGATTTTCAACAACAATCCCTGCATATACTGAAATATTTGAACTACGAAAAATTGTCTCTGTTAATAAATTAATAGTTGAATTTAATAACCATTGATGACGTAACATCTACAAATCTATTGTGGATAGAAAAATTAAATTTGTGGGACATTTGTTCCATATTGTACATAACTTTATTTAAGTTTATAAACAATACGTAGAGTGTATAGCATTTACATATTTCATGCCCTCACGCTCTTAGTTACTTATATTTACAATGTCTGTTGTAGGTGAATACTCAAACGACAGGAGGCTTAGAGGGGCTAAAAAAAAATATTTGGACCGAAATTTGGCAATTCTCCCCAATTTAATTATCCACCTCCTCGACATGACACGCCTGCAGGATGTCAAATTGTTAAGTGCAGTAAGTATTGAAACTTTTCAAGGACACATACTTACAAAATAAAAACTGATGTATGACGACGATAATAAATGAGTGCAGTGATACCACCACTCAATTATATTGAAATAAAAACTAGACATAACTTGACATTTGTTGACAGTTTCAAGAATTATATGGACCTCACTTTAATAGTGGTTTATGTCTTTTTTGAGCTTCAAACTTTCATCTCGCAATGAAAAACTGGGGATTCTGCTGCTTCCGTGGTGCCGCAATTTGACGAAATAAAACGAAATGTAAGAATAAAATTTTTCGATATCTCGCGTAGTTTTCGAGATATCGAATGAAAAGAAAATCTACAAAAAAATTTTTTCTTCAATGATTTTTTTTCATATTAAATTTCTTTTAGATTTTAAAAAAGAAAGTAAGGTAAAAATGCTATTTTTTTCGATATCTTACACAGGTTTGAAGATATGGAATTTAAAATGTATTTTTTTTTACTTCATTTATTTTGAAAATTCCAATTTCCCGCCTATTACAGTTTCGTAACTAATTAAGGCGAATATTCATGTTATTTTGGAAATTTCGAAACTACCGCCAATATTTCTTCTCATAACCGCAATTCAAACTATATGTTTTTATATCAAAAAATTAATATATTAATTGTCATTAAACTGTAAACAGTCATTTAATGTTGTTATCAATATTGTTTAGCACGATATTTCTTCCGAAGTCAATTTATTCGTAATTTTGCAATGTCAGGTAAGCATCTTTCATTACCTCCTGGTTTAGAGAATCTTTTTCATAAATTAAATGGTAGCGAGAAAGGCTATTACTTTTTGGAAGAAATAACCTTAATACCTTCATCAAATTCAATACCACCATGTTGTGGGCTCTCAACGTCTGTAGAGAAGTTATCTGCAAAGAACTTGGCTGGATATGGAGATGTTCGTCAGAAGGTTCAAAGAAGAAAGGATCTAAGTCATGTCGTAAAACGGTGAATCCGTGTTCTGGTATATTTTTTGATGGTTCTAGCTGTCGAATTTCCTTTCGAGAAGTCCTTACAATCGTCATTTGTTTCAAAATCATTGAAACAATTATTTTTAATTCGATATCTCGAAAACTAACCGAGATATCGAAAAAAATATTCTTATATTTCGTTTTATTTCGTCGAGTTCTATAAGAATCCACCATTTCGGCGCCATGGAAACAGCAGTATGGCAGAAAAACTGTTATTTTCAGAACAATCAAATTATTATAGTTGTCACACTTCCGTTTGAGTAATGCCAAAACAGTTAAATAGCTGCTGCCATGAGTTAGTTGCGTTTTTGATACGCTATTTTGAAAACTATGAGACAATAATAGTCTATTGCTACCCTTAACAGCTGTTAGAAAGATAATTTAAATATATTTTAAAATTAAATATTAATTTAATCTACGGTCCAATATATTGTTTTAGCGTGTAGCAGCAGCCCTAAACTTGAACGTTTCTACGGTTAATTCACAAAAGGCAGAATACAATGAACTCTTAAAATCACCTAGAAAGCGTAATCCTAGTATATAAGTATTCATTTTGATGTTCTGTTCCTGAGGGTGCTTGTATAAAAACTTGTTTCTTTTAGCTTGTGGTCAACCAAACAAGGACCATCGAATAGTAGGAGGAAAACCGGCGGCAGAAAATGAATATCCTTGGATGGCGAGACTGTCGTAGTTCAACAGATTTTACTGTGGGGGGATGCTCATAAATGACAGATATGTACTAACAGCCGCACATTGCGTTAAAGGGTAATTGCTTTTTCTTAACAGTTTCAAGTATGATACGACATACAACCCTTAAACAGATTGTACAAAAATCGATGCACGTGACCGATGAAGTTATTAAATGAGTGCAGTGCTAGGTACCGATGCACAATTATATTGAAATAAAAGTTATAATGGAATGTTTTAATGAATTTTAAATTTCGCGCCTTTTATTCATTGTTAAGCCTAGTTCTCAGAGCTTGGTACACATCGCCGACCGATAAAAACGTTTTATTTATTTCCCCTACATTTACACATTTCCCCCACCAAGTTTATTTTACTGTCGCTGTGACTGCCGTGTGTGGTTATTATGGTAATATTTCAACTACACAATCTGCCTCTTGCTTTGTTTAAAACCCTTTAACGCCCAAGTGCACTGTCAAGAGACATGAACTTAGAGGCTCATATTACTGGTAGAAAAAATTAAGAAAAAATAACTGAAACCATGTATTCCTATGTTTTCGAGGTCGCTCTTTCGAATGGAATCGTTAAAATTTGCAAAAAAAAATAATGTAACATTCAATTTTTAACAAAAACTATTAAAAAACGCGATATTTTCAAGATCCTTTTTTTTTTAATCGCAATTTCAGCTATGTTATCGTCAAAAAAAACAACGTTTTCCACAAAACACCGAACTACTACACTTTTCTCGACGCGCGTTTAGCCAACCAAGTTGGCATCTTCAGGAGAAGATTAAAACTAAATTCTAGCCTACACGCTTGCACTATTTGTACCAAATTTGTTGCCACGGTTCACTGAACCGTAACTGTCTTTGTTTATTAGAGCAAACAGTGGACTGGTGGGTATTGGACCGTTGTCCTTATTCATACTATTGTTACACTTAATAATTTCTAAACTTTCAAAAGCATCCGACTGTCTACTGTTTGTTACATTTCTAATTAATTTTAAATGATTTATGTCTATCCTATGATTGTTGTCAAAACCGTGTTGGGCAACACAAGATTTTTCTGTTCTGCCATATTTCAAATGAGCCATGTGTTCTTTAAATCTAGTCAATATAGATCTTTTTGTTTGTCCAATATACTTTTGATCACAATCTTTACAACATATTTCGTATATTCCTGACTTTTCGTTATTGTCGATTTTGTCCTTTGGGGTTACCCAAAAGCGTCTGTAGTTTATTTTTAGAATTATAAACCAAACTGATATTAATATTTAAAAAAAAAATTTCTAGTCCACGGGTGAATTTAGGTTCATATGGTAACGAAGCAAATTTCGAATTGTCAGTATCTCTACGAAAAGTCGTGGAATTGTAAAGGGTTCTTTTAAATTTGTGCTTCCTTATTAACTTATCTCTTAAATGGACTGAGTAACCGTTACTCTTAGCTATATTCTTAATTAATTGTTTCTCATGTTCAAACCTCTCTTTACTGAGGGGGAAATTTAACAAACGGTGAATTAGAAAATTAAAACTTGCCATTTTATGTTGAAAAGGGTGGTGTGAATCGTTGGGGAATATATCTAAGAATCGCGGTTTCTTTCCTATATACATCAAACTCCTAATTTATTTTCACTATTTCTAATAACTAATACATCTAAAAATGGTAGCTGTTCATTGTGTTCCACTTCATACGTAAATTTTATGGTAGGGAAATGGTTATTTAATTTGGCAACAAAATTATCTAAACTAACTTTGTAAATTAGGGGTATTCGGGGTCGCTAATCACGATCCCGATGTCAGAATTCCAAAATTCAGGATTTCGAAATTTGCTTCAAAATGGTCGCCATGTCATATCCACCATTTGCATTTTAGCGTGTAGTAGGTTCTTTGTTCAATGTTTTTTTTAATTATGCATTATGCATTGACAATGATAATGATGAATTATTTTTTTAACAATAAAAACTTCAGAACTTAACAGTTCTAAGAGACATGCGGGATCGATTCCACGGCATACTTTGAGGACGTTTTTTTATCAATGTAGTATTACATTGCCTACTGTATTATTGTCGTCGCCGATCTGGAATGTTTTAAGAACTACTCGCGGCACTGGATTAAACCCAAGCCAGCGAGCAATAATCAAGAAACGGATATAAAACACGTTATCCACGAATTTCCATAAAATTACTGCTTTTGCTGAAGATGCGAAACAAAAAGTTGTTTCAGCGACTGGTTCGCTTTGGCCTCCACGTATCATGATAAGTTCATTAACAAAGGACGTGCAGGCATTCAGACGGCCTCGATTGAGCAGAAGGTATCAGTTGCGCATGGAAATCTCTTTGCTTTCTTATTGTTCCGTCGAAAAGAAAACAAAACACGAACCGTCATACAGTGTGCGTCGGCCAAATGGAATAAATTCCATATTTCCATATACAGGGCGTCCCTAAAAGGTATGTCATAAACATAACAGCGTGTTAAAGTTAAAAGTGTCAAAGTTAGATCGATTCAACACAATTTCTGTTACTATTTTTAAAAGAAACTGTTTATTATTCCTTACTCAGTTCATGTTCACAAGTAATCTAAATCAGCAGACAAAAATCTTAAACAGACATATGGGTAACTTTCAAACTGACATTGACTGGAAAAAAAACAATTACTTTTTGTCCTAGTCTATGTTTTTGCGCTAGCTATTAATAGAACTAATTTATTTAGGCCCTTTTCTGGTCTTCAAGATATAATGGAATATTCTGGATGCACATTTTGAGTATCTGTTGAATTAAAAATTATTTTATCAAATATGTTTTTCGTGTTTAAGAAAATAAAATTGTTTAATGTTTAATTTTTTTGCTGGTTAATTTCGGGGAAAATTTAAAGCCTGTTCTATGATCCATTTTTGCAAACAATAGGCTAAAAAAAATCCACAATAATCAAAATCACTTGACGTGTTTTGACATTTCATTGTCAGGTGCCTACATAAGACGATATTAAATTTATTCCTTTCGACTATTGTATAATGTATAGCTGCAAAATACTGTATACGAGGTGTGTAATATATGTAAGTAATGTGACTGGCAACGTAGCGTCCGATCTAGCAACACTGCGGAGACGGGACTTGGAAGGGCGGTGGGTTAACATGTAATGCACCTTCAGTACAAGTTTGAACTTGTTATGAGTCATTTGTTTGTTCTTTGTGAATGTTTTCGGTTTAGACTTGGACACAGCGCAACCGATATTTTTGCAAAACTTCAACACGCCGACGGAGACAGTGTTTTTTCAAGAGCCCGCGTTTTTCGGTTGTTTAAGGCAGTCTCAGAAGGAAGAGAGTCTATTGCACGCAGCGGAAGGCCTTCATCTTCAAGAACCGATGAAAATGTCGATAGAATACGGGATCTTATGCGTTCAGATCGTCGGTTGACGATAAGAATGATCGTGGAAGAATTAAATTTGAATCACACCACTGTTCATCAGATGTTGACTAACAAATTGAGGATGAGAGAAATCTGCGCAAAAATGGTTCCAAAAACCTTTCGACATTAGGACAGAAAGGTGTCTTGACTTTTTTGGAATCGATTGAAAATTAACCCTATTTTATGGGACGTGTCATTACTGGTGATGAGACTTGGGTGTTTGAGTACGACCCGGAAACCAAGCGCCAAAGCATGGAATGGCACACTTCAAGCTCTCTAAAAAAAAAAGCAAGAATGAGCAAGTCGAAGATCTAATGCATGCTGATTTGATAGCCAGGATTTTGTCCACAAAGAGTTTATGCATCTAGGTCAAACAGTAAATCAACGATTTTAGAGAGACGTTCTTGAAAAACTTCGAAGATGGGTCATGTGTGTGAGACCAAACATAAAGAACAACTGGATGTTGCATCACGACAATACAGCCATTTCAATAAACGAGTTTTTAGCCAGTAAAAACATTCCTGTAGCTCTTCGGCCTCCTTATTCATCTGACTCGAGTCCTTGTGACTTTTTTCTCTTCCCGAGATTGAAAAAATCGCCTCAAGGACGTCATTTTGGGACCATAGAAAACATTCAATGTAATCGACTAGCTGGAGGCTATTCTAGTATATGAGTTCCAGCTAGTCTATGAGGAATAGAAGAACCGTCTCTAGCGCTGTGTGCTTCCCTTTGAAGGAGATAATACTGAATTGTAATTATATTCGAAAAAATAAAAAAATCAGTCTCATTACTTAATTTAAACACCTCGTAGATATGTGTAGCTTCCTGTTTGAAAAATAATGAAAAGTTAACCTTGTAATAAAGTTGCCGAGAAAAAAAATAAAGAAACAACGAAAATATAATCCTTTTTAAGGCCGTAATTTTTTTTTGCTTTTGAAAATCGAACGCCAAATAACGAAGTTAAACCTGTTGGCATTTTTTCCAGCCAGTCTGTATTAGGTTTGTTCTCACAGCTGTAAGAAACAAGTTTCAGACAAAGAGTCTTGGGTAACGCCGCACAGAGATTCATTATTTCAAAACCAAAAGTACGCTGTTCTCACTAAAATTTCGAGGTCATCTGATAGTCAGACCTGTTTTCGGACTTTTCCAGTAAACGTCCGGCGCTGCGTACTGCGAATCGACATATTAGAAATTGGATTATAACCTACAAACCATAATAAGTGTTCCTTAGGTTGTTTTTTGGTATTTCAAAGAAATTATAGTTTCGACGCGGAAGAACTGAAGTTGACTCGATACCGATACAGATTTAGAAAATTTAATTGAGAACGGATCAGACCCAAAATGAAACTATTAGATGAAACATGAAACTGTGGTTCAGTTCAATAGAGAAGTATTTAAAGAACATTTTAGGTCAGTGTGATAGAAAACGATATTTCTCAAAATTTGCACTAGTGAATACTATAAACAACAAGCGCCCCTATGGAAAATTAACCGCATTACAGTATACATAATTTTTTGGTTGCGGAACATATATACAAATGACTTCGTACAGACGGTTTGAACGAAAAGAAATTGGAAAAGTTTACACCTGCGCATTAACACCGGTTTGGAAACAGTCATAAACCTGTTGGATATTTGCTGTAAACAAACCTATTATCGTCACCAAAATTAAGATGACGCATCGTATACGTTGTTATAACGAGGATTGTTTACGACGTCTCATTTCAGGTTCATGTGGTTCATGATCAAGGTCTCGTTCGGGGAGCACGATCGCTGCAACGACACCGTCAGGCCGGAGTCGCGGTTCGTCCTGAGAGCCGTCGCGGGCGCCTTCAGCTTTCTCAATTTCGACAATGACATCGCCCTGCTGAGACTCAACGATCGGGTGCCCATCACGCCGTTCATCAAGCCGATATGTCTGCCGAAGAAGATAGGTCAGTCGGCGACACTTACAAGCTGATTCTTGCGACACATACGAGGGGGTACCCAAAAAGAAACCGGAATTATATTTTCAATTTTTTACAAAACAACCTTATCCCCTTCAAAATACTCTCCATTACAACTAATACGTTTGTTCCACCGTGCTTCACTTCGAAACATTTTTTGTAATCATCTTTAGAAATGGCTGACAGCTCCTCCCTGTTTTTTTCTTGACCTCTTCAATGTTGTCAAATCGGTGTCCTTTCATGCCCCTTTTCATGCGTGGAAATAAGAGAAAATCCGCACGGAGCCAGGTCAGGCTAGTAAGGTGCGCGGGGCAGCGGAACCATGTCATTTTTAGTCAAAAAATGGCTAACAGAGATTCCGAAGATTTTTATTCCCAAATCTTTGGTTAAAATTCGCTGAACCGTCTCCAAGATAACCCACAATTCTACAGTTGTCAGAGATTAGTGGGTCAATTGCCTCTGTCGATTGTCTGTTGACGGTCTGAGAGCACAAGCTCTCGAATTTTTTCAGCATTTTCGCGTTTCGGCAGTTGCTGGACGTCCAGTACGAGGTTTGTCATCAATCGATATGTCGCCATTTTTAAACCGAGCAAACCACTCGTACACTCGAGTTTTTCCCATAGCGTCATCTTTGTAAGCTGTTTTCAACATTTAAACAGTTTCAGCAGCATTTTTACCGAGTAGAAAACAAAATTTCACAGCTGCACATTGTTGACTTAAACTTGCCATCATAAAAAACGAAACAAGAACAAAACAGCGCTAGCAAAAACAATCACTGAACGAGCCAGGTCGACAACACAGGCGGTACTGAACTGGCAATGAGTTGCGCTATACACGCCTAGCGGCAGAAATGCGAACTACACAAGCTCCGCCCACGGCAATGATGTTCCGGTTATTTTTGGGTACCCCCTCGTACAGAGAGGAAAAAACGAACAAAATACAATATGTTTTTGTTTTCTAGATAACTTATACGTAGGAAGAACCGGTATAGCTGCAGGCTGGGGCACACTCAAGGAAGAAGGCAGACCGTCGTGTATCTTACAAAACGTCGAGGTACCCGTCATAAGCAACGAGGACTGCAGAAAAACGAATTATTCGGCCAAAATGATATCGGAAAACATGATGTGCGCTGGTTACCCACAAGTTGGCAAGAAAGACTCCTGTCAGGTAAATTAAATTCGTGAATGGTGGTGGTTTTCTTTATTTTGAGGAAGAATATCCACCCTGTATACATACGAGGTGTGGCTATTAAATAACCGAACTGCTCTCTTAACTTCATTCGTTACCAGTAACAACTTTTTCGCCTTCAATATACTCCCCCTTGGCGATCTCTACGACTTTTTCATTGTTGAAAGCAATGCTGGAAGTCCGCTTCTGTCAGCTGATTCAGAACATCTGTCGCTTTTGCTTTAACCGCTTCCACACTTTCGAATCTTGTCCCCTTCAGTGTCACCGTGTCAAGCCTGGATCAGTGTCAATGCTGTTTAGAATGTCAGCGCCAATGATCATTCTTGATTCCTTTTGCACGTTGAACGATTCATGTAAAATCTGGCGAACACATTCTTTGTCGATTCCTGTTATTTCAGCAAGCTCTCGGATGCTTAGACGGCGATCCTTGAGGATTGTTTTACCAATTTTTTTCAATGTTTTCGACCGTTTTTGATGTTGAAGACCGTCCGGGGCGCGGATCGTCTTCGGTCGTTTCACGTCCCTCGTTAAACCGTTTAAACCATTCGAATACTTGTGTGTGGGATAAACATTCATTCCTGTACACTTCTTTTAACATTGCATAATAAGCTTCTGTAAAAGTTTTCCCCAGTTTAACAAGAAACTTGAGATTAACCCGTTGCTCCATCTGAACACATTTTTTCGACGCGTCACTGGTGCGTACACTAATTCAAGCGACTGCTACAGTCAAACTGAGTGACCCACTGGTTTGTCCAGCGAGCTCAGGGTGGGGAAAGTATCACCAGACACGGTTCTGTGCAAACTTGTCGCGACACGCTCGCAGCATCAGGTCGGTTTTTTAATAGCCACACCTCGTATACATACGTACCATTTATTTTGTTTCACAAGTTAAAAAAATGGGTGAGAAGGAACTTACGGGATATTTTTTACAGGGCGACAGTGGAGGACCTCTAATAACAAAAAAAGAGGACGACGATCAACGATACGAATTAATAGGTTTGTATCGTAGTATATTATCTAGTGGAGTTGGGATTATTTAAAACAATTTATTCAAATCACGATAAAAATCATGATTAAAAAAAAGTCAAAGTGCCGTAATTTCTACTGAATATTTAGATATATGAAGGTTCTTTCATGAAATCAATAAAAGAAACATCCTAGTTTCATTAGTAATATCAATAGGTTTCTCCTATTCAAATATCCTTAAATGACTGGAATCACTAAAAAAAATTAATCAATGAGAATCACTAAAAACGAACCACAAAAAAAATCCCATTTAAAAGTACATATATGTACACAACAGGGCACAAATAAAGGGAATAAGAAAATTCCAAATTTTTAGGTGATTTTCAAGTTGTAACTTGGTCGTACTGTAAAAATGGTCGTAGAGGAAAAACATGGAGCTCCAAGTTTCTAGGTTTTGGATCTGAGTTTAAAATTTTTGAGTGTCAGTAGTTTTTAAGTAACCATAAAAAAAACCATCGAAATTTTTTTTCGAAATTTTTGCTTGTATTTTAAAAGGTTCACGAATTTTTTTTCGATAATTTCAGCATAAATTTCTCTTAGATAATTTAATTCTCTTTGATTTGACCTATTTTCGAGCACTGTGAGATGTTTTCTCATTGAGTTATCGCTGTTCAAAGCAAAAAAAGTCATTTTTAACTTTGATAATAAATTATTCGGGAAATAATAAACGCTACAGAAAAGTCGGATTTTGAAAAAAAGTATCCTTTACAAATTGTAGTGATTTGTTTTTGTTAATTTTTTTTTTCGAAGTGAGATTGTTGATTGAAAAAGACTTAAAAAATTGCAAAATTAGGGATATTTGCATAACTTGGCATAACTTTGCAAATAGTGGATAGACAAAGGATATTGACTGCAATTTTTCAATCTTAAAGTACCCCAAAGAAACTGGTTAGTTTCAAAAGCACTGCGAATGGTTGAAATTGTCATTTATGCTAAAAATCAATGTAAGGATCGACTTTTCACTTTTTATTCATTTTTTTTTTCAGTTAAAAAGGTTTTTTTTGCAATAATCCACATTTTTATTATCAAAAATCGATCCTTATATTGATTTTGAGGATAAACGACAATTTCAACCATGAACAATGTTTTTTTTTTGTTTAAGCCAGTGACTGTTGAGTTTTTAATAATTAGTAATAATAATAATGAAGCAACATACCTATATATGTCGACAAAGGAATTTTTTTTGAAGATATTGGACAAAATACAACCACTAATTTTTTGCCGACTATACTTAGACTTCTCCAGGTCTTAATTAAGAAGGCTAAGTATATTAGATGAAACGTCAGCAAAAAATTATCATTTAGTCATCAATCGACTAAAATTTGCCAAACTCTGCCTTACACATACCGAAGAAGTAGTAAAGACGAAAAAAAAAGATTTTACAATTGATTGACTGAACAATTTTAATAAAACGATGTTCCTTTCGTTTAGGAGTTGTCTCTTGGGGAAACGGCTGCGCAAGGCCCGGTTATCCCGGAGTATACACCAGGGTGACTAGATATCTGGATTGGATTTTGGAGAATTCCAAAGATGGGTGCTTCTGTCAAGACTGAGGGTTAGGTTTACTTTTCTTCTAACATTGTGATATGTATTTCTGTAAAATTACAAGTGCTTGATGTGCAGTCTCCTCTCAAGTATTTAGGTGGTTATTATTATTTATATTCTTTATTGTGTACTTATTTTTGTAGTAGTAATGAGTACGGGGGTGATCAGAAAGTTCCAGGACTGATTCTTTTATAAATTCATTAAACAAACTTACCAGTTATTGGACATTGTCTCATTCAAAGTAGTCCCCTTGGGAAGCTACACATTCTTCCCACTTCCGCTTTCACTGCTGGAAAGATCTTGGCAGCTCATTTTCTGGAATGCTGTTCAGCTCATCCAGCGAATTCTCATTAATTTCGTCAAATCTCTGCCATTTCAAATGGACGTCCAATCATCAATATCACCACCCAAAAACTGGAACTTTTTGATCATCCCTCGTATATAAAAGTTAAGCAAAAGACACCGGGTGTGTTTGTTACTCTTTAAATCTGAAATGATGTATATTTTCGTACATAGAAATAGTTTTAGAATACTAAGTAATATAATACACTTGTCTAATGTTAAGTAGGTTATGCATATATTAATAAAACAATTAGATATAACATTGAGTTCATTTTATTAAGTCAGATCACAATATTTGAAAACAAAAATGACTAGATATGAGCGTAACAACCAAACATTTTTGCAAAATCAATACAATAAACTAACATATATTAAGATTGGTTTTACAGAATATTTTTGTTCATTTGTTCTTTTTTTTTTTAAGCACGACGTCCAGGTTGGGCAACTAAATGCGAACATACTTAATAAAGGATGTCCCATTCACTTTGGAACAGAAAATTCAATCTGCGTAAAAAAAGTTAATATCTCGCATTTCTGTAATATGCAAAATATAATAAATTTAATTTTATTTTTTTAAATATATAGAATCTAGTGAACCATATATGTACAGGCTGTTTCCTTATGTTTTGCCACTCTTTTAAAAAGTTTACTTCTCGATAGATAAAAATGTAAATACAAAAGTTGTAATATTTTTCCTGAAAATGTTTAATATATTAACCAGAAAACAAAAGATAATCGCAGAAAAAAACTTTTTTTTTATATAGTACATATATTATCCCATTTTTGAAATCAACTTAATTTCAACATTCCAAAAATATATAATATGTGTATGTTTGGACCAGCTGTTTTTGAGTTATTCAACTTTAAATAATGCCATCAAGTTAGCCATGACTGGTGATTCGACATCAAAATGGGACATTTTATCAGACTGGCCATGGATCACTATGGAAAACAAAACAAATAATTTGTGCTATAACATATTATAAATAGATAAAAAGTTATAGAAGGCTTAGGGGTTAATACACTGAATAAAAGTAATTGTTTTCCATAGTGATCCATGGCCCTGTGATAAAACATCATATTTTTATTCCAAATCGCCAGGCACTGCTAACTAGACGGCATTATTTAAAGCTGAAATAACTCAAAAACGGCCGGTCCAAACATAGACATATTATATATGTTTGAAATGCTGAAATTAAGTTGATTTCAAAGATGTGACCATATATAGGGTGTCCCATTAAAAAAAATAATTGTTAACCTTTTTTTATTTTGCGATCATCTACAGTTTTTCTAGTTAACATTTTTTAAATTTAAACCAAAAAATACTTCAACTTTATTGTTTACCATTTTTTTCTATCTTTTTATAAAAATATGCATTTATATACGCATGTTTTTATAAACGTATTTCTCTAAAGGATTATATGTTCAAAAGTCAAAATAACAAC
This sequence comes from Aromia moschata, assembly GCA_029963805.1. NCBI lineage: Eukaryota > Metazoa > Arthropoda > Insecta > Coleoptera > Cerambycidae > Aromia > Aromia moschata. Next base: position 158,276 of record JAPWTK010000242.1, on the reverse strand, counting down.
TGTAAATCAGTAATACTGTAATTTAGATTTGAATTGTACATTACTGGGTATTACTGACTGCGTATCTTGTTGATATCCCCAAGTTCACTTTGTTTTCAGTTGCCCAATCCTTCATGGTTGCTGACAATGTTACTTTTTAAATTATACTCGTATAAGGAGCAGAGGTATATACGTTTTAGGTACATGTTTTGAAATAAGCAACGAGTGCATGTGTGCATTTGCGATCGCCGTATACACGGTGTGCTTCAATAAATGCGAAAAACGAGATATTTCCGTTACAAAATTCTTCCAGAAGGGGAAACAATGTAAACATAAATTAATAAAACAAAATTCGATTATGTATACACTTTTTTGTAATTTTATGAGCTGAAATTTGTTTGCTTAGAAAAATCTCCCAAATCAATGTCAATATCAAAAATATATTTCACTTCTTCACACTCTCCAAATTCTTAATTTAAAAAAATATGTACAATATTTTATTTACAAATACAATATCGTTTTTCAATTGACTTTAATTTTTTTCAAACAACTTAGCTTTCTTTATTTTTTATTGCTTCCGTCTCATTAGTTTCAAAAAATTGTTGTGTTTTCACCTTCAAATGGCCTTTTGGACGATCTTTCTAACAGGATTTAAAAACAATAAATTTTTCTAACACCTTTTCCAATTTTTTTTAGAAATAAATGGTTTAGTTTTTTTTTATTAGTGTAGGAATAAATTTTCAAAAATAAATCATTATTACGCCCTAAAGAAGGAGAAATAAACCTCAGAAATGTTGGCAAAAACCAAATGGTTTTTTATTTCCGGCCTAAAATCCAACAAAACAAAAAATAACGCATCAAAAATCATTATGTCAAAATTAATACGTTCTTTGTACTTATTTAGAGCCACCATGTATACTAAATTATCGCAGGTATTTTAACAACCAAGATTCATTATACTTTTGTTGAAAATATGATATAATGAATTCTTCTTTGTTGTAACGTATTTTTTGTACACTATAAATAGGAACATTACTGGCTAAAAAACTAAGGTAGTACCTACATCTATCTTTGGAAAATCAAGTAATTTGATTAATAATTGTACATATCAGCGCCGTGTTTAGATTTATAAAATCGTGTGGTACCTAGGCATCATAGCATTGCAAATATGAATAGGTATCTATACTCGAAAATTTAAAAAAATGTGACGAAAATTTCGACTCTTCTTACATACAGTGTGTCCCACTTAATGTATTTGATTTGAATTAAACTTGGTATACAACAGTTTTTGGGGGCACTGAATCCATATCTGGTATCGGAATTGTAAAATCCAATATGGCGGACTAAATATGGCGTCTTTAACCCCATAGTGCGGAGCAATTTTTTTTATTTTTTTTTAACCTGGACCGGAAATTAGTTTGATAATAACAGTTTTTCGAGGTTGTTGATCACAGTTTTACAATTTTTTGGAGTTACCGAATCTGAAATCAGATTTTAAAATTTCAAAATGGCCGATCCAAAATGGCGGTCGCAAACTTCGGGGCTAATAAATAAAAAAAATAACTCTTGAAATCAAATTAGAGCCACAAAAAAACCCTTGCATATAAAATGTGGAACGGTTTGGTAAAGAATTGAAAAAAACTCAAAATTTCACCCTCAACCCCTATTTGTCACCCTTCGGGGGTGGCAGATCAGAAAAATAACTCTTGCAATCGAATTAAAGACACAAAACACTCCGTATACCAAATGTGGAATGGTTTGGTACAGAATTGAAAAAACTCCAATTTCATCCCCAACCCCTATGCTTCTCTATTAGGGAATGGCAGATCAAAAAAAAAAAAATTCAGTCGAATTAGAGACAAAAAAAAAACCCTTGTATATAAATGTGGAACGGTTTGATAAAAAATTGAAAAACTCAAAACTCAAGAACTATTTTTCACCCTTCAGGGGTGGCAGATCAATAAAATAATTCTTGCAATCGAATTAAAGATCAAAACAAACTCTGTATACCGAATTTGGAATGGCTTGGTAATGAATTGAAAAAACCCAAAATTTCATCCCCAACCCCAATTTTTCTCTCTTCGGGGGTTGCAGATAAAAAAATAACTCATGCAATCGAATTAAAGACACAAAACATTCGGTATACCAAATTTGGAATAGTTTGGTACAGAATTGAAAAAACTGAAAGTTTCACCCCTAACCCCTATTTTCACCCTTCGGTGCTGGTAGATAAAAAAACTCCAGAATCGATTCAGACTCAACAAAAAATTCATAAATCATTCCAATTTTGGCACGGACAGTGACAAAAACTGTATCAGCCCTTTAACAGTTTAAACATAATTATGGGAAACACTGTATAACAATAAATCAGTTTTATTTGATTTTTCGAAAAGAGGCGAAATACTCGTTAATACCTCTTTGAAATTTTCATATTAACTGATCCAGATTAGATAAAAAATCAACTTTTATATAAAAAACAAAATTGAAGGGAAACAGGAGCCGAAATGATATGCATCTCCCATTTCCTTTAAGTATGCAGTGTACTCAGCAATGATGGCTAAAAGAAAAGAACAGTGCTCTTAATTTAAAGCACATATTCGCAAAATATCAAGCTTCTCCCTCGCCAGATAACGATTTGATTCTTCGCGTTCTAGACTTACTTTATTTCCGTGTTTTCTTTCAAACTAATGCACAATTTACCCTGAACCGACGTCACTGCGGTAACTTCTTCGGTAGCGGTTGCTGGTTTTTCACCGAGAGCCGCGTTTAACGGAAATGCACCTTCCACGTTTGTTTCTCCCTTTAGCATCGCACCAAAGTTATCATCACAACTGTCAGATTGAACAGACGCTTTGTCTGTACGTTTTTCGGCACTTTTTTCTACCTCGTAATCTTTATCAGTATTTTTGTTAATATCCTCTTTGTTTTCGGATGGTTGCGTCTCTAAATCTATCAAGTCGTCTACGATTTTCGGTTTTTCGTCCACGTTTTGATTAATATCTCCGGTTGCATTTTCTGGGCACAGATTTTTCTGTTCCGTTAGGCCAGCCGCATCTTTTTTGAACACATTCCTCGGCATTATTTTTGTTGATGTCCATAGTTTCTATCACACTATCCTGAGATTCGGATTCTTCGTCGTCCGACTCTTCATCTCCGTCAGACTGTTTTTTTCGCCGTTTCTTCTTCTGTACTTTCACGAGTTTTCAAATCCCCATCTTCCGATTTTTCCGAATCCGAATCTGAGCTTTCAGATAGACGTTTCTCGTTTAACTTCCTTTTTATGGCCACCATACCTACAATTTTATAATACGGTTTTTCATCTTTACCACTTAGAAAACCGTGGTTAGAAAAATGATATAAACTAGTAACAAAAATTAAAGGGTATTAAAAAAATTCCAAATTTTTGGGTGATTTTCAACAAGGGATAACTCGGAGAAAAATGGCCGTACAGAAAATAAAAAAAAAAGAAGGAAATTGTAGCCTCAAGTGTCTAGTTTTCAGATCTGGATTTAAATTTTTTTTTAGCGGGTATATCGGAAATTTTGGTTTTTTCATCATGCGACCATAATGCTCTTTTAGGCAATTTAATCAGCTTTAATTTGACTTCTAACGAGCTCCGTACGATGATTTTCCGCGAAGTTATCGTCGATCAAAGCAAAAAAAGTCCTTTTCAACAAATCAATTACTCGGGAACTAATGATCGTACAGAAAATGGAGGTAGGGTCTTGGAAACTGCAAACATTCTCTATAAGACACAATCGGGGGCGATTGATAAAAAAATTTTTGAAGCGATAATGTTGGCTGAAAAAAAGTTAAAAATTTGCGAATTTAAAGAATTTTTTGGAAAATTTGGTATAACTGGATATATATATCGTCGGTAATTTTTAAACTTCAATATGATTTTTTTATGTGCCACAATCTGTTATTTTCGTTTCTGCCAAAAAAGGTAACCCGCAATTTTTCGATTTTTATGATTTCACTCAAAAAAATTTTTTTTGAAAAAACATTTCTCGTTTATACGTTACGATTTAATTCGACATACGAGTAATGTCTGAGCAAAAAAAATGGATTGTCGCCAAAAAAATCATATTGAAGTTGAAAAAAATGCATAAAAATCGAAAAATTGCTTGTTACGGTGATTTTTGGCAGAAACGATAAATTTAAACCTTCGGGGCATTAGGACAAAAAAATCGCAGCGCTTTGCAACTTTGAGGGTTTTTTGGTGATACTTTGAGGTTAAAAAATTACCGACGATATCCTTCGTTCATCCACTATATCCAAAGTTATACCGAATTTTCCAAATATCCTTAAATTCGCAAGTTTTTAACGTTTTTTCAGCCAACATTATCGTTTCAAAATTTTTTTTCATCAATCGCCCCCGATTATGTCTTATAGAGAATGTTTTGCAGTTTCCAAAACTCTACCTCAATTTTCTGTATGATCATTAATTCCCGAGGAATTGAGGGTCAAAGTTGAAAAGGACTTTTTTTGCTTTGATCGACGATAACTCCGCGGCAAATCATCGTACGGAGCTCGTTAAGAGGTCAAATTAAATAATAATAATAATATAATAAAATGTTTATTTACTACTTTAGAATTTACAATTTTACAATTTTAAGGATACCTAAATAGCGTAAATAAACGAGCTTTACTCACAAAAAAAGAATCAAAGCTGATTAAATTGTCAAAAGAGCTTTATGGTCACATGATGAAAAAACATTTTTTGAAGTCGACAGACCATTTTAAAGACGAGCAAAAATTTGGAATTTTTTTTTGTTGGTTTTCAGATTTTACGTGAGAACCGCTCCCGCTAAAAAAATTTTAAATTCAGATCTGAAAACTGACACTTGAGGCTACAATTTCCTTTTTTTTTAATTTTCTATACGACCATTTTTCTCCGAGTTATCCCTTGTTGAAAATCACCCAAATATTTGGAATTTTTTTATATCCTTTAATTTTTGTTACTAGTGTAGTTTTTCCAAGAAAAAAAACCTACAAGAAACGAACAACAGCAATATAATAAAACTTACATTTAAGCGTTTGGATCAGCACACCCTTATTCTTTGGTTTCCTTAATGACATCATCCTAAGGGATGTAAATAGATATGTATTAAATATTGTCTTATACTAAAAAATATATACTGAGTGTTTACTTTTATTTATGTACAGATCCATAAAATCCTCGTTTTTCAAGATAATCGATATTTTTTATTTAAACCCCATCGAAAAATGCTGCTTCTGATTTTTTTATTCCCCCGAAATATAACCGTTAATGACAAAAATTTTAAAAGGATTTTGTATTTTAAAAAGTTTACTGAATATTGACAAAAGCAAAAGAAAGTTAAAAACAAATATTGCTTTAATAAATTTAATTATACTCACTTGGTCTCTCTGGCTTTGATTTCCCGCCTTAAAATTTGCAGATTATAAGACACATCGCCCCTCGGTTTAAACAAGGAGCACTCTAAAAGGCTATTCGTGCATTGCCTAAAATTCTCACTCTCGGGGTCTCTGTCGTGATATAGCCAGTGGTTTACACTCTTCGACAGCACCTAAAATCGTAATTATACAGGGCGTTTACGGATGTCGTGAAAGAACACTATCGTTAGTAGTCATTCAAAAATATTTTTAGTTTTTCCGGAATTACCTAGTCCACAATAAAATAAAATTCAAATATTTCAAGTTCGAAAACGAATTTCTAAGCTACGGACAATTTTTGTTATGCATAATTTTAAATAAAAATAACCGATTTTGATGTTTACGAGAAGATTAAAAAACAACTCCTATTTTAATCGAGACGTTAAAAAATTTCGAAACGAAAATCAATTATATGAGAATATACGCAGGTCGCTCTACTGAAAATTCCAAACTTGGAGGCACTTCTCGCGAAAGCAGAAGTGAAGGAAGCACATCAAATTGTGTAAAATTGTCATTTCTGTAAGCACAATGCAGTCTCCAAATTCCGATTTTGTAAAAGTACGAGGTGTATTCAATAACCAAACTGCTGTCATAATACTTTTTATCCGTTACCAATTACAGTAGCAACTTTTTCGCCTTCCATGTACTCCCCTGGCGATCTCTACACCGCTCCATACGACTTTTCCATTGTTGGAAGCAGTGCTGGAAGTCCGCTTCTGTCAGGTTCTGTCGCTCTTCGGTCTGGTTCAGAACCTCCGTCGCTTTTGCTTTAACTGCTTCCACACTTTCGAATCTTGTCCCCTTCAGTGTTGCCGCATCTAACAAGCCTGGAGCAGTGTCAGTTTTGTTTAGAATGTCAGCGCAAATGTTCATTCTTGATTCCTTTTGCTCGGGAGTGAGGAATTCCTCACTTTGGCACCTTTTTTGCGCAAACTTTCATTGCGCAAACATTCAACAACAAACATTCTTTGCCGATTCCTGTTATTTCAGCAAATATTCGGATGTTTAGACGACGATCTTTGAAGATTGATTTACCATTCTTTTTCATGTCTTCGACCGTTCTTGACGTTGATATCGTTGATTGACGTCTTCCGTCGTCTCACATCCCTCTTTAAACCATTTAAAACATTCAAAAACTTGTGTGCGAGATAAACATTTATTCCCGTACACTTCTTTTTAACGCGTAAACTTCTTTAAAAGTTTTCCCCAGTTTAACAAGAAACTTGAGATTAACCCGTCGCTCCATCTGAACACTTAACATTATTTTGACGCGTCACTGGTGCGTAGACTAATTCAGTCGACTGCTCCAGTCAAACTGAGCGACCCACTGGCTTGTCCAGCGAGCTCAGGGTGGGGAAAGTATCACGAGACACAGTTCTGTTCAAACTTGTAGCGACACGCTCGCAGCGCGCTGGTAGCAACATCAGTTCGGTATTTTAATAGCCACACCTCGATAAAGAACCAATCGGCAAATGAACATCGGAGAGCGTTGTTGCCTCCATTTCAATTTTTAGACGCATATACCTTTTAGAATAATTCGGTGATATTCGAAATAGTCATAATATTATTTGAGTTGTTCTAATAATTACAAAAGGAAATTGATTGAGAAACGATATTGAGGATCGATGTACAGAAGACACAAGCTCTTGACACTGGTCGAATAATTCGCCACGGCTGTATTAGATGCGACAGACAATTTACAAATAGTATCAAGCTGCGATGACCCTCTTTTTTTCGCTCATTTTAAAAATATTACTCTCCTTTATTCCCAGATAGTGCAGTTGCACATCTGTCACTTCCAGTGCGGTGCGACGGTTTGGGATTTGGTGCGCGTTTCTTCATTGTTATTACGATTGTTTATTCTCGACTCCAAAAAAAAACACATAATGATTGGACAATAGTATAGATACTTACGGACTGATAAAGTTCAGTTATCAACCAAAAGACCAAGTTAAAGAACAGAAACAGTAACAATATATTTGGGTAGTCAGACATGATTTTTATTCCTAGCGGAGCGATGAACGTCAGCGGTATTACAACAATATAGGTAGCCACACTGAAACATTTATAGCATTAAGGAAACATTCCTAAGGAGATTTAGGACATTTTTTTTAACGGATGGAAAAATTAGGAAAGTATTGTTCTAAAAAGATTTTAACAAGGATTTTTGTTTTCAAGTTGGTCATTCATAATTATTTTCAGTGTTTTTTTATTGACAATATATAACGAAGTAAAATGAATATAAAATCAGAAGAAAACTAATTTTATCAGGGAAATATAAATATAATTTCCAGTACTCAAAAATAGGGATAAAAAGTGTAAATGCAAAGAAAAGTATAAACGACAGCAATCTTAAAAAAATATATTATGTACAATTAGATTACTGATTCTAATTATTTATTTACAGATTCAGTCTAAAAAAAATGTAGGTGGTGCACTTCAAGAATATAGGTACATATGTACAAGGTGTCTACTTTTATTTGTGTACAAATCCATAAAATCCTCATTTTTTCAAGATATTTTATGAAGCTTATTTTTTGATTAGTATATTTTTTGATATAAGGGCATCGATAATGCTTCTTCTGACCCTAGCATCGCGTTTAAGATTCATCCTCATAGCTCGCTATGAATTTTTTATATTCCAGAAATTCAATTTAACCTGTAACCTACATTTATTTTCTTGTAGGTGCATACTATTATTGATAAACACCTACACATAGTAGATCAAAAATATTATTTTGTTTACGACAGTTAGGTCAAAATTAAGTTGATTTTAGATAGTATTCAACTATCTGATTAATGTTATGGATTCAGATTTTAAATAAAAGAATCACTAAATAGCTAAAGTGAATCTCCGGGGAATAAAAGAAATCGTAGCAGGCCATGGGGATGAATAAAGCAACCGTAGGGTCAAAATAAGCCGTTTTCGATGCTCTATAAATAAAAAAAGTTAAAAATGAGGAGAAAATGAGGATTTTTATGGATTTGTACATAAGTAAAAATAGACACCCTGTATACAGGGTGATTTCTACGATGGGTAATATTTTTAACAACATATAGAACTATTCAAAACTTTTTTCCTCGTAAGATTTCTTTAATAAATTGAAAAATAAAACAGTTACCTTATCATTAATTTATAAAATATTTATGTTCAAAAACGTTTAAAATGACAAAATACTAGGAATAAATAATTCACAAAAGATTTTATAAACGTTTAGTATGTTTTTCCATTGTTTTAAATCTATTATTTCTTTAAATTGAAGACAGGACCCATTAAATGTTATTTTTAAAATAAATAAGGTAACTTATTTTAGAGTTTTTTAAAAAATGTTAAAAGAAAAAGACTCAATCTAGGAACCACTCTGTATAAGATAATATGATTTCATAAAATGATTACAGTTTATAAATAAATTTACTAAATAAATTAAAGGGGACCTCTATAATTGTGGTCTCTAATCAAATTCTACATCTCAATTTCCTGAAAATTAGTAATAAAATGTTATACTTACTAAACCGCGAAACTTAAAATGTACAACGAACCCACCGCCAGTTTGGGCAAAAGATTGTCTTGATTAGAGGACATGTAACACGACCTCGTGAATTCCACGGCCACCTGCGCCAAGCCAATCAATGCGGTGAGCGTAAACGATATCTCGACGACCCTAAAACCACCCTGGCGTAAAAACGAGCTACTCACCTTGCACGCTACAACACCTACCTGAGTATATAGGAGGATACCAGAAACGTGAATAAGAATAAATAGTGAAACATGGCGACGAAAGACTCCTTGGTTAGGCCCTCCCACAGGGCGCTGTGCAAGTAAAATGTCGAGATTAAAGTGTATCCTAACATCACTTGCATCGGCAGATCGCTACCAGACGGTACGTGCATCCTCTTAAAGTTGAAGAGTTCCACTTCGCTCTGCGCTAAGGCCGCACCGGAGTAAATTAAAGCTGTACCGTAAAAACCGAGATACCACAGAGATGACCTTAATCTTAAACGAACATACTCCTTGTACCTCACTTTTCTAAGAAACGCCTACAAAATAAAACAATTTATTATACGTTCTAACGTGAAAAATGAACAAGTCCTTACGTCAACAACTTTATCGAAAATTATGTGCAAAACACACCATAAAGCAAAAACCCATGTGGCCCCATTACATAAAGCATTGTTGTAGTAGTTGCCCAAGTAGTTTTTCAATAATTTCGGTACACAGGTCAATTCTGTTTTTAAAAAGAGATTTATGTAAGACATTTTCGACGAACTAAAAAAGTGAGGTTATAAATTAGCGATAACTATAATAATTGTACAATTATATGTTTGCAAGTACTTACTTTAACCGCGGCTTTTCATAGTGTATAAACATAATTATCTACGTTAAGTGATTACGCTTCATTTTACTACGTTGTTAATGAGAAAACAAAAATTGAATCTATTTTCAGAAGACCTTCTCATCTCATAATATTTGACTTTGACTTTGACAGCTGTATTCCATCCCTGTCCAAACCTCATGCTACTTCAAGTGATACATACTTGTCTCTCTTTTATACATAGCTTTTACGTTACTGGTCTTTTTTATACCAAAATATGTAACATAAAAACAAAAATATAATATCAGTGTGGTACTATATTCATGTATATGCAACACACTATTCAGAGTAGCTGTATGGACAGTTGTATGTTATAAAATCACATAAAACATAAAACGCAAAACAAAAAAAAGAAAAGACTAAAGTATAATTAAAAAAAGATTATTTTACGTGGTTTTAAATAGAACACCCTGAATATTGTCACATTTTTTGAAATAAACTTAGTTTCCACATTCCAAAAATATATATGTAGGTACATATGTATATGTTTGGACCAGCCGTTTTTGAGTTATTTCACATTAAATAATTCAATACTAAAAATGTTACAAACTGTCAAATGTCAAATTTACTGATATAACCTATTTTTTTTCTAGTGAAACACCTTGTGTATTTTTAACTATTTGAATATCATTTTTTATCGTGATCACATGACATGGAGCCACATGTTTCTTTTAATTTTATCATTCTGCATCAAATTGATTATTAGAATTATTTAAATTATTATTATATTATATTTATAAGTAAAATTGTTATTAAGTGAAACAAGGGAATGGTTTCGCATAATATATAATTATTATTTTTAATATACATACTTATGTTTGTAACATTTTTGACAATACGGCATAAAACTTTGCTAAAAGGCCTGTACGAACTGATTTTTCGTCGATTTTTCTACCTCAAAAAAAACATTTCTACAGCCATTCAAAGGTGGGACAAAATAAAATAACACACTGTACCTAGGTACATACATCGTACACATTTCAGATCGCAATTATTTCAGCGTCGCAATCAGTGATAATAACAAAGATAATTCATATTTCAATAAACAAAGTATATAGATAGCTTTAAAACCAATAATTTCCCATATTCGATTCTATTTACCCCATTTTCGAGTACACATTTATTTCGTTGCTTTTTTTGTTAATATGTGTGTAATACACTGTTAACATTCATTTTGTATCTCCAATTGAAATATACCAAACTGTTTAAACCAGTTCTGGATTGACGTGAATTCGTGTCAGTTTTTTACATAGGTACATACGAGGTGTGTAAATTAAGTAATGAGACTGATTTTTTTAAAGTTTTTTATTCGAAGAGAATTACAATTCAGTATTGTCTCCTTCAAAATAACTTCCTTGGGAAGCCACACGGCGCTGGAGACGGTTCTTCCATTCCTCATAGCAGTGCTGGAACTCATATACTGGAATAGCCTTCAGCTCGTCGGTTACAGCCGTTTGAATGTTTTCTATGGTCCCAAAATGACCCCCCTTGAGGTGATTTTTCCATCTCGGGAAGAGAAAAAATGGCACAAAATTAATGTCATCATTTTTAAAACGCATCAGTAAATAACGGTATACGAAAACAGTCACAAAGAACAAACAAATGACACTAACAAGTTCAAACTTGTACTGAAGGTGCATTACATGTTAACCTACCGCCCTTCCAAGTCCCGTCTCCGCAGTGTTGCTAGATCGGGCGCTACGTTGACAGTCTCATTACTTAATTTACACACCTCGTATCTATATGTAAGTTGGATACCTACCTAAATATACCGTACCTATCTACATCACTATAATATAATCTTTTATAAGGCATTATATTTTTGAGTCCTAGGTATTCGTAGGGTTACAAATACAGTGCGTCCATAAAGTGACGCATAAATTCATTATTAGCTAAATGAACAATATTATTGAAAATTCCCGAGACAGGTCAATTTTTGATTGCGATTTACTATTTTGTCACATAATAATTTAATATACAGGGTGTCCCACCTTCGAGTAATGACGCCACCACCGATTTTTTTAAATGGAATACTACATTTTTTTTTCAAGTTTCGGATGACCCTGGCCGAGCTGAGTCCAAAAATGTATCACAAGTTGCTTCTATCTATTACAGGGTGGACAACAATACATAAAGTGTTTATGAAAAATTTCATTAGAAAGTTATACGTTTCTGTATTTTTAGAAAAGTCACAATAAATGCTCAAATTGTTCTCCGTTGACTGCTAAACAATGACCGAATCGGGCAATACATTCGCTTCTGACATTTTGTAACATAGCAGGTGTTATGTTTAACGTTTCTTGCCTGATTCGATCTTTTGAGCTCACGGATGTTCTCGGGTCTATTAGTATAAACTTTAGATTTCAAATAACCCCATAAAAAGAAATCTAGTGGAGTAAGATCAGGTGATCTAGGGGGCCATTCCACTGATCCTCTTCTTCCTATCCACCGATCTGAAAGGTTCTGTGTAAAAACTCGCGCACAGCTATAGCAAAATGTGGTGGTGCACCATCCTGTTGAAACCAAATTCTGCCGTCTAAAGTATTGGCTATTTCAATATCAGGAAATAGCCGGGTCAAGTCAGGAATTAATGTATATTGTAAAAAAATTCAGATACAATGCTCCTGTCAAATTTTCATCAAAAAAGTATGGACCAACAATTCTATTTCTCACAATACCAGCCCACACATTGACCTTTTGTGGATGTTGCGTATGGTATTCTTGCATCCAGTGTGGATTTTCCTGAGACCAGTAGCGGGTGTTTTGCCGATTAACATGCCCGTTCAAAAAAAAACGTTGCCTCGTCAGAAAATAAAATATTAGCAATGAAACCGTTATTTTGATTATTGTGGTCCATCATGTACTCGCAGAATTCAGTTCTTCGGTCAAAGTCGTCTTCAGCCAATTCATGGATGAGGCGTACTCTATAGGGATGGTATTTTACCTTTTTAAAAATATTCGATACTGAAGACTTTCCAATATTCAAATCCCTAGATACTTGCCGTACTGTACAATGTGGATTTTCTAGTGCCGACAAAATTACGTCTTGTTGAACATTTTCATTAATTTTAGGTCTACCTTGCCTTGGTGCATCCCTCACGTGTCCTAATTCTCTGTATTTTCGCTCTATTCTGCTTACTGTAGATTGTGAAACAGGTTCACGATCTGGGTGCATTTCATGGAATAATCTATACACCTCTTGTTGAGTCCGCATTCTGTCGCCAACACCAATCATCATTAGAATTTCAATCCTATCCCTTTCATTTAAAGGCATTTTCAACAAAACGTTTTAAATAAATTAGATTTAGGTTTCACTTAAAGTACCTACTTTGAAGCGTTAACAATACAAAAGTGAACTCTAAATAGCCGTTTTTAATATGGCAAAAAATGACAATGACAATCAAAAAACAAATGACAAAAAAATAACGAACCACGTATCGCGCCTCGCGTCATTCGCGCGTCTTGTCCAAACTGGTGTTTATTAAAGTAGTTGTATTTTTGTATCACAATAACGTTAATTTAATTTTTTTAGTGCGTTTAATCAGCAATACATAATTTGTAATTTTTGTACTGTTGTCCACCCTGTAATAGATAGAAGCAACTTGTGATACATTTTTGGACTCAGCTCGGCCAGGGTCATCCGAAAATTGAAAAAAAATGTAGTGTTCCATTTAAAAAAATCGGTGGTGGCGTCATTACTCGAAGGTGGGACACCCTGTATATTAAATTAGTATGTGACAAAATAGTAAATCGCAATCAAAAATTGACCTGTCTCGGGAATTTTCAATAATATTGTTCATTTAGCTAATAATGAATTTATGCGTCACTTTATGGACGCACTGTATAGTGAAAAGTAAAAATTTTCAAAACTTTCAGAAAGAAAAGCAATGAAAAACCTGTATTTCGACTTCATGCTGCTTATCATTGTCGCTATAATAGGGAGAATAGAATTTAGTGTAGAGTGATTGAAACACTTATTTAAAATTTTAATGCTTATTACATTACATTAATTAACATTTATGTGTGCTTTGTGCGTACAATATGTACCATTATAATACTACATATTCCACACCGTTATTATTATTTCATGTTTATGATTTTTTTTTGTATATTTTAGTATACAGTTTTGAATATATTTTAGTTATTGATTTTGAAATACTTCGTACATACAGGGTGTTTTACCTAATGCGGTTTCTTCCATAACTCCATTATTGTAAACTTCAAATAAAAGTTGCCCAAAATGATGTGGTGCATATTAATAAAATATTTCTAATTATACAGGGTGCTCCATTTCGTGTAACCGTTACAGAACTTTTTTATTTTAAATTGAACTCCCTGTATAATTGTACATTTTTGGATACCCCACAAAATTTTAGGTCTACTTTATTATCCGTATATGGTATCTAAAACCCACCGTTTTGGAGATTCCATTCTAAATTACGAAGTTGTGTAGCAGTTACATAAAAAGGAGCACCCTGTATGATCAGATGTTTTACAAATACCTATGCACCTTATCATTTTGGGCAAGTTTTATTTAAAACACATCTTTCTAAAATGAACAATAACAGAGTTATGGAAGGAACCGGCTTAGGTAGAACACCTTGTATGTTAAAATTCCTCTAAATCATAACAAAAATGTTGATGTAGAAAAGAGTGACATTATTCATCTACTTATAATTTAGAATATACATTAAATTGCAAAGTGCATAAATTTGTGCACGTAAGTATATATTTCTACATGAAAATCATTTTTTACGCACAGGCTACCGATAACGGTATAAAGCATTTAATGACATGCTGTTGCTGGTGAAAAAGGGTCTAAATTTATTTTTTATGTAGCTGATATTCATATCTTCGAAACAAATTACTTGCAAATGTGTAAGTAAAATAACAAGTTACTATGAACAGGTTTTACTTATGGTATTTATCACCGAGATGCCAGACGAGTGAAACGCCAATCACAACATAAAATTTCCCTAGAATTACCTAGAATACCGTATATATTAATGTCCCTATAATTCCGTAACAATCAATTATTTAATTCGAAAATATTCGTAAATACAAAAAAAAAATAGTTTTAAAAAAGTCTTTCGAATATTTTTTTTTCCCTTTGTCTGAAAAAAAATCCCTAGAACTAGAGAAAAATTCCATAGTATTGCATCACTGGTCTACCATCACCAAGATTTAGAACAGACTAGCAGGAATGCATCCCATTTGTCCTATGCGTGAAAATAGTATAAATAAAATGATACCAATATGGCGGCTTCGCCAAAAACAAACCTGAAATTGGCCTCGAAACAATTCATTACACAGGCCATATCCTCAAGGATGCTTATGTCTTCAATCACTATATAATACCTAATAATAAACAATGTTTTCATAACAATTTGAAACTAAATAAAAGTCCAAAATTTTCAAATTACCCGTGAAATGTCACTCCCGGGATATTTTCCTTGTTTTCTCAGCGCCAACCTTGCAGTGTATTATTATACAGTGTGGAACAGCCAAATGGAATAAATTCAGTAGTTCCTATTATTATGAAATCCTGAGACACGCCAATTTCTAATTCTAAAATGACATCTTGCGACGTAAAAATGTCATCCCTCAATTTAACCTCCTTCAGGTGACAGCTACAGCCACTAAATTTTCAAATTGGAAATAGGGGCTTGTGATACTTCATTTGAAAGGTCTTTTCATTGTCTTCAAAACTGTTGTGGTCTTAAATTTTATTGCAGAAATTAACAAGAAAAAAAAATAAGTTTCTCCAGCGCAGGAAATTCGTTACATTAAAATAAAACTTTTAGAAGTAACACTATTTGTCAATTTTAGGTTCTGAAATGTTAATTATAACAAAAAAATAAATGTCTGCAATTGCCGACATTCCCTACTATAAGATTAAAACTCCAAAATAATGTTGTACCGACGATGGCAACCCACAACTTCCAGGTAATGCAATATGGTTCCAGCAGGATGGTGTACCAACACATTACGAAGTCAATGTCCGGCAATATCTCCACACAATCTTTCCAAATCACTGAAAAGTAGATGCGGTTCTGTAGAATGGCCTGCACGATCACCTCATCTCACGCCGTTAGACTTCTTCCTATGGGGATATGTAAAAAAGTATGGTCTACAAAACCAAACACGACGATTTAGCTGACTTAAGAAGAACAATAACACTTGCAATTAGGTGGATTACCCCGCAGATGTTAACTAACGTTAGAAGATATTTCTATTTACGTCTAGGATGCTGCCAAGATGCTGGAGGCATGCATTTTGAACATCTGCTGCATTAATAATGATCTGTTTGTTTATTTCTTTCTTTTTTTCTTGTTAATCTTTTTTTCTTGTTAATTTCTGGAATAAAATTTAAAAACATAGCAGTTTTGAATAGAGAATGAAAAGACCTTTCAAATGAAGTATCACAAGCCCCTACTTCCAATTTGAAAATTTAGGGGTTGTAGCTGTCACCTGAAGGGGGTTGAATTTAGGGATGACATTTTTACGTCGCAAGATGTCATTTTAGAATTAGAAATTGACGTGTCTCAGGATTTTCTAAAAAAAATGCATAATAGTGGAACTACTGAATTTATTCCATCTGGCTGTTCCACACTGTATAATAGTGTTAAGCCTTTTAAAAGACATAAAAATTATAATCAAGTGCTGATTTTAAAATACGAAACCAAATAAACACACTTTGTTTCGTTCACTGTTCACCAGCATAGCTGCTTGATATTATTTGTGCCAATGTGACAATATGCGCATTCCCCCTAGCCTATTCTAAATCTCGGTGTCTAACATAAGCAATATTTTTTTCGATAGAAACGAGCATCTTCTTCTTCCTCTTCCACGCGCACTCGGCGACGAAGATGGCGATGCTCAATACATTGCCGATAAACAGGATGCCAAAGCCCGCCAATAAATCGGCCAAACGTGCACTATTGTAAGTCCTGGATTTTTCGCATTTTTTCACCGTAGGATTCATTAGGTGGTAAATGTGTTTGTAGTATCCCAATTCGTGCATTCTGATGATGCTAGAAATTATTGCTAGGTATTAATTAAATTATTTTGGTAAATAAGTATTTTAACTTATTATCGAACTGTGAAACACTTGAAAATATTGTAAGTATAGTAATTACAGAAAATAAAATTGTTATTAAAGTTTTGCTGACATAACATAGACAACCAAAAAAAAACGCCATCAAAGTTGGCCGAGAAAAAAAAAGACTTCATTTGTCAAATATTTGACATAACCGAAAAGCTTAGACATGACCGATATTTCCATCTCTCTCGTTCATAGCCAGAGTTGATGACGTTTTTTTTGGATGTCTCTATATTATTGTGTATACGAGGGGTGTCTATTAAATAACCGAACTACTGTCACAACACCGTTTATATTCGTTACCAATTACAGTAGCGACTATTTCGCCTTCCATGTACTCCCCTTGGCGATCTCTACACCGTTCCATACGACTTTTCCATTGTTGAAAGCAGTGCTGGAAGTCCGCTTCTGTCAGCCGGTTCAGAACCTCCGTCGCTTTTGCTTTAACCGCTTCTACACTTTCGAATATTGTCCCATTCGGCGCCGATTTGACCTTGGGAAATAAAAGAAAGTCACAGGGGGCAAGGTCGGGCGAGTATGGTGGATGTTCCAACACAGTAATGCCGTATTTTGCAAAAATGCCTTCACAGACAAAGCAGAAGGGGTCGGTGCATTGTCTTGGTGAATCTTCAATGATTTGGTCTTCCACAAATCGGGTCTTCGTCTTCTCACACGCTCACGAAGGGCCGTCAGAACCTCGATGTAATAATGTTGATTGACCGTCTGACCCTCAGGGACCCAGTGAACGTAAACAATGCTCGAATGTCAAAAAAGACAATCATCATTGCTTTGGATTTGGATTTGCTCATCCTGGCTTTTTTTGCCTTGGCGAGTTCGGGCTCTTTAAAACGTTTAAATCATTGAAAAACTTGTGTGCGGGATAAACATTCATTCCCGGATACTTCTTTTAACATTGCATACGCTTCTGTAAAAGTTTTCCCCAGTTTAACAAAAAACTAGAGATTAACCGGTTGCTTCGTTTGAACATTTAACATTTTTTCGACGCGTCACTGGTGCGTAAACTAATTCAAACAACTGCTACAGTCAAACTGAGCGACACACTGGCTTGTCCAGCGAGCTCAGGGTAGGGAAAGTGTCACCAGATACAGTTCTGTTCCAACTTGTCGCGACACGCTCGCAGCGCGCTGGTAGCAGCATCAGTTCGGTTATTTAATAGACACACCTCGTAAATAGGGTGGAAGAGCCAATTGGAATAAATTCAGTATTTCAATCATTGTGCATATAATTCCAAAACTTTATTTCTGAACTTCAGCTCTACTCCAAGGTAACGAGCCAGGGCGTGTTTTAGATGAAATTTATTTTATAAATGGCAGTAGAATCAATGGAAACTGGTTATATTCGATGAGAGCTGCATATAAGGACTTCCGGGAATTTCTTCCAGACGCAGTTATTTATCCGGTCAGTAAAACGTTTGTTAAATTTGAACCGGCACACTGGAAGCGTCAATCGGAAACAAGGAATTGGCAGACCCAAGGTAAGGACAGAAGAAAACATTGAAATGGTTAGAACAAATGTTCTAACCATTTCAATGTTTTTACATCTTGCAATCTTGTAAATACAATATTTTTTACATCTTACAATCTAAGAACATTAATTAACCATCTGAGTCAACAAATGAACCTTATGCAACGTGTCAATGAATTTTAAAAGATGATTTGGAGCTCCATCCATATCATATGCAATTTACACATGAAATTCTGTGGCGATGAACCTTTAAAATTATAGTTTTGCCAGTGGTTTATTAACCATTTTAACAATAATTGCAATGCTGTCTTCGGACATGATTTTTTACTGATGAGGCGTGGTTCCATCTTTCGATCTATGTTAACTATCAGAATATGAGACTTTGGAGTGCAGACAACCTTCAATTTTATATTGAAACTCCACTACACAAACAAAAAATTGGAGTATATTCAGCTGTGAGCAGAATGAGGATTGTTGGACCTATTTTTTTCAACGGAACTTGTGGGAAAGATGGATCTTGTGGGTGTGATGGTTTCTTTTTAAAATTGCTATCAAAACTACATCGTTGAATATTTTTAAATTAATGTTGGGTTGGGTCTTTATTCAAGAAAGTATGCCTTCCCATTATTTATGAAAAACAATTTCGGTTAAATGGCCGCCGCGGCTGGCTTGGCAGTAGGTCATTCTTTTCACCCAGTTTTGCAGTACATTTTCGATTATGTGTGGCTCTATTGCACGAATAACTCGATTGATGTTTTCCTTCAGTGTGTCAATTGTTTGTGGATCGTTGGAGTAACAACGGTCCGTAACATGTCCCCATAAAAAATAGTCCAACGATGTTAAATCTCAGCTGCGCGATGGCCAATTAATGTCTCCAAAACGGCTGGTAACACGGTTACCGAATTTAGTGTGTAAAAGATCTATTGTTTCACGGCTTGTGTGACACGTTGCTCCATACTGCTGGAACCAAAGCTCGTCCAAGTCCAAATCGTCCAAAAATCAGGTAACATGTCCCTGTAACGCATTCCATTTACTGTAACGCTGTTATCATCTTCATTTTGAAATAAGTACGGACCAATGACGCCACCACTCCAAAACCCACACCAAACAGTCACTCTTGCAGGATGCTAGATTTTGCTAGATCTTCTCTATGATTACGTGTGGGTTTTCGGAACTCCAAATCCTACAGTTCTGTTTATTAACATATCCTCCAAGATGAAAATCGGCGTCATTTTGAAACTCATTTAAGACCCACACGGAGAAGAGATAACGAAGTAGATGGTCATTTTCCTTTATCTCTTGAGTAAGTTGCAAGTTGTAAGCAAATAATCCGAGGTCTTTATGCAATATTCTGCTCAGAGAAGTGCGACTGACATTAAGTTGTTTTGTTGTGTGACGAGTTGAGGTTGCATGCCAGTTTCACGAACTTTCCTTAAGATCTTTCTTACACCAGGCGCTGACGGAGCTTCATTTCGACCAAAAATTGTTCTCTAGTTTCTCACTGTTTCTGCAACACAGCATTCACTTTGGAAATAATTTTTCAATATTTCCCAACATTGTTCAAGCGTAAAACTATCCATTTCTTACAGCGGAGGTTAGACACCACATACATGTATGTCAAATGTCAAGCGCGATAGTGTCGGCAATGTATAATAATAATAATAATAATACCGTTTATTTCCATAAGACTTTAAAAAAAAATATCGGAATATAGTCAAATATATCAAATACAATTAAACTCATCTTAGAATGACAACTATGTTGTATATGCATATATAACAAACGTCTAAATTCAAATACAAAAAAACCATTACAATCATTACTAGTATAAAAACATACATACGTACATGATATTAGACTTACAACCATAAAAGGAATATTGTAACTCAAACTTATTACACATGTACATGAATATATAAATATTAAAATACATACACATAAATATGTACATATTCATAAATATAATTAAAATTAAAAAGAGCAGTTGAAATATTCATCGACGGAATAAAAAGTGTGTTCTAACAGGAAACACTTAACCTTATTCTTAAATACATGAAGTATATTTATTTGCTTTATTGCCACGGGTAATTTATTATATAATTTGATACACATTAAACTAGGACCATTTGCAATGGAGGAAAGGTTATGTTTTGGAATATCGAGGTTATAGTTTTTTCTTAGGTTATAACCGCTCGCCTTGCATGTATCGTTTCTATTTGTAAATAAATTGAAATTCGTTTTAACATAAACAACACAATTTAAAATGTAAAGGGATGGAACCGTTAAAATACGTAATTTATTGAAGAGCGGTCTACATGTCTCTTTAGGTGGTTTGAAAAGCATATTACGAATAATTTTTTTCTGAAGTACAAATAGTTCATGCACCCGTCGACTATTGCCCCAGCATATGATGCAGTAGCTAAAGTGAGACTGGATATAGGCAAAGTAATACAATTTTAATATGTCGAGGCTTACAAGTTGGCGTAGTTGCCATATCAGAAAGCAGTATGTAGATGTTTTACTTAATAAGTGATCAATATGGCTGTTCCAAGTTAATTGGGAGTCAAAATATACTCCAAGAAATTTCGTAACCTCCTTTTGTTGTAAACTATAATTATTCATTTTAACGAAGACGCTATAATCTGTTTTCTGTAGAAATAACACTCAGTTTCAAAAGAAACCAATAGATGGCCCACCCTTTAGAAGATGGTATAATTAGTTTGAACACGCAGACCATATTCCCCCTAGATCTTGCGATTTGACTCCTCTTATCTAAAAAATTCAGCAACGCATTGTAAGAAGTATACAAACTGTGTGCATCGGAGTGTCAGTGTTTTATACTAACCTTAAATTTATCAATTTTCTGTACGGAGAACGTTTAGACATCGGAAACGCAATATAATTTTCACTGTATTCGATGGGTATTTCAGCTATGTCGTCCGTACATTTGTAATTCTTAATGACGGTTATCTCCTTCCTAGCGACGTGGCTTGAAGCAAAAAAATCCATAATTTCCTTTCGACGCTTTTAGAAGACCTTCGCCGACGTTGTTGATGTTGTTTTGTAAATACCCACGAAGGTATATCTCCTTCAGTTGGGTAATATTTGTCGACTGTAACGAAAATATTATCAAAGTCACATATGCAGAGATAAAAATAAACTGTGTACGTGGTGGATTCGTGAAAATTCGCACCCTCCCCCCCACACTTCTCCGTTATTTTTAGAGTTATGAACAGTTTTCACAATGATCACCTTTTTTCGGATATTTCAGATAAACAACTGAAACAATTATTTACAAGCCGTTTAACATTTTTTGATTTTAACTTGGAACACGCTGTATTTTTGTTATCTTGTTTTGAATTACGCTTGTTTATTTGATGATACAGTAAATAAGATTATTATAAAGTAAGGGATATATTTCAACTTCGTATGCAACTTTAACAAGTTCAGCCGTCACCAAGAATTAACAGAAACTGAATTAATTGATTGCACTCGTTTTTATTTTTCATTTTTTACTCTTTGCACTCAACGGATCTGTAGGTACACCAACACAAATTTGTCTTAATTTGGCAAAACTTCTGTATATCATGCACTTATAAGTGCATAGTATATAATTCTCATGATTTCATCATGAGAACCTCAACACCGGAAAAAAACCTCGTTTTGAGGTTAGAATGATAAATAATTGTTCACTCAGATAGAACGCATTTGTATGGAAAATATTGAGAGGACATTTTCCATCAGAATTCTACGTAAAATATGACTTGTATACTTGTATATGAAAATATTGAAATATGTAATTTTCAAATTTTGAATTTTCAAGAATGATGTCCGCCAAATTGAATCCGCCATCTTGGATTTCAGACTTTTTTCACCAGGAATAACTCAAAATGTTACTAAAACATGAAATGACATATGAAAAGTATAATTACAAACTCCTATTTACTTTTTATAATGAAAAACGCGCCATTTCTTGAGAAATCCGGCCGCCATTTTGAATCCGCCATCATTGAAAATTGAAAATTTAGTCAAATATATTCTGTAGTATTGTTTAGATTGAGGAAAATGACTGTGAATCAAGAAAAACTCACAATAACATTATTTTCTTGTTAATACTAGAGTAAAAATCATATTTCATGAGATTTTATGCAATGTCCGCCATTTTGAAAAGATTAGAGTCAGTTGAGGGCGGCAAAAAAAAATCCTATCATCAACTCCAACTATTGCCTCCACCTCCCTCCACAATCCGGAGTAGGTTAGAGTACTTTTTTGGACTAAAAAAAATATAAAAAAAAAACCCAAATTTTCAGTACTTTTCTCCATAATGTCAGCCATTTTTTTTGACCATTTAATCACGATTCTGAAATCGAAAGATCACATCCGAAAACATCAGGATTAGTGGTTTTTATTGAGTGAATTCATTAATTTCCCTTCGAGATTGACGCTCCGAAAAGGACGAAAAATCGTGTCTGTTTGGGCGTTAATGGGTTATAATAGTTTTAATCTTCTCCTGAAGATGCCAACTTAGTTGGCGAAACGCGCGTCGAGAATAGTATAGTAGTTCGGCGTTTCGTGGAAAACGTCCAGTTTTTTGTTTCTACGCCGAAGGTTCCAGTTCCCACTCCGGGAACAAATTTTCATAAGTGAAGCAATTTTTTCGGTTTTTAAATATTTCCTCTCAAACTTGACAGATACCGAGACGGCTTGGAAATAACGTTTTTCTGAAATCAGTTTTCACCTACATATAAAAGCAAAAACTTTACCACATATTGCGTATTTTTTTACAAACATTGTATTCACCTTTGTACTAAGTACAGTTACTCGCAAAAGTATTCGTACTTTATAGGGAATTGTAAATAACCACAATTTTCTTTTAATGGGTGTGAGTATTTCGTTGGTCCACCTTTAGCTGCGATCACAGCCCTTCAAACGTTTAGGCATGCTTGCTACCGATTTTTGTGTGATATCAGGGTCCATATTTTGCCATACAATTGTAATTGCCTGTTTAAGAGTGTTTTTATCTTTTATTTCATAATTTCGTAACTGTCATTTCATTTCCGACTATAAATGCTCAATTGCATTTAAATCAGGGCTTTGAGGGGGTGTAATTAACTGATAGGGAGTATTTACAATCCATTGCCTCACTATGTAAGCATTGTGTTTTGGATCGTTGTCTTGTTGGAACCAATAATTATTTCCTGAATTCAATTTTGCGACACTTAATGGCAAATTTGTTTTTAATAGGTTTAAGTACGCAAATTTAGTCATAATGCCATCAATAAAAACTAAATTCCCCGTGCCACTCGCACTCATAGTTCCCCACATCATCATTGAACCGCCACCATACTTAAAAGTTGGACATACATTTTTCGGGTCAAACTCAGCGTTTACCTTACGCCACACTAAACGTCTGCCGTCCGACTGAAAAAATGTTGAACTTACTCTCATCAGTAAATAAAACTCATTCCCAAAAGGTGTGATCCTTGCAAAAATACTTTTTGGCAAATTTTAATCGTTTTAGACGATTTACTTTACTAATAAAGGGCTTTTTCCTAGATACTCTACCATGCAGATCGTGCCTTTTTTAAAACCCGGCGGCAGGTATCTGCACTTACTTGCTTTTTAAAACGATTATTTACTAATGCCGCCAATTTTGTAGAAGAGCATTTTTTATTTCACGCACTATTGCATTCTCTTCTCGAGAAGTTAATAGTCTTGGACGGCAATTTCCAGGCATATTGGAATCTGTTTCATTTTCGTTATATTTTTTTATAATATATTGTATAGTACTTTTGCTTTTTTTTTTAAAAATCACCTATTTCTTTATATGATTTTCCTTCCAAAAGCCACTGTACTGCCATTTGTCTCTCCTGTGCTGTTGTTTCTGATTTACGTCCCATTATAATTAGAAATATTTTAACAGATTCACACAACATACAGTTGTTTACACTCGTCTGAATGTATAACTGAAAACTGTGACTTAAGTCTTAACAACTGGGGTCTTACCGTTATTCGTGGGACACTGAGGTTTTGCGCAGTACGAATACTTTTGCTGCGTAGATATTGCCATTCTTAAAATTAAATATTTTTTTTATGTATGTAGGTATTTAATGCAATATGAAGCTAAAACTTGATTTATGCATTGCTGATATAGTGTGTTTGTAAATATATTTATTACGTGAAATTTTCCTTACAGCTATAAAAATGCCGTTAATTTCTTTACACATCAATTCAGGGTACGAATACTTTTGCAAGTAACTGTATGTAAGTAAAAGTTGAGCTCAAAGAACTACGCGATATTTTATTGAGTAAGTAACCTAAATATCCGGAACCTTATTGTGTATTGGCAAAGATGTCCCCATTGACCTCTCGCCGTAAAGTTTCACATTAGTAGACATTGCCAAACATACTTACTCTCAGGTACAATTCATCTCCGCTATTTTTTGTGTATCCAATTTCGTAGTCGCTATTCAACAAATCTTCTACGTTGCCGATGTCCCATCTCTTGACAGAGAGCACCGAAGTTATGAAGGCTGAATAGGAATTGTAGATGACAAACGAGAATGCTAGTGATATAATAATTACGATTTTCTCCGAACACGATCTGGGTGACCATATACTTCCTACGGAGAGAAACGAGTAGATGAAAATAAATATACAGCGTGTCAAAAAATTGCACTTAACCCAGATATGCCTGAATTATTTTTTTTTTCAAAAATTTACATGAAAACTAAGTAATATGTTTAATTTTAGGCTCTATGTTATGAAAAAAAATCTAAAAAAAAAAATCATGCACATTGTTTTTTTTAGACAAATGTTTCGTTATTTTAAAAGGCCTGAGGCATATAGACCATTATAAAAAATGTTTTGAAATTTTTTTATAGTACATCATATTATAAAAAAACTGTAAAAAATATTTCTACATTGGGGTAGGTATTTCAGTTATTATAAAATCAAGTCAATCTTGCTATTTGCTCCCTGGTACGGTTCGATCCGATTTTGTAACCATATATTATTGGCTTTCCCCTAATAAACTGTTTACATCCATGTTCTCCAAAATATGGAATCAACACTATGTTGCTCCCAATAAGGAGCATATTCTTGGAATGTCTTATTCAGCTTGTGATATAATGGGCGAACTTTAGTAAATTTATCCGATGGGTCTAATTGGTCATTGTCACAGCAATGAAGATTTTGCATAATGAACTCAAACCTATCTCTTGATAGAGCATCAGCTACTAAAATATTCTGCATCGTCTTTTCGTTGTTCCCAGAACATTCGTCTTCTTCTGGCAGAGTTGGCACAGTCTTCTTTCCAATCCAAGTTCTTTTGGCACAGTCTTCTATGCCAATAAATGCGTACATTTCCTCATGTGTTATATTTCCCATTCGATTTTTTTTGTCGCACAGTTGTTGGACCAAAAAACAAACACATGTATTACTTCTTCATTGAAAAATCGCAGAAATAATTCTGTTGCCGATGGGAGTTGACTTTCAACTTTATACATTGTTGGCCATTTGATATCTGGCAAGGATAAATCTGTTTCTGACCATTTGTAGATTTTCTTTACCGCTTGGAAAACACTCAAAGGAATGTCATCTTCTTCATGCCAATGGTCTGCCGCTACAATTTTTCTGGAAGCATTCAAATTAAATCCAACCGCAGTGGCGTTACCTGCATCTTCATCAACATGTGTATCTTTGGTCATAACCTCTGCTGGTGCCAAGAGCTGAGAACCGGGCAAGTTGTCTATGTTAAATACCCCTCATCTCCAGAATCTTCGTCTGTTAAATCTTCAACTTAATTTATGGGAGGCAACAAAGAAATATTTATTTCCGGAGGTAATAAGTAGTCATCTTCTTCCAAACTTCGTAAAAGATCATTTAGCTTGAGACCCCTGAAATAAAAATACCTCTAATGCCTACTGTCCTTTTACGGTAAAAAACATTATCAGTTATATTAGAACAGTTTAGCTTCTTCTCTTTACCGTACACTAAAAATTTGATATGGTTACATAAACATTTCGCAGAAAACACTTGGAAAGTTAATTTTTGTAAAATAATGTAATTGCTAACTTTATTACATACGTATTTTTTTTTAAATAAAACAACAAAACAATAGTTAGCGAATGAGATGCTGAAAGTATTTTCCGCTAAGCAATGCCCAAGCCGGTCCTGAAACATAACATTCACAAGGAAGCCTCCTACGGATTTCATTTGAAATTCTGGTCGATTATATCTTATCTGGTTGATTAAACCTTATATTCTAAGTATTCCCACAGAAAAAAATATAAGGGATTTAGATCCAGGGAGCGCGCTGGCCATTCAATTGTACCTCTTCTGCCTATCCAACGTCTTGGAAATTGTGCACTTAAATACTCCCTGATATTTTCCGCAAACTGTGGTGGTGCCCCATCCTGTTGGAACCATATGGCAAATTATAAGGAAAAGCCCTGTAGAGTGATCGCGAACTCACCCCCCCCCCCCTCCCTTATACAATTATGTGAAAATAATAGTCGTGTTATTTACTTTGAACATTGGATGTACCTTGCTGGGTGAATACTCCAACGCACCATACCACAGAATCCCAGAATCCTTCGCCTCTGTTTCCCGCCTTTATTTTCAGATATTTAATTGCTACTTTGTTGTAGATAGTCATCATAATCGTCAATATAATGCCCAGACACACAACGCTCAATATCATCCTTGAATCGAAAGGAACTAAAAATATATTCCGAAGATCGTCCGATTCTTGTGGTTGAATGTAGATGCTTTTTCTGCAAAAATAATTGCAATGTCCTACACATAAGTAAATTGTTTTCGAAACTGTCGACATCTCCCTATTATACGAGATGTGTAAATTAAGTAATGAGACTGGCAACATAGCTGAGCAACACTGCGGAGACGGGACTTGGAAGGGCGGTAGGTTAACATTGAATGCACCTTCAGTACAAGTTTGAATTCGTTAGAGTCATTTGTTTATTCTTTGTGACTGTTTTGACATAAACCGTTTTTTTTCTGGTGCGTTTTAAAAATGAGTGACAAGCGAACCTTTTGAGCGAAGGTGTGCTATCAGGTTTTGCTTCAGACTTGGACACAGCGCAACGGATACTTTTGCAAAACTTCAATACGCCTACGGAGACAGTGTTTTTTCAAGAGCCCAGGTTTTTCGGTGGTTTAAGGCATTTTCAGAAGGCAGAGAGTCGATTGAAAATGAACCACGTAGCGGATGGCCTTCATCTTCAAGAACCGAGGAAAATGTCGATAGAACACGGGATCTTGTGCATTCAGATCGTCAGTTGACGACCAGAATGATCGGGAAAGAGTTAAATTTGAATCACACCACTGTTCGTCAGATTTTGACTAACGAATTGGGGATTAGAAAAATCTGCGCAAAAATGGTTCCAAAAAACCTTTCGCAGGAACGAAAGGTCAAAAGGAGAGAAAGGTGTCTTGACTTTTTGGAATCGATTGTAAATGATTCCCATTTTATGGAACGAGTCATTACTGGTGATGAGACTAGGGTGTTTGAGTACGACCCGGAAACCAAGCGATAAAGCATGGAATGGCACACTTCAAGCTCTCCAAGACTCAAAAAAGCAAGAATGAGCAAGTCGAAGATCAAATGCATGCTGATTTGCTTTTTTGGCAGCCATGGAATTGTCCACAAAGAGTTTGTGCCTCCAGACCAAACAGTAAATCAACACTTTTACAGAGAGGTTCTTGAAAAACTTCGAAAAAGGGTAATGCGTGTAAGACCAAACATCAAGAACAACTGGATGTTGCATCACGACAATGCGCCTTGTCACATAGCCATTTCAGTAAACGAGTTTTTAGCCAGTAAAAAACATTCCTATGACTCCTCAGCCTCCTTATTCGCCTGATTTGATTCCTTATGACTGTTTTCTCTTCCCGAGATTCACAAATCACCTCAAGGGACGTCATTTTGGGACCACAGAAAACATTCAAACGGCTGTAACCGACCATCTGAAGGCTATTCCAGTATATGAATTCCAACACTGCTTAATAGATGAACCGTCTCTAGCGCTGTGTGGCTTCCCAAGAAAGTTATTTTGAAGGAGACAATACTGAATTGTAATTCTATTCGAATTAAATACTTAAAAAAAATCAGTCTAATTACTTAATTTACACATCTCGTATACAAGGCGATTCCTTGAAAAAAGCTAGGGGTGCTCTATAAATATGGAAAAAGAAATGAGGTGACATGGGATTTAATATATTTTTTTTATTACTTATTCTACTATACAGGATGTTTATAAATACGGTACCGGCAGCCATATGATGATATTTTTTAAATGGAATGACACATTTTTTTTTTGCAAAAAAATGGACATCCCAGTTCATCCCAAGTACAACGATATAATATAGTATTGTCTCAAACAGTTTTTTTTTTAAATATGATCAAAATATATTTTATTCTCATATTTGTATCTCAAATATTTACCGAAATAAAGAGAAGGGGGGATTTCTCAAGGAATCACCCTGTACATGTGTACATGCCCTCCCTGGTAATTTGATAGTCCACCTGTTTAAAGTATTGTACTCAGATATCATCTCATATACACTAATGGAATAAATTAAAGGGTCAAAAATTTTTCCGAATTTTTAGTGATTTTTCAGAATAGTGAAAAATGGTCTTATCGAGGTCTAAAAAGAAAGCATTTTGAAGCTTCAAGTTTCTAGTTTTGAGATATTTCGGCAAAAATTTTTTTAGAGCTACATGTTTCGCGCAGTTTTAGGAAGGTGTGCGAAAAAATTTTGCGGTTTTTTTTGCTTTTTTTTTCAAGTTCACGAGCTTGAAAAAAAAATGTTTCTAACTTAGCCATGGTATGGACCGGACAGCTTGTTTATTCAGCTTCAATTTGCATTTTTTTTTAATCTCGATACGACCATTTGTTGCTGAGATATCGAACTTTAAATCAAAAAGGACCCTTTTGTCTTTGATCGAGGATATTTCAGCAACCAACGGCAGCACAGAAAATCAAAGGGCAGTTCTGAAAACTGGAATCAAAACCCTACAAGGTTCTGCTGCGATTTTTGAGGAGAAAACATTTTTTTATCCTTGACATGAATTTGAAAAAACAGGAAAAAAACGTGTAATTGATGGTTTTTCAGAACATCAACGGCTGAAATTCAAATCTTCGTGAGATGACTAATGTTGCGTGTGCCTTTTACAATTGAATATACCCCCAAAAACCATGCAGTTACATTACGATCTAACGAACCGAACCTCCACGTGGTACGCTTTGGGTAATGCTAATGCCGACGGTAGTGAAAATCAAAATTATTTCAAGTTTTGGAAGCCTTTGAAAATTTTTTTTTTCAATTTTCGAAAAAAACAGCATTCTCAAATATTTTTGAAATTCTTTTTTTGTAAACCAACGGTATTTGCGGAAAAAATTGTGAGTAAGCTCGAAAAATTTTTCTTTCACTTTGGCCATGGTTAGGACATGTTTAAGCTCAAAAACAGGACCCTTCAGTTTTTTTCAAAAGTTTGACCGTTTGCAACAAGAAAACGGTTTGTTAGATCGTAATGTAATTTTGCATGGTTTTTGAGGGTATATTCCACTGTAAAAGGCAAACGCAACATTAGTCGTTTCATGAAGATTTGAATTTCAGCCGTTGATGTTCTGAAAAAACATCAATTACCCGTTTTTTCCTGTTTTTTCAAATTCATGTCAAGGATTAAAAAACATGTGCCACAAAAATCGCAGCAGAACCTTGTAGAGGGTTTATTCCAGTTTTCAGAACTGCCCTTAGATTTTCTGTGCTTCCGTTGGTTGCTGAGATATCGTCGATCAAAGACAAAAGGGTCCTTTTTGATATAAAGTTCGATATCTCAGCAACAAATGGTCGTATCGAGATTTAAAAAAAAATGCAAATTGAAGCTGAATAAAAAAAGCTATCCGGTCCATACCATGGCTAAGTTAGAAACATTTTTTTCAAGCTCGTGGACTTGAAAAAAAAGCAAAAAAATTCGCAAAAATTTTTCTCACACTACTTCCTAAAACTGCGCGAAACATGCAGCTCTAAAAATTTGTTTGCCGAAATATCTCAAAACTAGAAACTTGAAGCTTCAAAATGCTTTTTTTTAGACCTCGATAAGACCATTTTTCACTGAGATGCATTCTGAAAAAACACTAAAAATTCGGAAAATTTTTTGACCCTTTAATTTTTTCCGTTAGGGTAGATCGCATTCATTACGTACATAGATTTCATGATGTTGTGCGTAAAAGTCATATCTTCGGACTTTTCTGGCGTACGAGTGATACTGTTTACACCTATATCAGCGTCCTCTTTTATTATTGCTCCGATAAGATCTGTCCATTCATCGTTGTTGCCTTTTGTGCCTATTTTTGGATAAATGATGACGTTAATGCTAAAAAATAAATCACTCCAATAACAAAGCCTTTAAGTACTTCTTAAATATATCTGGATATTCTTGTATAATGAATATGCCTAATTAGATGAGGAAATTTAGCACAAAAAAAGAGCCAAACCTCCAAAATTTCCGCAGTAAGATGGCTTTTGACGTAATTAGGCTCGTTGGATTCCTTGTAGAATTTAGAAAAAAATTTACCTATATACAAGTCAGAAACTGCATTACTGCACCTAAAAAATGCATTTTGGGGGTGCAATTTTTCCAGCCAATTAAAGAAAAAATTATAATTCGAGAATACATTGTCGAAACGGGCTGAATTTGGTTCCTCGGTGGTTTTTGGGGTCGCTGATCACGAATATGATGTCAGAAATTGACCCCAATTAACCTGGGGTCCAGGAACCTTGGTCACCAGGCCCATCCCCGAGGTTTTCCCTCGAATTCGGCCTAAAACTAAACGAAAATGGTTACTCGGGGGTTTTTGGGGTCACTGATCATGAATACGTTGTTAGTTTTGTTGTCCGTTACACCTGGAGGACCAGGAACCCATTTCGCCAGGCCCATTCGCTTCGAAATTCTCGGAATTGTGACTGTAATATCTTAAAAGTACGCTTCAAGACGCGTATTTGAAAAAAATGGGAGTCAAGGTATTATAGTCACAATTCCAAGAATTTCGAAGCGACAACGCTAAAACATACGTCGCGTCGCCTCAAAAAAGGCACTGGCGTAGAAAACGTTATAAAACTAGCCCAAATTTCAAAAATCGCTTCAAATATTTTTAAAAATCTCAAAGAGTCTCGCAAACTTGAAGAGATGCATGGTTTTTCTAGCCCATGCCGGTCAATATCGTACAATAAACAAAGAAATGGCGTCATTGTTAATTAAGGCTTGCAAAAAAATTATATCGTTAATTACTCCAAAAGTTATTAACGGATCGAGTTGAAATTTTTTTTGTACATTCATACTACAAATAGCAGTCCCTCCAAGTTCCTGGTCCTCCAGGTGTAACAGACAACAAAACTAACAACGTATTCATGATCAGCGACCCCAAAAACCCCCGAGTAACCATTTTCGTTTAGATTCAAGTCGAATTCGAGGGAAAAACTCGGGGATGGGCCTGGCGATCAGGGTTCCTGGTCCTCCAGGTGTAACGGACAACAAAACTAACAACGTGTTCATGATCAGCGACCCCAAAAACCCCCGAGTAACCATTTTCGTTTAGTTTCAGGCCGAATTCGAGGGAAAACCTCGGGTGAACCTGGTGACCAGGGTTCCGGGTCCCCAGGGTCATCGGGGTCAATTTCTGACATCATATTCGTGATCAGCGACCCCATAAACCCCCAGGTAATCAAATTCAGCCCGTTTCGACAATGTATTCTCGAATTATATTTTTTTCTTTAATTGGCTGGAAAAATTGCACCCCAAAAATGCATTTTTTAGGTGCAGTAATGCAGTTTCTGATTTGTATATGACAAAAATTGGTAAAATATTTTCTAAATTCTACAAGGAATCCAACGAGCCTAATTCCGTCAAAAGCCACCTAAAAAATGCATTTTTTAGGTGCAGTAATGCAGTTTGATTTGTATATGACAAAAATTGGTAAAAATTTAAATTCACAGACAGCCGAAAAAATTAGGTGCAAGATTTTATATGAAAAATGAATCTAAATTTTACAAGGATCCAACGAGCCTAACGTCAAAAGCCACCTAAAAATGCATTTTTTAGGTGCAGTAATGCAGTTTCTGATTTGTATATGACAAAAATTGGTAACATTATTTCTGAATTTTACAAGGAATCCAACGAGCCTAATTACGTCAAAATCCATCTTACTGCGGAAATTTTGGAGGTGGAATGCTAAATTTCCTCGTCTAAATAAAACAGTTACCTCGAGTTTAGACATAAGGAAAAATATGACATAAATTCGCCTATATAACGGTCGTCATTATAGCCATCGCCTTCTTCGACGGCTGCCTCCTTGCTGGTTTGCTGACTCGAATTTTTGTGTCCAAAATTTAAGGGAAATTGAAATAAATTGTCTCTTTTTTCTATGGTCAAAAAAGGTTTCATATGTTCCGCATGATGCGTGTAATCCCATAGACCTGCGGGTTGATTTATCGTTGTAGAGGTATTTTTAAAAATATATAGTAAAGGCCAAAAGTCGCGTATAAATTCGACAATTGAAGGAAACAGTTTTTCATATTTCTCTTTTGTTTTTGGTTTCGCATTTTTTGTCATGACAGATAAGGACCTATACAGGGCCACTCATGTCGTAGACACATGTATTTTGCATTGAACTAAATTAAAATTAAAATTAATTTAATAAATAATGGCAAAAATCTGCGACATATGGGAAATATTTCTATTATAGAGACATCGTAAAAAATTCACGACTGTATATCTAAAAATATTCCGACCAAAGGCGGAAATTTAAATAAATGACACTAAACAGTAAGAAATAAAGTTTTGAATTGTCGAGTTATACAGTTTTCCATACGTTGCGCACATTGCAGTTCATACTGTATAACTTACCGAGTGGATACACAACAAGAGAGGTGTTATACGTCCTTCGAATCTTATAAACTTGTAACATACAGTACGCATCTTTTGCCGCTGCGTTGTCATTGGGACAGAAATGACCCAGGTCGTACGACGATGAGTTATCGTCGTGTTCCCAGAAATGGAGAAAAAACTTCGTGCCTCTACGAGGGCTTTTCACCACTTTGATCGAAGCGTCTATTTCGTGATCTTTTACAACCTAAAAAGGAACAGTGTTCGGTGGATAGCTTTGTTAGTTATGAAATAGGTTATTTATCATTACATTACATTTATTAGTAGGCATGTCAGTTTAAAATAAACCAGAAGTAAGGGGATGATCTCAATTCTCAATTATGGATATAATTTATAAACTTATTAATTGAATCGGTTATTAAAAGAAGGGCTCAAATCGCGATTTATCCGAAATGTGTTTTTTCGTGAATTTGCATTATTTAGCATCAGATGCATCCTGTGAGAAAATAAAGGGCCCATCAGATGAGAGGAAAGTAGAGAAAATAAATTTTAAAATTTAAGGTTATTAAAAGAAGGGCTAAATTATGGGCCTTTATTCTAATTACTAACTAGTTCATATTAAGAAAGGCCCATCTTATGGCATTTTGTGTACTAAGGTTTTCTAACCTTACTTTTTCAGTTTGTTTATATAATATAGTAATGGCTAACTCATAGGAAGATCTTGATTCAAGTATTATTAAATTAAAAAGAAAAAGAAATGAAGATAACTGGACATACTGTAAAGACTGTAAAAAAACTGAAACGTTTGCGAGCTGATAGAATATACTACCAAAACAGGTGTATTAAAACCAGCAAGGGCAACAGGCTATAAATGCAGGTTAGGTTACAAAACTTGTAGTTATCGTTATATTTAAAGCATACTCTATTTCCATTCTAAATTGAAAATAGGTAGAAAAAAGCAAGTTAGTTCGTGACGTTCTTAGAAAGCTAGTTTGGAAATATTAAAAAAATATACATAGATATAAATTTATTAGTTAGCATTAAAATAATGCGTTAAAAATTGCTGGAAAAAAATAATTATAAATTCAAACAATTTTATGTATATTACTATACTTAAGAAAATTTTGAAGAGCCGGCAACGGCGGCTCAGGCGGCTAACGGTACAGAGTAAAACCACTGGCAGTAACACCAGTCAACGAAATTATTAGACTACTTTGCATTTAATACATTGCTAATACTTCTTCGGTCCACTGTGTCATAAAATGATTTACGACTTTAGGCTTTAATCTCCTATATTGATTTGAATGAAAAAAATGATTTCACAATTTTCGAATTTATAAAAAGATATATGCACGCCCATGGAATCATAAAGTTGCACCGCTTTTTTGTTCCCCAGGCGTATTTATCATTTTCAATTAAAATTAGAAGGACTATATGTCTATATATTTTCAACGGATGCAATCGTAAGTGCCTTATTACAGAGGATGACACTAAAACCTTCTACAACAGTTTGAAAAGGGGTGCAGGTGATTCCAGCGATGATGAATGTTAAAAATTAAAAGTTATTTTCTGTTTTTTAACTAATATTCATTTGCTTTTGTAATAAAAAAAATTGCATTCATTTGTAGTTTCATTTTTTAAAAAGTAAAAAAAATTGAGAGTTGAAGAAAACACTGCTACAAATTATTTTTTTTCTTTAATTAGAAAAAATGTTATGGTAAAATAAAACCACACTTAATTGTCTATATACATGACCAATGACAAGAAAAAATGAAAAGTGTATAGACAGTAATTTTATAAGTAATAAACAGTTTTTTATCTCCCTTGTAAAATTTGTTTTCTTGAATTTGGGCCCTTATTTTAATAACCGATTCAATTAGATAAAAAATGTATACACTACTCAGAAAAATAAAGGGAGCAAAAAAAAATCTACATTTTTCCCCGATTTTTGACGGGCTGTATCTGTATCTGTAAAAGGTCATATCGCGAATTTAAAAAAAGCGTTTTGAAGCTCCAAGACTCTAGTTTTCAGATCTGTAGGCCAAAATTTTTTTAGAAGTCACGGTTTTAACACAATCCGAAGAAATAGCGACAAAAAAAATTACAAATTTTTAGCAAAAAACTGGATGTTTTCCACGAAACACCGAACTACTACACTTTTCTCGACGCGCGTTTCGCCAACCAAGTTGGCATCTTCAGGAGAAGATTAAAACTTTAAAAGTCGTGGAAAACGTCCAGTTTTTTGTTTCTACGCCGAAGGTTCCAGTACCCACTCCAGAAATTTTTAGCCTTCTTTTTCTCGCTCCACGGGCTCGGAAATTGTTTTCGGTTAAACGACCATATGGACCAGATAGCATGTTTATTTAGCTTACCTTTTTTAATTGTTTGATATGTCCATTTGTCGCGGAGATATCCGACATTGAACGAAAAAGGACCCTTCGATCGAAGGACCAACCATCGATATCTCTGCAACCAATGATCGTATAGCAAATGGAAGGGCAATTTTGGAAACTGGAACAAATGCCGTATAAAATCATGTCAAGACATTAAAACATTTTTTTTTCACCATCAATATCGACTTGAAAAAGTTGAAATAAGTGACTTATTCCCTTGTTTTGGTAAATCGACTGCATCTTAGCAAATAGTGATGGGGAGGCTAGAACTTTTACGAATTCTTACACCTCAATGTACCCCAAATAGCCCCGTAAATCTGCAGATTGATCCATCGAGCGGTTTTGCCGTGCCGATTATTCAGTTTTGAAAAAAAATTAAAGGAGCAAGATTTTTATTCTTAAACATTGTGCAATCTTCATAAAAATGGAAAAACCATTTTTTTTCCACTTTGTTTTTCAATTCTGCATCGGCCACTTTTATGATTATATAGGAAATCTATTTCAGTTTCCAAAACTGCCCTTCAATTTCCTGTACGATCATTGGTTGCTGAGATAAGAAAAAAAATTCGCGCTATTTCTTCGGATTTCGTTAAAATCGTGGCTTCTTCTGAATTCTAAAAAAACCGTTCCTAAAAATTGTGGCCTACAGATCGGAAAACTAGAGTCTTGGAGCTTCAAAACGCTTTTTTAAATTCGCGATACGACCATTTTTCACTATAGCCCGTCAAAAATCGGGGAAAAAAATTAGATTTTTTTTGCTCCCTTAATTTTTGTGAGTAGATTATTATAAATTATAATTATTGTAATTATTGTCTATAATTATTATTAAATATGTTGTAATTATTGTCTCTTTCAGCCAAGGAATAAAAAAGCAGAAGAGTTCAATATATTAATAATATCAATAAAACTGCAACACCCTCAAAGAAATTACCTTTGCAAAATAACATGATGGAGAAAATGATCATCCATAACTCTTCGATTTTGAAAAAAATTAAATTCTTCGCAATGAAATATGAAGATACTCAGTTTGATGTACGACATTCTACTTAAAAATATAATTAATATGTTAAACAATTTCGTAAAAAAAGTACTTTATTTGTTCTTATCTTATTTCTATCAGGAAAGAAGAAGAATCAAAAGAAAACCAATACAATTATGCCAACAACTCAAAAACGATAAACCTTGATAAAAACATAATAAAATGCTATACAACACATAAACATATATAGCATCTGTTGTGTCTTAAATGACCCGGTAAGAAAATATTACAATGTTTCCCAAAAAGTTTGTACGCACTATTTAAGAGCATTATTTCAGAAAAAAGTTCGCGTTATTTTAAACCAGACAAAAAAATCTGACATAAACAGTCCAAGTCATATTGGTATCTGTCAAATTTGATATTAAATGTAATACATATGTGTAAATGCACGTAAACACGTAAACATACGAATAAAATATATAATAAAAATTTCCGACTATTTTTAAGAAAATATCGTTGTTATATCATACGTTATGTTTGTACTTAATCATGTCATGTAAATAAATTAATTAATGAAATAATCCACTATTAATTAATGGTTTTATTTGGTACATAAAAATATAGATAAAGAGTCAATGTAATTAATAAATGTCAGGTGATTCTATATCATTTTGTACTAGTTACTTGCCTAAATTGTTTTTATTTTTTAACGAATGCCTTAAAAATGCTAAATATATTGATCATTCTCAAAATTGTTTAAAGTAGGTATGAGTACATGTCTTAATTAACATATCTTATAAAGTTTTATAAAACCCCTCAAATGATACATTTTACTTGAAGAGAATACATACATATGTATAAGGATTCTGTGTAAACGAGTTTATAAATCTACAGTTAACACAGTGAAGAAGCGTTATAGATAGAGCATGTATAAACATGATATGTATGTCCCAATGTGCACGAGGTCAATTCCTGAGCTACATTCGGTCAAAGCCATGATAACGCATGCAATCGAGATGATCATAGTCGAGAAAAAGAAAGGAGGTATTTCGATGTTCAGTGGAAAAAAAGTAGAAAAAAGCTTCTAAAGGTTCCAATTCTCCTCTTCCTATCCTGGTTGTCAGATCGAAAAATCGAAAATCACCAGAATTTTGACCAAAATGTTCAGATCGAGAAAATGACCAGATCGAGAAAAAAAAACCACTAAATTTAATTTTTTTCTTGTAACAACTATTTTTAACGCAAATATATTACTAGGATGTTCTCACTATACCAAAAGTATTGCGAGAAAATTCCATGGATTTCAAATCAATAGAATTTAAAACTCTACCATCCTTACTACAGTTTTCGTAAAAATCACTGTTCATGAAATTTTAATAAAACACATGGATATTAATCTCTCAATTTTTATGTGTAGCGTACAGAGCTTTTTTATTTATTTTATTTAATATATCTGGTTCAACTTTAGAAATTGTTCATGTCTAGGAAACATTTTTCTAAAATGGCTCAGTTAATCAGATAGATACTCTGAAGATTTCCCGCTGATATGAGTATAAGAACTTTGAAAATGTGATGCAACCTGTGAAAAGGTACCAGATGTCGGAAAAATTGTTTTTGGTTGGGTCAGATTTCGATAGAGCATAAATTTCGCTTCATTTAAAAAAAAACGAAGTCTCTAGCGTTAATATAGCTCGAACTGAAAGCAGGTAAAGTTTCAATATGTAAAATCGTAATTTTGAGAAAACACGTTTACAGTTTTGGAACAGAACTGTACACGAAAAAAATCGATATCTAGTCTTCTATTGCTCCAATCCGGCTGAAATTTTTGTATGATGTCCTGCGAATATGTACCTACAGATCCTGCTAGTATGGGCGATAGATTTTTCAACTTGAAACTGCGTTTTGGGCTGTAGCGCAAAATTCACTTTTCCGACATCAGGTACCTTTTCACAAGTTGCATCACAAATAAGTATTTAATATTTTCGTTATTCATGTTTTTTTTTAAGAATATCGCAATTTATTTACCTTTTTAGCGATATATTTTCACACAATCTACATAATATGGCCTTTAACTTGGGCTTATTAAACCTATCCTATCAGAAGCAAAAAAAATATCTGTGGTACAAAAGTTATCAGAATTTAAGTAACCTTCAAAAAGTGTGTGTCATGACTTTTGTGGCTGACTTTATATCGATTTATAAATTTATATTACGATGATATCGATATACTCAGAAGAGCATGTACATACCTAAGTGTACAAATAAGTTTCCGCCGTTTTTAATAAAAAAATGGGAATTTATTGAGAAAGGACGGTACCTAATGTTTTATTCGAAGTATTGTCGATCGCTTGCCACTACTTCTTCCCATCTTTCTGGTAGCATACGGATACCGCGTCGGAAGAATGCTTCATCTTTTGAGGCTATCCACGAATCGACCCAATCTTCATATGATGTGGAGTGTTGTTCACACAGGTCATGCGCCATCGATCGAAACAGGTGGAAATCAGAAGGAGCAATGTCTGGTGAATACGGCGGGTGGGGTAAAACTTCCCAATTGAGTGTTTCCAAATAGGTTTTGACCGGCGCAGCAACATGTGGACGAGCATTATCATGCAGGAGAATAACTTTGTCGTGTCTAGGCGCGCTTTTCCTTGAGTGCTCGACTCAATCTCACCAATTGTGTTCGGTAGACAACTCCAGTAATGGTTTCGTTCGGTTTGAGCAACTCATTATACACGACACCAAGCTGATCCCACCAAATACACAACAAGAGTTTTTTTCCATGAATATTTGGCTTAGATGTAGATGTTGAAGCATGGCCAGGTGGTCCCCATGATTTATTCCTTTTTGGATTATCATAGTGGATCCATTTTTCATCACCAGTGACTATACGGTGCAGAAAACCCTTTCGTTTATGCCTGGCAAACAGCATTTCACATGTGAAAAATCGGCGTCCAACGTTTCTCGGCGTCAGTTCATATGGAACCCAATTTTCTTGTTTTTGAATCATTTTCCAATGATTTCAACCGATGTGAAATTGCTTGTTGAGTCACTCCTAATGTATGTAAGTGCAAGTTCTTCTTGCGTTTGGCACGAATCTTGATCCAATAATGCTTCCAGTTCCGCGTCTTCGTACTCTTTCGGCCGTCCGATACTTTCTTTGTCTTCGATGTCAAATTCACCGTTCTTAAACTTTTGAAACCACTCACGACAACTTCTCTCACTTAAGGCAGCCTCACCATATGCTTCTACAAGCAATCGATACGTGTCAACTGCAGATTTCTTCAAATTGAAGAAGTAAATCAAAAGTTCCCGCAAATGACGCTTAATCGGCTCAAAACTCGACATTTTCGCACACAAAAGAATATATTCTACTGATAAAAAATCACTAATATTTTAAGGTTACGTTGTGGCCTGATGCCCAACCTTACGATAATGACGTTTACATCTGACAATTTTAACCATACCTTACTGGTGGCGCCAACTTTTGTCAAACGGCGGAAACTTATTTGTATACCTTTACTTCATATTCAATGCTCCAAAAGTAAGGGTTATACATAATTTGAAAAACATGTCAGTAACCTAATAACTAGGGAAACAAATTGAAAACAAAGCAAAAAGTGGAGAAGAAAAAAATAAAATCGATAGTTTTTTCCAGAAATCATCCACTCTAAATTAATAACAATGATACCATTATTTCGAGTTTTCATTTGTAATATCGCCCGATTATCTCACTATTCTTGTAAATGCAATACAATTGTCATAGTAATTTTAATAAAAATTATTTCGTTTCATTTTGTGCTTTTCGATATTTCAAAGACGAAACATTTATTATCCACAGTACTGTACATTGTACATCCATGTATACGTGATTCCAAAAAGAATTTCACGAATTATAAATACTGTGAAGTTTTCCTTCCATAACCTCGGCAACCTTTGATAAACTTGAAACGACAACCTTCACGCTAGTCACCTTTTCATTATCGGTGTTTTTATTTTGCATCTTATGCAATATTGTGTTAATATGTACATACATAGTATGTATGTGCACATTTCAAGTGGCACGTTAGTATCTAGGATACCATATTTCATTAGCACTTGTTGTTTAAACAAATTAAGTAAATAAAACAATGTTTAATGACCCTCATTTAATAAAACAACATAAAAATATTTATTGTAATATTTGAGTGGGGACAAAGAAAAATATTTTTTTCTATGACCTATTTACATATTTTTTTAAAGAAAAAATACAAATATACTCATACATACAAATTATCATTAAGTAAGGGATATATTTCTTATTATACAACTCCAATAAATTAAGCCAACAACAAAAATAAATAGAATACTGGATTCCTTGAATAATAGTACTGTAACTGTTCAATATGCTAAAACTAAATCACAATGACACTGATACGCGTAACGAAACACTCGGTATGTACCTACATTAAACGAAATGCCACAGCGAGGTTATTCTCATCGGAGCCTGATTTTAAAATGGTTTTATTGCGATGCGATATTATGAATGATATGTCATTGCAAGCGAACAACACTACCCATTTCGGGCCTCTCGTACTTCGGACGCGGACAGTCTATAATTCGCTGTGTTGTGCGAGCCGTTATTGAAATTGCTTATTTTAATTTATTACACTAAATATACTCTAAAATCCCCTTATTGTGTCAACTGGAATCCAATTCCTCTTTGCATTTATTTTAATTTCCTAAAACTGTAAGTTAACGAATACCCTTGAATTTAAAGGTGTACAAATAAGTTTACGCCGTTTGACAAAAGTTGGCGCCACTAGTAAGGTATGGTTAAAATTGTCAGATGTAAACGTCATTATCGTAGGGTGGGACATCAGGCAACAACATAACCTTAAGATAATGGTGATTTTTTATCAGTATAATACACAGTGTGCTTGAAGGTGGACAAATGATGATGAAAATGAGTCCAAAATCGATTTGTGCAGGCTGATTCTAAATTAAAAGTAGATTCAAGATTTATAAAATTTAAAATCGTAGCTGATCCCTTTCGCGGTTTATCCACATTTTAACCCTTTGCAATACAGTAAGTTGTATACATCAACTTTTTCTTCGAGCACTTAGCACTTTTAGAAATAAAAATATCGTAAATACGTTTATTCTATCTTGTAAATACAGTTCTTTAATTAAAAAAACTGACTCGACAATATTCCATTACTAAAAATTAAAATTCATTTGTTATAAAACACTTGGAAATTATCAAAATTCCAAAAATTGTATTTTCTCGCACAAACATAAATTTTCAACTTATTTTTGAATTTGAATAATAAATCTCGCTTTGACTTTAATCAAATTTAAAGTGTAATTTTAATCATAAATTATTTTTATTTGAAAAAATTGAATATTTTAAACCACTTTTAATTTACCCCAGGGTTAACGACAAAGACGTAGTGGTGATATAACCCCATGTTTTTTTTTTTGTATTCTTTGTATGTTTTTATTTTGTTTGTATCGTTTGTATATTCTTATTTTTATTTTGTATTTTTTGTATGTTTTTTCTGTTTTTTTTTGTGTGTTTTGTATTTTTTGTATCTAAGAATCTAGTGCTCGATTCTTACATACAGGAACTGGGCCAAGCATTAGGAAGCATTGAAAATCTTTCGGAAACTTTCGGAATTTTGTAATATATAGACAATGGTTTAGGTCTAGGGTTTTGGTCAGAACAAAGTGGCGAAGCTGTTCATCGCAAATTTTTAAAAACCTGGGAATCCTATAAAATAAATAATGTTCATGATGAGTTATGGACCAAGATTGCAAAAAGCAGTTACTGAATTTTCGTCCTTACACCTCTAATTTAATTTATTATTGTCTCATTACTTATTTGAACGTGTTATATATTTCAATACTTAAAAATACAAAACAAAAAAAAATATAAAAAAATATTAAAAATAATATACAAAAAATGCAAAAAAAATATATATACAGAGTACAAAAAAAAAACATGGGGTTATATCACCACTCCGTCCTCGTCGTTAACCCTGGGGTAAGCTAAAAATGGTTTAAAATAATCAATTTTTTTTAAATAAAAATAATTTATGATCTTAAATTTGACTAAACTCAAAGCGAGATTTATTATGAGCTTTTATACTTTCTTAAAAAATAAGTTGAAAATTTATGTTTGTACGAGAAAATACAATTTTTGGATTTTGATAATTTCCAAGTGTTTTATAACAAATGAATTTTAATTTTTGGTAATGTAATATTGTCGAATATTTTTTTTAATTAAAGAACTGTATTTACAATATATAATAAACGTATTTACGATAGTTTTATTTATAAAAGTGCTAAGTGCTCGAAGAAAAAGTTGATGTATACTACTTACTGTATTGCAAAGGGCTAAAATCCAAAAATGTGGATAACACGCCAAAGGGATCAGCTACAATTTTAAATTTTATAAATTTTGAATCTACTTTTAATCTAAAATAAGTCTGCGCAAACCGATTTTGGACTCATTTTCATCATAATTTTTCCACCTTCAAGCACACTGTGAATATATCCTTTTGTGTGTGAAAATGTCGAGTATTGAGCCGAATAAGCGTCATTTGCGGGAACTTTTGATTTACTTCTTCAATTTGAAGAAATCTGCAGCTGAAGCGTATCGATTGCTTGTAGAAGAATATGGTGAGGCTGCCTTAAGTGAAAGAAGTTCTCGTAAGTGGTTTCAAGAGTTTGTAAAGATTCAAAATTCAAAAGAAGAAGAAGACGGAGAAAAGATATTTGACAGTACAGATGGCGTCGAAGTTATGAGACGATACTTATTTTACGTTGTATTTTTCACATATTGTCTTATTGAAGTAATAAAGAGTTTGTACAAGAGTGTGTTTTTACAAGTTTAAGAACGGTGAATTTGACATCGAATACAAAGAACGTAGCGGAAGGCCGAACGTGTACGAAGACGCGGTATGGGAAGCATAACTAAATCAAGATTCGTGCCAAACGCAAGAAGAACTTGCCCTTATATTAGGACTGACTCAACAAGCAATTTCACATCGGTTGAAATCATTGATGAAAATGATTCAAAAACAAGAAAATTGGGTTCCATATGAACTGACGCCGAGAAATGTTGAATGCCGATTTTTTACATGTGAAATGCTGTAACCCAAAAAGGAAGAACTCATGGGGACCACCTGGCCATGCTTCAACATCTACAGCTAAGCCAAATATTCAAATATTCATGGAAAAAAAACTCTTGTTGTGGATTTGGTGGGATCAGCTTGGTGTCGTGTATTATGAGTTGCTCAAACTGAACGAAACCATTACTGGGGTTGTCTACCGAACACAATTGATGAGATTGAGTCGAGCACTCAAGGAAAAGCGCGCCCACTACTACTCCAGACACGACAGTTATTCTCCTGCATGATAAGCTCGTCCACATGTTGCGGCGCCGGTCAAAACCTATTTGGAAACACTCAATTTGGAAGTTTTACCCCACCCGCCGTATTCACCAGACATTACTCCTTCTGATTTCCACCTATTTCGATCAATGGCGCATGACCTGTGTGAACAACACTCCACATCATATGAAGAAACCAAAAATTGGGTCGATTCGTGGTTAGCCTCAAAAGATGAAGCATTCTTCCGACGCGGTATCCGTATGCTACCAGAAAGATGGGAAAAAGTAGTGGCAAGCGATGGACAATACTTCGAATAAAGCATTAGGTACCGTCCTTTCACAATGAATTCCCAATTTTTTTTATTAAAAACGGGGGAAACTTATTTGTACACCATTAATAACCTCGTATTTCTCATATAATCCAAAATAAAATTCCGCATTAAAACAATTTCAAAATAATTTTCCACAAGTCAGTTTTTTGGCAATATATTTGTAATAACACGCTGTATAATTATTTCGAATTGCCAAATACAGATTATTTGAAAAATTCTGCATCATTTCAGGGTTTGAATTTTATTTCTAGCTCAAAAATAACCAAGAATATCGGCAGTGAGACGTTAAAATCCTGCACGTGACTGATAAGGAAACTTATTTATATAATTACCTGGGGATGTTCCGTTCTGCGTGTCCAGTTCATGCCTACTGCGATAACGATGTCTGAATCGAGGCTAAAGTTCGCAAAACGCAAATGATCT
Source organism: Aromia moschata (assembly GCA_029963805.1). Lineage (NCBI taxonomy): Eukaryota > Metazoa > Arthropoda > Insecta > Coleoptera > Cerambycidae > Aromia > Aromia moschata. The sequence continues at coordinate 113,510 of JAPWTK010000242.1, read as the reverse complement.
AAGAAATTATTTTGATCCGTCGTTAGAATTACAAGCCACGATATAGTTTCCTCGTTGGGCATTAATTTGTTTGCCTGAAATTATTAATCATATGTTAAAGGTGCAACTTTAATGCATATCTACTTATTATTCACAGTTCAGATCATTCTTTTCGTCAATAGAAAATATTATTTTATAAATACATCTACATATGTGTCATAGTCGATATTATTTAAGTAGTTTAATAAAAAAAAAGGAAAGTTTTGTATTATAACGAGCCATTAAAAAAAACGTCATCAAATATGGCCATGAACGAGAGAGACAGAAATAGGAGAGATGGAATTTTTGAAACTATCGTTGGCTATACGGAAGACTTTATCAATAAAACTGTAGAAATAAATGGAACACCGTAGATACTGCAGCACGTCTTATTTTAACTGAGTCAATAACAAGTATGTATAAATACGACGTGTGGCTATTAATTAAATAACTGATGCTGCTACCAGCGCACTGCGAGCGTGTCGCGACAAGTTTGAATAGAACTGTGTCTGGTGATACTTTCCCCACCTTGAGCTCGCTGGACAAGCCAATGGGTCGCTCAGTTTGACTGTAGCAGTCGTTTGAATTAGTCTACGCACCAGTGATGCGTCGAAAAAATGCTAAGTGTTTAGATGGAGCAACGGGTTAATGTACCCTACAAATTTTCAAAACCTTTGACTTTAAACACGCTATTAAAAACAATTTTTATCATTTGGAGCAATGTTATGAGAAGGAATTATTTACTTCCAGTAAAATGAATAATTTTGTAGCCTCTGTTTCTCTAGAATAGATAATTATGTGTGATAAAATGGTGTAAATCAAGAATGATCTTTATAGAATTCTACAGAGGAATGTAATTTCATCCTATAAGCATTTTTAATATCGTATCAAAAGTGAGCAGCATTTTATCTGAAAAAAATATTTTTTTGTGTTGAAACCTTCTTCATTGCCAAATGTCGAAAAATTTTGGTAAAAGGTGTCTTTAAATAAAATAAAACTTGATCCCATACGTTACTATAAATTAGAAATCAAGAATTTTTAATAGAGCATTTTCCTTAAATTTTTCAAACAAGCAAATTTTACCAGGAACAATTTTCTAATAAAAGAACATACAGAACTACTACATTAACTCACAAGTGACTGGGAAATACGTTTTTTATGCATTTTTAACTTTTAAGGTATTTCCGGTAAAGCCGTTAAAAAAAAACAAACAAAATGTACTGATTCTAATTAGTGCCTAAACTAACTTCAATACCTAGTCTAGGTTTACATTTTTCATAACTTACCTGTTCCAACACTTCATCTCGGGTACTATTTTTCAAAAAAGTAATCACGGCTGTTTTCAGTTTCTCATCTTCAAAATGGTGGTCAGTTGTATTTGATGTCGAACGTATTGAGACATACAATTTATTTCTTGCTAAATCGATCAAGCCATTTCTAAGGTCTTTAAAATTGCAACCTGCAACATTTTGTTTTACTGTAATCTCTTGAAAATGTTTTACAACAAAGCCTACTACACATCATTTTTTGATTTTGCAGATTAATGAAAATACTCTTATCTACAGTGTGTCCACAAAAGCTGCCATCATATGTTATTTTCAAATGAAGTTTTTCCATTGCTTCAAATAAGGTTTTGTTAACTTTAAATAGCTAAATTGGCTATAGCCGTGTCAGAAAATATTCATAAACTCTAGAAATGTCAGACTGTAGCATTTTTGACATTTCCAAAGCATTTGAGTGTGTTTGTGTGTTTAGATGTTCCAAATTAGCAAAATTGTGTTTTAAGCAAAGAAAAAATAATTTGACAATAACATCAAAACTATTGAATTTAGACATTGACAATACAGTCCAATTTTTTGGAACTTCTATCGAGACAACTGTATCCTTACAGTAGGTAACAGTAGGTGAAAGCACTTGATAAAGAAGGCGAATGCTTCGAATACTTGAAGCTAAAATTTCCTGTTTCTGACGCAAAATTAAATGTGGGAATTTTCGATGACCGCAGATTCTAAAAATTATGAAAGACGATATTTTCATAACTAAACTGAATCAAGTTGAGAAAAATGCGTGGCTAAGTTTCAAAAAAGTAGCACATGATTTTCTTGGATATAAAAGAGATAAGAATTATAAAAAAAATTGTTGCGGAAATGATTAAAATTTCAAATCTTTAGGGTGCAATATGAGCTTGAAACTTCATTTTCTCGATTCCCATTTTGATTATTTCCCAGAAAATTTAGGCGACTACAGTGAAGAGTAGAGTGAACGCTTTCACCAAGATATATCAGAAATGGAAAAATGTACCAAGGAAGATGAGACGAACACATGATGGCAGATTTCTGTTGGTCCTTAAAAAGAGAGACGTCTGGAAAGCATAAAGGGCAGTCGGTCAGAAGATCATTCGAAAACAAATCCAAAAGATATTACAAAAAGAAAGAATACATTTAATTGATTTAAGACTATGGGTAAATTTTTGCTACTTCATAATATGGGTACTTTTCAAGTACGTTGTCAAAGATTCTTCTTAAATAAGAAAATGCAGATGTTTTGAGCTTTTCTAAAAGGTACTGCAACTATTTTTCGAATTTCTTGTTATATGAGGAGTAATTTTCACCCTCTCATGGGGATGTCACTGAATGACTTTGATGCAGTTACTCACTTCTTCCAAAAAAAAACCTTGCATCGTAAGTTTTTTTTTGCAATTACTGCATTTTTTAAGTTTCCTGTTGCGAGTTTTTTTAAGTTTCCTGCGTTTCTGCGTTATATGCTTGAATGTTTATACTTAATTAGAATTATTGAGATTTAAGACTATTCGTGAAGCGTTAAGTCATTTTTACCCTGTTTAGGGAGTATTTTTTAGCGCTAGGGGTTGATTTAAGGGGTGTACTATTTTTTTGACTTCGGATTCGGATTCAGCGTCGAAAATTACATAGGGATACAATTGTCTCGATAGCAGTAACAATTTTTTTTTGTGGGGCTGTTCAATCTAACAGAAAACCCTTATTTTGCGACCTGAATACAAACCCGTTAGAAAAATAGGGTGCCCATTCACAAAAATGATTTGTACTTTTGCACTTTTTCTGCAAGCACCCAGTATAAAAGGTTAAGCACGTGCCTGCGTATGTTCTACGAATTTACCGAAACAGGTTGCAAAATGTCATTTGCCAACTGTCATTTGTGATCAAAAAACTGTAAATATTTCAAAAACGATTGGATATTGATATAACTTGGACATTATATGTGTATAGAATGCCTTTAGAATTATCCGTATAATCCAAAAAATGCAATAATATACAAGTATTTCATTTAAAATAGTTGCCTTTGACATGACCTTCAAGGTCACAGTCAATGTCAAAGGCGAAAAATCCTAAAACATGATGTGGACGGTTTTCATTTGATTCGACATTATAATTATTTACTAAATAATATCTAGAGTCAGCAACAAAAGTCATGACTCATGGTACATCCAGTTTTCGAAGGTTGCTATTAGAAGCAAAAAAAAACGATAGTGTAGTATAAAAATTGTCAGAATTTAAGCAACCTTCAAAAAGTGGGTGTATGATGTGATGCCTCTTGTTGATGACGGTATTTATGTATATCTATGGAATGTATAGTTTAGAGGAGACGACAAAAACTTTACCTTACCTCTTTTAATCCCATCATCTAAAATAACGATTCTTTTAATGTTCCTCCAATGAACATAACTTATTACGAATTCCAAATTTTTATGTGACAAATTGTTCATACACTTTTCTCTGGCGTTTACTGTAGCATAGAAAGTGAAGAGGAGAAGGAATAAAAAGTGTAACATTCTCAGAGACATGCTGACCAAATATGAGCGTAAAACCAGAGTTTAATTAGATTTGAAGTGTCACGCTATAGATTAATTAAAAAGTAATTAAGTATGTAATTTCTGAGGTTCGGTGATTATTTTAGAGCAAATCAACGTACCTTTGAGTGCTTAGTAATGTTTTATTTAATTTCTGCTAACAAAAAGCAGAAAGAAATATTGTGTACTTCTGTAGATTGTCACTAATAAATGAGCATACGGTGTGTGTAAAAAAATGCGTAATCGAATCACTGTTTAAAGTAAATTTTCACATGTCGAGTATGAAAAATACGTATACGAGGTGTGGTATGACACTTTTTATTCGTTACAAATTACAGTGGCAACTTTTTCGCCTTCAGTGTACTCCCCTTGGCGATCTCTATACCGCTCCATACGACTTTTCCATCATTGAAAGCAGTGCTGGAAGTCCGCTTCTGTGAGTTGGTTCAGAACCTCTGTCGCTTTTGCTTTAACCGCTTCCACACTTTCGAATCTTGTCCCCTTTAGTGTCACCGTGTGTAACAAGCCTGGATCAGTGTCAATGTTGTTTAGAATGTCAGAGCAAATGTTCATTCTTGATTCCTTTTGCTCGGGAGTGACGAGTTTTGGTACCATTTTTGCGCAAACTTTGCGCATGTTAAACGATTCATGCAAAATCTGGCGAACACATTCTTTGTCGATTCCTGTTATTTCAGCAAGTCCTCGGATGCTTAGACGACGATCTTCGCGGATTAATTTACCAATTTTTTCAATGTTTTCATCCGTTTTTGACGTTGAGAGCCGTCCGAGGCGAGGGTTTTTAAACTTTTGTTTTTTGCATTTTTTATTTGATTTTCTGAATGGAGAATTTGAGATGAATCGGAGCAAAACTAACGAAGATATGTCACAGCGAAAAATAACGAAGTTTAAGCAACCGCGCCTCATACATGACTCAGCAGCACCCGAGCGCGCTATTGTTACTTGACAGCTGCTTCGCAAGGCAGGATTCGTCGTAGCCAGGAGCAAAAGGATGCTTTAGACATCATCGGTAATAGCAACATCCTTTATGGACCTGGCATCGATGATTCAGTGTGAGGTAAGCCGATAAAACTCGCTTATGAACGAACGTTTTATTCCAATTTTTTTAGTGTTCAAAACTTTACAGCGTTTTTCCCACAACTCGCGTTTTTAAAGTCGATGAACCTCATAACTTCAAAACTACTGCACCGATCCTTTTGAAATTTTGAACACTATTTCTGCACATAATTTACGAGGTAACGAGTTTTGTTAAAATAGGTTAATATTTTTTATTTTACAGTAACAAATTAGCCGATTTTTTTTTTCGCAAAAATCGCGTTTTTCACTTCAAAGTGTTCCCAAAAAGTGAAAAATAGAAATTTCGAAAAACCCTCCCAGCTTTACCTGGGGAAAACGATTATCTAACGAAAGAACTTTGATTTTTTGATTTTCAGATGATTTTTTGCCCGAATTAGCGCTATAAAAGTTTCCGTTTATATTTGTGTTGTATTCATTCAAAATTATAATATCAGCGTTATTTTGTGTTTCCCTAGTAAATAAATTTGGTCAAAAGGAACGTATAGACAGACGCAAGGCTTGGATATTAAAACTGAGGATAGGAAAACCCGTTAGTGTATTTATGAAAGTCTGTTGTCTTCATTTTCCTGAGGAGGATTACTTTTATCGATATAAGTTTTAGTATTTTTAAGGTTAATGTAAAGATATTTATAATTATTATTGTCTGTTTCAGCTATGGATTCAACAAAGGGAAATATACTGAATAAACTGCAATACCTTCAAATTCATGAATTCATGAATGGCCTGCATTCAGAACATGTTCACCCTCACATACACACCTTGAAATTACAGTGCCTTCTGAATATTCCATATATTTCATATATATATATATATATATATATATATATATATATATATACAATCTAATGTATGCCATTTTACTTAAAAATGTTTTCAATAAAAATATTAAATAATTTTGTAAAAAAAAAACACATGTATACCTTGAAGCATTTATTCAATTTTTTTCAAAATAAACCGATCCAACCTAAAAATGTATGTTCTTTTCTATTTTTCATAGGTATCTTCTATCAATCTAAAAATCAAAATAAAACCACTACAATTATGCCAACAACTTGTAAACAGGAAACATTGATCTCAAAACGTATTTTTAGGCAGTAAATAATCAAATTCCACACATAAATAACAAATTAAAGCGGAAATTTGAATATAAAACACATTAAAAGCAATGTAAAAACAAACGGCTAACGGCGCAATAATTAGTTCGCAATTTTTCCGCACTGGCGCTGGCATCTTAAATTCTAACCCCTATTTTGACAAGTCGACAATAATCTTGTGAGGTGTCCGAACAATTGCAGTCGTAATCAGGGAGCTGAGCCCAATTATTTACTGATATAATATATAGGGTGTTCCATAAGAAAAACATACATTTCTATTTATCACGCTTTTCTACAACACCCTATATATATGAAAACTACATTATAAAAAACTTAATATTGGACCCTAAAACTTTTGTATTTAACATTTTTTTATATAAAGCCAAATAAAAAGAATAGGAGGGGGGGGGGGTCCATTTATAGTGAAACACCCGGTACTATTATAATTTCAACAAAAATTTGTGATAATTTAAAAATATTAACCTCTGAAAATAATTAACTGCTAGTGTATTATTCGTTACATACTCTTTTTAAAACCCAAAACATTTATGTATTGCCGATTTTCTTCTTCACGGGATCTCCGAATGGTAGAAACAATTCTAATTTAAATGCCGCTAATTCAAGGAGACTCACAAAACATTTAAATGAATGAAAATATATTCGCAGCACATGTCTCAAAAGTCCTAAAGGAATATAACTGTGTATAACTTTGTTGACGAAATAATGAGGAATATAATTACACTTAATTTTCAAAGTCAAATTCTAATTTAGTTATATGGCTTAGGTCAATGTATTCATACGTAGTATGGTTGTGTTGACTGCTGGCTCTTTAATCTATTTTCGCGAATAAAAATGTTTACATGCAGTTAGTTAGCCTTGGATTATCCGACATTTCCTTGGATGCCCAAAAATTTCGTTGATTCGAAATTTGTGTGCCAGATTTCATAAGCGTCGCACAAAACAAATACAGGATATCCTCTATGTTCTATCAAAAATCAAACTATTAGCGAAATTTTGTATTAACAGTAACAAGTATCACTTTTATGGTCAAATTGTTCGTATTATTTTCACTTTAATTCATTCGCTAATGAACGCGTTTGTTGAATTTAACAATGGATCCTTTTTATTTTTTAAGTACCTAAAGGGTGGGCCATCTATTGGTTTCTTTTTAAACTGAGTGTTATTTCTACATTTCCGACACTGACGCGCTTGACATTTGAGATATATGCGGTGTCTAACCTCCCCTGTAAGAAATGGATCGTTTTACGCTTAAAAAAACGTTGGGAAATATTGAAAAATTATTTCCAAAGTGAATGGCTGTGTTGTAGAAACAGTGAGAACATTGAGAACAATTTTTGGCCGAGATGAAGCTCCGTCAGCGCCTGGTGTAAGAAAAATTCTTAAGGAAACTTCGTGAAACTGGCATGCTTATGGATAATAGACGTTATTCACATGCTCTTCCGGTACGCACAGCTGAAAGAATTGCTGCTGTTGCCCAAAGTGTGCGTGGAAACCCAAGAACCTCAACTCGTCACAGAGCACAATAACTTAATGTCAATCGCACTTCTCTGAGAAGAATATTGCATAGAGACCTCGGATTATTTGCTTACAAGTTGCAACTTACTCAAGAGGTAAAGGAAAATGACCATCCACTTCCTTATCGCTTCTTCGTGTGGGCTTTAAATGAGTTTGAAAATGACGCCGATTTCAATCGAGAAATAATTTTTTCGGACGAAGCTTATTTTCATCTTGGAGAACATGTTAATAAACAGAACTGTAGGATTTGGGGTTCCGAAAATCAATACGTAATCATAGAGAAGCCAATGCATCCTGCAAGAGTGACTGTTTGGTGTGTGTTTTGGAGTGGTGGTCCGTACTTCTTTCAAAATGAAGATGGTAACAGCGTTAGAGTGAATGGAATGTCTTACAGAGACATGTTAACTGATTTTTTGTGGCCGCGATTGGACAATTTGGACTTGGACGAGCTTTGGTTCCAGCAGGATGGAGCAACGTGTCACATAAGCCGTGAAACAATCGATCTTTTGCACACTAAATTCGGTAACCGTGTTATCAGCCGTTTTGGAGACATTAATTGGCCATCGCGCAGCTACGATTTAACACCGTTGGACTATTTTTCATGGGGACATGTTAAGGACCGTTGTTACTCCAACGATCCGCAAACAATTGACGCACTGAAGGAAAATATCAATCGAGTTATTCGTGCAATAAAGCCACAAATAATCGAAAATATACTGCAAAATTGGGTGAAAAGAATGAACTACTGCCAAGCCAGCAGCGGCGGCCATTTACCTGAAATTGTTTTTCATAAATAATGGGAAGGCATACTTTCTTGAATAAAGCAACAATCATTTAAAAATATTCAACGATGTAGTTTTAATAGCAATTTTAAAAAGAAACCATCTGATGGCCCGCCCTTTACATACAGGATTTAAATGTTATTTTCAACCCTATCAGCCCATACGTTTATTTGACCAGTAACGGAAAGTTATCTGTACCAATGAGACTAAACGTTGCTTAATCAGAACAGTTTTAATCATCTGCTGATGATGCCAACATGGCTAGCGAAACGCCCTTCGAGTACAAAAAATTGTTTCGCTGATAAGTGGTGAAAATTGTCCAAGTGTTCGTGTATTAAAGAAATTAAATAAAAGAACGTTGACGGTCGCTATTTCCACACATCATCAAGATGTCAGTTCGCTCAGATTCTGAAAGTTTCACTGCCATTTTAAAATTGTGAAATTAAGAAACGAAACTAAAAAGATAACGACACTAATAATTTGTGTAAACCTGAAAGATCACGGCAAAATCTTTTTGTTATAGGTATCTTTTCGTCGTTATCGGTGGTTTTTAAGGTTTTTTTTTCTTGTGCACTCTTATCAATAGCTATTAACATGTTGATATACAGCATGGCAAAACAGTAATGCCTGTAAAATTTTAATAACCTATATGAAAAAATGTGCTGAATAATTTTTTTTATCAGTTTAATTGCCATGTTTCTATCAACATGAAACAATTTTGTCTTTTCGAGTTTGGTTATTATGGAGTCCAACTTTATTTTTTTTTGAAATGACAGCCCATAAGTTTTCTCTCAATATCTGAAAGAGCAGCCTTTTTTCTTTACTATACATTAAAAATTTGATATGGTTGCATAAAGAAATTTTCGTAAAAAAAACACGTGTAGAGATTTGTCATTTAGAAAAATAAAGTTGGTCTCCATAACAACTAAACGTGAAAAGACAAAATTATATCATATTGACAGAATTATGGCAAATAAACTGATGAAAAACTTTTATTCAGGCCTTAGAAGGTTATTAAAAAGTTACAGGCATTATGGGCGACTGTTTTTGCCACGCTGTATATGATGGTAGTTTTTTATTCTCCATTATATTTTTATAATATAAAGAGTAGTGGATGCCACCCGCTGCAGAGGGGTCCAAGTAACATCTTAGGAATAATAACGGGTAGTATCCTTGAGCTTTAAAGTTTCTTCTTTTTGTATGAACTCAACTTTAAATTGACCGCATGTAGTAAAATACAACGAACGGTGAAAATTATGCGTAGCGAATAAACTAATACTACATATCGAAGAGAACTAATAGTGACGATTTATATAGAGACATCTAAAAAAAACGTCATTAAAGTTGGCCGAGAAAAAAAAGACGTATTTCTATTCTTAATCGAATTTATGGTATAACCTTATTTACTTGTCAAGACTGTCACATCATACGACAGCTATTATTTATTTTACAATTGTGACAGTCACTTGTCAAAAGTTTGACATAACCAAAAAAGCTTAGACATGACCGCTATTTCCATCTCTCTCGTTCATAGCCAGAGTTGATGACGTTTTTTTTTGGATGTCTATACTTAATAATTTGTACATGTAAGCGTTTATCGATATAAAAATATTTTGATTATATTAAATAGCTTTTGTAATTACCCATTGTTCAAAAAACATGTAGTTAATGGTACAGTGGCCACTACTTTATCATATTAAGGGATAACTGCTGTACCACCATTAGAAAGAGGACTATTTAGAATGGCTTTATTAGATAAATTAAATTATACTCTTGTTTTCTACCCTAGTTTGTCCATGTATAGTATTTGTTAACGATTAGCAGTTAAACTACTTTGCTGTATACATTTGAGTTGTTTTTTTTTTTGTTTACAAACAATGAATCTGCATTATTACTATCATTATTTTTGTGACATATTTTTAACAGAATATATCTTTATTCCAACAAATATCACCCGTTTGCATTGTTTTCTATTTTTTAAACGGTAATGTCCACTGTACCATATCCTAATGACCAGTGTACCATCAGGGTAGGTACAGTGGCCACTTTATTTTAAATTCTTGTAACTCTGATACTTTAGTTAAAATATTATTTTTTTCAGTCTTAGAGTGAAAATATGTAGAGAAGAATGTAGAATTTGTCACCTAGGGCTACCAGGATGGAGAAAAAATTTAATTCTGGTTTTTATTACATTTTTTTGAATAACGTGGCCACTGTTCCAGACTCTCCCCAATATGTATTCGACCTTTCCGGGACTTGTTATACTAACCCTGTATATGGAATTTGAAATATGAAATTATCTCCATACATACATACATGCATACGAGTATATCCGTTTTTTCTTTTGGTGTATAATAGTGCACCTTTTTGACTTTAGCTAACATATTTGTTAGTGTTTACATACTATATACTAAACATTTAGGCAATTGCAATTGTCATTGCATTTATTTTGATTTTGTATCACGTGCGTTCAGTTTGTTTTATATTACATGTAGTTGTGTCGGAAATATGTTGACACTCGTTGTTTTACTAACTTTTTATGGTCGGCTAAGTAAGTAATGAGGTTAAGTTTTTTTTCAATTGCTTATTGGAATTTATTGTGATGTGATAACTGATAACTGTGTTCAGGTATGTTTTCTTAATACAGGAATGTTTCTTTGGTATTTAATTGAAATCTTTTATGCCAACACCAAAATCAGTAACGTAAATTTTAACTCCTGTAATATTTTTATATTTCCTGTATATTCCTTTGTGTTTATTCGTTCTTCCTATGTTTTGTGTTCATTGTTGTCAGTAAATGCTGTAAATAATAATGTACCTGCTAGTAAAAGGAAAACGATTTTTTCTCGAAAACTCATAGATATAGATATGGACAAACTTATATCATTTACAGTCCAGTAGGCAGAGACTTTGATGTTTTCTTAAAAACATATAGAGCTAGTTTTTACGGTTTCCTATGTATTTTTTTTTGTGTAGAACACAATGCGCGGGGTCCGTAGAGCTGAAACTGTCCGCTAATTTTTTAAATTAACAATTTGTGAAGAAAAAAACGTCTTTTTTTCACTTTTTCGCTTATATCTCCGTTCCTTGACATATTTTATATAGCATATGCATTTAAGAAGTTGTAGCCTATTGAATTTACAAAATTTTAAGCCCAACCCGAAGTCTTAGAAGCTATTTCATTAGAAGAAATTTCTAAGGAAATAGCAGCCCCTACTGCGATTTGTAGTATGGTTACAAAAAAAATCAGCTCGATTAGTTAATAACTTTTCGAGTAATTAACGATCGAATTTTTTGGCAAGCCTTAATTAACAATGACGCCATTTCTTTGTTTATTGTACGATATTGACCTGGTTGGACTAGAAAAATCATAAAACTCTTCAAGTTTGCGAGACTTTTTGAGATTTTGAAAAATATTAATTTGGGCCAGTTTTATAACGTTTTCTACGCGACCACCTTTTTTGACGCGACATACATATAAAGTGCTGGCCACTCGAACTTACACATAGAGACTTTTAGGCAAAATTTAAAGTTCAATATTTTTAACAGGAATGCAAATTTTTGAACGCGGCTTGCAAATTTTAAGAGCTAGTTTTTTTTCGGATTAAGCTGCATGTAGTATATTTATCGTAGGACCATAGGTTTATTATATACGGGGTGATCAATGAAGTCATGCAAAAAAATCAACAAGTTTGTATGAGTGAAATTTCCGCAAAAAATTTTTTTTTTGGTCGTTGCAATATGGTTCGTTACTAAGGTAACATCAATATATCTAAACGTTTTTGTCAGTTTTTGAATTAAGGCCCTTAGGCTTTGTACACACTACTCAACATAAAATTTGGGTAGCAAAATTTTTAAAATGCTCTAACTTGACATTGGATTGACGGTTCTTGATGATTTTTGCGGATTTGGAATCTTTATTTCACGTAGATTTTCTCTAGTCTAAGCATTTTATTTGAGGGTTGAAATTTACATATTATACCGGGTCGATAATAAACAAACACGTAATGTACGACGCGCTCTAAGGTTTGGCATTATTTAAGTTTTTGTAAAAATAAATTCTCACCTCAAGTTGTTTTTATTTAACTTTCTTCTCACTGTTCTGTCCGAAACTCACACCCCAGTTTGTTGTCTCAAAGAATCATTCAGTTTTACAGAGTTCTTTGTCCACCCCCATGCCCATAATTATGATCGGGTGTAATTTCTACGCGACGCGTCAATTTCAAAGTAGACATTGGAAAAACAAATTTGTTGTTATGGAATTAAAAACTGTTAACATTATTCTAGAAATATAATTTTGTAAATTTTAATTAATATGAGGCGTTTAACTACTGCAGAAAGGGACAATTGCATTCGATATTCGAAGAGCAAATTGCGCACATTTACAATGTCAGCCGAAAGACAATTTATAATTTGAAGCGCCGGCCGCGTCGAAACTACTGGTGATCATAATTATGGGCATGGGGGTGGACATACAAAAAAAATAAACCAAAGAACCGAAATAATTTTAATGAGAGAAACTATGCAGAATAGAACAAAGAACTCTAGAAAACTAAATGACTCTTTAAGACAACAAACTGGAGTGAGGGTTTCGGACAGAACAGTGAGAAGAACATTAACTAAAAACAACTTGAGGTGAGAATTTATTTTTTCAAAAACTTAAATAATGGCAAACATTTTTAATTATAGAGCCCGTCGCAGAGCAAAATGTGTGCGGTTATTACAACACCATAGAGCGAATAGGCGGGCATGGGCAAATTCTTTCAAACAATGTGTGTTGCAAAAAAAATATGCATTCATCTTTTTTTATGAGAAACTAAACGTTAGAACTTAAATTTCGCAATGATCTCCATGTTTTTTTAAATTTTCTAATAGCAAGTATCCTCGACTTAAGGGAAATACATTGACCGACAGACAGACAATTTGTTTCGCTAAACCTTAGTATATTTTAAGGCTATACAGGTAATAAACATTTTTAAGCAAATTTCCACCACTTCACTGCATGAACGCAAAACTAATATACGAAGAATACCTACCTAGTTACCTAGTATTGTTAACTGACATCTCTGAAAATTAACGTGGTTTATGACCCAGTAAAGATTATTACCGGTGGTGTTAGTGAAATCTGTGCATGCATTATTAGCATTATTACGACATACATGTCGTATTATGAGATGTAACAGTGTTGTCAAAGTCCCCAATTTGTCGACTCCTCTTGGAAGTAGTGGAAGAATTGATATATGGAGATGCCTTCAAAATTCAGCCCAGTTATTACGTGCAATCCGGTGAATAAGTTCAACATAGCTGTGAAGTGATGCCTCCCATTGGATATGAGTTTAATATTGTGTTTTAATAATTATCTATTATTGCAATCTATAATTTGCTACATACATTACCGTTGTTATACGCCAAATGTCAACCAATTATTTGAGGTTCCCACTTTATTTATTTTAATTAAAATTTAGTTACACATTTGAAAAATCGCGGACCCAATTTTCATACGGAAGTTGAGGCCCTCATTATGTTTTAGGGAGTGATTATTAATTTCAATTTATATTAGTCTAATATGGCCTAGCTATAATAGCAAAAAAAAAGACAATCCAAACGAACCCTGCCAAAAAAAATCAAAAACATTTCTCTCCCCAGAAAATCTCTGAAAGAGCTTCTAAAAATTTGTGAAATGTTTATGTTCACAAATATCATGAGGAGAACAGAAATTTGTAACTTAAACCCGTTAAAAATATCAGAAATTAAATGCAGATGTGAAATAAAGATTACATTATATCATACATCAGATTTCGAGATTTCGAAAATGTATCAAGAATACAAATATTTGTGTTTACTTGATAATTAAGAATTAAATATTTGTCAAATATTTTGCCAAGATTTACTGGTGAGGCAACTATTTTTTTAAAAGTTTCATTTGGAGTATTTTTTGGCTATTACAGCGTTCTAGTAAAGTTTAATAATCATCACTCCACAAAATATTATGTAGGGCACATGTTTCCTTACGAAAATACGAGTAGGTATGTCTTTGTAATTCCGCCAATCAAGACTGCCACCTACTTCCCCTTAATACGGTTCTGTTTGTTCCCGACAATTTCTCGACTCTACTTATGATTAGAGTTCAAAAATTTGTAAAACGAAATTAACCGTAGAAACATACGTTTAGGGCTGTTGCTACAAGCTAAAACAATGTGTTGGACTGTGGTTTTACAAATATTTTCATTTTATATTTAAATTACCTTTCTAACAGCTTTTAAGGGTAGCAGTGGACCATTATTGTCTCGTTCTTTTTCAAAATAGTGTATCAAAGGTGCTATTAACTCTTGGCAGCAGCTGTTTAACTGTTTTGGCATTTCGCAAACGGAAGTCTCACAACTATAACAATTTGAGCGTTATAAAAATAACAAATTTTCAATGAAAGATAAAAGTTTGAAGCTCAAAAAAGACACAAACCACTATTAAAGTCAATGTAAAGTTCAGATAATTTCAAACTGTCAGCAAATGTAGAGTAACTGCAACTTCGGATCTGCCGTCAACAACAAATATCAAGCGCGAAATTTAAAATTAAATAAAAAATCCCATTACACATTTTATTTCAATACAATTGAGTGGTGGTATCACTGCATCATCGTCTTCAGTGCATAGCGTCATCGGTCACGTGCATTAGTTTTTATTTTGTACAAAGTATACACCCTTAATACCACACTGTATTGAAATACGAGTCTCCACAAAACACTTTTTTCGTCACCATCTCTCCGACTATAACGTTTTCATTTAAATTAACAACTGCATTAATTTTTAATGAATGATCATAATAAACAGGTGTAATACAGTATTTAAGTCATCGTAACTTTAAAAACAAGTTAGTATAGTATTGAATTTCGTCGACAATTGAAAGACCCATTGTACTTTGGTGATGCCTTTTGTAACCTACGTATTTTGCTGATTTTCAAGTTGCTCTATTCGTTTTAGTTTGAACAATGGCTCCTGATTCTACAGTTCCTATGTGCGAACTAGGGACAGAATATGGTCCCGATAAAGGAAATGATGGAGATTTATCAAACAGCCAAAGTAACACTCTGCGTTATGGTAAATATAAATTTATGTTCTGGGAGTTTGAAACGCCCCTTATATGGAGAAACATAATAGCAATATTTATATTACATATTTTGGCTGTATATGCTCTTACCACTATACATGCATTGAATATACATCTTGGGACTGTCATCTTTGGTAAGTAAAAAATATATTAGACATTGTCTTGCATTGCCAAAAATTTAAGCGCTAGTATTGCTTTGATACTGGAACCATCGGAGAAAGAAGACCTCGGAGTTTTTAGTAAAATCAAACCAAAAAAAAAGCCACAAGTACCCACAGTTATACAGGGTATGCCATAATTTTGTTGAAAATTAAATTGTGATTGATTTTATTCTATTGATATAGTATAATTATGATATACATATACATATACTATACATCGTGCGATATACTTATAATAGACAAAAATATATTTTTAATTGTAAGAAATTTAGATTTGGTGTGTATCTTTCACTAACAGAAGGCCATCTTGTAGTAAGATTTTTATTTTCCCTCCTCACCCGCATGAGGTGAAACAAACAACCCCTATTCATTTTTGTGCCATAATATGGTTAAATAAATGCCCAAAATAAAAAATAAACATACCTATTACTAATGAAAATACAAAAAAATCTATTACTAACATTCTATTTTAATATACATCCTATGTTCCTGGATCGAGTTACCTGTAGGTGAAATGGACAAAAAATTTAATTTTTCGACAAGTCATTCTTCATAAAAAGTTTTGCTTGTCTTGAAACGTCCAAAAATTGTTGTCAATTAAATTTAATACTCAAATATGAAAGCATGGCCTAGTAGGCCATTATTTGGATTTAAAAATCAATAATTGAGATTTCAAGCGCTTTGTCAAACAATAAAAATTGCCTTATTGAGGGCTCACTGGAATTTCAAATATTCTAATTAGGGACTTGAGAAGAAATAGTGTAAAGACAACCTATTAACTACAGTCTGTTTCTTCAAAATATATGTTTAAATAATATTTTTGGGGTTTATGATTTCTTGATTTCTTATTATGTCTGCGCCTTTAGTAAACATAATTTTTTTAAAGGAAAATGGCTATAACAATGATAAAAATTGCGGAATCTTCAAAATACTTAATATTGACTAGTAGGCCATGCTTTCATATTTGAGTATTAAATTTAATTGCAAACAATTTTTCTTAATAACTTTTTTACGTAGCGTGAATATTTAAGGTACTTTACTCTTCATTATTATTTAATTTTTGCGATTTTTTAACACCCTGTATGTTAAATTGAACAAACAACATACTTTATGGACGTTTCAAGACAATTAAATTTTTTTATGAAGAATGACTTTTTGTCGAAAAAAAATGTTTTCAATTTCACCTATAGGTACCTCAATCCGGGGACACCCTATATATTATTAATAACCTGGTATCTCTTACAGCATGTATCATAGGCGGCATAACAGGATTTGGAATAACGGCAGGTGTTCATAGATATTTTACCCACAGAGCATATAAAGCGAAGTTACCATTAAGGGTTATTCTTCTTATATGTTATTCCGTTGCTGGTCAGGTAAATCATCAGTAAAATTTATTTTATTCGAATAAATTCAAATTCAATAACAAAAAATTGACAGTTACTTTGAGTCAGCATGTTTCCGCTTGCTGACCGTTGAAAAAGAAATTAAACTGTCGAGATATCTTAACGTCAACTTCGACATTTTATATCAAAGGAATAGATCTGGTTTTTTTCATCAAACTGTTTAGTTTGGTACAAACTAAAAAGCTCATTTAATGGGCAGTAAAAAATTGCATTGTAATTATTTTTATTATTCTACTAGTTTTTTTAGTTAGTTTAGTTAGTTAAATACTTATATTGTTTATATAAAACAACTCACCAAACTTATATATTAAAGTATAAGGCATTCAAACTTTCGAGCCTTTTTGGTATATTTAAAATGCGTTCATTAAAAGAGCAGAGGGAATATTTTAGTTATAAACATAATGACATTTTGAGAGTCTTGTCTCTGTTTTGAACTCGTCAATTCTGTTTTGAAGATGCGTTTTGAAACTGCTTCAACTTCATCTCGAGAAAAAATTAAGAAATTTAACTTATAACTTTAAAAATACTCCCAAGGTTCACCTAATAAACGGATTTTATATTTTTAAAAAAGGTTGGAAAGCTTGAATGCTCTTTTATAAGTAAAAAAATCCAGGTTGCTCTTTTACATATTTAAAAAAATATATGCCTAAAGTTGCCCAAGACTTTTTTTCGGATCTATAAAATTTTAACAAATCGCGTCTTTTTAAATAAAGGTCTGGATTGCAAAATTACATATTGTAAAAAAAACTATTAGACCGATTTGGATAAAATTTGGTGTGATATTTTATCATATCAAAATGTTCTCTGAGCCACGATCTGAAGGTCGTATGTAAAATCTAAGTGGTCGAAAAAAATATCAGGGAAAAAATTTAAATAATAGTGCATTTTTTATCCTGGAGTGGGTACTGGAACCTTCTGCGAAGAAACAAAAATCTGGACGTTTTCCACGAAACACCGAACTTCTATACTTTTCTCGACGTGCGTTTCGTCAACTAAGTTGGCATCTTCAGGAGAAGATTAAAACTAAATTCTAACCTACACACTTGCACTGTTTATAGTTAATTTGTCGTCACGGTTCACTGAAACATCTGTCTTTGTTTATCAGAGCAAACAGTGGACTGTTGGGTATTGGACCATTGTCCTTATTCATACTACTGTTACATCTAATGATTTCTAAACTTTCAGATGCATCCAACTGTCTACTGTTTGTTACATTTCTAAGTAATTTTAAATTATTTATGTCTTTATCCTATGGTTTTTGTCAAAAGCATGTTGAGCAACACAAGATTTTTTCCGTTCTGCCATATTTTAAATGAGCCATGTGTTCTTTACATCTAGTCAAAATAGATCTTTTTTGTTTGCCCAATATACTTTTGATCACAATCTTTACAACTTATTTCGTATATTCCTGACTTTTCATTATTGTCGATTTTATCTTTGGGGTTGGGTATTTTTTTACGTATTTTTTTACGCATTTTTTAATTTATAATGCTACGTTCGTTTTAATGAAACTTTTTTCTTTTTTCAAATTTTCGCTAAAATGAATAGTTGTTGAGATCTAAAAGAAAACAAGGGCAAACGGATGTTTTAGAGATTTTTATATTTTGTTTGATAATTAAAATTTTCCACATTTTTTTCAACTGACGACTATAGAAATTATCATTTCTTACGATATTCCAGAGGCATTCCAATAAAAATTAAGTATCATAATATGCTACTTTTGAGTTGGACTTTTTCCATATTATAGAAAAAGTTCAACCCAAAGCAAATACCGCCTTGCCTATTACTGGAAAATCCAGTATGTAGCGATGGAGGATTCAAAATTATAGCGTAATAGTTGCGCATTGCAACTGAACATGAAAACTGACGCGTCCAAGGTTTTTTCCAAAATATTTTTGGTTCGAAAAATAAATTTAATTTACACAAACCTTTACTTTATGGTGGGTTCATGCAGAAATTTTAGTAATAAGAATAAGAATAGTAATAAGAATAAAAGTTAAACCTTCGTTTTATAATGACCCAGTTCATGCAGTAAATCCTTATTTTTAAAATTATTACTAAAATTTATATTTACTGCATGAACTGGGTCATTATAAAACGAAGGTTTAACTTTTATTCTTATTACTATTCTTATTCTTATTACTAAAAATATCTGCATGAACCCACCTTTAGTCACATATAATAACTAATTACTGTACCATATTTTCTATAGAATTCAATATTGGACTGGGTGAGGGACCACCGAGTCCACCATAAATTTACCGAGACCAATGCTGACCCCCATAACGCCAAAAGAGGATTTTTCTTTGCGCACGTTGGCTGGCTTATGATGAAAAAGCATCCTGATGTTATTAGAATGGGTAAAGCGCTGGATTATAGTGACTTATTTGAAGATCCTCTGGTGGTTTTTCATCAAAAGTAAGTACTTCTAAATTATGACCAATGGATAACCAACAATACCGTATGCAGAGGCACATATACAGGGTACGACAGAGGTCTGAAATAATTCATGTTTTTTAATCACTCGCTTTATAAAAAATCCTTTCAAATGAAAGTTATGTAAAGTTATATATTAAGACATTTCTTTTGTATAATCTGGCGATCGTTATTTTTTTTTCTTGTATTGTCCTTTTGTTACGGCGACTAACATTATTTTTTCAAATACCATGCTGTATTTTTACAACGTATTTTTAGAATCAGCACATTATCCTACCTTGTGACCTATTTACATGGTCATATGCAAAATAATGAGCTGACTCCAATAAAAGTAGAGGAACATAGGTCGGAAGAAACAAAGTTTGTTGTCAACGAAACAATAGAAGAAACAGAAAACTCAAAGAAGCCAGATGAAAAATTTAGTTAAACAACTTTTGTTTGAAACAATTTGCTGTAAATAAAATGATTAAAAATATATACTATACGTATAAAGACATTATTCCAGACTTTTGCAGGGGACCCTGTATAAGTACAGTCAGCAACGATAGTCAAGATACACCCACTTTTTGAAGGTTGCTTAAATTCTGATATTTTTTGTACTACAGTATTATTTTTTTTGCTTCTGGTAGAATTACAGCTTGTGAAATTCTGCATCTAATAAGCCCAAGTTAAAAGTGAAGTTTTCAAAAAACTATATTTTTGTTTTTTAAGTATTTTTGAAGTTTAAGACGTGCCCTTTCCGATGGTGTCCATGAAATTCCTCCAAAAAAATTATTGATTATGAAAAAAAGCAGCTTAAAAAAACACACGATTTTAAATAAAATTTTCAAGGGGTTTCCGGTCTGCAATGGACCTGGAACCTCACTACCGGTGGAATAAAAATGTTTGAACTTTAATTATACGTGGTTTAAAGATCGATTTTTTCCCTTTGCGTTCAAAATGGCGCCTAAACTGCAAAATTTTTGTGTAAAAAATCAATAATTTTACAATAAATTGTCAAGAATAAAAAGTTCTTAAAATCACCTAAAGAATGCACTGGAAATTTTGAGCAACTTTTTGCATTTTGCAAATAGCCAATTTTTGCAAAATTTTAAAAATGAAAAAAGTGCATTCTTTGAATGATTTTAAGAACTTTTTTATTCTTGACAATTTATAGTGCATTGTTTTCGAGAAAAAACAATTCTAAATTTCGATACAAATTTGATCTTTAGAAATTTCCTCGAAAACAATGCATTTTTACTATCAATTGTCAAGAATAAGAAGTTCTTAAAATAATTCATAGAATGTACTTGAATTTTTTTCAGAATTTTTTAGACAATTTTTTAAATTTTGCAAAAAATTGGCTATGTGCAAAATCCAAAAAATTGAAAAAAATTCTAGTGCAATCATTGAGTGATTTTAAGAACCTTTTATTCTTGACAATTTTTTGTAAAAGTGCATCATTTTCCAATACAAAATTCTTGAATTTTTATACAAAAATTTTGTAGTTCAGGCGCCATTTTGAACGCATAAGGGAAAAAATCGATCTTTAAACCACGTATACTTAAAGTTCAAACATTTATTCCACCGGTTAGTGAGGTTCCAGGTCCATTGCAGACCGGAAACCCCTTGAAAATTTGATTTAAAAAAATGTGCAAAAATGTCGTGTTTTTTTTAAACTGCTTTTTTCATAATTAATAATTTTTTGGAGGAATTCCATGGACACCATCGGAAAGGGCACGTCATAAACTTCAAGAATATGTCTCTGTCAAATTTTTCTGTCGCAAATAGTACTAGTTATGAAGCGCTGAAGAGCGATGCACCGGGAGTGGCGTTTTCGGCCGAAACGGGTTAAATCCTTTTCAAAGTTCTCCGACTCATGTTAAAGGAAAATCTTCGGAGTATCTGTCTGACTAACTGAGTCATTTTGGATTTTTTTTTAGACACGAAAAGTTTCTAATAAATGAATTTCTAATAAAGTTGAACCAAAAATAAATATCATGAATATTAAAAAAACTACTGTACGCCCGACAAAAAAAAAATAACGGATTAATACTCCTCTAGAGCCCGCTTTTTTATTAAAATTTCATGGACGATTTTTACGAAAACTATGGTAAGAAGAATGCTCAGATAGTCAGGTGGATACTCAGAAAATGTCCCTTTAATGTGAGTCCAAGTACTTTGAAAAGGATATAATAGTTTCGGACTCATTCAAGGTTTTTTGAAAACTCCTTCTTCACCTTCAACTTGGGCTTATTAAACGCAAACTTTCACTAGCTGTAATCCTATCAGAAACAAAAAAAAAAACAATACTGTAGTTCAAAATTGAGCAGAACTTAAACAACCTTTAAAACAGGTGTATCATGATTTTCGTTGCTGACTGTACTTTACACTACTGGAATGTTCTTGACATTGATGATTGTCATATACCATGATATTTTGCTTACAAAATTAAAACGTATCCTACTTAATATTAATGTCGGGATTGTAGTATAAACATTTCTTCATTCACTTACTTACACATATACCTATTAACAACAAAAACAATCCCATTGAAGACAAATTTTCTATTTACTAACAACAGTATGTTTCTTTGTGTCTTATTACCGTCATAAAACTTAATAATGCAACCTTTAACTTTACAGTGATGACGAACTATAAAAACAATTATTACAAGTACTAAAATTCTAAAATATAATTAAATTTCTCTTCTCGTCCTCCTTCTAAATAGGCTAGAGATACGTAATGTTGTTATATCTTTACCTTTGCCTTCACGATTTATCTATTTACTTATGTAATGAATCGTATACTAAATACACAGCGCTTGTATACCCGATGTCAACAAAATTATTAGGCAAGTTGATCTCTACAGTTTTAGAGAAAAAAATTATAATCAAAAGTTAATTAAACATGTGCTACATTTGTATTTAAATTGTTTTTCTGGCAGCATATTCTGAAATTTCCGAAAAAAAATCGGTTCCCCCCGAAAAATATTTTCGTATCTTTAAAAATAACTGAGAAAAGGAGGGTGGGAATTCTCACGGACTCACCCTGTACACCGTATTTTAATTAGATGTAGTAAAGTGTTCTCTGTATGCATTAGAAATGTTAAGGACGTACAAAAGGTTAAGCATAATATACAGTGCCATCCATAAAGCTATTTGGGAAAAAAATTGTGTGCATTTAAGAAATTCTTTTAATCGTTAGTTGTTTGGGCATGTATTTAAACTGAAATAGCGCCTATAAAACCTAGTAAAAAAGTTCATAATATACGGGTAGCATACGAAAATTTGAAATCGACGCAAGAGAAAAGTACCTTTATTTTCAACCCTAGAAAAATATTATAAAGAAAGGTTATTCCTTTGTAAAAGATTAGGTCCAATATGAAGTTTCAGTGCAGTATGGTGGAAAAGCGGTTCCTGAAATTTTTTCAACTTACCCTCGTACCCACTATTCAAACGAAATCGCTCATCATTAAAATTGTATTTTCTGGAAAACAATGTAAATGAACAACAAATAACTCATTTATTAAAAGGTACGAAAGAAATAAACAAATTTTTGGTGCAAGCTTTATTTTATGTTCAATAATAGAAAAAGTAAATAATTATGGTAAACCCCATAGAAAGCACACTTTTTGAGGCGATACTTTTGTAATAACATTTGAAAAACGTGCAAAATTATGTTCCTTAAAGGTACAACATTTAATTTAAATATTTTAAAACGTAATTTAAATCGCTATGTGGAAAAATTTAAATGAAAAAAGTTGTATTCTTAGAATTTTTCACAATATTGGTTATTTAGAAGAAGTTATTCTCGTCAGTTCGTTGATGCAATTTTCCCACAGTTTCTTTTAATGTCAAGAAAGAAATGTTCAGAAGAACTAGTTTATGTATCCAAAACAAAGGAAGACACACAGGGACGTAGGCTAAACCTTGAACCTCGATTGGACTAGAATGCTCGCGAAGTGTCCGGCAGCTTTCGCGATGAATCCAAGGGGTTTTATAAGACCATGCCGGTACGGCCAGGCAGTTAGTCTTAGAAATAAGTTGCGCGGTAGCGGGCTTCGTAAAACATTCGAATATAAATTGTACATAAGGGACGTTTCATGTAAAACGGATCACGTGCACTCCCAAAATTTGTGCCGGTAGATTTTTACGTTTGAGGACTCAAAATGTTCGTTAGGTTATGTACTTTCAAAAAACTGCTGGCCTTTAAATGAATTCAATATGGCGGATCCAATATGGCGCCTACAATGTCGGTTCTCGAGATAAAATTAATTAAAAAGTGTAATAATCTTTAAAAAATACAACCTAAATAATTATTATATAGATTTTAGGATCACTAACTATGAATCCACCATCGAAAATACGAAATTTAAAATGGTGGATCCAACATAACGGATCTAACTCCTTAAAAAAACAATTTTATCGCACAGAATAATTTCGAATCAGTTTTCGATATTGGTGTTGGGATTTTTTAGTCTGAGTCTTATTGTATCATCGAAATTTCAAAATTCAAAATGGCGGATCTAATATGGCAGACAAAATCTCTTATAACCCATTTTTAGGCTGCAGTGTAAATTCAGCTTATTCGAAACTACTGGAATGGGGGTTTTTCGTGTCTCTGATTTCAGATGTACCTACCGTCGAAATTTCAAAATCTAAATATCAACAGTGTACTCAAACTTGGACATAAAAACGGATTCCCGATGATAAGTTTGTAATGAGAGATCTTAAAAACGCCCATATCAATAATTTAAATTTACATTCATGATGTAGCCGAAAAAAGGGTTAGAAAAGGCGTTTATGCCGCCATATTGATTCCTTTCGCCATCTTGGATCCGCCATTTTGCAATTTCCGCGGTACATGAATTAGCATCGGGAATATTAGCAGTGCAGTGTTTTGTGTCGCGCTACATAACCTAAAGTGACCAGACGTCCATCATTATGACGGACAGTTCGTCATTCAGAAAGCTTGTCCGTCTTCAAGAGCAGTCCGTCAAACTGTCCGTCATTGAAATTTTTGTATTAAAATGTCCGTAATGACGTCTTCTAGGTTAATCTGAAGACGTGTCGACGTATCGTATCGATCGTGATTAAATATCAGTATTTCAAAAAGGCGTCAAATTTCAAAAAGTAGGTATCCTTGTGAAAGTCTATATTTTTATGTAAATGAATTTTTCATTGAAATTCTGAAGTGTCAGAAAACGAGTGACATTGAGTTTTAAAAATTTTCGCCTGCGGCGTTATTTAGCTCGCGCCTCACGGCGCGAAAAATAAACTCTAGCTTCGTCAGTGTGAACCAGCTGAACATGTCCGTCTTTGGCAAAATCAAATTCTGGTCACTTTAACATTTTCGATGACATTGTTCTTATGGCATCTATTTTGGTTAATTTACAACCTCCAATTTTGAAAGTAAGCACTCATGAAGATTTTAGCGAGTAAGGATTAGTAATATGTATTTCTGTACAAAATTAATATAAACAAGAAATGTTCAAATTTGAAGAATAAAATAATGCATACATGTGTATGTAACGAAATAAATATTATTTATTTTTCGACGCAACACCAAGAGAGTTGTATAAAACATTTGTCAAAAATATATATGATATAAATTGCGGTACATAGACTGTCATTTAATAAAATATAAATATCATTAAACCTGACTCTTTATTTAATTGCACTATTGTTTTACACACTGTCCTAATTTTGCACGTTATTATTTTTTTTATCAGACATTTCACTTAATTCTTTACAATTACATTCATAACCTATAAATCAAATAGTTTAGACAGTTTCAACACAAAATATAAATATGATTCTCGTGAAAATTATACTTACTTTATCAAGAAATTCTTCCCCGTGCAATTAATAACATTTACAACACTGTGAATTCTTTCCCAAATTCAAAAATAGTACAAAAAAACAATTCGACGCATATGACACAATACAAAATCCACAGTACAAAAGTTATCAAAAATTCCGCGCGCGGCGCTTCTAGTTATTCTGCAGATAGTCTATAATAAGACTCAGAGACCCTAAAAACCCCATCCCAATATCAAAAACTGATTCGAAATCATTTTGTGAGATAAATTCGTTTTTTAAGGAGTTAGATCCGCCATGTTGGATCCGCCATTGTAAATTTCGTATTTTGGATGGTGGATTCATAGTTAGCGACCCTAAAAACTATGTAAAATGTATTTAGGTGGTATTTTTGAAAGATTATCAACATTTTATTACACTTTTTAATTAATTTTATCTCGAGACCCGACATTGTAGGCGCCATATTGGATCCGACTTATTGAATTTTTTTTAAAGGACAGCATTTTTTTGAAAGTACATAACTTAACGAACATTTTGAGACCTCAAACATCAAAATCCATCAGCACAAATTTTGGGAGTGCACATGAAACGTCCCATAAATAAATTAGTGTTAATTGAGTGCTTAATCCGCATTTGTATTTAATGAAATAAATTGTATTAGTTAAAAGTGAGGGTCTGATTTTTTCACATCTAACGAACCCTAAGCGAACAAAACGTTCCAGTATGTAAACAATTTTCTATTTTTCAGATATTTCACTTGGATTAAACTACTCTTCTGCTTTATATTGCCGACGATGATACCTCCCTTACTTTGGGGAGAATCATTACTCGTGACTATTAAAGCTGTCATATTGGTGAGATACACTCTGAGCTTGAACTTCACCTGGCTCGTGAATAGTGCAGCCCACTTATGGGGAACAAAGCCGTACGATAAGTAAGTAACGATGTTTTATAATATGATTTACTCTATTTCCATTCTAAATTGAAAATAGGTAGAAAAAAAACAAGGTTGTCAGATATATTTTCTAAAATTGCTAAGCTCACTATACAAGTATACTTCATACTTCAGTAAACTGTTAATTCGTGACGTTCTTAGAAAACTAATTTGGATTTATTTAAAAAAAATACATAGATATAAATTTATTAGTTAGCATTAAAATAAAGCGTTTAAAATTGCTGGAAAAAATAATTATAAATTAAAACAAGTTTATGTATGTTACTATACTTAAGAAAATTTTGAAGAGCCGGCAACGCGATGCCGCCAATGCACCTGCAAATGCCGACCATTATACTATAGGATTGCTTTATATGTAATACATCCAGATACTTATTCGGTCCACTGTGCCATAAAATTTTTACGACGTCGTTAAAATGATTTACGACTAGAAATTCTATGTGTTTAAGACGCCAGTGACGTGTATTTCAGCTAGGTTTAATTAACACAGACAATTTTTTGAGATTGTCTGGCTAAATAAGCATTATTTACAGCAAATTATATTATGAATAATAAGAGTTTTGTATGCAGGCTAATTTTAATCTCCTATATTGATTTGAATGTAAAAAATTATTTCAAAATTTTCGAATTTATAAAAAGATATATGCACGCCCATGGAATCATAAAGTTGCACCGCTTTTTTTGTTCCCCAGGCGTATTTATCATTTTCAATTAAAATTAGAGGGACTATACATATGTATATATCTTTGTCCCTGAACGCGAAGCAATATCGTGAAATATTTGAGTCACTGAATTTTTAGCTGTTAATTGCCGGTCTATTTCTGCAATGCGCAAAAATTATTCAGTATTTTGAAATAATTTTGCATATTGATGGATTCTTTGTTTTTTAATTAAAAAAAAAAAAAAAACTGGACGTTGTCCACGAAACACCAAACTACTATACTTTTCTCGACGCGCGTTTCGCAAAGTAAGTGGGCATCTTCAGATTAGAGAAGGCTATAGTAGTTCGGTGTTTCGTGGAAAACGTCCATTTTTCTGTTTCTACGCCGAAGGGTCCAGTACCCACTCCAGGATGATTTTTTATTGTTTTATAATATGATTAAAATAAAAAGATGAATTTTAAAAAAAAACGGCTCTTTTTTTCCAAGTAACCATAACTTCCAATAATTGACCTATCATGACGTTTTTTTTTCAAAATGTTTGTTTTTCAATGTACTTTTCAGAAAAAAAATACAAAAAATATCAGGTTAAATTATATGAAATTTTTTCAGTTTTTTTTTTTTTGGAAAACCCGTTATTTTTTCAAAGTCCGACGCTTTTCATTTTTGTTTTCTTTTTTTCCAAAAAAAAAACTGATTTACTCTGAAAATAATCACGCCAATCCCAGAGTGGGCCGTCTTTTTGTTCTATTTTTTCTTTAATTGAAAACAAAAGTGGTAATTTTTTTAAATTTTCAATTCCTTTACTGTCAAAACTTTGTTCTTATAATAAAATAATTCTAATTAAATAATTTCAGGGTATTTTATACTTAGTTTCTAATTTAGTTTAAGGATTTCTGATAAGGATTTTTGATCAGCGATAAACAATTAATTTTCCTGTACTAATTTCAAAAGTAATTTCTTTTATTTTCGTTGGCGTTTAAATATTTTACATATTCTTTATTCTGAAGAATTGGAGAAATTTCGAACACAGAGATACCCATTTGTATCTGGAATGACACAATATAGTTGCTGAGTTCCCATGATTGGTTTCGTTCTTGAAAATAGTTCACTCAAGTTGTTGACAGCTTGATTATAATCCTCTTCTGATGAAAACTTCAGCTCTGTATTCGGAAGGTTTTCCGGTGCAGAAGCCCAAGCATGTAATTCGTGAGAGGTGGTTATTTGCTTGTCGACCGCTAATTGGAGGCTTGCTCGCGCTGCGGGTCGTTTGATCGTACCACCGAGCAGTGGCGGTGCGTGATATTTCAGTTAGCCATATCTCGAAAACGACGCATGGGACCCACTTCACTTTTTAGGTGATGACTATACACCTCTTACAGAAAGGATTTATAGTGAAAAAACCGTCAGCAAAGTTTGCGAAAAATTTTTCAAAAACACTGGAGCACTCCCTGGGTTTTCAGTAACGCTCTGTGGAATATTTGCAGTATATTTTTTTTCATAATCTAGAAACAAATATAAGGAGACGTTTTTCGATTTGTTGCAAAATATTTTTGTTTCAAAAAAGTTATGGCCATTTTAATTTTGGGAAACAAAATATTCCTATAAAATTAAAATTAAAATGGCCATAACTTTTTGAAAAAAAAAATATTTTGCAACAAATCGAAAAACGTCTCCTTATATTTGTTTCTAGATTATGAAAAAAAATACTGCAAATATCTCACAGAGCGTTACTGAGAACCCAGGGAGTGCTCCAGTGTTTTTGAAAAATTTTTCGCACTTTGCTGACGATTTTTTCACTATAAATCCTTTCTGTAAGAGGTGTATAGTCATCACCTAAAAAGTGAAGTGGGTCCCATGCGTCGTTTTCAAGATATGGCTAACTGAAATATCACGCACCGCCACTGCCACCGAGATACCGTCACATGGCCCTTTTCCATGGACAGTCGCGAAGAAATGCCATTGGGCAGGTATGCCAAAGTCAGTTGCATGGTAGCACAAATTTAATACAAAGTATAAAGTATAAAATATCCAAAATTTATTTAATTAGAATTATTTTATTGTAAAAATTAAGTTTTGACAGTAAAGGAGTTGAAAATTAAAAAAAAAATACCAAAAAAATGTTTTTTCAATTAAAGGAAAAAATTGAAAAAAAAAGTCGGCCCACTCTGGGATTGACGTGGTTATTTTCAGGATAAATCAGTTTTTTTTTTTGGAAAAAAAAAGAAAACAAAAAAAGAAGAACGTGGGACTGAAAAAATAACGGTTTTTCCAAAAAAAACTGACAAATTTCATATAATTTAACTTCCGATTTTTTTGTATTTTTTTTTCTGAAAAAGTACATTTAAAAACAAAAAAAGTCCCGATAGGTCAATTATTGGAAAAGTTATGGTTATTTGAAAAAAAGAGAGCCGTTTATTTGAAAAATTCATCTTTTTTTGGGTTGGGTAAAAAAATTTAAAAAAATTCTGAGAACCGTTTTTGATAGGGTAGAAACAGATAAAAAAATTTCAGCCAAAATTTTTAATTAAAAAAAAAACTGGACGTTGTCCACGAAACACCGAACTACTATACTTTTCTCGACGCGCGTTTCGCAAAGTAAGTTGGCATCTTCAGATTAGAGAAGGCTATAGTAGTTCGATGTTTCGTGGAAAACGTCCATTTTTTTTGTTTCTACGCCGAAGGGTCCAGTACCCACTCCAGGATGATTTTTTATTGTTCAATAACTCATTTTTTCAATATTAAATAGCTACATTTATATAAATATTTTAAAAGACGTTGGTTGGTGCATAAATCCGCAAGTACAAAAAGAGCAGTAAAATTGGCAATAAAAGTTAGTTAAGATATTTTTTTTAATGAGAGAAAAATTTTGTAGAAAAAGGGCACACGTATGTTGTCAAATTTTTAAAAGACTTAAGAGACTTTAAAAGATTTTCTCACAAACACCATTCACAAACACCATCGGTAACAAATAGTACAGTATAGTTTTCCGTAGATAAATATCAATTACTATAAATGTTAGGAATAGCACGTCTTATAATAAATGCTACAGTATTTGTAAACTTCATAGTAGGATTACGCTTTCTTTTTTGCTTTTTGTAAAATAGAATTAACCGTAGAAACATTCAAGTTTAATATACACTAAAACTTGCTGTTGAAAAAGATACTGGTCGAATTTGACATTTTTCCAAAAAAAATCGCTCGGAATGAGCCTATTTTTTGGAATTCCAAAAACACGTCTTTTTTTGAAAAAAATTAAAATAGCGCTTTTAAAATGCTGTTGTGTTTAATGCAAAGTTGACATACCGCCCAGCTTGTAAATTTATTGGAATTGCGTTTTTCAATACTAAATGCAAGAGATGCCAGAATAATAGCAAACAAAAATGTCGTCGAGAATTTAGCACATTTCAAGAAACGAATTAAACTTTACTCGTACCTTCAAGTTTAACTAATGTATTCTGACTTTATAGGCAGTTTAGTACATAAAAACAAAAGTTTCAATACATTTATATCCTCCATTTACTTTACATCAAACATAACAGCATTTAGAAATGTTATTTTATTTTTTTAAGACATGTTTTAATTGATATTTTATAATAAATAGCTAGTGGTATGATACATTTACCGATATTGTGTTTGTCGAAAGTGTTTGTTTCGAAATTACCGAAAGTGTTTCTTTCAAAGTTCGAAGTGTTTAATTTTTCTGTTCTAAACAAATGTTCCAAAAGAGCGTTCAGATTTGCGATACTTATGTAAAATTCGGAAAAAAAATCTTTTCTTCGTAAAACCTTTTGAAATTGCACCAATAGGCCCATTTTTTGGAAAAATGTCAAATTTGATAGATACTTACCGGAAGTCAAGTGATTCTATTCGAATGAGTCATTTTTCATCAACTTTAAAGCATACGTTCATCCTAATGTCAGAATAAAAAATTATGCTCACTTTATAAAGGACAGTGTATGTTACACAATTTTTTTTTTTAGGAAAATCAATCCTGTTGAAAATTTAACGGTTTCCATTCTATCTGTTGGCGAGGGATATCACAACTACCATCATACGTTCCCTTGGGATTACCGAGCATCAGAAATGGGAAGCATGCTCAACATTACCACGTTATTGCTGAATTTTTTCGAAAAAAATCGGTTGGGCCTACGACCTGAAGTCCCCCTCACAGGAACTGGTGAAAAAAGTGGTGACGACGCACGGGGATGGAACGCATTACAAGTGGGGACACGAAGTCCCTTATAAAACATCGGCAGACTGCAAGTCCTTGTAGAATAACCGTTCTCACTTTGTCGGGTTTATATTTACGTACTGTGTCTTTATTTATTCTGTTAGTAAAGTGTCTTAAGCTTTACATGAGTGTTTAAACGTATATTAATACAGTATGACCTAATAAATTGATGGGATGCGTACATGCAAATCTAGTAGGCCAAATAAAACAATTTGACGACCTTTGTAAGTTATACTTTGTATAAAATACAAAAATTCAAAAACATATCATGGTGAGTTTTTAATGCGTGTTTGGCCTATAGAATCATGGGTTCACAAAACATGTTAAAATTGAGTATGCGAGGTTGTTTTCTTCCTTTTTTACCGCCTCTTTAATATATTGCTGAATTTACAGGGTGTTCGTATGCTTCTGGGCGTTGACAATTTCCTTATTTTAAAAGGAACACCCTATATATGTTTACAAATTTGGAAAGAGCACACAATTTTGAGTTGAAAATATGTATCATAACCTACATATATTGTCTGTCGATCGGTTTGTCTGTCTGTTAACGTATTTTTGTGTACACGATAACTCGAGAACGCGTTAATATATCAATTTGAAATTTAAAATACTTCTGTACAGTGGCAGCTCGTCAACGGACGCATAGCAGGCAGTGCCTCCCCTGTGAAAATTCCAAAGAAGTTTTTTTTTCTATAAACTTACCTACCTATAATACTTATCTTTCATTTTTAAATTCATATATCGGGTAAAAAATTAATTTCTAAAAATACAAATATTAATAGTCATAAATATGTCAAAGGAATTCCTGCACTATTATTTGCAACATATTAGCCCTCATAAACGACCCAGCGCCTAGTCTATCGCCGTGGTGGCAAGCCTCCGATGCCAATGTTTTCACATATGTATATACACGGGATAGCGGACTTCGCGCTTCGCAACCATCTGTGTCTGTTAATAAATTTAACACAGAAAACGAGTTATTTGATTTCATGAACCTAACAACCTAACCTACAAAATTTAATATTTTCTAATTTAATCTTTTACTGTTCCGTGTTTTGGAAATTTTCGTTGGAAAGTGCCGTTATTCTTGCCGGGTTTTCTGAGTGCATTGAATGGTACAGGAGGGTAATAATAATTATTGAAAATGTACCATATTACTTACGTAAGTAATAATTTGGACTTGTGGCGTTTGCTTTACCAAATTTAACTGTACCCACATGATTAATAAAGCTATAATGATAAAGGCTTGGTTAACTCGGTTATTTAATATTTTACTATATAGCGACAGCGGATTGCTAAAGTTTTTATATTGTTATTAGTACTTAATTAAATTTTTCTTTTGTTATACATTTGTGTACACACGGACCCGGATTTTCAATACTTGAGGACGAAAAAATTGTCGATTTTTTAGCAAATATGAAAACCTGCACTACAGTGGCGGTCGGTGGAACTTGAAATCTCTTCTCCTATTTTCCTATTTTTGTAACGAAGCATGAAACCCACATTATATTTTAGGTGGTAATTACTAGACCTAAGTAGAAGGCTGTAATAGTAAAAAAACTAAAACAAATGTCGTGAGAAGTTAAAAAAAATGTGTTCCCCACCAGAAAATCTTGGAAACAGCTTGCAAAATATTTGCAAAATATTTTTTCTCAAGTAAATATACAAACTTTTTGGAAAATGAAAACATGTCCTACTTATTGTCAGTATAATGTTAAGAGGGAAGTAGGTACAAACATTTCTTACGTCACGCAACTACTCATATCAAAGTGAATTTTATTTTTCAGTTAGAAATACCAAGAGTAAACGTTCTTTTTTTAACCCCCAACCCAAGGTAAACATATTTTGGGTTTATTTGTTGTTTAAGCATAGAAATGTTTTATGTTTTTTTTTTCAGCAGAACTAATTTCTCCTAACTATTTCTAAAACAAAGATATAGGTACATAAAATTTTATAACGCATTATGTTTCAGATATTTCATTTGGGTTAAACTACTCTTCTGCTTTATATTGCCAACGATGATACCGCCCTTACTCTGTGGAGAATCATTAATTCTTACTATTAAAGCTATTGCAATTGTGAGATACACTCTGAGCTTGAACTTCACGTGGCTTGTGAATAGTGCAGCCCACTTATGGGGAACAAAGCCGTACGATAAGTAAGTAACGATGTTTTATAATTATTTATAATTTCGTCCCACAGCCCGAAGCAATATCCTGAAATATTAATAATAAGGGTTACTGAATTTGTAACTTACTGTTAATTACACGGGACTAGAAAATAAAAAAAAAAGTATCCTTTGCTGCTATTGCACCTACATTATCCCTTTGTATTTTTGCCTTGTGGGTAATTCTAACCCCTTAATATTTAAAGGGGGCTGAAAAAACCTTGGGGGAGCTTAACTTTTTTGTATTTCATTTTTCTTCCCTGTTTCGAGTAAGGTACCGTTTTTCCAATAAAAAAGCCATTTTAGTCCAGTGGGCAGGGAGGTAAAATCATCAAAAAGTGTCCTTGAAACATACGAGTATAGGGCTAGTTTTGACGGTTTCCTATGTATTTTTCCACGTAGAACACAATGCGCGGGGTCCGTAGAGCTGAAACCGTTCGCTAATTTTTTAAATTAACAATTTGGGAAAAAAAAAGTTTTTTTCACATTTCCGCTTATATCTCCGTTCCTTGGCATATTTTATATAGCATATGCATTTAAGAAGTTGTAGCCTATTGAATTTTCAAAATTTTAAGCCCAATCCGAAGTTGCCAAGTGCTCTTGTTAACTTGCAAATGACTGCTGAAGTTGAAAAAGTGCTTTTTTTCACTATTTTTTTACTTCGAAAGTAGTGCGACTATGATCATGAATTTCCTGAAGGCTATTTGTAGTATGAAGTTACAAATATAATTTCAGTTGTATCCGTTAATCACTTTTTGAGTAATTATCGATCGAATTTTTTTTGCAATTCTTAATTAACAATGACGCCATTTCTTTGTTTATTGTACTATATTGACCGGGTTGGGCTAAAAAAATCATAAATCTCCAAGTTTCCGAGCCTTTTTGAGATTTTGAAAAATATTAATTTGGACCAGTTTTATAACGTTTTCTACGCG
Source organism: Aromia moschata (assembly GCA_029963805.1). NCBI lineage: Eukaryota > Metazoa > Arthropoda > Insecta > Coleoptera > Cerambycidae > Aromia > Aromia moschata. Next base: position 79,300 of record JAPWTK010000242.1, on the reverse strand, counting down.
ACTACCTTTTTTTACGCGATTTACAGGGTGGGATTTTACAGGGTGGTCCTCCGGGAACTGCATCCATCGATTATGGGAAAACTGTAATTAGTAAAAATCTGAAAATTTGGTAACGTACTAAGATCGATGGGGGACATACGCCTAAAATATTTTCACGTTAATCGCACTTCCGGTTATACCGGAAGTAGATGTCAACTTTGTTATTTTAAACGGAATGCCCTGTATATTAATACATTTTTAGATTATATGGTAAATTCTAAGAATATTTCATGTATAATGTCTTATACCTAAGTTTAAGCGGTTTTGAGATATTGCCAATTTAATTTATTTTAAAATATTTTCAAAACTACAAATTTTTAGAACAAACGAACTTATACAAACTTACCCTTACTTTTAATGTTAAATAACATATAATTATGAAAATTAGGGATTTCCATTTGAAAAAATTGATTTTTGGCATTTTTCTCAATTTCAATTTTGATCTCATTTTTTGAACACCCTGTAATTATAGTTATCAGAATATTACAAAAAATCTATTAAAGTGGATCCATTTCAACAAGGAATCCGATCCAAATTGAATAATAAAGGCTTTCTTATAGGAAAAATTGGTAATTATCTTAGGACCTACAGACGTCATTTTTGACATAACTTAAATATCTCAAAACCGCTTAAACTTAGGTATATGACATTATACATGAGATATTCTTAGAATGCACCATAGAATCTAAAAATGTATTAATATACAGGGCATTCCGTTTAAAATAACAAAGTTGACATCTACTTCCGGTATAACCGGAAGTGCGATTAACGTGAAAATATTTTAGGCGTATGTCCCCCATCGATCTTAGTACGTTTCCAAATTTTCAGATTTTTACTAATTATAGTTTTCCCATAATCGATCGATGCAGTTCCCGGAGGACCACTCTGTATATTGTTTTAGCATTGCCGCTTCGAAATTGTCGGAATTGTGACTATAATATCTTGACGCCCATTTTTTTTTTAAATACGCGTCTTGAAGCGTACTTTCAAGATATTATAGTCACAATTCCGCGCATTATGTTCTACGCAAAAAAATATATAGGGAACCGTTAAAACTAGCCATATATGTTTCAAGAAGACAAAAAGTCTATGCATACTGGACTATTTCTGCAAAGGCATTTACAGTGTAATCCCAAAATCTGCACAGCATGGGAGTTTATTATCCATTTTCTTCAAAAATTATCTTCCCCATTGCTGTCCGCAACAATTTTAACCAAGAAGGAAGCGAACACTTTGATTCTATCGAATCAGCAACCCCGCCAATATTTGAATTTTCTATTACCATAATTTTCTATGACGTTAATTTTTACAACATATAAAATATCACCCGTTTGCATTGTTTACTGTTTTTTAAATAGTAAAGGCCACTCTAACATATCTTAATGACCAGTGTGTCATCAGGGTAGGTACAGTGGCCACTTTATTTTAAATTTTTGTAACTCTGATACTTTAGTTAAAATATTATTTTTTTCAGTCTTAGAGTGAAAATATGTAGAGAAGAATGTAGAATTTGTCACCTAGGGCTACCAGGATGGAGAAAAAAGGGTAATTCTGGCTTTTATTACATTTTTTAGAATAACGTGGGCACTGTTACAGACTCTCCCCTATATGTATGCGACCTTTCCGGGACTTGTTATACTAACCCTGTATATGGAATTTGAAATATGAAATTCTATCCATACATGCATACGAGTATATCCGTTTTTTCTTTTGGTGTATGGTGCACCTTTGACTTTTAACTAATATATTTGTTAGAGTTTACATACTGTATACTGAACATTTAATTGTCATTGCATTTATTTTGATTTTGTATCACGTGCGTTCAGTTTGTTTTATATTACATGTAGTTGTGTCGGAAATATGTTGACACTCGTTGTTTTATCAACTTTTTATGGTCGACTAAGTAAGTAGCGAAGTTAAATTTTTTTAAATGCATATTGGAATTTATTGTGATGTGATGTGATCACTGTATTCGGGTATGTTTTCTTAATACAGGAATGTTTCTTTGGTATTTCATTGAAATGTTTTATACCAACACCAAAATCAGTAACTAAATTTTAATGCCTGTAATATTTTTATGTTTCCTGTATATTCCTTTGTGTTTCGTTCCTACTACGTTTTGTGTTCATTGTTGTCAGTAAAGGCTGTAAATACTATTGTACCTGCTTCTTTTTAATCTCTATTTTCATGAACTTTGGTAAAAGGAAAACGATTATTTCTCATAGATATATACCTAGATATGGACAAACATATATCATTTACAGTCCAGTAGACAGAGACTTTTATGGGTTCTTGAAATATATAGGGGTAATTTTGACGGTACCCTATGTATTTTTTTTTGCGTAGAACACAATACGCGGGGTCCGTAGAGCTGAAACCGCCCGCTAATTTTTTAAATTAACAATTTGTGAAAAAAAAACGTATTTTTTCACATTTTCGCTTATATCTCCGTTCCTTGGCATATTTTATATAGCATATGCATTTAAGAAGTTGTAGCCTATTAAATTTACAAAATTTTAAGCTGAACCCGAAGCCTCCAAGTGCTCTTGTTAACTTGCAAATGACTGCTGAAGTTGAAAAAGTGCTTTTTTCATTATTTTTTTACTTCGAAAGTAGTGCGACTATGATTATGAAATTTCTAATGAAATAGCAGTCCCTACTGCTATTTGTAGTATGAAATTACAAAAACAAAATTCAGCTCGATCCGTTAATAACTTTTCGAGTAATTAACGATCTAATTTTTTTTGCAAGCCTTAATTAACAATGACGCCATTTCTTTGTTTATTGTACGATATTGACCGGGTTGGGCTAGAAAAGTCATAAATCTCTTCAAGTTTGCGAGACTTTTTGAGACTTTGAAAAATATTAATTTAGGCCAGTTTTATAACGTTTTCTAAGCGTCTACCTTTTTTGACGCGACGTTATATCATTTTAGCGTTGCCTCTTCGAAATTCTGGGAATTGTGACTATAATATCTTGAAAGTACGCTTCAAGACGCGTATTTAAAAAAAATGGGCGTCAAGATATTATAGTCATAATTCCAAGAATTTCGAAGCGACAACGGTAAAAGAATATATACGTCGTGTCAAAATAGGTAATGTATGCACCCTGTATGATTAGAAATATTTTACAAACACTCATTTTGGGCAACTTTTATATAAAACATTTTTTTCTTAAATTCACAATAACGGAGTTACATTACACCCTGTATGAATATTTTCTACTTCGCTTTAGAACTATAAATATCTCAATTTATTAAATAAACATAAGGACTATTTTATCGTTATTTAATAAACATAAGGACTTTATTAAATGCACTATGCATAAATTCAGACGTCAACCTTTTTTTTTAAAGGTGTGTCTGTAACAATGCATCATTTGGTTATAATGATCCTTCTAATGCTCTTTTGACCCTTTCCGATTTAATTTTACACCATGTTTTAATCAGATATGATGCAAATAAATAAATACTAGTAGTTATCACCAAACTAAAAGAATGTATAAGAACTGTACGACGAGCACAAAAATGTAATACTACGTACGTATATCAGGTTTAATTATACATTTATGTTAAAACATCAAACAAGAATAAATAGAACTAACTTTTAGCCTCCAAGTTCATAATAAAAAGAACAATTTTAAAAAAGTGCCATTTATGCCCACCGCACGCACACCTAAAAAAAGCCATCGGATTCTATAGATTTTGAGCCACTGAACTTGGCTCTGATATTAGAAAACGTCGGGAATATTGCGAAATTCAAATTCAAACGACTAGTTTTTCACAAAGAAAATGAGTGCATATTTTTTTGCATCACATATCCTTTAAAAGCATTTTATAAAAAATCTTACACACATTTAAAGGTTTTTGAGATCACTGGATACAAACCGAAAGTCATTGACGTTTTCGATAATTGGCAGCTGTCAAATAGCTATCAACTAGATATTTAGCCATCATTAATAATGAAGAAAAATGGAAATGAATTTACAATTTTGTGCTTGAGATCGCTGAATGTAAATTTGATAACAAACTGATGATTCTGACAACCAGTTGTCAACTAGCTGTCAAATCATCATTAAGTATAAAGAAAAATGGGAATTAATGTAAAATTATAATTTTGAGGTTGTTGAATGTAAGTCTGATATAAAACTGACGATTCTGACATTTGAAAACTGTCAATTACTTGTCAAATCACCATTAGACGTCAAAAGATCTGACGAAATTACGTTTTTGAAGTCATTCAAATAAGATCTGATAATAAATTGATGATTTTGTTATATTTATTATAAATATAACGCTAAATTAAAATATTAGATTCAGTATCTTTTTGATAAACTGATCGAATTGTGATTTGACAAGCGGTTGACAGTTGCCCATTTTTTTTTTAATGATGATTTTACAGCTAGTTGACAGCTGGTTGTCAGCTGCCAAGTGTCAGAATCATCAGAAATTCTTTCAAACAATGTGTGTTGCAAAAATCTATGCATTCATCTTTTTTTTATGAAAAACTGGTCGTTAGAACTTGAATTTCACAATGATCTCGACGTTTTTTAAATTTTCTAATAGCAAGTATTCTCGACTTAAGGGAAATACATCGACCGACAGACAGACAATTTGTTTCGCTAAACCTTACGTACATTTTAAGACTATACAGGTAATAAACATTTTTAAGCAAATTTCCACCACTTCACTGCATGAACCCAAAACTAATATACGAAAAATATTAGTTTTGCGTTTGAAATTGAAATACCTAGTTACCTAATATTGTTAACTGACATCTCTGAAAATTAACGTGGTTTATGACCGAGTAAAGATTATTATCGGTGGTGTTAGTGAAACCTGTGCATGCATTATTAGCATTATTACGACATTCATGTCGTATTATGAGATGTAACAGTGCTGTCCAAGTCCCCAATTTGTCGACTCCTCTTGGAAGTAATGGAAGAATTGATATATGGAGATGCCTTCAAAATTCAGCCCAGTTATTACGTGCAATCCGGTGAATAAGTTCAACATAGCTGTGAAGTGATGCCTCCCATTGGATATGAGTTTAATATTGTGTTTTAATAATTATCTATTATTGCAATCTATAATTTGCTACATACCTTACCGTTGTTATACGCCAAATGTCAACCAATTATTTGAGGTTCCCACTTTATTTATTTTAATTAAAATTTAGTTACACATCTTGAGAAAACGCGGACCCAATTTTCATCCGGAAGTATGAGGTCCTCATTATGTTTTAGGGAGTGATTATTAATTTCAATTTATATTAGTCTAATATGGCCTAGCTATAATAGCAAAAAAAAAATTCAAACGAACCCTGCCAAAAAAAAAATATTTCTCTCCCCAGAAAATCTCTGAGAGCTTGTAAAAATTTGTGAAATATTTATGTTCACAAATATCATGAGGAGAATAGAAATTTGTAACTTAAACCCGTTAAAAATATCAGAAATTAAATGCAGATGTGAAATAAAAATTAGATTATAATAACTTCAACAGATTTCGAGATTTCGAAAATGTATCAAGAATAAAAATATTTGTGTTTACTTGATGATTAAGAATTAAATATTTCGCAAATAAGATTTACTGGTGAGGCAACTATTTTTTTAAAGTTTCATTTGGAGCAAGGGCGTAGCTAGTATTTTTCTTTGGGGGGGGGGGGGGGGGCGTCCAATGCAGATAAAACAAAAAAGCAAAAAAAAGGTCATTGAAGGCAACGGCAAGCGCAATCCCTCGACTATTTTGTTTTGTATTTGACTATTGGGGGGGGGGTGATCGCCCCCTGGGCTACGCTCTTGATTTGGAGTATTTTTTGGCTATTACAGCGTTCTAGTAAAGTTTAATAAAATCATCAGTCCAAAAAATATTATGTAGGGCACATGTTTCCTTACGAAAATACGAGTAGGTATGTCTTTGTAATTCCGCCAATCAAGACTGCCACCTACTTCCCCTTAATACGGTTCTGTTTGTTCCCGACAATTTCTCGACTCTACTTATGATTAGAGTTCAAAAATTTGTAAAACGAAATTAACCGTAGAAACATACGTTTAGGGCTGTTGCTACAAGCCAAAACAATGTATTGGACTGTGGTTTTATAAATTTAATCGTTTTATATTTAAATTACCTTTCTAACAGCTTTTAAGGGTAGCAATGGACCATTATTGTCTCGTTCTTTTTCAAAATAGTGTATCAAAGGTGCTACTAACTCTTGGCAGCAGCTGTTTAACTGTTTTGACATTTCGCAAATGGAAGTCTCACAACTATAACAATTTGAGCGTTTAAAAAAATAACAAATTTTCAATGAAAGATAAAAGATTGAAGCTCAAAAAATACACAAACCACTGTTGAAGCCAATGTAAAGTTCAGATAATTTCAAACTGCAACTTCGGATCTGCCGTCAACAACAAATATCAAGCGCGAAATTTAAAATTGAATAAAACAATTCCATTACACATTTTATTTCAATACAAGTGAGTGGTGGTATCACTGCACGTGCATTAGTTTTTATTTTGTACAAAGTATACACCCTTAATACCACACTGTATTGAAATACGAGCCTCCACAAAACACTTTTTTCGTCACCATCTCTCCGACTATAACGTTTTCATTTAAATTAGCAACTGCATTAATTTTTAATGAATGATCATAATAAACAGGTGTAATACAGTATTTAAGTCATCGTAACTTTAAAAACAAGTTAGTATAGTATTGAATTTCGTCGACAATTGAAAGACCCATTGTACTTTGGTGATGCCTTTTGTAACCTACGTATTTTGCTGATTTTCAAGTTGCTCTATTCGTTTTAGTTTGAACAATGGCTCCGGATTCTACAGTTCCTATGTGCGAACTAGGGACAAAATACGGTACCGATAAAGGAAATGATGGAGATTTATTAAACAGCCAAAGTAACACTCTGCGTTATGATAAATATAAATTTATGTTCTGGGAGTTTGAAACGCCCTTTATATGGAGAAACATAATAACAATATTTACATTACATATTTTGGCTGTATATGCTCTTACCACTACACATCCATTGAATATACATCTTGGGACTGTCATCTTTGGTAAGTAAAAATATATTAGACATTGTCTTCCATTGCCAAAAATTTAAGCGCTAGTATTGCTTTGATACTGGAACCATCGGAGAAAGAAGACCTCGGAGTATTTAGTAAAATCAAACCAAAAAAAGTCACAAGTACCTACAGTTATACAGGGTATCCCATAATTTTGTTGAAAATTAAATTGTGGTTGATTTTATTCTATTGATATAGTATAAAAATGATATACATATGGGGCATTTCACGCCAACTAAGTGAGGTCAAAAAAAATTCTGTTTGAAACATATCACGATCGATAGTACTTGCTAAAGTTAGTTTTGAAAGTTAGTTAACTTCCTTAAAATTTTAGATTTTTTGAGCCACAAGGAGAGGGATGGTGAGGGTGAGAAAATACAAATTTTCGTTTCGACTCTAAAATTTCAATCTTTCTAAAAAAAAAAAACCAAAAAAGAAGATTGCAATGGTTTTCGATGTGTTTTTTGCGTAGGATACGATAAAAATATTTTCAAAATTATTGGGGGTAGTTTTCACCCTTATTTTGAGGATTGAAAGATTAAAATCGAAATTTCGAAAAGTATGACACGATTTTTTTAAATTTTATTTTAACCTCTTTCTTTTTTTTGTACTTTCGATTAATTTTTAATTCATAATGGGCGTCGACCAGGAACTGGCCCAAAAAACGGCCCAAAGGTGAAAAAACGTGGTTTTAGCGTATTTTCTCAACCTGTGAGATAGTAAATGGCAAGTGAATAATATATTCCAAGGTTTTTGGGGTGGCTGATTACGAATCTAACGTAGAAAATTTCCCGTAGAATACGATGGTATTTTTTAAATTTCAAAGTTTAGCCATTTTTTAAAAGTTGACTACCATACTGGATCCGCCATTTTGTTTTTTGAAAATCTGACGTTAGATTCGTAATCAGCGACCCCAAAAACCTTGGAATATAATATTCACTTGCCATTTACTATCTCACAGGTTGAGAATATTCACTAAAACCACGTTTTTTCACCTTTGGGCCGTTTTTTGGGCCAGTTCCTGGTCGACGCCCATTATGAATTAAAAATTTATCGAAAGTACAAAAAAAAAAGAAAGAGGTTAAAATAAAATTTAAAAAAAATCGTGTCATACTTTTCGAAATTTCGATTTTAATCTTTCAATCCTCAAAATAAGGGTGAAAACTACCCCCAATAATTTTGAAAATATTTTTATCGTATTCTACGCAAAAAAACACATCGAAAACCATTGCAACCTTCTTTTTAATTTTCTTCATTTTCTTACCGAGAAAGATTGAAATTTTATTCGAAACGAAAATTTGTATTTTCTCACCCTCACCATCCCTCTCCTTGTGGCTCAAAAAATTTAAAATTTTAGGGAAGTTAGTTTTTTAGCAAGTACTATCGATTGTGATATGTTTCAAACAGAAATTTTTTTTGACCTCAGTTGGCGTGAAATGCCCAATATAATATACATATACTATATATCGTGCGATATACTTTTATAATAGATAAAAATATATTTTTAATTGTAAGAATTTTAGATTTGGTGTGTATCTTTCGCTAACAGAAGGCCATCTTGTAGTAAGATTTTTATTTTCCCTCCCCACCCGCATGAGGTGAAACAAACAAACCCTATTCATTTTTGTGCCATAATATGGTTAAATAAATGCCCAAAATAAAAAATAAACATACCTATTACTAATGAAAATACAAAAAAATCTATTACTAACATTCTATTTTAATATACAGGGTGTTCCTGGATTGAGTTACCTGTAGGTGAAATGGACAAAAAATTTAAATTTTCGACAAAAAGTCATTCTTCATAAAAAGTTTTGCTTGTGTTGAAACGTCCAGAAAGTTTGTCGTTTGTTCAATTTTACATACAGGGTATTCAAAAATAGCTAAAATTAAATAATAATGAAGAGTAAGTACCTTAAATATTAACGCAATGTAAAAAAGTCATTAAGAAAAATTGTTTGCAATTAAATTTAAAACTCAAATATGAAAGCATGGCCTAGTAGGCCATTATTTGGATTTAAAAATCAATAATTGAGATTTCAAGCGCTTTAACAATAAAAATTAAGTCAAACAATAAAAATTGCCTTATTGATGGCTCACTGGAATTTCAAATATTCTAATTAGGGACTTGAGAAGAAATAGTGTAAAGACAACCTATTAACTACAGTCTGTTTCTTCAAAATATATGTTTAAATAATATTTTTGGGGTTTATGATATCTTGATTTCTTATTATGTCGGCGCCTTTAGCAAACATAATTTTGTTAAAGGAAAATGGCTATACTTCAAAAGTATAACAATGATAAAAATTGCGGAATCTTCAAAATACTTAATATTGACTAGTAGGCCATGCTTTCATATTTGAGTATTAAATTTAATTGCAAACAATTTTTCTTAATAACTTTTTTACTTAGCGTGAATATTTAAGGTACTTTACTCTTCATTATTATTTAATTTTTGCGATTTTTTAACACCCTGTATGTTAAATTGAACAAACAACATAGTTTATGGACGTTTCAAGACAAGCAAAACTCTTTATGAAGAATGACTGTCGAAAAAAATTTTTTTTCCATTTCACCGATAGGTAACTCAATCCGGGGACACCCTGTATATTGTTAATCATCTGGTATCTCTTACAGGATTTTTTATCATAGGCGGCATAACAGCATTTGGAATAACGGGCGGTGTTCATAGATATTTTACCCACAGAGCATATAAAGCGAAGTTACCATTGAGGGTTATTCTTCTTATATGTTATTCCGTTGCTGGTCAGGTAAATCATCAATATAATTTATTTTATTCGAATAAACTCAAATTCAATAACAAAAAATTGACAGTTACTTTGAGTCAGCATGTTTCCGCTTGCTGACCGTTGAAAAAGAAATTAAACTGTCGAGATATCTTAACGTCAACTTCGACATTTTATATCAAAGGAATAGATCTGGTTTTTTTCATCAAACTGTTTAGTTTGGTACAAACTAAAAAGCTCATTTAATGGGCAGTAAAAATTGCATTGTAATTATTTTTATTATTCTACTAGTTTTTTTTAGTTAGTTTAGTTAGTTAAATACTGATATTGTTTATATAAAACAACTCACCAAACTTATATATTTAAGTATAAGGTGTTCAAACTTTCGAGCCTTTTTAGAATATTTAAAATGTGTTCATTAAAAAGCAGAGGGAATATTTTAGTTATAAACATAATGACATTTTGAGAGTCTTGTCTCTGTTTTGAACTCGTCAATTCTGTTTTGAAGATGGGTTTTGAAACTGCTTCAACTTCATCTCGAGAACCAATGAAGAAATTTAACTTTTATAACTTTAAAAATACTCCCAAGGTTCACCTAATGAACGGATTTTATATTTTTAAAAAAGGTTGGAAATCTTAAATGCTCTTTTATACGTAAAAAATCCAGGTTGCTCTTTTACATATTTAAAAAAATATATGCCTAAAGTTGCCCAAGACTTTTTTTAACGGATCTATAAAATTTTGTCAAATCGCGCCTTTTTAAATAAAGGTCTGGATTGCAAAATTATATATTGTAAAAAAACTATTAGACCGATTTGGATAAAATTTGGTGTGATATTTTATCATATCAAAATGTTCCCTGAGCCACGATCTGAAGGTCGTATGTAAAATCTAAGTCGAAAAAAAAAAAATCAGGGAAAAACTTCAAATAATAGTGCATTTTTTATCCTGGAGTGGATACTGGAACCTTCGGTGTAGAAACAAAAATTTGGACGTTTTCCACGAAACACCGAACTTCTATACTTTTCTCGACGCGCGTTTTGCCAACTAAGTTGGCATCTTCAGAAGATTAAAACTAAATTCTAAACTACACACTTGCTCTATTTATATCTTAATCTGTATTTGTTTATCAGAGCAAACAGTGGACTGTTAGGTATTGGACCATTGTCCTTACTTTCAGAAGCATCCAACTGTCTACTGTTTGTTACATTTCTAATTAATTTTAAATTGTTTATGTCTCTATCCTATAGTTTTTGTTAAAAGCATGTTGAGCAACACAAGATTTTTCCGTTCTGCCATATTTTAATGAGCCATATGTTCTTTAAATCCAGTCAAAATAGATCTTTTTGTTTGCCCAATATACTTTTGATCACAATCTTTACAACTTATTTCGTATATTCTGACTTTTGGTTATTGTCGATTTTTTCTTTAGGGTTGGAAATTTTTTTTACGTATTGTTTTAAGCATTTTTTAAAATTTATAATCCTACGTTCGTTTTAATGAAACTTCTTTTTTCAAATTTTTGCTAAAATGAATAGTTCTTGAGATCTAAAAGAAAACTCGCACCTGAACATGAAAGCGCGCGAAAGAATGAACGCGCATCGCAACTGAACATGAAAGCTGACGTCCAAGGTTTTTTCCAAAATATTTTTTGTTCGAAAAATAAATTTAATTTACACAAACCTTTACTTACTCACGTATAATAACTAATTACTGTACTATATTTTTTACAGAATTCAATATTGGACTGGGTAAGGGATCATCGAGTCCACCATAAATTTACCGAGACCAATGCTGACCCCCATAACGCCAAAAGAGGATTTTTCTTTGCGCACGTTGGCTGGCTTATGATGAAAAAGCATCCTGATGTTATTAGAATGGGTAAAGCGCTGGATTGTAGTGACTTATTTGAAGATCCTCTGGTGGTTTTTCATCAAAAGTAAGTACTTCTGAATTATGACCAATGGATAACCAACAATACCGTATGCAGAGGCACATATACAGGGTACGACAGAGGTATGAAATAATTCATGTTTTTTAATCACTCGCTTTATAAGAAATCCTTTCAAATGAAAGTTATATAAAGTTATGTATTAACTCGTTTCGACCGAAAACGCCACTCCGGTACATCGCTCATCAGCGCCTCATAACTGATACTATTTGCGACAGAAAAATTTGACAGGGACATATTTTTAAAGTGTAAGACGCGCCCTTTCCGATGGTGTCTATGAAATTACTCGAAAAAATTATTAATTGTGAAAAAAAGGAGTTTTTTTTAAAAAAGGCGATTTTTTGACATTTTTTTTAATCAAAATTTCAAGGGGTTTCCGGTCTGCAATGGACCTGGAACCTCGCACCTGCACTTTTACAAAAAATTGTCAAGAATAAAAAGTTCTTAGAATCATCCAAAGAATGCACTGGATTTTTTCCAAAAATGTTTTGAGCTTTTTGGATTTTGCAAATAGTCAATTTATGCAAAATTTAAAAACTTGCTAAAAAAATTCTGAAAATTCCAGTACATTTTTTGAGTGATTTTAAGAACTTTTTATTCTTGACAATTTATTGTAAAAATGCATTTTTTTCGAGAAAAAAATTTCTAAATTTCGATATTAATTTGATCTTTAGAATTTTTTTCTCGAAAATTGCAGAAATTGCAGAAAAATGCAGAATTCTAGTGCATCCATTGAGTGATTTTAAGAACTTTGTAATCTCGACAATTTTTTGTAAAAGGGTATCATTGTCCAATAAAAAATTCTTGAATTTTGATGCAAAAATTTTGCAGTTCAGGCGCCATTTTGAACGCAGAAGGGAAAAAATCGATCTTTACACCACGTATACTTAAAGTTCAAACATTTATTCCACCGGTTAGTGAGGTTCCAGGTCCATTGCAGACCGGAAACACCTTGAAAATTTGATTTAAAAAAAATGTGCAAAAAAATCGTGTTTTTTTTTAAACTTTTTTTTTCATAATTAATAATTTTTTACGAAAAGTATGGTAAGAAGAATATACATGTATATGGTACGAAGAAGACTCAGGTAGTCAGCTCAGTCATTTCACTAGCTGTAATCCCATCAGAAACCAGAGCCAGCCTACGTCTTGGTTCCGAAAAGGCTGATGTTATGACTATCGGCACGGATGACGGCGTCAGCAATCGGGATGAGGGAAGCTGAACCAGCCACACATTCATTTCATTCGGTCACGGATTTAAGCCGAGTGTAGTTGTTATATTTTGCGTTTTGTTCTCATTACCAATAATAACATATGCACTCTAATTGAGGATTAGTTTTGTTTCGTTTTAATTTTAATAGTCTAACTGTATAGTAGTCTGTAGTTCAAAATTGAGCAGAATTTAAACTACCTTTAAAACGGGTGTATCATGATTTTCGTTGCTGACTATACTTTACACTACTGGAATGTTTTTGACATTGATGATTGTCATATACCATGATATTTTGCTTATAAAATTAAAACTTATACTTAATATTAATGTCGGGATCATAGTATAAACATTTCTTCATTCACTTACTTACACATATATTAATAACAAAACAATCCCATTGAAGATCCATTTTCTATTTACTAACAACAGTATGTTTCTTTGTGTCTTTATTACCGTCATAAAACTTAATAATGCAACCTTTAACTTTACAGTGATGACGAACTATAAAAACAATTAATTATTACAACTACTAAAATACTAAAATATAATTAAATTTCTCTTCTCGTCCTACTTCTAAATAGGCTAGAGATACGTAATGTTGTTATAGTATCTTTATCTTTGCCTTCACTATCGTACACTAAATACACCACGCTTGTATACCCGATGTCAACAAAATTATTAGGTATCTACATCTATAAGTTGATCTCTACAGTTTTAGAGAAAAAAATAATAATCAAAAGTTAATTAAACATGTGCTATATTTGTATTTAAATTCCTTTTCTGACAGCATATTCTGAAATTTCCGAAAAAAAATCGGTTACCCCAAAAAATATTTTCGTATCTTTAAGAAAAGGAGGGTGGGAATTCTCACGGACTCACCCTGCATACCGTACTTTAATTAGATGTACTAAAGTGTTCTCTCTATGCATTAGAAAGGTTAAGGACTAACCGATCACAATATACAGTGCCATTCATAAAGATTGCATCGTATGGGAAAAAAATTGTGTTTGCATTTAAGAAATTCTTTTGACCATTAGTCGTTTGGGCATATCTTTAAACTAAAATAGTGCCCATCAAACCTAGTAAAAAGATCATAATATACGAGTATACCTTTAATTTCAACCCTAGAGGAAAATATTGTAATGAAAGGTTATCCCTTTGTAAAGGTTTAGCTCAAAAATTAAGTTTCAGTGATGGTGAAAAAAGCGGTTCCTGACATTTTTTCAACTGTTTTCAACGAAATCGCTCATCATAAAAATCGTATTTTCTGGAGACTCTTGGAGACAAAATATTGTTATTGTTCAAAACAATGTAAATGAACAAAAAATAAAACTTAATTATAGAAAGGTACAGAAAGAAATAAACGAATTTTTGGTGCAAGCTTTATTTTATGTTCAAGAATAACACAAAAAGTAAATAATTATGGTAAACCCCATAGAAAGCACACTTTTGAGGCGATACTTTTGTTATAACATTTGAAAAAACTGTTCCTTAAAAGGTATGGCAAAATTTAATTGAAATATTTTAAAACGTAATTTAAATCAGTGGCGGCTGGTGATAAAGGGCACAGGGGCACGTGCCCAGCCCAAATTTCAATAGAAAATATTTCTTTTGTTTTAATATACTATAAATTACTGTTACAATAATATCAATTAATTGTATACGACAATCTATTCATATTCTAATTATTATTAATTTTATACCACAAATAATGATTTTTATCACATATATGTATATGACAGACTATCGATCGAACACTGAGCCACCGTAGTCTGAATTATCGCATTTAGCGTGCGTGGGCGAGGGCACACAGTTTCCCAGCCCTCGTTTTTAATCGGGCCTTTTCGGTGACTGGTAATGTTTGGAGACAATTGCAGCAGACAGACGTCGTTAAATCGTTCGAAAATCAGCTGAACGGGTCACACTTGTTGAGTGACCTTTTTTTAATGATTGTTTATTTTCTTCGCTGAGAAGTGTGTTTTTACTGTTTTTGATTGTGAAACGTTTCAAAATGAATTCGGTGGACTTTTTATTGACTAATAAAGATATTACATACGAGATCCGAACGGAAATTAAACGGTTAGGAAGGCCGATACCCGATTTGACTATTTCCAAAACAGACGTAGGAAAATCGCGAAATTATTCACGAAATTTTAATAGTACGACAGATTTAAGTGGTTATGTTGGTGTCCTAAAAGAAACAAACTGTTTTGTTTTATTTGTTTAGTGATGAGTGGCAACCAAAGTGCATGGACTCAATAAGGGGTGAGTGATTTAAAACATTTAAATGAAAGAGCTAAGAAACATGCCAGCTACAATGAAAAACATTTACATAACATCTTAGATTTTAGTGTGTTGGGAAAGGTAGACATAAGGCAACAGCTTGATAGTGCTTATCGTGAAAATATAAGACGTCACAATGAAAATGTGGATAAAAACAGACATATTTTATACCAAATCCGGGACTTTAATGGAAAGGCGATTAACATTTTTGTGAACAATAAGGACACGCGAGCTGATTTCGTTTACAAATAACGGTAAGATACCTATATCAAATTTTTTTCACATGTTGCCACCCATTATTTTAATATATTTAAGCCCTCAATATTCGTGACTAAATATTATTTCAAAAAGCTACCAAATCCCAAAAATTATTCTTGTGAGTCTATATTTTTGTATAAAAGAGTTTTTCAATTTTTCAATTTGAAATTCTGAAGTGTCAGTAAATTCTGAAGTGTCAGTAAAACGCATGACCTTGAAAATTTTAAAAAGTTTCGCCTGCGCCGCCATTGGTAGCTAATAAGTAATCCTACTGACACACCCTGTGCCCACCCATGTAACACACCCACGAGCCGCCACTGATTTAAATCACAATGTGGAGAAATTTAAAGGAAAATATGTATATGCTTAGGACTTTTCACAATATTGGTTATTTAGAAGAATTTATTCGTCAGTTTGTTGAAATGTCATAATGAAAAAGGTTTAACCTACGTCTATGTGTGTCTTACTTTGTGTGTTACGGATACATAAACTAGTTTATGTATTATTTATGTGTTTTTGTTGTGTAGGAAGACACACAGAGACATAGGCTAAACCTTTTTGAAGAAAGGTTGCTTTAAAAAGTTCTTCCTTCGAATGAACGTCGATTGGACTAGAATGCTCGCGAAGTGTCCGGCAGCTTTCGCGATGAATCCAACGGGTTTTATAAGACCATGCCGGTACGGCCAGGCAGTTAGTCTTAGAAATAAGGTGCGCGGTAGCGGGCCTCGTAAAACTTTCGAATATAAATTGTACATAAATAAATTAGTTAGTGTTAATTGAGTGCTTAATCCGCATTTGTATTTAATTAAATAAATTGTATTAGTTAAAAGTGAGGGTCTGATTTTTTCACACCTAACGAACCCTAAGCGAACAAAACGTTACAGTATGTACAAAATTTTCTATTTTTCAGATATTTCACTTGGATTAAACTACTCTTCTGCTTTATATTGCCGACGATGATACCGCCCTTATTCTGGGGAGAATCATTACTCGCAACTATTAAAGTTGTCATATTGGTGAGATACCCTCTGAGCTTGAACCTCACGTGGCTCGTGAATAGTGCAGCCCACTTATGGGGAACAAAGCCGTACGATAAGTAAGTAACGATGTTTTATAATATGATTTACATATGTATATATTTTTGTCCCTCAATGCGAAGCAATATCGTGAAATATTTGAGTCACTGAATTTTTAGCTGTTAATTGCCGGTCTATTTCTGCAATGAGCAAAAATTATTCAGTATTTAGAAATAATTTTGCATATCGATGGCTTCTTTGTGTTTTTTAATTAAAAAAAAAAAAACTGGACGTTGTCCGACGAAACGAAACCCGAACTACTATAATTTTCTCGACGCGCGTTTCGCAAAGTAAGTTGGCATCTTCAGATTAGAGAAGGCTATAGTAGTTCGGTGTTTCGTGGAAAACGTCCATTTTTTTGTTTCTACGCCGAAGGGTCCAGTACCCACTCCAGGATGTTTTTTTATTGTTAAATAACTCATTTTTTCAATATTAAATAGCTACATAATTTTAAAAATTTATATAAATATTTTAAAAGACGTTGGTTGGTGCATAAATCTACAAGTACAAAAAGAGCAATAAAATTGGCAGTAAAAGTTAGTCAAGATATTTTTTAATGAGAGAAAAATTTTGTAGAAAAAGGGCACATAATGTTGGGCACACATATATTTTTAAAACATAAAAAAACTAAAGATTTTTCACAAACACCATCGGTAACAAATAGTGCAGTATAGTTTTCTGTACATAAATATCAATTATTATAAATGTTAAGAATAACACTTGTTTTCAATGCTACAGTATTTGTAAACTTCATATCAGGATTACGCTTTCTAGGTGATTTTAAAAGTTGATTGGTTTTTTGCTTTTTGTAAAACAGAATTAACCGTAGAAACGTTCAAGTTTAATACACGCTAAAACTTGCTGTTGAAAAAGATATCTGTCGAATTTGACATTTTTCCAAAAAAATCGCTCGAAATGTGCCTATTTTTTGCAATTCCAAAAACACCTCTTTTTTTAGAAAAAATTAAAATAGTGCTTTAAAATGCTGTTGTGTTGTATTGAGTAAAGTTGACATACCGCCGAGCTTATAAATATATTGGAATTAAGTTTTTCAATACTAAATGGGAGAGATGCCAGAATAATAGCAAACAAAATTGTCGTCGAGAATTTAGCACATTTCAAGAAACGAATTAAACTTTACTCGTACTTTAATGTTTAACTAATGTATTCTGATTTTATAGGCAGTTTAGTATATAAAAAAAAAATGTTTCAATAAATTTATATCTTCCATGTACTTTACATCAAACATAACAGCATTTAGAAACGTTATTTAATTTTTTTAAAAGTCATGTTTTAATTGATGTTTTATAATAAATAGCTAGTGGTGTGATAAATTTACCGATATTGTGTTTGTCGAAAGTGTTTGTTTTCGAAAATACCGAAAGTGTTTGTTTAAAAATTCGAAGTGTTTAATTTTTCTGTTCTAAACAAATGTTCCAAAAGAGCGTTCAGATTTGCGGAACTTATGTAAAATCTGGAAAAAAAATATTTTCTTCGTAAAACCTTTTGAAATTGCACCAATAGGCCAATTTTTTGGAAAAATGTCAAATTTGATAAATACTTCTGAAAGTCAAGTGATTCCATTCGAATGAGTCATTTTTCATCAACTTAATCCTAATATCAGAATAAAAATTATGCGCACTTTATAAAGGACACTGTATGTTGCACCATTTATTTTTTTTAGGAAAATCAATCCTGCCGAAAATTTAACGGTTTCCATTCTATCTGGTGGCGAGGGATATCACAACTACCATCATACGTTCCCTTGGGATTACCGAGCATCAGAAATGGGAAGCATGCTCAACATTACCACGTTATGGCTGAATTTCTTCGAAAAAAATCGGTTGGGCCTACGACCTGAAGTCCCCCTCACAGGAACTGGTGAAAAAAGTGGTGACGACGCACGGGGATGGAACGCATTACAAGTGGGGACACGAAGTCCCTTATAAAACATCGGCAGACTGCAAGTCCTTGTAGAATAACCGTTCTCACTTTGTCGGGTTTATATTTACGTACTGTGTTTTTATTTATTCTGTTAGTAAAGTGTCTTAAGCTTTACATGAGTGTTTAAACGTATATTAATACAGTATGACCTAATAAATTGATGGGATGCGTACATGCAAATCTAGTAGGCAAAATAAAACAATTTGACGACCTTTGTAATTCATACTTTGTAAAAAATACAAAAATTCAAAAACATATACATGGTGAGTTTTTAATGCGTGTTTGGCCTATAGAATCATGGGTTCACAAAACATGTTAAAATTGAGTATGCGAGGTTGTTTTCTTCCTTTTTTACCGCCTCTTTAATATATTGCTGAATTTACAAGGTGTTCGTATGCTTCTGGGCGTTGACAATTTCCTTATTTTAAAAGGAACATATGTTAACAAATTTGGAAAGAGCACACAATTTTGAGTTGAAAATATGTATCGTAACCTATATTGTCTGTCGATCGGTTTGTCTGTCTGCCTGTTAACGTTTTATTGTGTACACGATAACTCGAGAACGCGTTAATATATCAATTTGAAATTTAAAACACTTCTGTACAGTGGCAGCTCGTCAGGGGATGCATAGGAGGCAGTGCCTCCCCTGTGAAAATTCCAAAGAAGATTTTTTTATAAACCTACCTACCTATAATACTTATCTTTCATTTTTAAATTCATATATCGGGTAAAAAATTAATTTCTAAAAATACAAATATTAATAGACATAAATATGTCAAAGGAATTCCTGCACTATTATTTGCAACATATTAGTCCTCATAAACGACCTAGCGTCCTCATCAGCGCCTAGTCTATCGCCGTGGTGGCAAGCCTCCGATGCCAATGTTTTCACATATGTATATTAGGGTGGACCTTAATATATTTTTTTATGTTTTTTCTCAGCGGCCGGGTGAAAATCAGTTCTGGGTACCTAAAAACTTGTGCGGAAACCAAAATTGCCGCAATCGGAACCTTTTTTCCCGTGCCGCAAAGCGCCGGAAGTTTCTTATGGGATTTACATGATAAAACTCATTGAAAACGTTCGATACGCTCAAAAACTATGAAAATCATCAAATCTGATAGTCGGAAGGGTATTTTTCCATGTATTTTTTCCTCCTGAATCAGATGGAATCGTCAGATTTCGTTTATTCGTTGAGTGAAAAAAAATATGAGCGAAAAATTGCGAAAAAACACCAAATTAATTATGGTGACAATTGTTGAAAATTTGAAAGTAGTCAACGATATTGCGGAAAGAGGAGTCAAATTAATGTCTGATTTTAAAAATATATTGACAAAAGATGAGCAACAATTATTTATTCCCGACTTGCGATAAAGCCTCTCTTATGAGCAAACATGAATTAATTATGAAACTATAATAAAAAATTCTTTTGAGAACTCATTTTTAATGAAATTAATGTTTCTTACTAATCACATACACACTTCTAATATTCACTTCATTTCAGAACGAATAAAATTTATAAAAAGATTATTTACATTGAATTTATAAATATAAATATGTACGTATAAAAATGAGTTAAAATGTAAGAAAGATGTAACTTATTATAGAATCTTAAAAAAATTAATTTTCTCGAACAGAATCTCAAAGTCTAGACCGTTTGTGGGATTGCCTGGGAAGAATAAGGTACGCAGCTCCCCACCTCCAAAGTATGATGCTAACGTTACAAGAACGTCGAACACTATAGTATGTTCCAATCCGAAATTCTCTTATATAATCAATGTAAAATGACTTCAAGTTAAAGGTAATATTATATTAAGATGATGAATTATTCGTATGATATGGAGCATTTCATACTACCGTTAAATTATGCAAGTCGATGCAGGATAATCTATCGTTTGAGAATCAGGATTGAAAAAACGGAAAAATCGCCTTCCGCCATATACGCTCCTGAATTTTGCGTACAACTTGAAATGATCGTAACTCCGGTTCAGAGGCACCTACAGACTTCAACCGGACGTCAAATTGTAGGGTTTTACCTCTACTTTTGAATCATGATGCTTAATACTCCTCAGAGTCAGGTACAATCACCATAATAAATTATTTCGTCTTTTTTCAAATTTTTTTAATTTAATTTGGTGTTTTTTCGCAATTTTTTCGCTCAAAATTTTTTTCACTCAACGAATAAACGAAATCTGACGATTCCATCTGATTCATGAGGAAAAAATACATGGAAATATATCCTTGCGACTATTGGATTTGATGATTTTCATAGTTTTTGAGCGTATCGAACATTTTCAATGATTTTTAACATGTAAATCCCATAAGAAACTTCCGGCGCTTTGCGGTACGGGAAAAAAGGTTCCGATCGCGGCAGTTTTGGTTTCCGCAGAGGTTTTTAGGTCCCCAGAACTGATTTTCACCCGGCCCGCTGAGAAAAAACGAAAAAAAAACATTAAGGTCCGCCCTAACGTATATACACGGGATAGCGGACTTCGCGCTTCGCAACCATCTGTGTCAGTTAATAAATTTAACCCTTAACTTCAGTGGCATTAAAGGTCATTTAAAAAACTGCATAGCGGAGGCAAACACGCCCACCTCCCGCCTCTCACACGTGACAGCGCAGAAAACGAGTTATTTGATTTCATGAACCTAACAACCTAACCTACAAAATTTAATATTTTCTAATTTAATCTTTTACTGTTCCGTGTTTTGGAAATTTTCGTTGGAAAGTGCCGTTATTCTTGCCGGGTTTTCTGAGTGCATTGAGTGGTACAGGAGGGTAATAATAATTATTGAAAATGTACCATATTACTTACGTAAGTAATAATTTGGACTTGTGGCGTTTCCTTTACCAAATTTAACTGTGCCCACATGATTAATAAAGCCATAATGATAAAGGCTTGGTTAACTCGATTATTCAATATTTTACTATACAGCGACAGCGGATTGCTAAAGTGTTTATATTGTTATTAGTACCTAATTAAATGTTTCTTTTGTTATACATTTGTTATACATTTTGTCATACATTTGTGTACACGGACCCGGATTTTCAACACTTATTTGAGGATGAGATGAGGACGAAAAAATTGTCGATTTTTTACCAAATATGAAAACCTGCACTACAGTGGCGGTGGGAGGAACTTGAAATCTCTTCTCCTATTTTTGTAACGAAGCTTGGGACCCACATTATATTTTAGGTGGTAATTACTAGACCTAAGTAGAAGGCTGTAATAGTAAAAAAACTAAAACAAATGTCGTGAGAAGTTAAAAAAATGTGTTCCCCACCAGAAAATCTTGGAAACAGCTTGCAAAATATTTGCAAAATATTTTTTTCTCAAGTAAATATAAAAACAACTTTTTGGAAAATGAAAACATGCCCTATTTATTGTCAATATAATGTTAAGAGGGAAGTACAAGCATTTCTTACGTCACGCAACTACTCATATCAAAGCGAATTTTATTTTTCAGTTAGAAATGCCAAGAGTGAACGACCTTTTTTAACCCCCAACGTAAACAGATTTTGGGTTTATTTGTTGTTAAGTATAGAAATGTTTTATGTTTTTTTTTCAGCGGAACTAATTTCTCCTAAGTATTTCTAAAACAAATGTATACATAAAACTTTATAACGCATTATGTTTCAGATATTTCATTTGGGTTAAACTACTGTTCTGTTTCATATTGCCAACGATGATACCACCCTTACTCTGTGGAGAATTATTAATTCTTACTATTAAAGCTATTGCTATTGTGAGATACACTCTGAGCTTGAACTTCACGTGGCTCGTGAATAGTGCAGCCCACTTATGGGGAACAAAGCCGTACGATAAGTAAGTAACGATGTTTTATAATTATTTATAATTTCGTCCCACAGCCCGAAGCAATATCCTGAAATATTAATAATAAGGATTACTGAATTTGTAACTTACTGTTAATTACACGGGACTAGAAAATAAAAAAAAAGTATCCTTTGCTGCTATTGCACCTACATTATCCCTTTGTATTTTTGCCTTGTGGGTAATTCTAACCCCTTAATATTTAAAGGGGGGCTGAAAAAACCTTGGGGGAGCTTAACTTTTTTGTATTTCATTTTTCTTCCCTGTTTCGAGTAAGGTACCGTTTTTCCAATAAAAAGCCATTTTAGTCCAGTGGGCAGGGAGGTAAAATCATCAAAAAGTGTCCTTGAAACATACGAGTATAGGGCTAGTTTTGACGGTTTCCTATGTATTTTTTTTACGTAGAACACAATGCGCGGGGTCCGTAGAGATGAAACCGTTCGCTAATTTTTTAAATTAACAATTTGGGAAAAAAAAAAGTTTTTTTCACATTTCCGCTTATATCTCCGTTCCTTGGCATATTTTATATAGCATATGCATTTAAGAAGTTGTAGCCTATTGAATTTTCAAAATTTTAAACCCAATCCGAAGTTGCCAAGTGCTCTTGTTAACTTGCAAATGACTGCTAAAGTTGAAAAAGTGCTTTTTTTTCACTATTTTTTTTACTTCGAAAGTAGTGCGACTATGATCATGAATTTCCTGAAGGCTATTTGTAGTATGAAGTTACAAATATAATTTCAGTTGGATCCGTTAATCACTTTTTGAGTAATTATCGATCGAATTTTTTTTGCAATTCTTAATTAACAATGACGCCATTTCTTTGTTTATTGTACTATATTGACCGGGTTGGGCTAAAAAAAATCATAAATCTCCAAGTTTCCGAGCCTTTTTGAGATTTTGAAAAATATTAATTTGGACCAGTTTTATAACGTTTTCTACGCGACTACCTTTTTTGACGCGATTTACAGGGTGGGATTTTACAGGGTGGTCCTCCGGGAACTGCATCCATCGATTATGGGAAAACTGTAATTAGTAAAAATCTGAAAATTTGGTAACGTACTAAGATCGATGGGGGACATACGCCTAAAATATTTTCACGTTAATCGCACTTCCGGTTATACCGGAAGTAGATGTCAACTTTGTTATTTTAAACGGAATGCCCTGTATATTAATACATTTTTAGATTATATGGTAAATTCTAAGAATATTTCATGTATAATGTCTTATACCTAAGTTTAAGCGGTTTTGAGATATTGCCAATTTAATTTATTTTAAAATATTTTCAAAACTACAAATTTTTAGAACAAACGAACTTATACAAACTTACCCTTATTTTTAATGTTAAATAACATATAATTATGAAAATTAGGGATTTCCATTTGAAAAAATTGATTTTTGGCATTTTTCTCAATTTCAATTTTGATCTCATTTTTTGAACACCCTGTAATTATAGTTATCAGAATATTACAAAAAATCTATTAAAGTAGATCCATTTCAACAAGGAATCCGATCCAAATTGAATAATAAAGGCTTTCTTATAGGAAAAATTGGTAATTATCTTAGGACCTACAGACGTCATTTTTGACATAAAAACTTAAATATCTCAAAACCGCTTAAACTTAGGTATATGACATTATACATGAGATATTCTTAGAATGCACCATAGAATCTAAAAATGTATTAATATACAGGGCATTCCGTTTAAAATAACAAAGTTGACATCTACTTCCGGTATAACCGGAAGTGCGATTAACGTGAAAATATTTTAGGCGTATGTCCCCCATCGATCTTAGTACGTTTCCAAATTTTCAGATTTTTACTAATTATAGTTTTCCCATAATCGATCGATGCATTTCCCGGAGGACCACTCTGTATATTGTTTTAGCATTGCCGCTTCGAAATTGTCGGAATTGTGACTATAATATCTTGACGCCCATTTTTTTTTTAAATACGCGTCTTGAAGCGTACTTTCAAGATATTATAGTCACAATTCCGCGCATTATGTTCTACGCAAAAAAATATATAGGAAAACGTTAAAACTAGTCATATATGTTTCAAGAACACAAAAAGTCTATGCATACTGGACTATTTCTGCAAAGGCATTTACAGTGTCCGCCCAAAATCTGCACAGCATGGGAGTTTATTATACATTTTCTTCAAAAATTATCTTCCCCATTGCTGTCCGCAACAATTTTAACCAAGAAGGAAGCGAACACTTTGATTCTATCGAATCAGCAACCCCGCCAATATTTGAATTTTCTATTACCATAATTTTCTATGACGTTAATTTTTACAACATATAAAATATGACCCGTTTGCATTGTTTACTGTTTTTTAAATAGTAAAGGCCACTCTAACATATCTTAATGACCAGTGTGTCATCAGGGTAGGTACAGTGGCCACTTTATCTTAAATTTTTGTAACTCTGATACTTTAGTTAAAATATTATTTTTTTCAGTCTTAGAGTGAAAATATGTAGAGAAGAATGTAGAATTTGTCACCTAGGGCTACCAGGATGGAGAAAAAAGGTTAATTCTGGCTTTTATTACATTTTTTAGAATAACGTGGGCACTGTTACAGACTCTCCCCTATATGTATGCGACCTTTCCGGGACTTGTTATACTAACCCTGTATATGGAATTTGAAATATGAAAATCTATCCATACATGCATACGAGTATATCCGTTTTTTCTTTTGGTGTATGGTGCACCTTTGACTTTTAACTAATATATTTGTTAGAGTTTACATACTGTATACTAAACATTTAATTGTCATTGCATTTATTTTGATTTTGTATCACGTGCGTTCAGTTTGTTTTATATTACATGTAGTTGTGTCGGAAATATGTTGACACTCGTTGTTTTATCAACTTTTTATGGTCGACTAAGTAACTAGCGAAGTTAAATTTTTTTAAATGCTTATTGGAATTTATTGTGATGTGATGTGATAACTGTATTCGGGTGTGTTTTCTTAATACAGGAATGTTTCTTTGGTATTTCATTGAAATGTTTTATAACAACACCAAAATCAGTAACTAAGTTTTAATGCCTGTAATATTTTTATGTTTCCTGTATATTCCTTTGTGTTTCGTTCCTACTACGTTTTGTGTCCATTGTTGTCAGTAAAGGCTGTAAATACTATTGTACCTGCTTCTTTTTAATCTCTATTTTCATGAACTTAGGTAAAAGGAAAATGATTTTTTCTCGAAAACTCATAGATATAGATATGGACAAACTTATATCATTTACAGTCCAGTAGGCAGAGACTTTTATGGGTTCTTGAAATATATAGGGGTAATTTTGACGGTACCCTATGTATTTTTTTTTTGCGTAGAACACAATACGCGGGGTCCGTAGAGCTGAAACCGCCCGCTAATTTTTTAAAATAACAATTTGTGAAAAAAAACGTATTTTTTCACATTTTCGCTTATATCTCCGTTCCTTGGCATATTTTATATAGCATATGCATTTAAGAAGTTGTAGCCTATTGAATTTACAAAATTTTAAGCTGAACCCGAAGTCTTCAAGTTTTCTTGTTAACTTGCAAATGACTGCTGAAGTTGAAAAAGTCCTTTTTTTCACTATTTTTTTACTTCGAAAGTAGGGCGATTATGATTATGAAATTTCTAATGAAATAGCAGTCCCCACTGCTATTTGTAGTATGAAATTACAAAAACAAAATTCAGCTCGATCCGTTAATAACTTTTCGAGTAATTAACGATCGAATTTTTTTGCAAGCCTTAATTAACAATGACGCCATTTCTTTGTTTATTGTACGATATTGACCGGGTTGGGCTAGAAAAGTCATAAAGCTCTTCAAGTTTGCGAGACTTTTTGAGACTTTGAAAAAATATTAATTTAGGCCAGTTTTATAACGTTTTCTAAGCGTCTACCTTTTTTGACGCGACGTTATATCATTTTAGCGTTGCCTCTTCGAAATTCTGGGAATTGTGACTATAATATCTTGAAAGTACGCTTCAAGACGCGTATTTAAAAAAAATGGGCGTCAAGATATTATAGTCATAATTCCAAGAATTTCGAAGCGACAACGGTAAAAGAATATATACGTCGTGTCAAAATAGGTAATGTATGCACCCTGTATGATTAGAAATATTTTACAAACACTCATTTTTTTGCAAATTTTATATAAAACATTTTTTTTCTTAAATTCACAATAACGGAGTTACATTACACCCTGTATGAATATTTTCTACTTCGCCTTAGAACTATAAATATCTCAATTTATTAAATAAACATAAGGACTATTTTATCGTTATTTAATAAACATAAGGACTTTATTAAATGCACTATGCATAAATTCAGACGTCAACCTTTTTTTTAAAAGGTGTGTGTAACAATGCATCATTTGGTTATAATGATCCTTCTAATGCTCTTTTGACCCTTTCCGATTTAATTTTACACCATGTTTTAATCAGATATGATGCAAATAAATAAATACTAGTAGTTATCACCAAACTAAAAGAATGTATAAGAACTGTACGACGAGCACAAAAATGTAATACTACGTACGTATATCAGGTTTAATTATACATTTATGTTAAAACATCAAACAAGAATAAATAGAACTAACTTTTAGCCTCCAAGTTCATAATAAAAAGAACAATTTTAAAAAAGTGCCATTTATGCCCACCGCACGCACACCTAAAAAAGCCATCGGATTCTATAGATTTTGAGCCACTGAACTTGGCTCTGATATTAGAAAACGTCGGGAATATTGCGAAATTCAAATTCAAACGACTAGTTTTTCACAAAGAAAATGAGTGCATATGTTTTTGCATCACATATCCTTTAAAAGCATTTTATAAAAAAATCTTACACACATTTAAAGGTTTTTGAGATCACTGGATACAAACCGAAAGTCATTGACGTTTTCGATAATTGGCAGCTGTCAAATAGCTATCAACTAGATATTTAGCCATCATTAATAATGAAGAAAAATGGAAATGAATTTACAATTTTGTGTTTGAGATCGCTGAATATAAATTTGATAACAAACTGATGATTCTGATAACCAGTTGTCAACTAGCTGTCAAATCATCATTAAGTATAAAGAAAAATGGGAACTCATGTAAAATTATAATTTTGAGGTTGTTGAATGTAAGTCTGATATAAAACTGACGATTCTGACATTTGAAAACTGTCAATTACTTGTCAAATCACCATTAGACGTCAAAAGATCTGACGAAATTACGTTTTTGAAGTCATTCAAATAAGATCTGATAATAAATTGATGATTTTGTTATATTTATTATAAATATAACGCTAAATTAAAATATTAGATTCAGTATCTTTTTGATAAACTGATCGAATTGTGATTTGACAAGCGGTTGACAGTTGCCCATTTTTTTTAATGATGATTTTACAGCTAGTTGACAGCTGGTTGTCAGCTGCCAAGTGTCAGAATCATCAGAAATTCTTTCAAACAATGTGTGTTGCAAAAATCTATGCATTCATCTTTTTTTTATGAAAAACTAGTCGTTAGAACTTGAATTTCACAATGATCTCGACGTTTTTTAAATTTTCTAATAGCAAGTATTCTCGACTTAAGGGAAATACATCGACCGACAGACAGGCAATTTGTTTCGCTAAACCTTAGTACATTTTAAGACTATACAGGTAATAAACATTTTTAAGCAAATTTCCACCACTTCACTGCATGAACCCAAAACTAATATACGAAAAATATTAGTTTTGCGTTTGAAATTGAAATACCTAGTTACCTAATATTGTTAACTGACATCTCTGAAAATTAACGTGGTTTATGACCGAGTAAAGATTATTATCGGTGGTGTTAGTGAAACCTGTGCATGCATTATTAGCATTATTACGACATTCATGTCGTATTATGAGATGTAACAGTGCTGTCCAAGTCCCCAATTTGTCGACTCCTCTTGGAAGTAATGGAAGAATTGATATATGGAGATGCCTTCAAAATTCAGCCCAGTTATTACGTGCAATCCGGTGAATAAGTTCAACATAGCTGTGAAGTGATGCCTCCCATTGGATATGAGTTTAATATTGTGTTTTAATAATTATCTATTATTGCAATCTATACTTTGCTACATACATTACCGTTGTTATACGCCAAATGTCAACCAATTATTTGAGGTTCCCACTTTATTTATTTTCATTAAAATTTAGTTACACATCTTGAGAAAACGCGGACCCAATTTTCATCCGGAAGTATGAGGTCCTCATTATGTTTTAGGGAGTGATATTAGTTTCAATTTACATTAGTCTAGTATGGCCTAGCTATAATGGCAAAAAAAAAACAAATTCAAACGAACCCTGGCAAAAAAAAATCAAAAATATTTCTCTACCCAGAAAATCTCTGAAAGAGCTTGTAAAAATTTGTGAAAAATTTATGTTCACAAATATCATGAGGAGAATAGAAATTTGTAACTTAATCCCGTTAAAAATATCAGAAATTAAATGCAGATGTGAAATAAAAATTAGATTATAATAACTTCAACAGATTTCGAGATTTCGAAAATGTATCAAGAATAAAAATATTTGTGTTTACTTGATGATTAAGAATTAAATATTTCCCAAATATTTTGCCAAGATTTACTGGTGAGGCAACTATTTTTTTAAAAGTTTCATTTGGAGTATTTTTTGGCTATTACAGCGTTCTAGTAAAGTTTAATAAAATCATCACTCCTCAAAATATTATGTAGGGCACATGTTTCCTTACGAAAATACGAGTAGGTATGTCTTTGTAATTCCGCCAATCAAGACTGCCACCTACTTCCCCTTAATACGGTTCTGTTTGTTCCCGACAATTTCTCGACTCTACTTATGATTAGAGTTCAAAAATTTGTAAAACGAAATTAACCGTAGAAACATACGTTTAGGGCTGTTGCTACAAGCTAAAACAATGTATCGGACTGTGGTTTTACAAATATTTTCATTTTATATTTAAATTACCTTTCTAACAGCTTTTAAGGGTAGCAGTGGACCATTATTGTCTCGTTCTTTTTCAAAATAGTGTATCAAAGGTGCTACTAACTCTTTGCAGCAGCTGTTTAACTGTTTTGGCATTTCGCAACCGGAAGTCTCACAACTATAACACTTTGAGCGTTCTAAAAATAACAAATTTTCAATGAAAGATAAAAGTTTGAAGCTCAAAAAAGACACAAACCACTATTAAAGTCATTGTAAAGTTCAGATAATTTCAAACTGTCAGCAAATGTAGAGTAACTGCAACTTCGGATCTGCTGTCAACAACAAATATCAAGCGCGAAATATAAAATTGAATAAAAAATCCCATTAAACATTTTATTTGAATACAATTGAGTGGTGGTATTACTGCACGTGCATTAGTTTTTATTTTGTACAAAGTATACACCCTTAATACCACACTGTATTGAAATACGAGCCTCTACAAAACATTTTTTTTCGTCACCAGCTCTCCGACTATAACGTTTTCATTTAAATTAGCAACTGCATTAATTTTTAATGAATGATCAAAATAAACAGGTGTAATACAGTATTTAAGTCATCGTAACTTTAAAAACAAGTTAGTATAGTATTGAATTTCGTCGACAATTGAAAGACCCATTGTACTTTGGTGATGCCTTTTGTAACCTACGTATTTTGCTCATTTTCAAGTTGCTCTATTCGTTTTAGTTTGAACAATGGCTCCTGATTCTACAGTTCCTATGTGCGAACTAGGGACAGAATATGGTACTGATAAAGGAAATGATGGAGATTTATCAAACATCCAAAGTAACACTCTGCGTTATGGTAAATATAAATTTATGTTCTGGGAGTTTGAAACGCCCCTTATATGGAGAAATATAATAGCAATATTTACATTACATATTTTGGCTGTATATGCTCTTACTACATATTCATGGAATCTTGGGACTGTCGTCTTTAGTAAGTAAAGATATATTAGATATTGTCTTGCATTGCCAAAAATTTAAGCGCTAGTATTGCTTTGATACTAGAACCATCGGAGAAAGAAGACCTCGGAGTATTTAGTAAAATCAAACAAAAAAAAGTCACAAGTACCTACTGTTATACAGGGTATCCCATAATTTTGTTGAAAATTAAATTGTGATTGACTTTATTCTATTGATACAGTGTAAATATGATACATTTCACGCCAACTAAGTGAGGTCAAAAAAAATTTCTGTTTGAAATATATCACAATCGTTAGTTAACTTTCTAAAAATTTTAGATTTTTTGAGCCACAAGGAGAGGGATGGTGAGGGTGAGAAAATACAAATTTTCGTTTCGACTCTAAAATTTCAATCTTTCTCAATAAAAAAATGAAAAAAATAAAAAAGAAGGTTGCAATGGTTTTCGATGTGTTTTTTTTTTTGCGTAGAATACAATAAAAATATTTTCAAAATTATTGGGGGTCGCTGATCACGAATCTAACGTCAGATTTTCAAAAAACAAAATGGCGGATCTAGTATGGTAGTCAACTTTTAAAAGATGGCTAAATTTTGAAATTTAAGAAATACCATCGTATTCTACGGGAATTTTTCTACGTTAGATTCGTAATCAGCGACCCCAAAAACCTTGGAATATATTATTCACTTGCAATTTACATTCTCACAGAATGAGAAAATACGCTAAAACTACGTTTTTTCACGTTTGGGCCGTTTTTTGGGCCAGTTCCTGGTCGACGCCCATTATGAATTAAAAATTTATCGAAAGTACAAAAAAAAAAAAAAAATTGAAAAAAAAACGCCATACTTTCCGAAATTTCGATTTTAAACTTTCAATCCTCAAAATAAGGGTGAAAACTACCCCAAATAAGTTTGAAAATATTTTTATCGTATTCTACGCAAAAAAACACATCGAAAACCATTGCAACTTTCTTTGTAATTTTTTTCATTTTCTTACCGAGAAAGATTGAAATATTAGAGTCAAAACTAAAATTTGTATTTTCTCACCCTCACCATCCCTCTCCTTGTGGCTCAAACATTATAAAATTATAGGGAACTTAGTTTTTTAGCAAGTAATATCGATTGTGATATGTTTCAAACAGAATTTTTTTTGACCTCACTTAGTTGGCGTGAAATGCCCCATATACACATACTATACATATATCGTGCGATATATATATAAATAACATACTTTCTGGACGTTTCAAGACAAGCAAAACTTTTTATGAAGAAATTTTTTTTCCATTTCACCTATAGGTACCTCAATCCGGGGACACCCTATATATTGTTAATAATCTGGTATCTCTTACAGCATTTATCATAGGCGGCATAACAGCATTTGGAATAACGGGCGGTGTTCATAGATATTTTACCCACAGAGCATATAAAGCGAAGTTACCATTGAGGGTTATTCTTCTTATATGTTATTCCGTTGCTGGTCAGGTAAATCATCAGTATAATTAATTTTATTCGAATAAACTCAAATTCAATAACAAAAAATTGACAGTTACCATTGAGTCTGCACGTTTCCGCTTGTTGACCGTTGAAAAAGAAATTAAACTGTCAAGATAACCTAACGTCAACTTCAAAGGAAAAAATCTGTTTTTTTTTTCATCAAACTGTTTAGTTTGGTAAAAACTAAAAAAGCTCATTTAATGGGCAGAACAAATTGCATTGTAATTATTTTTATTATTCTACTAGTTTTTTTAGTTAGTTTAGTTAGTTAAATACTTATATTGTTTATATAAAACAACTCACCAAACTTATATATTTAAGTATAAGGCGTTCAAACTTTCGAGCCTTATTGGAATATTTAAAATGTGTTCATTAAAAGAGCAGAGGGAATATTTTAGTTATAAACATAATGACATTTTGAGAGATTTTATATTTTAAAAAAAGATTGGAAAGCTTGAATGCTCTTTTATAAGTAAAAAATCCAGGTTGCTCTTTTAGGTATTTAAAGAAATGTATGCCTAAAGTTGCACAAGACTTTTTTTACGGATCTATAAAATTTTGTCAAATCGCGTCTTTTTAAATAAAGGTCTGGATTGCAAAATTACATATTGTAAAAAAAAAAACTATTAGACCGATTTGGATAAAATTTGGTGGTGTGATATTTTATATCAAAATGTTCCCTGAGCCACGATCTGAAGGTTGTATGTAAGATCTAAGTGGTCGGAAAAAAAAATCAGGGAAAAACTTCAAATAATAGTGCATTTTTATCCTGGAGTGGATACTGGAACCTTCGGTGTAGAAACAAAAATTTGGACGTTTTCCACGAAACACCGAACTTCTATACTTTTCTCGACGCGCGTTTCGCCAACTAAGTTGGCATCTTCAGGAAGATTAAAACTAAATTCTAAACTACACACTTGCTCTATTTATATCTTAATCTGTATTTGTTTATCAGAGCAAACAGTGGACTGTTAGGTATTGGACCATTGTCCTTATTCATACTACTGTTACCTTTAATGATTTCTAAACTTTCAGAAGCATCCAACTGTCTACTGTTTGTTACATTTCTAATTAATTTTGAATTATTTATGTCTCTATCCTATGGTTTTTGTCAAAAGCATGTTGAGCAACACAAGATTTTTCCGTTCTGCCATATTTTAAATGAGCCATGTGTTCTTTAAATCTAGTCAAAATAGATCTTTTTGTTTGCCCAATATACTTTTGATCACAATCTTTACAACTTATTTCGTATATTCCTGACTTTTCGTTATTGTCGATTTTATCTTTGGGGTTGGGTATTTTTTTACGTATTTTAACTATAAAATGAATAGTTGTTGAGTTATCTAAAAGAAAACAGGGGCAAACGGATGTTTTAGAGAATTTTATATTTTGTTTGATAATTAAAATTTTACACAATTTTTTCAACTGATGACTATAGAAATTATCATTTCTTACGATATTCTAGAGGCATTCCAATAAAAATTAAGTATCATATGGAAAAAGTCCAACCCAAAGCAAATACCGCCTGGCCTATTACTGGAAAATCCAGTATGTAGCGATGGAGGATTCAAAATTGTTGCGCATCGCAACTGAACATGAAAACTGACGCGTCCAAGGTTTTTTCCAAAATATTTTTTGTTCGAAAAATAAATTTAATTTACACAAACCTTTACTTAGTCACATATAATAACTAATTACTGTACTATATTTTCTATAGAATTCAATATTGGACTGGGTGAGGGATCACCGAGTCCACCATAAATTTACCGAGACCAATGCTGACCCCCATAACGCCAAAAGAGGATTTTTCTTTGCGCACGTTGGCTGGCTTATGATGAAAAAGCATCCTGATGTTATTAGAATGGGTAAAGCGCTGGATTGTAGTGACTTATTTGAAGATCCTCTGGTGGTTTTTCATCAAAAGTAAGTACTTCTAAATTATGACCAATGGATAACCAACAATACCGTATGCAGAGGCACATATACAGGGTACGACAGAGGTCTGAAATAATTCATGTTTTTTAATCACTCGCTTTATAAAAAATCCTTTCAAATGAAAGTTATATAAAGTTATGTATTAACCCGTTTCGACCGAAAACGCCACTCCCGGTACATCGCTCATCAGC
The DNA here is from genome assembly GCA_029963805.1 of Aromia moschata. Taxonomy (NCBI): domain Eukaryota; kingdom Metazoa; phylum Arthropoda; class Insecta; order Coleoptera; family Cerambycidae; genus Aromia; species Aromia moschata. Next base: position 45,382 of record JAPWTK010000242.1, on the reverse strand, counting down.
GCCTCATAACTGATACTATTTGCGACAGAAAAAGTTGACAGGGACATATTTTTAAAGTTTAAGACGTGCCCTTTCCGATGGTGTCTATGAAATTCCTCGTAAAAATTATTAATTGTGAAAAAATGGAGTTTTTTTTTAAAAGGCGATTTTTTGCACATTTTTTTTTAATCATATTTTCAAGGGGTTTCCGGTCTGCAATGGACCTGGAACCTCGCACCTGCACTTTTACAAAAAATTGTCAAGAGTAAAAAGTTCTTAGAATCATCCAAAGAAGGCACTGGATTTTTTTCCAAAAAATGTTTTGAGCAACTTGGATTTTGCAAATAGTCAATTTATGCAACATTTAAAATATTGCTTAAAAAATTCTTAAAATTCCAGTACATTTTTTGAATGATCTTAAGAACATTTTATTCTTGACAATTTATTGTAAAAATGCATTGTTTTCGAGAAAAAAAATTCCAAATTTCGATATTAATTTGATCTCTATTAATTATTTTTCTCGAAAATTGCAGAAATTGCAGAAAAATGCAGAATTCTCGTGCATTCATTGAGTGATTTTAAGAACTTTTTAACCTTGACAATTTTTTGTAAAAGGGCATCATTTTCCAATAAAAAAAATTCTTGAATATTTACGCAAAAAATTTTGCAGTTCAGGCGCCATTTTGAACGCATAGGGGAAAAAATCGATCTTTAAACCGCGTATACTTAAAGTTCAAACATTTATTCTACCGGTTAGTGAGGTTCCAGGTCCATTGCAGACTGGAAACCCCTTGAAAATTTTATTTAAAAAAAATGTGCAAAAATATCGTGATTTTTTTTTAGTCTTTTTTTTTTCGTAATCAATAATTTTTTACGAAAAGTATGGTAAGAAGAATATATATATGGTACGAAGAAGACTCAGGTAGTCAGCTCAATCATTTCACTAGCTATAATCCCATCAGAAACAAAAAAAAATACTGTAGTTCAAAATTGAGCAGAATTTAAACAACCTTTAAAACCGGTGTATCATGATTTTCGTTGCTTCTTTTTTTTAAACCCTGGGGATTTTTTTGGAATTGGGGGTTTGTTATAAACCATGATTTTTTGCTTAAAAAATTGAAACGTATACTTAATATTAATGTCGGGATCATAGTATAAACATTTCTTCATTCACTTACTTACACATATATTAATAACAAAACAATCCCATTGAAGATAAATTTTCTATTTACTAACAACAGTATGTTTCTTTGTGTCTTTATTACCGTCATAAAACTTAATAATGCAACCTTTAACTTTACAGTGATGACGAACTATAAAAACAATTATTATCAACTACTAAAATTCTAAAATATAATTAAATTTCTCTTCCCGTCCTCCTTCTAAATAGGCTAGAGATACGTAATGTTGTTATATCTTTACCTTTGCCTTCACGATTTATCTATTTACTTACATATGTAATGAATCGTACACTAAATACACAGCGCTTGTATACCCGATGTCAACAAAATTATTAGGCAAGTTGATCTCTACAGTTTTAGAGAAAAAAATAATAATCAAAAGTTAATCACACATGTGCTACATTTGTATTTGAATTCTTTTTCTGACAGCATATTCTGAAATTTCCGAAAAAAATCAGTATACCAAAAGATATTTTCGTATCTTTAAAAATAACTGAGAAAAGGAGGGTGGGAATTCTCACGGACTCACCCTGTACACCGTACTTTAATTAGATGTACTAAAGTGTTCTCTATATGCATTAGAAAGGTTAAGGACTAACCGAACACAATATACAGTGCCATTCATAAAGTTTGCATCGTATGGGAAAAAAGTTAGTTGTGTTTGCATTTAAGAAATTCTTTTGACCATTAGTCGTTTGGGCATATCTTTAAACTAAAATAGCGCCCATCAAACCTAGTAAAAAAGTTCATAATATACGAGTAGCATACGAAAATTGGGTCTACCTTTAATTTCGACCCTAGAGGAAAATATTATAATGAAAGGTTATCCCTTTGTAAAGGCTTAGCTCAAAAATGAAGTTTCAGTGATGGTGAAAAAGCGGTTCCTGACATTTTTTCAACTGTTTTCAACGAAATCGCTCATCATTAAAATCGTATTTTCTGAAGACTCTTCTTCAAGAAAAATATTGTTATTGTTCAAAACAATGTAAATGAACAAAAAATAAAACTTAATTATAGAAAGGTCAGCAAGAAATATAAATAATACAAAAAGTAAATAATTATGGTAAACCCCATAGAAAGCATACTTTTTGAGGCGATACTTTTGTTATAACATTTGAAAAACCTGCAAAATTATGTTCCTTAAAGGTACAGCAAAATTTAATTGAAATATTTTAAAACGTAATTTAAATCACAATGTGGAGAAATTTGGAAATAGTGTATATATAGAGGAAAAAATGTATATGCTTAAAACCTTTCACACTATTGGTTATTTAGAAGAAGTTATTCGTCAGTTTGTTGATGACATTTTCCCACAGTTTCATAAGAAACTGTGGGAAAATGTCATAATGAAAAAGGTTTAACCTACGTCTCTGTGGAGGAACCACGTGTTTTTGTTGTGGAGGAAGACACACAGAGACGTAGGTCTAACCTTTTTGAAGAAAGGTTGCTTTAAAAAGTTCTTCCTTCGAATGAACGTCGATTGGACTAGAATGCTCGCGAAGTGTCCGACAGCTTTCGCGATGAATACAAAGGGTTTTATAAGACCATGCCGGTATGGCCAGGCAGTTAGTCTTAGAAATAAGTTGCGCGGTAGCGGGCCTCGTAAACATTCGAATATAAATTGTACATAAATAAATTAGTTAGTGTTAATTGAGTGCTTAATCCGCATTTGTATTTAATTAAATAAATTGTATTAGTGAAAAGTGAGGGTCTGATTTTTTCACACCTAACGAACCCTAAGCGAACAAAACGTTCCAGTATGTAAACAATTTTCTATTTTTCAGATATTTCACTTGGATTAAACTACTCTTCTGCTTTATATTGCCGACGATGATACCTCCCTTACTTTGGGGAGAATCATTACTCGTGACTATTAAAGGTGTCATATTGGTGAGATACACTATAAGCTTGAACTGCACGTGGCTCGTGAATAGTGCAGCCCACTTATGGGGAACAAAGCCGTACGATAAGTAAGTAACGGTGTTTTATAATATGATTTACATATGTATATATTTTTGTCCCTCAATGCGAAGCAATATCGTGAAATATTTGAGTCACTGAATTTTTAGCTGTTAATTGCCGGTCTATTTCTGCAATGCGCAAAAATTATTCAGTATTTTGAAATAATTTTGCATATTGATGGATTCTTTGTTTTTTAATTAAAAAAAAAAAAGCTGGACGTTGTCCACGAAACACCGAACTACTATAATTTTCTCGACGCGCGTTTCGCAAAGTAAGTTGGCATCTTCAGATTAGAGAAGGCTATAGTAGTTCGGTGTTTCGTGGAAAACGTCCATTTTTTTGTTTCTACGCCGAAGGGTCCATTACCCACTCCAGGATGTTTGTTTATTATTAAATAACTTATTTTTTCAACATTAAAGAGATACATAATTTTAAAAATTTATATAAATATTTTAAAAGACGTTGGTTGGTACATAAATCCGCAATTACAAAAAGAGCAGTAAAATTGGCAGTAAAAGTTAGTTAAGATATTTTTTAACGAGAGAAAAATTTTGTAGAAAAAAGGGCACACCTATGTTGTCAAATTTTGAAGACATGTAAAAATTAAAGATTTTCTCACAAACACCATCGGTAACAAATAGTGCAGTATAGTTTTCTCTACATAAATATCAATTACTATAAATGTTACAAATAACACTTGTATTCAATGCTACAGTATTTGTAAACTTCATAGCAGGATTACGCTTTCTAGGTGATTTTAAAAGTTCATTGGTTTTTTGGTTTAAAAGTTCATTGGTTGGCTTTTTGTAAAATAGAATTAACCGTAGAAACGGTCAAGTTTAATATACGCTAAAACTTGCTGTTGAAAAAGATATCTGTCGAATTTGACATTTTTTCCAAAAAAAAATCGCTCGAAATGTGAACATTTTTTCAATTCCAAAAACACCTCTGTTTTAGAAGAAATTAAAATAGTGCTTTTAAAATGCTGTTGTGTTTGATGCAAAGTTGACATACCGCCCAGCTTATAAATATATTGGAATTGAGTTTCTCAATACTAAATGCAAGAGATGCCAGAATAATTGCAAACAAAAATGTCGTCGATAATTTAGCACATTTCAAGAAACGAATTAAACTTTACTCGTACTTTAAAGCTTAACTAATGTATTCTGACTTTATAGGCAGTTTAGTACATAAAAAGAGTTTCAATAAATTTATATCTTCCATGTACTGGAACTTCCATGTATCCATCAAACAAGCATTTAGAAATGTTATTTTATTTTTTTAAAAGACATGTTTTAATTGATATTTTATAAATAGCTAGTGGTGTGATAAATTTACCGATATTGTGTTTGTCGAGTGTTTTTTTTTCGAATTTACTGAGTGTTTGTTTCAAAGTTCGAAGTGTTTAATTTTTCTGTTTTAAACAAATGTTCCAAAAGAGCGTTCAGATTTGCGATACTTTAATTGGAAAAAATCGTTTCTTCGTAAAACCTTTTGAAATTGCACCAATAGGCCCATTTTTTGGAAAAATCTCAAATTTGATAGATACTTACCGAAAGTCAAGTGATTCTATTCGAATGTCATTTTTAAAACTCATCATGTCATCAACTTTAAAGCATAAGTTAATCCTAATGTCAGACTAAAAAATTATGCGCACTTTATAAAGGACAGTGTATGTTACACCATTTATTTTTTTTTAGGAAAATCAATCCTGTTGAAAATTTAACGGTTTCCATTCTATCTGGTGGCGAGGGATATCACAACTACCATCATACGTTCCCTTGGGATTACCGAGCATCAGAAATGGGAAGCATGCTCAACATAACCACGTTATGGCTGAATTTCTTCGAAAAAAATCGGTTGGGCCTACGACCTGAAGTCCCCCTCACAGGAACTGGTGAAAAAAGTGGTGACGACGCACGGGGATGGAACGCATTACAAGTGGGGACACGAAGTCCCTTATAAAACATCGGCAGACTGCAAGTCCTTGTAGAATAACCGTTCTCACTTTGTCGGGTTTATATTTACGTACTGTGTCTTTATTTATTCTGTTAGTAAAGTGTCTTAAGCTTTACATGTTTAAACGTATACAGTATGACCTAATAAATTGATGGGATGTGTACATACAAATCTAGTAGGCCAAATAAAACAATTTGACGACCGTAACCATATCAACGCCTACCAGTAGATGCATTTGCGATTCAATTTTTTTCGATTTGTTGTCAAAACGATACTTTGTATAAAACACAACAATTCATAAACACATACATGGTGAGTTTTTAATGCGTGTTTGGCCTATAGAATCATGAGTTCACAAAACATGTTAAAATTGAGTATGCGAGGTTGTTTTCTTCCTTTTTTCCGTCTCTTTAATATATTGCTGAATCTACAGGGTGTTCGTATGCTTCTGGGCGTCGACAACTTCCTTATTTTAAACGGAACACCCTATATATGTTTACAAATTTGGAACGAGCACACAATTTTGAGTTTAAAATATGTATCATAACCTATATTGTCTATCGATCGGTCTGTCTGTCTGTTAACGTATTTTTGTGTACACGATAACTCGAGAACGCGTTAATATATCAATTTGAAATTTAAAACACTTCTGTCTTATGATGACCGACGTGTGAAGCTGATTAGATTTTGAGCTTAATCGGTTAAGGGGGTGTAACACATTTTTTTGTGGCATGTGTGCAACATAGCGTGTGCGAATGTAAAGGTTTTTAGCTTAATAGGGTGGGGGGTTGAGCAGATCGAACGAGGTAAGTATTTAAAACAAGTGAAATACAATTTTTTGACATAATTTTAATAGAAGTGAGCAATTGGTAAATTATCTGGTTAGGTAATTTACTTAAAAAGATAAAACTCGAAAAGTAACAAACTCCAAAAAGGAAATTTTCCTTTCTTTAGTAATCTCCTGCAAATGCGTCATAGAAAATCTGAAACTTGTTAACAAGAAGTTTTTTTGAGATGTAAATATGCTTAAACTTGTGTATAAAATCTATTATGTGTACAAATTTAGTTTTGTTCAAATATTTTTGTAAAAATGTGTTATCATGTCTTTCTTTTCTCATATCGAGTTCAATTATGTAAATAACATAACCTAAAATCTCTTATGTGAAATATCCTTATTTGTAATAATAGTATTAGAAACTTTTAACAGCTTTCTCCATCTTTCAATTTCCGAAAATTATTATGAACAAGGGATTCGCCCAACAGAGGTCAAACCACGAAAAATACGGCGTTAAATGCAAAGGGGTGGCTTATGGGATCTGGAAATGCGTTGAAGAGATGGGACAGCGATGCACAGAATCTATTGAGGAGGTCCTAATGTATGCCGGGATGGAGTTTTTACTCTTTAACTTATAAGCTGTTAGTGTTAATTATTAGGCATCTGTATATTAAATTATTGTTCAAAAAGAAACTACTTGTATGTTATGGTTATGATTATATGTTTTCCGTTGAATAATGAACGAAATACAACGACATAATAAAAGAGATAGTATGAAATATTACACTTTTCTTGTCAAGGTTAGGATTGGGGCGGTATTGGACAAAATTTACGGGGCACATTAGGACATGTCTTTTTTATTTGTGTTAAATTTCCATTTTTTAATTTGATTAGATTTTATTATCTAAGAAAAAAATATGAGACTGATTTCTGTCTTAATCAAGGTTCCAATAAGTGGATGTTTATTTGATTGCCTATTACAAATTATCTACTGTCTGCTGTATTGTAAAGAAAAAAATACATTAAAAGAGGTTTGTAAGACTGTTAACTAACAAGAGATTTATTGCTTCAATAAAAAAGCCTAAACTTCCCCTCCAGGAGAACCAATTTCTTAAGAATTGAAAAAGATATGAGCTTAAAAATAAAAAGTGTCCTATAGTGCCCCATCTCCCCTACACTAGTTTGATCAATGTAGTTTCGAGAAAAACGCAAAAAAAAAAACAGTACGGCGTCAGCATCTTAAAACCCAACATTTTTTTTTAAATTACCTTCAATCCTCCCATCCAAAATTCTCCACAGGAATTATTGTAATAAAGAGTTAACTAAAAGCACAATACTCTTTTTCAAGACTTTGACCGGTCGTGCCGGCCGCTACCTGAGTTTCGGGTCGACTCTGCTGCGCTCACTTCTAATTGCTATAATTTCGAAGATAATTTGAATTTTGAAATAGTTAAACGTTTAAAATATTCTTAAAAGTGGGGATTTTGAGATATCGTAACCTAAAAGTGCAAAAAACACGGTTTTTTGACATATTTGAGGTTATTTAGCTTCCAGAATTTTTTTCTCAAAAAATTATGTATGGGATCTTAAAGTACAAATATTTACCTTTAAAATGCCATTAAGTTTGCTCAAATATTTTTTTTTCGCTGATATATTGCAATTTATACTAATGACCATAAGGTTTCCGTACTAATTAAGTGTACACTAATGGAAACAATTAAAGAGTCATAAAAAAAATCCGAAATTTTAGTGATTTTTCAGAATGTGTATCTGAGTGAAAAATGGTCTTATCGAGGTCTAAATAAAAGCATTTTGAAGCTTCAAGTTTCTAGTTGTGAGATATTTCGTCGAAAAAAATTTTTTAAAGCTCCATGTTTCGCGTAATTTTAGGAAGTAATGCGAGGAACAAATTTTGCGGCTTTTTTTGCTTTTTTTTTTCAAGTCCACGAGCTTGAAAAAATTTTCTCTAACTTAGCCATGGGATGGACTGGATAGCTTGTTTATTCAGCTTCAATTTGTTTTTTTTTTAAATCTCGATATGACATTTGTTGCTGAGATATCGAAATATAAATCAAAAAGGACACTTTTGTCTTTGATCGACGATATCTCAGCAACCAACGGTAGCACAGAAAATCTAAGGGCAGTTCTGAAAACTGGAATAAACATCCTACAAGGTTCTGCTGCGATTTTTGAGGAGAATTTTTTTTATCGTTGACATGAATTTGAAAAAACAACAGGAACAAAACGGGTAATTGATGGCTGTGGTCACACACACAGAGTGTGTGTAAGAAGCGTAAATCCGATCGTGCAACCTCCACGTGGTACGCTTTGGGTAATGCTAATGCCGACGGTCGTGAAAATAACAAATATTTCAAGTTTTGGAAGCCTTTAAAAATTTTTTTTTCAATTTTCAAAAAAAAATTGATTTTTGATTTTCTTTTTGTAAATTTCAACGGTATTTGCGGAAAAAATTGTGAAAGAGCTCGAAAAAAGGGTTTTTTCACTTTAGCCATGATTAGGATATTATTATGTTTAAGCTCAAAACACGTGACCCATTAATTTTTTTCATTAAAATTTTGACCGTTTGCCACAAGAAAACGGTTCGTTAGATCGTAATGTAACTTTGCATGGTTTTTGGGGGTATATTCAACTCTAAAAGGCACACGCAATATTAGTCATTTCATGAAGATTTGAATTTCAGCCGTTGATGTTCTGAAAAACCATCAATTACCCGTTTTTTCCTGTTTATTCAAATTAATGTCAAGGATAAAAAAAAATCTCCTCAAAAATCGCAGCAGAACCTTATAGTGTGTTTATTACAGTTTTCAGAACTGTCCTTAGATTTTCAGTGCTACCGTTGGTTGCTGAGATATCATCGATCAAAGACAAAAGGGTCCATTTTGATTTAAAGTTCGATATCTCAGCAACAAATGGTCATATCTAGATTTAAAAAAAAGCAAATTGAAGCTGAACAAACAAGCTATCAGGTCCATACCATGGCTAAATTAGAAAAAATGTTTTTAAGCTCGTGGACTTATCGCAAAGCTACATAACCTCATAAATAAAAAAAAACGTGTTTTTTGCTCTTTTAGATTAGGATATCTCAAAATTCTGACGTGATAGAGCAAAACTAAAAATAGATTCGAATTCAGCGTCGAAAAATACATAAGAAACGGATGGACTGACCCCAGATTCAGACAACTTTTTTCCTTTGTAAACCTATATAATTCGATTTTTTTGAAAATCTCAAGCTGGTGTAACCCTGAAATGGCAGTGTCAATGAGATTGGTCCATGTATTACATTATTAAGTATTAATATAAAATTAACAAATCTATGCATATGTATATTTTAAAATAATATGCAAGTATCAATTACAGTTAAAACCTCCCAAGCGGACCGCAGTTGTCTCTTCTTGGAGGTAGTGTAAGAACTAATATATGCATGTACCTTTAGAGCTCAGCGCACAGTGTTCTTTTGAATACCCGGTGATCGTGTGCAATATATGTATGTAACTGTGAAGTGATGTGTATGATTAGAAATTAATTTAATTTTACGTATTTATAAAGAGAAAACTGCAATTTGCAACCTATATTAAAGTTCATATTCGAAATATCAACTAAACTACTTATAAGGTTTCTACTTTATTTCTTTTTAATTATATAGAAACAGTAATACTTTTGACACATATAGTACGATTTCCAAGAAGTGCGCACCACATGGGAAGTCTTTTTTAAGTTTAAGGGGGTAGTCTACCCAAACGGTTTAATAAATATCGTTTTTTTTTCTTACATTTTTCTAATTTTTATAGTTGCGAATATTCACTAAATGGATTATTTGAAATTCAAAAATTTATAAAAGTTACGAAGCCGGAAAGAAAGTCTCGTGTCGTCAATGCCGTTCAGTGCCAAAGGATTGAACAGTGAGGGGGTAAGGTAACAGTTGAATTTTTTTTTAGGTATAAGGGGGAAAAGGGTCTGAGATACAAAAAAAGCATATTTTTGTGATTTTTTTTCAGAGTACCTTGTTTATTAATATTTTTTTAAAATTTCTACATTATTAAGCATTATTCTAAGAATATTTTGCTAAATTTTCATAAAAAAATATTGAAAAAAAAAATAAGCCAGTGGTAGTGGTGAGAACCGAGTCACCTCAAAAAAAAAGTTTCCATACGGTAGTCAGGATAACTCATGATTGTTTCATCCGAAATTAAAAAACCAAAAAGATTTATTTATTACATAAGTTTATCCTGGATTTGAAGGAAGGAATAAAAAATAAAAATATTCATTTTTGAATTTTTGGTAAAGGTGCAATAAAAAAAACTTTGTTTTTGTCTAAAATTGCTCAAAATCTAAATAGAAAAGTTGTTTCTTTCCAAATTGTATATAAATGTTCCAAATCTAAACTGTCTATTAGAACCTATGTTTTTTGCACTTTTTAATATTTACACAACTATACAGAAAACTTAAACATTTCGGACGAAAAAATACTAAATAATTACCATATATTAATTAATTACTAAATTGTATTATAATACGCCATTTTTAAGAAATATACATATGTATATCCGAAATTTATTAAGGATATATGTAAATACCTAACGTATTTAGGATACGATTACTGAAATTAATTTTTTTCAGTACTAAACTGATAATAGTAAACTGGAATATCGTAGAGACTTTAGCACTCTCAACTTAAGTTTTAAATTTTGCATCAAACACAATGCCATTTAGAAGCATTATTTGAAAGGATATTTTTTAACAAACAGTTTTAATTTTTGTGATGTGGTAAATTTATTGAACTAAAATGTTCTTTTTTTCGAGTTTCAGTTTTAAAGTGTTTTAATTTTTCAATAGTTCTGTGGATTTTAAAAGTGGCAAAAAAACAAATATGCCTAATAAAGCATTCACATTTGACATACTTTTCTTGGTAAAAGTTGTTTACCATTTGGAGAGATTTTATTTTGAAAAATGTCAAATTCGGCGGGTACCGAAAACCACGTGACCTCGTTCGGGTAGGTCAACGTTCATTATTTTTAAAACACAAGTTAACCTCAAAGTCAGATTTCAGGAGAAAGTTGTTAGGTAATAAAAATGTTTCCCATATGATGCGCACTTTAATGAGGACACTGTATATACGAATAACTATATTTATAGAGGCAACAAAGGAATGCTTTTATTTTGCTTCTTATATTGCACAAAAAAAAGGCTCATAGTGAAGATAGTATGAGGTGCCTATTTAAATGAAGGTTTTAATTCAACTAGGCAACCATAGTTGTTCTTCGTCCTCTGAGGGACGTTTTAAGTAAATGAAGTTTAACGAATAATTCAAATAAATTAAATTAGTTCAAATAACTTAAATTTAATCATTAAATTACAAATTTTAATTATTTAATTAATTTTTAAATAATTAATCTATGGCATTTTAACGTCTTAGTTCTGTTTTACATGTTTTACTCTGTACTATATTTTATATATGTTATACATTTTATACTATTTGACATATCATATGTACTATTACTGTACTTACAGATGATGAATAAATATTATTATTATTATTATTATTATTATTATTATTATGATCTGTAACCATATCTTGTTAATTATAAAATTGCTTTATTCGTTTTAGGAAGATGGCTCCTGATTCTACGGTCTCCACATCGAAATGCGAAGTCAAGACTGAAAAAAATGGCACCGTTAAAGAAAATCATAAAAATGTACCTAACCGTAAAAATAATAATCCACATTATGGCAAATATAAGTTTATTCGCTGGGAATTTGAAACACCCCTTATATGGCGAAATATAATCGCAATATTTACTCTACACATCTTGGCTGTATATGTTCTTCTTACACATACCGACGTATATTATTTACACCCTGGGATTGTCATATACGGTGAGTAAAAAAACTTTTGAACTGGGACTGGAAGCTTCTAAATCGATACAAAAACAAAACAAGAATAGTGAAGATAAGAACGATGTACTCTATTTTACAGACACACAGACAATCTACCAAAAACCAAATATCTTAACTAATTTATTACTTATCTATATATGTTCAGAAATATTCACCTGTGGATACCTAATATAATAACTTGTGCTAATATATAACAGTTGATCAATCTGACAAGGTGTCCGACTCATCCGCATGTCGGTACCGATAATGAAACTTTATGGCAATGTACTTTTCTAACCTGCATACACATACACGGTATCAATTTGAAAATGAACAGCATTTATATTGCCTAAACTAATGACAGTATCAAAATTTGGCGAAACACGTAAATTTACATATCAAGGGGGACAACTTTTGAGGCATTTGTTGTCGTACTACTTTCAACCCCCTGACCCCTAAGGCACTTACCCCTAAAATTTTAAATGGCAACCCCTATTTCTTTTCCGATTTTTGAGTTTCTTGTACAATGCTAGATAGATCCCATTATTTTTTTTTTCAAAATTGAAGTACTTAACCTCACGAATGTGTGAAATGTATTTATTTTCTAAATTGACATAATGCAACTTATAAAAGGGGTTACATTCACTGACCCGTCATGGCAGTCACATCCATTAATTTAAAAATATTTGTTGAAACACTAGGTACCAAATTTTTTCGTTTATTTACATTTCACCGGACAAAACACGAAATAATTTAAATTTTTTGGCCGTCTTCGAACCTCGTGGTGAACTAAATGCTGAAATTTATGCCGAAATGTTAGACAGAGCTATAGAGCCTCTTATAATTCATGAGGTAGAAAATCAGAGACGCCAATGGAAATCTTGCTCTAGATGAACATTTGCTGCACTTCCAACAGGATGGGGCACTTCCTCATTATGTACGCCCAGTAAGAGAGTTGTTGGATAATCAATATCCGGAGCAGTGGATTGATAGGAGAGGACCCATTGAATGGCCACCTAGGTCACCAGATCTAACACCTCTCGATTTCTTCCTATGGGATCACTTGAAATCGGTTGTATTCAAAACTCAACCACATTCAATTGAACAACTGCAGCAAAGAATTGTACAAGAATATAGGGCTATTTTACCTGAAACTCTTCAACACGTCCGCGAGCAGTTTGAATATCGGCTGTACTTACTATCTGTACGGCTGGAACAATTAATAAAGTAATTATAAAGGTAAGAATTTGAGTATTTCATTATCGTACTTTTCAAAGTTGCATTATTTCAATTTAGAAATTAAATACATTCCACACATTAATGAGGTTAACTACCTCAATTTTGACAGGGAGTTATCTAGAATTGTACAAGAAACTCAAAAATATGTGCCCTGGGGATTAGGGGGTTGAAAGTAATACGACAACAAATGCCTCAAAAGTTGTCCCCTTTGATATGTAAATTGACATGTTTCGCCAAATTTTGATACTGTCATTAGTTTAGGCAATATTAAATGCTGTTCGTTTTCTAATTGACACCGTGTATAGTAAAACTGCGACGCCTACGCCATTTAACAGCACTTTAGGATGTCCTTTCAGAGTCGACTGTCACTAGAGCACTAAAATAGGTATTCTCGTTATCAATTTTGGGTCCCTCTTGTTCTATGTTTACAAGGCATTTAGTCTCGTCTACAAATGAACAGGTTATTAATTTTTTTCGTAGTGGAAACGCGTGGAAAATGTCGTAATTAATTAATACTTTTTAACAATTACTGTGTTAAAATCACGTGATATTTTCAGCAGTGAAAGCACAGGTTAATTTATTAAATTTACATTTTATATAACTTTTACATAAGGTTTTTATGATTAATATTTATGATAAGGTATTTACATTATAAGGATATAATGTTTCATTTATTTACTATTTATGCAAACATGTTTATTACATTTTTAAAAGTCACAAATTAAACATTACTTTTATTGTTGTACAACACGGCATATTTCTAAGCGCACACGAATGAATGTACAGTCAAAATTGTAAAATTACGCATGGTGGCTGATAGTAATATAATAACACCTAACTATAAACTGATCTACCTTTGCAGTTAGAGGAGAATGAATTTATAGAACAAATAATATTCCGTAATAACAGGCATTCTGTTGGTTGTTAATAAATAATCTATAAAATATATAAAAGCATTTATTACAGGAATCTGCATAGGTGGATTTAGTGGATTTGGAGTAACAGCAGGTGCACACAGATACTTCACTCATAGAGCATTTAAAGCGAAATTACCATTACGGATCATTCTTCTTATATGTTATGCCAGTGCTGGTCAGGTAGGTCATCAGCATTATTTTTTCTACCAATTAAAATTCAGTCCAATGTCTGTTTAAAATCAGAATGATGCTATATACTGGTAGACAGTAGATTAATTAAGTGCAATACGGAGACACTGTTTTGGTACAATGGAGATAATACATTCCAAAAGTAAACTAACTATAAAAAGTGATCGTTGGCAGTACCGAGGAAAGTCTTTGTAACCGTGCTTTGCCCATTTACTAAAAATTGTTATAAAGCATGCTGTCCAATTTTAATTTCTGTAAGTTGCTTCTCTTTTAATTGCTGTAAGTTCTGGTAATTGAAGTATGCAGTTTGTTAAAGTTTAGTTGTTTTTCCACTCAGGTCAATTGTTTATTTTTTGTGTGTCACTAACTGTAAACTAACTGGTATTCCATTTTACCCTCCGCCATCTGTGATAGGAGAAATAAATCAATGTGCAAAGTTGATTTTTTTCCATGCAACAATGTCTTGTCGTATTACATAAGTTAGTTCGACATCTACACTAAAGCCTTGACCAATAAAAAATATAAATGGTATTCCATAATACCCGATTCTTCTCTATATTAATACGTTGAAAGGAAAATATTAGTTTCGATGACTGGGATAAAAATTTAATTGTTTTAAAATATTACTCGACAACAAAAACTCATTGCACTGACATAATGCACATTGCGAGACGTTTTATGTTTTCACATGAGCAAAATGTTAGGACTCCTTAACGTCGTTTGATATTACATAATATAAAATTGCAAATGCTTCATCTGTCAAGTACACAAATAATTTTAGCACATCGTCATAATAATAAATTATTTTCTCCTTAATAATATGCTTAGTCATATAAAGTATTGTAGACATGTATATTTTGACGCGCTAGCAACTTTTACACGATTGTTTGCCGATTGAGATGCAACACTTTCACCTCTTGATTGATAGTATAATATTTCAAGCAGTGGCGGCTAGTGTTATTTTTTGCAAATTTGTGCAACCTATAAAAATTAAAGTAAAAACGCAATTTTAGTTTTTAAATTTTAATCCTAATAAAATGTATAGTTTATTTGTGATAACATAACATATGTAATTACCTATATACTGGGTGTCTCAGCTTTTAGTTTACAGACTTTATCTGCTCACCCAGGATAGTTAGCAAAAAAAAATTATATACAAAAGTTACTTGAATTCATGAGGCCTATAAAATGACATATTCCGTTTGACATGTGCTAGTGACCTTGAGGTTATGCCAGTGTCAATATAAGTTTTTTAAATACAACACCCTGTATTTTTCGACATTTTTGGATTTACCGAACAATTCTACACATATTTCATGTAACATACCCTATACCTATCTTCAACCGTTTTCGAGATTTTCAAAGTCAAACAGCTATTATTTCACAATACAAAGAATTTTCAGTTTGCCTTGTCAGTTTTGAAACAATTGAGAGGTATTGTTAAAAGTAATTTTAATCAGATCAATGGGATATTTCAGTAATTATAAGCAATTAGTTTAATACATTTTCAAATTGAGCTGGCAAACAAGGCAAACTGAAAATTCTTTGTATTGTAAAATAATAGCTGTTTGACTTTGAAAATCTCGAAAACGGTTGAAGATAGGTATAGGGTATGTTACATAAAATATGTGTAGAATTGTTCGGTAAATCCAAAAATTTCGAAAAATACAGGGTGTTGTATTTAAAAAAACTTATATTGACACTGACATAACTTCAAGGTCACTAGCACATGTCAAACGAAATATGTCATTTTATAGGCTTCATGAATTCAAGTAAATTTTGTATATACATTTTTTTTGCTAACTATTCTGGGTGAGCAAATAAAGTCTGTAAACTAAAAGCTGAGACACCCTGTATACTACTAATAAACAAAAATTGTGAACTTGAGGGCTACATTTATGTGAAAAATAGTCGTATCGAGATGATAAAAAAATCATTTTGAAGCTCCAAGATTCTTCTAGTTTTCAGATCTCTTGGCCAAAAATTTTTTAGGAGTGACAGTTATTGAGCAATTCTAAGGAATAACACGAAAACAAATTTTGCAAATTTTTTCTCGGTCCACGGGCTTGGAAAAATTGTTCACAGTGAAACCATGGTATAGACCTGATAGCCTGTTTATTCAGTTTCAATTTCCTTTTTTAAATTTTTCTCTACGTTGATTTGTCCTGGAGATATCAAACGTGGAATGCAAAAGGATCCTTTTGGCTTTAACCATCGATATCTCAGCAACTAGTCATCGGACAGAAAATTGAAATGCAGTTTCAGAATCTGGAATAAATTTCCTAAGACATGCTTTTTGAAAAAAAAAAATTCATCCTCAATATTAACCTGAAAAAAAGGGAAAAAAGGGACTTTTTCACTTGTTTTGCTAAGTCGACCACATCTTTGCTAATATGGATGGGGAGTCTAATTTTTGTACGAATGTTTATACCTCAATGTACCCCTAATAGTTCTGCAAATCGGCAGATCGATCTATCGAATGGTTTCCCCAGACCGTTTGATCAAAATTTCAGACAAAATTAAAGGAGTAAAATATACGTTTCTGAGCACCCTGTAACTGACGTAAAAATAGAAATTTCAATTTTTGAAAATCTGCGACAAATAGTGATATTCACCTCGACTTTTCTACAAAGCTAACAAGTGCGAAAAAATCAATTTTTTTAAAACTATCTTTTTGTTCAAAACGAACCAACCAACAGTTTTTCTCAAAACTAACCGTATTTTTTGTAATTCCAGTGAAAACAGTTAATCCAAAGATTTTGTAGACTTGTAATTTTTTTTTAGAGAATGAGTTTGGAGTCACTAAATGCTGTGGAGTTGACGAACCACGGGGTCTCATTTTTTTTTCTAAAGAATCCCTCTCTCTCACACACACACACGTGCGTAAGCACAAAAGAAGCGTCAATCCGACCGTGCAATCTCCACGTGATACGCTTTGGGTGATGCAAATGACGGCGGTTAATGAGTAATCAAAGTTTGAGCAAATTTTTAAATTTTATGAAAAAAAAAATTTAAATTGAAAAAAAAAAATTTTTCTTTTTCATATTCAATGGGTAACAGATGCCCAATTGTGAAAAAATAGAAAAAACCGAAATTTCCATTTTTACGTCAGTTACAGGGTGCTCAGGAACTTTGATTTTGCTCCTTTAATTTTTTCTGAAATTTTGATCAAACGGTCTGGGGAAACCGTTCTATAGATCGATCTGCCGATTTGCAGGACCATTAGGGGGTACATTGAGGTATAAAAATTCGTACAAACATTACACTCCATCAATATTCGCGGTCGACTTAGCAAAACAAGTGAAAAAGTCACTTTTTTCCCTTTTTTCAGGATAATATTGAGGATGAATTTTTTTTTTCAAAAAGACATGACATAGCCTTGTAGGAAATTTATTCCAGAAACTGAACTGATCCATTCTGAAACTGCCCTTCAATTTTCTGTCCGATGACTGGTTGCTGAGATATCGATGGTTAAAGCCAAAAGGATCCTTTTGCATTCAAATTCGGATATCTGCAGGACACATCAACGTAGAGAGAAATTTAAAACAGGAAATTGAAGCTGAATAAACAGGCTATTAGGTCTATACCATGGTTTCACTGTGAAAAATTTTTTTCAAGCCCATGGACCGAGAAAGAAAACGCAAAAAAATTTACAAAATTTTTTTTCGTGTTATTATCGTGATATTAAACTAGAATCTTGGAGCTTCAAAATACTTTTTATATTATCTCGATACGATTTTTCACATAAATAAAGCCCTTCAAAAATCACTAAAAAATTCACATTTTTTTGTCCTTAATTTTGCAGTAGGTTTTTCGCTCCTGGCACAGTGGAACAAAACTTACCCCACAAAAAACCCAAAAAAAAAAAAAAAAAAAAAAGTTTTTCAAAGACCTTTTTTTAAATGTCGCAAATAATTTCCTCCATTCATTCCCCTACCCGGATTTTTTATTTTCCCAAAACATCAAGGTCTCAAATGTACATTTTTCTAAAAAAACCTCATTTTGTTCTTTTATTGGACCCTTAATTGTCCAATATAATAAAATAAACGTATTTCTTAAGTTATACAGAAAAAACGTATAATATTAAAGAAAGTACATATAACATACTTTTAAACTTTCTAGTTACGTATTTTTTATTAAAATTTAAATATGACAGCTGTCTTGACAAAATATCTTTCAAATTACTTAAGATGCCATTTATTTATTATTTTCAATACTTAAAGATCTTAATAGTTCATTTTCTAAGGATTTAAGGAACACTGGGCAAGGATTGAATATCAAATATATTATGTTAGATGACAAGATACTGGATTAAGAGGGCATGACATGAAGAAGGCATTATGTACCCAGGATACAATTTAATGCAAAATTTTGTAGTTTCCATGCAATAGTTTTCAAATTCCTGAACATGTATATGATGTTTTAAATATCTTTCTTCTTAAAAAAAATAATAGAATATTTTATGATGATTTAAGATGCTTACTTTGACATTTGACAAAAATTTTGACAGCTGCTAATTAACATAGTATATTTATTATTAATTTCTTAACAAGTATCCTCTGTATATATAGAAAATTAATATTTTAATTATTTAAATTTAAAAAATATGTACTTCATAAATAGTTTTTTCATTGAGTTTACTGAAAAATTGACAAATGCCAATATTATAAAGATTAAATAATTATCAATTACGGAACTAATTTATATTAAATCAAGTTCTATATGATTTTTTGTGTAGAAACTTATTTATAAAAAGAAAATATTTTGTAATAATGCAGGATATACATGCTTATTTTTTATTTTGAGTTTTTTTGATCATCTAACATAATATTTTTTTTAATTTGATTTAATTTGATATATATTCCTTGCATAGTGTCCCTTAAATCCTTAGAAAATAAACTATTGAGAACTTTATCTATTGAAAATAATAAATAGAAGTCATCTTAAGTAATTTGACAGCTGTCATATTTAAATTTTAGTATAAATTACGTAAAAAGAAAGTTTTAAAGTATGTTATATGTATTTTCTTTAAAATTATACGTTTTTATCTGGATGATTCTCTAAATGAAGAAATACGTTTATTTTATTATATTTGATAGTTAATTTGGCAGCTGTTAACAATAACAAAAGAAATGGGATAATATCATTTGACAAATCATTTGGCTATTTGTAAAATGAAATTTTAAAATTAAAAAGTCTAAAATATATATACATTTGAGACCTTGACACTGATTTTCATTGGAAAAACCCATATTTCCAATAAAAATACGTTTTTAGATTAAAATAATAAAATATTGGGAATGAAAATCAAAAATCCGGCTCGAGGAATTGATGGAGAAATTCATAACGAATATTTAATAAAAAGCATCTTAAAATCTATATTTTTACGATCTCTAGAGTGATTTGGATAAATTACTACAGTTTTTTCTCACTGTGCGTCGTACATGTACTCGTACATACATACACGGTGGAGACTTTAACTGGAATATATTCGCTAGCGGGGTGGTGAATGATTTTTCAAAAAATTCCCGAGACACGTCAACTTTTAAATGTATTTACCTACATTTTGCAAGTAATATGAAAAATATAGCCCTTCAGGGGTGGCTGAAACCACCCTCGACATGATTTTTTCAAATGCAACCCTATGACTTGTGACCCCCTCATTGTAAAGCTGGTGGAAAGAGGAATCCAACGCACTGATCAAATTTTAATTTTTAGTATGTTTGTAGGGTTGCATACAATTAAAACAATTTAAAAATCAAATTTATTTTCAACGTAACAATTGTTCAAAATGTGCACCATTCACTTGTTGGCAGCATCCCAGTCTGTGGTAGGTTTCGTCCCTTACATTATGCAACATTTGCGGTGTTATTTTTCCGATTTCCTCTCTTATCCTTTCCTGCAGATCTGCTATGTTGTTGGGTTTCTGAATGTAAACCCTACTTTTAAGATGTCCCCACAAAAAGAAATCCAGTGGTGTAAGATCTGGAGATCTTGCTGGCCACTCAATATTACCTCGCCTCCCAATCCACCTACCGGGAAAAATTCTGTCCAGATACTGACGAACAATGGCAGCATAGTGTGGTGGGGCCCCATCCTGCTGAAACCATAACCTCTCGTCGGTCAAGTTAGGGTTTAAGGGGTTTGGAAATAAATTACATAGCACTGGCATTAATTCGTGCTGGAGTAAACGCAAGTATCTTGCTCCATTAAGAGTGTCATCAAAGAAAAATGGCCCTACAATTATATCTTGTATTATTCCGGCCCACATATTAGTTTTCTGTGGGCGCTGAGTATGAAGTTCCCTCATCCAAAGGGGGGTTCTCTTCAGCCCAGTAACGACAATTTTTGCGATTTACGTGCCCATTTAATGTAAAAGTAGCCTCGTCAGAGAAAACTATCCACTCTAAAGATAACTGGTTTTGATCAATACAAGTCATCAATAAATTCCTCGTCGATCTGGATCATCTTCAAGTAGTTCTTGAAGAGCTTGCATTTTATATGGACGTTTTTTCTCATATTTAAGTATTTTTAAAACTGTTTTGTGATTAAGATTACTATCACGGGCCAGTTGACGGGTTGGAGTGATTGGATTTTCTTTTAGAGCAAGCAACAAATTCAACTTCGTGTCGTCATCAACAATAGCCTGCCTCTTACTCGGTACTTTCCTGACATGACCCATCTCTCGATATTGTGCCTCAATTTTACTAATGGTACCTTGATTTAGTGGTGGCAAGTCAGGATGCGTTTCTCGAAACAAGCGAACAACTTCGTATTGCGTTCGCGCCCTATCACCATATCCAATCATCATCAAAATTTCGATTTTTAGTGATTCAGTTAAATTACATATAAAAGACATTTTCACCAATTTGAAATAACACTTCGTTTCAAACTCTGAATACAGCATACAAACTAAATTACTCTTTGCGGCCGTGTAAAAACACTAGCAAAAAATAACAAATATCAGTTGTGGCAAAAAATTGCTTGGAATTTTTTTGTGGGGACATACGAAAAGTAAGGTTTACATTCCAAAACTAAACAACACACATTTTGAGTACGAAATTGTTGCGTTAAAAATAAATTAAACTATAAAATTACGTTTTAATTGTATGCAACCCTGCAAACATACTAAAAATTAAAATTTGATCAGTGCGTTGGATTCCTCTTTCCACCAGCTTTACAATGAGGGGTCACAAGCCATAGGGTTGCATTTGAAAAAAATCATGTCGAGGGTGGTTTCAGCCACCCCTGAAGGGCTATATTTTTCACATTACTTGCAAAATGTAGGTAAATACATTTAAAAGTTGACGTGTCTCGGGAATTTTTTGAAAAATCATTCACCACCCCGCTAGCGAATATATTCCAGTTAAAGTCTCCACCGTGTATATGCATCGTAACAAACAACACCACAGTCTGTACGATTCCACCCACTTAGGATTCAACCGATAAATTGTATAATCACATCAAATTACAGGATTTTTTTTCTACAGAATTCACTATTGGACTGGGTGAGGGATCACCGAGTCCACCATAAATTTACCGAGACCAATGCTGACCCCCATAACATCAAAAGAGGATTTTTCTTTGCGCACGTAGGCTGGCTTATGATGAGAAAGCATCCTGATGTAATTAGAATGGGTAAAGCGCTGGATTATAGTGACTTATTTGTGGATCCTCTGGTGGTTTTTCATCAAAAGTAAGTGCTTGTAGGTCCGGTACTTTACTACTGGTTAGAATAATTGAACGTTCGATTAGCAGTTTAACCATACGAACGTGTATTTCTTGGTCTTGATTAGATTAACCAATTGTGGCGTTTCCTTTACCAAATTTAACTGTACTGTAATAAAGCCATAGTGATTAAGGCTTGGTTAACTCGGTTATAGTTATAAATTTGTGTACACACGGACCCGGATTTTCAACACTTATTTGAGGATGAGGACGAAAAAATTGTCGATTTTTTACCAAATATGAAACCTTTCCTATTTTCGTACCGAAGCATGAGACCCACATTATATTTTAGGTCGTAATTACTAGACCTAAGCAGAAGGCTGAAATAGTAAAAAAACTAAAACAAAAGTTGTGAGACGTTAAAAAAATGTGTTCCCCACCAGAAAATCTTGGAAACAGTACAAACATTTCTTACGTCACGCAACTACTCATATCAAAGTGAATTTTATTTTTCAGTTAGAAATACCAAGAGTAAACGTTCCTTTTTAACCCCCAACCCAAGGTAAACAGATTTTGGGTTTATTTGTTGTTTAAGCATAGAAATGTTTTATGTTTTTTTTTTCAGCAGAACTAATTTCTCCCAAGTATTTCTAAAACAAATATATACATAAAATTTTATAACGCATTATGTTTCAGATATTTCATTTGGCTTAAACTACTGTTCTGTTTTATATTGCCAACGATGATACCGCCCTTACTCTGGGGAGAATCATTAATTCTTACTATTAAAGCTATCGCAATTGTGAGATACACTCTAAGCTTGAACTTCACATGGCTCGTGAATAGTGCAGCCCACTTATGGGGAACAAAGCCGTACGATAAGTAAGTAACGATGTTTAATAATTATTTATATTTTCGTCCCACAGCACGATTCAATATCCTTAAATATTAATAATAAGGGTTACTACATTTGTAACTTACTGTTAATTACACGGGACTACAAAATAAAAAAAGTACCCTGTGCTGCTGTTGCAACTACATTATCCCTTTGTATTTTTGCCTTGTGGGCAATTCTACTGAGCTAACTTTTTTTGTATTTAATTTTTCTTCCCTGTTTCGAGTAAGGTACCGTTTTTCCAATAAAAAGCCATTTTAGTCCAGTAGGCAGGGAGGTAAAATCATCAAAAAGTGTTCTTGAAACATATAGGGCTAGTTTTGACGGTTACCTATGTATTTTTTTGCGTAGAACACAATGCGCGGGGTCCGTAGAACTGAAACCGTCCGCTAATTTTTTAAATTAACAATTTGTGAAAAAGAAAACGCATTTTTTTCACATTTTCGCTTATATATCTGTTCCTTGGCATATTTTATATAGCATATGCATTTAAGAAGTTGTAGTCTAGTCTCCAAGTGCTATTGTTAACTTGCAAATGACTGCTGAAGTTGAAAAAGTGCTTTTTTTCACTATTTTTTTTTACTTCGAAAGTAGGACGACTATGATCATGAATTTCTTGGAGGGAGTGCTATTTGTAGTATGAAGTTACAAATATAATTTCAGCTCGATCCGTTAATCACTTTTTGAGTATTTAACAATCGAATTTTTTTTGCAAGCCCTAATTCACAATGACGCCATTTCTTTGTTTATTGTACGATATTGACCGGTAAATACGATACGATAAAATCATAAATCTCTTCAAGTCTCTGAGACTTTTTGAGATTTTGAAAAATACCTTTTTTGACGCTACGTATACAGGGTGGTCCTCCGGGAACTGCATCCATCGATTATGGGAAAACTATAATTAGTAAAAATCTGAAAATTTGGTGACATACTAAGGTCAATGGGGGGCATACGCCTAAAATATTTTCACGTTAATCGCACATCCGGTTATACCGGAAGTAGATGTCAGCTTTGTTATTTTAAATGGAATGCCCTGTATATTAATACATTTTTAGATTATATGGTGAATTCTAAGAATATTTCATGTATAATGTCCTATACCTGAGTTTAAGCGGTTTTGAGATATTTAAGTTTTTATGTCAAAAATGACGTCTGCAGGCCCTAAGATAATTACCAATTTTTCCTATAAGAAAGCCTTTATTATTCAATTTGGGTCGGATTCCTTGTTGAAAAGGATCCACTTTAATAGATTTTTTGTAATATTCTGATAACTATAATTACAGGGTGTTCAAAAAATGAGATCAAAAATGAAATTGAGAAAAATGCCAAAAATAATTTTTTTCAAATGGAAACCCCCAACTTTCATAATTTTATCTTATTTAGCATTAAAAATAAGGGTACGTTTGTATAAGGTTGTTTATTCTAAACATTTGTAGTTTTGAAAATATTGTCAAACTAAATTATTTTAAAATATTTTCAAAACTACAAATTTTTAGAACAACCTTATCTAAACCTTATCCACTTAAATATCTCAAGACCGCTTAAACTTAGGTATAGGACATTATACATGAAATATTCTTAGAATTCACCGTAGATTTTAAAAATGTATTAGTATACAGGGCATCCCGTTTAAAATAACAAAGTTGACATCTACTTCCGGTATAACCGGAAGTGCGATTAACATGAAAATATTTCAGGCGTATGTCCCCTATCGACCTTAGTATGTCACCAAATTTTCAGATTTTTACTAATTATAGTTTTCCCATAATCGATCGATGCAGTTCCCGGAGGACCTCTCTGTATATTGTTTTAGCGTTGCCGTTTCGAAATTGTCGGAATTGTGACTATAATATCTGACGCCCATTTTTTTTAAATACGCGTACTTTCAAGATATTATAGTCACAATTCCGTGTTCTACGCAAAAAAAATACATAGGAAACCGTTAAAACTAGCCCTATATGTTTCAAGAACACAAAAAGTATCTACCTACTGGACTATTTCTGCAAAGGCATTTACAGTGTCCGCCCAAAATGTGCACCGCGTGGGAGTTTATTATTCATTTTCTTCAAAAAGTATCTTCCCCATTGCTGTCCGCAACAATTTTAACCAAGAAGGAAGCGGACACTTTGATTCTATCGAATCAGCAACCCCGCCAATATTTGAATTTTCTATTGCGATAATTTTTTATGACGTTAATTTTTACAACATATAAAATTGTCATAGAGAAAAATTGTATGTCGAATACGAACTTTCATCAAAAATTCCACGCTGTATGTGTGTATTGAATCCAAATTCATTAGTTAACTGTAAATTTCCGTAAATGGCTAAAACACGACGATTTTGTAAACAAATGTCTCGAAGATTAAACTTTTCATTTTTGATTAATATAGGTACTTTGGATAAGATCTATGATTTAGGACTCTTCACTAATCAACAGGTTAATATATTTTAATAATATAATAAAGTAATATATTTTATTACATGATTTATATGTATGTACATTATTTTATCTCATTACTATGTGTATACATTACATAGCAATTCTTTTAGGAAAATCGATCCTGTTCAAAATTTAACAGTTTCCGTGGTAGCTATGGGAGAGGGGTATCACAACTACCATCATACGTTCCCTTGGGATTACCGAGCATCAGAAATGGGAAGCTCGCTCAACATAACCACGTTATGGCTGAATTTCTTCGAAAAAATCGGTTGGGCCTACGACCTGAAGTCCCCCTCACAGGAACTGGTGAAAAAAGTGGTGACGACGCACGGGGATGGAACGCATTACAAGTGGGGACACGAAGTCCCTTATAAAACATCGGCAGACTGCAAGTCCCTGTAGAATCGTCGTCCTAACTTTATCGTATCTAACTTACATACAGTCCAGTAGGATTTTATGTGTTCTTGAAACATATAGGGCTAGTTTTGACGGTTCCCTATGTATTTTTTTTTTGCGTAGAACACAATGCGCGCGGTCCGTAGAGCTGAATTTTTTAAATTAACAATTTGTGAAAAGAAAACGTGTTTTTTTCACATTTTCGCTTATACTTACCTCCGTTCCTCTATTGAATTTCCAAAATTTTAAGCCGAACCCGAAGTCTCCAAGTGCTATTGTTAACTTGCATATGACTGCTGAAGTTGAAAAAGTGCTTTTCTTCACTATTTTTTTATTTCGAAAGTACGGCGACTATGATCATGAAATTTCTTGGAGGGACTGCTGTTTGCAGTATGAAGTCACAAAAAAAAATCAGTCGATCCGTTAGCAACTTTTCGAGTATTTAACGATCGAATTTTTTTGCAAGCCCTAATTCACAATGACGCCATTTATTTGTTTATTGTACGATATTGACCGGGTTAGGCTAGAAAAATCATAAATCTCTTCAAGTTTGCGAGACTTTGAGATTTTGAAAAATATTAATTTGGGACAGTTTTATAACGTTTTCTACGCGACTACATATTTTGACGCGACCTGTATATTGTTTTAACGTTGCCGCTTCAAAATTCTCGGAATTGTGACTATAATATCTTGACAGTAAAAATTATAGTCACAATTCCGAGAATTTCGAAGCGGCAACGCTAAAACAATATACATATATGTCGCGTCAAAAGAGGTAGTCGCGTAGAAAACATTATAAAACTGGCCCAAATTAATATTTTTCAAAATCTTAAAAAGTCTCGCAAACTTGAAGAGATTTATGATTTTTTTAGCCCAACCCGGTCAATATTGTACAATAAACAAAGAAATGGCGTCCTTGTTAATTAAGGCTTGCAAAAAAATTCGATCGTTAATTACTCAAAAAGTGATTAACGGATCGAGCTGATTTTTTTTTGTAACTTCATACTACAAATAGCAGTCCCTCCGCTTTCATGATCATAGTCGTCCTTCTTTCAAAGTAAAAAAATAGTGAAAAAAAAGCACTTTTTCAACTTTAGCAGTCAGTTTTTTTTCACAAATATTTAATTGAAAAAAATTAGCGGACGGTTTCAGCTCTACGGACCGCGCATTGTGTTCTACGCAAAAAAAATACATAGGGAACCGTCATAACTAGCTCTATATGTTTCAAGAACACTTTTTTATGATGTTAGCCCCCTCCCTACTGGACTAATATATAGACACCCAAAAAAACGTCATCAAAGTTGGCCGAGAAAAAAAGACGTATTTCTATTCTTAATCGAATTTATAACCTTATTTACTTGTCAAAACTGTCACATCATATGACAGCTATTGTTTATTTTATAAATTGTAACAGTTACTTGTCAAAAGTTTGACATAACCGAAAAGCTTAGACATGACCGCTATTTCCATCTCTATCGTTCATAGTCAGAGTTGATGACGTTTGTTTTGGATGTCTATATTATGTTGTACTTATATTGTTAATAAAATGTTGTCGTGGTTAACACTTTCAAAATATGCGTTAATTGAAAAAAAATGTTTAATTTAAATAGGTCAGTCTACGGCAATTTTGTACAGAGCTATAAAACATTGTGGATAACAAATATTACTAATATTTACATAAATTTTGTCGTATTTTAAATAGATAGTGCACTGAACCTTAAGTTTTAATTTGGTTCACGAGTCATATTTGTAGTCAAAATCAAAATTGTACTCAAAACAATTTTACGCTAGTTATCATATAATGCACAATAGACTTCACACCCTTTTTTTGTCTCCTGGAATGTTCTATTTAAAAACTTAGATGATCGCCACATAGTAATCTTATAATGTGCAACAGAAAATTATAAACTGTTACCATTATGTCAATAATTTACATAAACTAGTTATATTCTATTACATTATGTAGGTATTTCTATAATAATTAAGTATTTTTTTAAAGACAATATTTTTTACCTTATACAACACACACAAACAAAGTATAAACAAGTATAATTAATAACCTGGATGATTTTATATTGTAACCTCGTTAGATTTCTGAAGTAATTTGTAGGTACCTTTCTTTATTAATTATTTACGATAATGACCGAATAAGAAAATAGATCAATAGAAACTTGTCAAACTGTGTACGAGGTAAATATTCGTAAGAACGTGATGTGACACAATTAAGTAACAATAAAATGGAGATGTGAATTTACAAAGGAAAACTAGTTTTTTTGTAAGTCGAAGAATAACATTCATATAGATTGTGTCCTTGACCTAAAAGAAAACGATTTAGGCCAACTTGCATATACCCCAAGTTGCTTCGTTTAGCCGCTAGAGGGCCACAATGTTCCGGAAAACAATGTTTTTCTTTAACCGGTTCACTGGTGATATGTAACATCTAATATACGAGGGGTGGCTATTAAATAACTGAACTGATGCTGCTACCAGCGCGCTGCGAGCGTGTCGCGACAAATTTGAACAGAACTGTGTCTGGTGATACTTTCCCCACCCCGAGATCGCTGGACAAGTCAGTTTGACTGTAGCAGTCGTTTGAATTAGTCTACGCACCAGTGACGAACGAGTCGAAAAAATGTTATGTGTTTAGATGGTGCAACGGGTTAATCTCAAGTTTCTTGTTAAACTGGGGAAAATGTTTTCAGAAGCTTATGCAATGTTAAAAGAAGTGTACCTACGGGAATTAATGTTTATCACGCACACAAGTTTTTGAATGGTTTAAACGGTTTAAAGAGGGACGATCCGCGCCCCGGACGGCTCTCAACGTCAAAAACAGACGAAAACATGAAAAAAGTGAAATGATGCGAATAAAAATCCAGATTTTGCATAATTCCTCTTCTAAAAAAAAAAAAAAATTTACAAACACTCCCCCCATAAAGATATTAGCAACCTACTAAATAGTCTATTTCTAAATTTCATATCGTTAAGGACATATTCTAATGCAAATAAGAATTGAGTAAAAAAAACGTATTCAACTAAGAATTCCCAGGATATAACTCTTGCGTATGCAATATTTTATAATAGTAAAATTTATTATGTTTTAAATATCTGCTTTTATTTCAAATTTAGTTTTCTTGATGCCTCTCTGATTATTACTTTTGAATTATTACAGTGGTGCCCATATTGAACATTCATTAAATAATTAACTTTTAATTTTACTTATTGTTGTTAATTTATTTACTTATTTGTAAAGATTTCAGTTAGGACAGTTGAATGTATATTGTTTATTGTTTCAAAATAATTTAAAGATATCTGTATATTATAAATAATACTATATTTCAGCTATTAAAACCTAGATTTAATATATTTTTTTGTTGTAAATTAAAACACATTTACTCATGTATATGTTCAACGAGCAATAGCGTCGAAAAAAATTTAATTTTAAATTTGAGAAAAGTATAGTAGTTCGGTGTCTCGTGGAAAACATCAAGTTTTTTGTTTCTACGCCGAAGTACCCACTCCAGGATCAATTTTAAATGTTCCAATATTTATTATAGAGTAATTTAGCGGAAAATCGGCCATAACTTTTGAAATATTTTCAGAACTTATAAAATAAATCCAAAAAATAAAAAAAAAAACATTTTGCGAGATCATAAAAACAGCTACAGTATATTGCTAAAAAAAAAAATTGAGACGTCGTGACACTTAGCATCATTAAGCTATATTTTTTATTTCCATCTTAATTATTGATAAAAACAAGTAAATTGATATAATGTTATTAGAGAAATTATATTCATTTATGTAGCTAGCGGTTACCGGAGCATAAAATCGCTGATAGCCACGGTGTTATGAATGCATAATTCATACATCATGCACGTGTCATCAACGTAGCGTTAGAGAATTGATAACACTGACGTCTGATAGGTTACGGATAAGTTCACCTTGAGGTGTTTAATGAATATTGAATTGTATTATAATTTCGACGTATTCGCTTGGCATCTCCGCAAACGATCTGACATAATACTACACTCAACATCCACATATCCGAACTCCAAATTTCCGAACTCACGATATTTCCGAACTTTTTCTCACGATATTTCCGAACTTGTACTTCCACATAACCGAACTTGTCGCTGATTGGTTGACGACAAAAAACCGCGAAATTTTAAATGCGGAAAAAAATGTAAACACAATAATGCGATTGTTATCAAACATTTCGATTGTCACAGAATTCAGCAAAGAGGAAATCGCCCTCCCTCAGCAGCACACCTGAGACAAGAGTTCTTCTTTGTACAAACCAGTGAAAAACACTTCTTTCAAATGGCGTATCATAAGTACCGGTGCACTTTATTGTGTCAATCCGTCCACTCAATTTTCGTCTTTTTTTCAGTTTTTTCAAAGTAAATTTCTTTTTTTCCAAGAATTTCTGCCACTGACGATTTACAAATATTGTACATCTTACATAGATCAACATTTTTAACACCCTTTTTTTGCGTGATTTATCAAATCCAGATTTTTCTCCAAGGTTAGCCTCTTCACAGTCTCTTTTCTCTGCAAATAAACAGTACAATAATGTTTGTTTTGTATCACGGTTTTCTTAAAAATACATATTTTCTCATTATTTTTCATTTCATTTTTAAATTATTATAGGTTACGTCAACAAAATGTTCAATAAAACAAACAAAACTTTGAATTACAAAAGAATTACTTGCATCACTCTCTCCTTTGCACCTGACATTTTTTTGTTTAGAAAAACGTTCTTTTATTAACATGTACACATGTATGTATGTATTACATTTGCATAAAAACCTCGAAAAACAAAGAAAAGTACTAGAATGAGCCAGAAAAACCCTTTTGCGCATGCGCCTGCAGTTCGGTAATCCCGAGGTGACGAGAGTTCGGAAATGTGGAAGTCTGCGGAACGTAAAAGTTCGGAAATGTGGATGTTGAGTGTAGTAGTCCAATTGATAAAAACACCCCACCTTGCATTAATTAGGGCAACTAATTTTTTTTGTAGGACTGTTTGGTATAAGGTGGGAAGTGTAAAACTAAGTTTTCGACCTCGAAAGCCGGGGGGAGAACTTTTGACAGGCGAAAAACCAAGACATTTTCGCACTTTTTTTAGTTTTTTACTTATATCTCCTAAACGACTCATGCTACAGAAAATTTTATACGTTCCGAAGTAGACAAAATGTTCTACAAAATGCATGGTCATATTTAATTGTATGTCGTGTGGTTCGAATTCTACGGAAGTTTGAAAATCGACCTTGATGCTGTTGCCTCATAAAAAGTAGATGCCGCTTCCTTTAATGCAGGGTTGTTTTCAAGGAGGGTACATATTTTGGTCTTGCCATGTCCAAAGGGGAATGACGTTGTGCCACAACTGGAGAAGGCGTGAGCAAAAAGAATGTAGTCAGGATCATACTCATACGATGGTGTTGAGGAGAATGTGCCAGGTTTGCCACTCTTTCCTGGTTTCAGCATGTACATACATATAAGTTCGTTTTGGTTGAACTAGGAATCCCAGTTAACAACACAAGAACGTCAACATCTTCGCTGATTATAAATCCACAATCGAAATTGGGAGATTGAGACAAAGCTGTTGTCACAATGAGAACATCAGCTCTGCTGCCTGTAACATATTTATGCAACTCGCTTCGAAGTGTGTTTTTAACATCTAGATTGTTTTTGTTTTTCTCATTACCCAAAAATTTTTCTGGAACGCAGCAGGAGGAAGAGTTATTTCTTCGAAGGTGATGTCTACTGATGTGTTCATTTTGGAACGGCGAACCCATCTAAATTCGTCGATTTTCAAACTTCGGTAAAATATGAACCCATGACATACAGTTACCTTTGATAAATGCATTTTGTAGGAAATTTTATCTACTCTAATTTCGGAACGTATATAATTTTCTATAGCATGATTCGTTTAGGAGATATAAGCAAAACACTAAAAAAAAAACGCGAAAATTTCTTGGTTCCCTGCCAAAAGTTCTCCCCCCGGCTTTCGAGGTCGAAAACTTAGTTTCACACTTCCCACCTTTTATCAAACAATCCTAGAAAGAAAAATAATTTGCCCTAATTAATGCAAGCTGAACCCTTCTGAGGCTACGCATCAACTGGGCTATAGGTCAAATACACTTTATGTATGTACAATGTACATACATACGTACAAGGCGTTCCAAAAAGCATCACCAAGACGAATAGGGGTTATAGAAGTTCCTAACTAGGCATGCGACAAAAACATGGTTCTTGGTTTTCTTGATGTTATTTTTTGGGACACCTAGTATACAGGGTGTCCCCGAATTGAGTTACCTATAGGTGAAATGGACAAAAAATGTTATTTTTCACATAGTCATTTTTCATTAAAAGTTTTGCTTGTCTTGAAACGTCCAGAAAGTTTGTTGTTTGTTCAATCTAACATACATGGTGTTCAAAAATAGCAAAAATTAAATAATACTGAAGAGTAAAGTAAATATTAACGGTATGTAAACAGGTTATTAAGAAAAATTGTCTGCCATTAAATTTAATACTCAAATATGAACGCATGGCCTACTAGTCAATATTAAGTATTTTGAAGAGATTCCGCAATTTTTATCATTGTTATACGTTTGAACTATAGACCATTTTCCTTTAAAAAAAATATGATTACTAAAGGCGCAGACATAATAAGAAATCATAAACCCGAAAAATACTTTCTAAAATAATTGCTTTTCAAGAAATTATGATTTAATAAACAAATTCAACAATTATTTTGAAAAAAACAGCAAAATTATTATTCACGCACCATAACTATTCTACATGCAGGCCTTCAAGTTCAACACACCTCTCCAGTCTCGTTCTAAAAGATGTGTATGATGCTTGAATGATCCGAGTCTTGAGTAAATCAATATTGTGTTCTATCGGCTGTCTATAAACTATTTCCTTCAAAAATCCCCAAAGGAAAAAGTCAAGTGTCGACAAGTCCAAGCACCTTGTGGCCAACAAATAGGTTCTTATATTCTGGCCATATCTTCCGATCCACTTCTCTCCAAATTGTTTGTTAAGGCAACTGCGGACCTGAATTGTTGAATGGGCGGGACATCCATCCTGTTGAAAATACGCTTTTTTTCTATATTCTAAATTCTCTTCGTCTAATTCTGGCCGGAAAAATGTGTTTAGCATCTTCAAGTATGAATTTTGATTTAAATTTTCTTTAAAAAAATACGGACCAAGTATTCGATTGAAAGTAATTGAACACCAAACATTCACTTTTTTTAAATTTTGACTTCTAGAAGTAACTGAAAAAGATGGATTTTCTTGTGCCCAAAAATGGCAATTCTACGACGATACCACTCGATTGGTAGAAAAAGTGCTTTCATCGGAAAAAATTATACTCTTGTGAACATGCATATCGACAGTAAGCCTCGCTCCTATTTCTAAACAGTAATCCAATCGACGTGCATCATCACCAACTTCCAACGTTTGTATTATTGTCGGTTTGAAAGGTTTAAACTTATTTTCGGCCAAAATCGTTTGATGTGTGTCTTGCTAATATCAATTTGTGCAGATCTCTTTCTCAATAATAGTTTTGGATTTTCTTCGACTGAATTTAAAACTAGAATTGTTACTATGACGACATCGTCAACATGGACCTTTTTTGATTTTTTTCCGCATTTTACATCACCAGTTAAATCAAATTTTTTGTATTAACTTTTTCAAACTTTGACGGCTAATTTCGACTTCTATTAGGTAATTCAATCCGGGGACACCCTGTAAGTATGTGCCATACATAGTTCCTTCATGAATTCAATTAATTTCACGTACTGGAGTAAATAAAAACACCTGGTAAAAATATTGCGAGACTGAATAAGAAATATAAAAAAATCTGTCAATTTAGAAATACAAGTTTGCAGTAGTTATTAAAATTCAATTTCAATAATGGTGCCACAAATGAATAACATTACTTTGGTACTGAATGAGAGTAAACACATATATTTTTTATAAAATTTCACATAGACATACCATAAATACTTCTAAAACAATCAATAAATAATATTTTCTTTCTTAAGGGGTAACTATTCTAGCGGTCGAAAAAAAGGCCCAATTTTGATAATTTATTGTGGGAGAATGAGAAGAAGAATAGGATTTCTTTTTGAGAGGTTAATTCAATATGTATTGAACTATAAAAAACAAAATTTCTGTTGCTATTTTCATACAAAATGGCGGCGATAATGCGTATCTTTAAAAACACCTTTATCATAAAGCCCTCCACGGGCGGACAAAGTTCTCGAAAAGTTTTAGACCTGGAACAAAAAAACAAAAATATTCTTAATTGACATATAATTATTTACATACATACATATATATTATATATATGTATGTATGTATGTCTCCTAATGTTTGCGGTTATTGACACATACATACATACAGATATATTTATCGATTTTGGTAACCAAACGACGTTTGGTAGAAAATTATTTTATGAAAGTTCTTGGACACACACACACATATATATGTAACTTGACGTATGCAATTCATATGTTCATATATCAGAATATTTAAATATTACCGAATGGAATTGCACAGAAAGTGATTAAATCATAACTTTGCGTGGAATAAAAGAAAAAAAACAATGCACATTACCAAACGGATATGACGTTGTCATTCATTCTGTAGAATTAAAGGAAACGAAATAGATTTTCCATTTTGTTCTTTGTATACACGGTGTCCCATTTATTAATGGGCCACAATGAAACTGCAGATTCGTTGGGTAAAAATATTACGATTTATCCAAATTTAGAGTCGAAAATATATAGGGTGTCAAAGTTATTAATTTACTTCGAATTTCCGTAAATAACTTTTTTTAATAATATTTTTTTACGTCTACGTCACGAAATAACAGTTTACTGAATTATGAAGTATACTTGTATAGTGAACTTAGCAATTTTAGAAAATATATCTGACAACCTTGCTTTTTTCTACCTATTTTCAATTTAGAATGAAAATAGAGTATGTATGCATAATTACGATGACACCTTATCTTCCCTCTTTATTTAATCTCTTATTTATATCTAGTTGCACCTTTACGAGACATAACTGGTTTTATAATTCCCCATTTAAATTTTATCAAACAAGATAAAAACCTAAATAAAAATAAATGATCATCACAACACATTTTTTTGGATTGACAAGTTTTGCCATTATTTATCTACATATCTGATACACTTACACATATCACTCTTTTTATCTACGCTGAATTGATAAGCGCGTCATTGAGAATTCCGTTAATCTGAATTTTAAAGGCTAATACTTGTCAAGAAAGTTGATACCTGTACACAATTGAATTACATTTCAACAAGCTACAAAATAAAGATGTCCTACAGTTTGGCCTAAGAACGTTCAAATCGTATAATAAATACAAAAATTACAAGATGGTTCTCGTGGGTGCCCGGAAGGGTGGCAGAGGTGCTAGAGGGGCAGCTCCGCCCCTCCACCCTGAGATTTGCTAGGCTAGGACAATTTATGAGCGATTTCGCCTGGTATCAGTGATATTAAAAAAAATATATTATGGGGCATTTCACGCCAACTAAGTGAGGTCAAAAAAGTTTGAAACATATCACAATCGATAGTACTTGCTAAAAAAACTAACTTCCCTGAAAGTTTAGATTTTTTGAGCCACAAGGATGGTGAGGGTGAGAAAAAAAAATTTTCGTTTCGACTAAAATTTCAATCTTTCTCGGTAGAAAATGAAAAAAATTAAAAAGAAGATTTCAATGGTTTTCGATGTGTTTTTTGCGTAGAATACGATAAAAATATTTTCAAAATTATTGGGGGTAGTTTTCACCCTTATTTTGAGGATTGAAAGTTTAAAATCGAAATTTCGAAAAGCATGACACGATTTGTTTTCAATTTTTTTTTTTAATTTCTTTCTTTTTTTTTTGTACTTTCGATTAATTTTTTTGTTCATAATGGGCGTCGACTAGGAACTGGCCCAAAAAACGGCCCAAAGGTGAAAAAACGTGGTTTTAGCGTATTTTCTCATCCTGTAAGATAGTAAATGCCAAGTGAATAATATATTCCAAGGTTTTTGGGGTCGCTGATTACGAATCTAACGTCAGATTTTCAAAAAAACAAAATGGCGGATCCAGTATAGTACTCAACTTTTAAAAAATGGCTAAATTTTGGAATTTAAAAAATACCATCGTATTTACGGGAAATTTTCTACATTAGATTCGTAATCAGCGATCCCAAAAACCTTGGAATATATTATTCACTTGCCATTTACTATTTCACAGGAAAGAACCAAAACCACGTTTTTTCCCCTTTGGGCAATTTTTTGGGCCAGTTCCTGGTCGACGCCCATTATGAACAAAAAATTTATCGAAAGTACAAAAAAAAAAAGAAATTAAACAAAAAATTGAAAAAAAAATCGTGCATACTTTTCGAAATTTCGATTTTAAACTTTCAATCCTCAAAATAAGGGTGAAAACTACCCCCAATAATTATTAAAATATTTTTATCGTATTCTACGCAAAAAAACACATCGAAAACCATTGCAATCGTCTTTTTAGTTTTTTTTATTTTTTTATTGAGCAAGATTGAAATTTTAGAGTCGAAACGAAAATTTGTATTTTCTCACCCTCACCATCCCTCTCCTTGTGGCTTAAAAAATCTAAAATTTTAGGAAAGTTAGTTTTTTAGCAAGTACTATCAATTGTGATACGTTTCAAAATTTTTTTTGACCTCACTTAGTTGGCGTGAAATGCCCCATATGTATTAAATAAGCAAATAAGAATCCATTATAAAATTTGTAGCTTATATTGCAAGATCACAATTGATTTCTTAGTGGATCATACTGTATGTGGGCACATGCAACATTTATCTCGACAGTTGAGGATGATATCGAATACATTTCAAAGGTAAATCTGAAAAAAAAAACATCAATTAGAAAAGTAGGTGATAGAAGGAGAATATCAGAACCAGTTAAGAGCAAATCCCCAGGCCAAACAGCAAATCAACACTTTTACAGAGAGGTTCTTGAAAAACTTCGAAAAAGGGTCATGCGTGTGAGACCAAACATCAAGAACAACTGGATGTTGCATCACGACAATGCGCCTTGTCACACAGCCCTTTCAGTAAACGAGTTTTTAGCCAGTAAAAACATTCTTGTCGCTCGTCAGTTTCCTTATCCACCTGACTTGAGTCCTTGTGACTTTTTTCTCTTCCCGAGATTGAAAAATCACCTCAAGGGACCATTTTGGGACCATAGAAAACATTCAAACGGCTGTAACCGACCAGCTGAAGGCTATTCTAGTATGTGACTTCACTTGCTTGACTAGTATATGACCTCACAGCACTGCTATGAGGAATAGAAGAACCGCCTCCAGCGCTGTGTGGCTTCCCAAGGAAGTTATTTTGAAGCAGACAATACTGAATTGTAATTCTATTAGAATAGTAATAGGCTCATTACTTAATTTACACACCTTCGTTGACGGTGGCGATAAGAAAGCCATGCGAAACCTACTGGTGTTCGTGTTGTACTAAGATGTTATGTTAACGTTTTGGATGGCTTGATGAAATCACATATGTATATATAATTGTTTACAGATTGTAAAACATAATTTATAGCTGAATAAACAATAAGGGTGAAGTTAAACCGTCCGTTAAAAATATTTCACAAAGTGATTTATGGTTAATTCGTTTGCTATACACCGAAGAGTATATTAGATATGTAACATTATCAAAATATTTTCTATTAGGGACGTACAGTATCTGTGGAATTTAATATAATTTTAATTTTAACAGGAAGCAAAATACATCAACATGACAAATACACGTACGTCATACATACATACAGAACTGGGTACGAATACTGAAAAATGATCCAATCTTGAATGCTGAATAACCAACCAAAAAAATTATTTAAAGTGTGATAAAAAATGCACGAATTTAAAAGAAATCTGACTTAATCATAGAAAAACATTTTTGAGTATCATACAATTGTCCAACAGTAAACATGTGTTCACTTAAACCTAGATATGTACGATATGTATTTATTGAACTCATTGAACTTTAGAACCCTACAATCCAATTGAACTTTACCTAGTAGATATGTACATAAAATATGTATACTTTAATGACGCAAAACAAATATGTACTTATGTATGTATGTATAGTTCTAAATCTATCGTAGGTTCGTACATATGTATTCCGCATCTATTAATTTTATTCATTTATATACAATTACGAGAAATTAAGAGAAGGACTAAATACTTCTTCCAGCCAATATAATACGAGGTGTGTATATTAAGTAATGTTTCCAAAGTATCTTATGTATCTTAAGTAAGACTATATTTTTATTCTTTTTTATTCTAATAGAACTACAATTCATTATTGTCTCCTTCAAAATAACTTTCTTGGGAAGCCAGACAGCGCTGGTGACGGTTCTTCCATTCCTCACTAGCTGTGCTGGAACTCATATACTGGAATAGCATTCAGTGTAAGTTAGTTTTCACCCTTCCAACTCCCTTCTCCCGCAGTGTTGCTAGATCGGGCGCTACGTTGCCAGTCTCATTACTTAATTTACACACCTCCTAAATGTAATAGCTACAACAAATTGACAACTACAGATTTGAAAGTCATTATAAATATATAAGCAATAATATAAAAAACGCATTAATTGGACAACTGTCCAGATAATAAAATATATCTTTATAAATGTACAGCGAGTAAAGGGTGTTTCAGTTTTTTGTAGCAGGATTTTAACACCTGATAGAAATTTTGAAATTAATGCAAAAAGCTTATGTAAACATATAAGCTTAAGGTTTATTTTTGAGATACACAGGGTATGAAAATTAAATTGTAAAAACATATTTTTTTTAAATATCGTAAACATCTTTCAAAGTATTGCACTCAAAGTTGGTATAGGGGGGTTTTTTGGTATTACGCCTTGACAAAACCACCTCTTTTTTTTAAACGCATCACGCTTTAGAAGATAAAGTTGAAATGCCAATGAGAAAACAATAATTATCTACTTTGTTGACATAATATCACGCTTCTTTCCTTAAAAATATTGCACTTATTTCCTGATTCCTTTCTATTTTTAATATTGTAACATTGCAAAATAATGTAAAATTCCATATACAGGGTGTCTCAAAAAGCAACGTCAAACCGACAGGAGGTTACTGGCCAGGTCCTGATTGGACATGTGACAAAAAATAGATTAAAATGTTTTTTTCACAGAGATACAGTCACTTTTGGTGAAAAAACGCTTCCCTAGTCAATAGTTTTATGCCACGGCTTCAAAAGAAGCCTGATTGTTAATTTTTTTTTATGATATTGAGCTGGATAACATGGCATTTAAATAAATTATAAATTTTTAAAACAACAGTTACGATACCTAAAAAAAAAAATAGAAATTCATTTTTTACGGTTTTGGTTATTTTCAGCGTCCAACTTCATCTTTTATAAAAAAAAAAGTACTAAGTACATGGAATTTACAACTGTCCTAAAAGATGGCACAACTAATACAGATTTCAAAATGGTAACAAAAAAGTAGTAGCTTTATTCAACATTAAAACAATTAACTATTTCAGGTAAAAAAAAACATTTTTACAACTGTTTTCTGTTCCTCATTTATTTAACTTAAAAAATAATTGTAAAAACTGTAAAAAAAATAAATGTAACCTCATTTGTATGTGTGTTGGCCCTACTGAATTGACAGAATTCACGTCAATAAATTGGATGAAAATAGAATCGGTTCTAATTCGTTAATTAATTGATGAATTTATTAATGAACATGTTGACGGCAAATTTGAAATAAATTTCCGCTTTACACTAGTCCAATTTGTCCTTGAAGCTACTTGATGAATAAATTCATTGTTCATTCAACAATCAATGTATTTTTGGTGGTCTTCTATGGGGCTATTTGGAAGACGAAGTTTATAAATATTATACTAATACAAATTTAGATGCATTAAGACATAAAATTGGACAATTGAGGAATCAGAATATGTAAGAATATGTAAGAATCAATTTAAAAAACACAACTTTGGTTCAGTTTCATGGTTACTGATCAATTGTTTTTTTCTCTTGTAGCTTACAAATATCTAGCTTATAAAAATCTATAATATATGCAAAAGTCTATAACTTTTGTCTGAGGAAGATTTTTCCAATTTCAATAACACACTCGTAAGAACTTGTCAGATTATAGAAACCAGCCCTCTGCATACATGTAACAGTCGCATTTTATACAAAACTCCGCTATGTAACAAGAGTTTATTTTGAAAATTTTACTTACCTACAATTAATATAGAATTTGTAAGATAACACAGACCTGCAAGGATTTTTTTTTAACCCTGTGGTGATTCCGAGGTTTATGACATGCTGAACACAATACAGTTGTCCGTTTTACCCTATCACGTCACAATTTTCAGAAAACCTAACCTAAAACTGAATTTTTTTTTTGCAATTTTTATGGCCAATAAATATGATAAGACTTGTTTCATATCAATTTTTAGTTTCATATCAATGTTTTTTCATAATTCTAACTTCATGGAGAAAAACATGTAACGGCATCGTGTTTATCAGATCAAAATCCTTTGGTTTAGCCTATTTCATTTTGAATTCTTTGTACGTTTCCGGAACATAGATTCTGGAAATTCTTATGAAATCACTTAAATAAAATAATAATTGCGCCATCTACATATAGTAATGTTTTTTTTTTATTATTATTTTTACTATTGATTCTTGTAGATTTTGATTTACTGAATACGATGGTCAAGTCCATTTTATCCAATCTCGTTTCGTTGCCGAGCTATGAATGCCTCAATATAGGCCAAAAAAACTTTTTTGCAGTTTTAGGTTAGGTTTTCTGAAAATTGTGACGTGGTAAGGTAAATCGGACAACGGAATTGTGTTCAGCATGTCAAAAACCTTCAAAATCACCTATTAGGGTTCAAAAAAAAAACAACAAAAAAGTGTTTTTTGCAGGTCTGTGTTATTTTTGGTGTACTGTCCAGAAATAACTTATTTATGTTAGTGAGACTGTATTTGAATATAAATTCGTTTACGGACAACCGACGACTACAAAAATAAAAAATATACATATGTACCTGCGTACATTCAAATACTATTTTTTAAGCGGTTTAAAAATTAAAGCGGCTGACCCCTTCGATACAACTTCCGTGAATGAAATATTTGTCCGATTAGGTTTATGACGCACTGTCATATAAACATAATATCCTTGTTACATTATTTTTAAGATGCCATTCTAAAATTTAAACTAAGATACGTGAGCTTCCCATTTATTCCGCATATAATTAGAATAATAAGCGTATTTTACGGAAAATGGCTTAATAGATCCATTTTGTACGTCCTTCGAAACAAGAGGTTCCCAATGTGTACACGAAATTTAAGTAAACATAAGTTATACCAGTAAACCTAGAGGTCAAAATAAGTCGACTGACTAAATATAAAAAAATCCAGTGGTTGCACCACTGACGAAAAAAAAAAAAGGGGCCTCCGGGCTTTTGTCCCCCTTTTTCCCCCCCTCTTTTCCCCCCCTTCCCTCTTACTTTTTCCTTCCACCTTCCATAGTAGTCCACAACTTTTCCAACTTTGTCTTGGTCTTCCTAGCTAACATACATTTTATTAACCAACCAAGAATGCAAAATTGTCATGGAAAAAACTAGGTACTAACACGTGTTCAAAAAAAACGAAAGTCAATATTTGAGGGCATGTCGTTTCTTGTTGGCGTGGTGCCTTTTGTACAACTATTACTACAACTGTCAACTTGTCAGTCATCCGTCTTTTTATCATTAGAATGGAAATAATGTACGAGGTGTGTAAATTTTAAGTAATGAGACTGGCAACGGCGCCCGATCTAGCAACACTGCGGAGACAGGACTTGGAAGGGCGGTCGGTTAACATGTAATGCACCTTCAGTACAAGTTGGAACTTGAAATTCAGTCACATTAATTTTGAGCAACGGTGCGCTATCAGGTTTTGCTTCAGAGTGGCACATAGGTCAACAGATACTTTAACAAAACAGAAAACAGAAAACTTTAACATGCCTACGGAGACAGTGTTTTTTGAGCACAGGTTTTTATGTGGTTTCAGGCAGATAATCTCAGGAAGATAATCTATTAAAAATGGACCACATAGCGGACCGCTTTCATCTTCAACAACTGATGGAAATGTCGATAGAATACGGAATCTTGTGCATTCAGATCGTCCGTTGACGACCAGAATGTTCGGGAAGAAGTTAAATTTGAATCACACAACTGTTCATCAAATTTTGACTAACGAATTGGGGATGAGAAAAATCTGCGCAAAAGTGGTTCTAAAAAACATTCGCAGGAACAAAAGGACATCGGGAGAGAGGTGTCTTGACTTTTTGGGATCAATTGAAAATGATCCCCATTTTATGGAGCATGTCATTACTGGTGATGAGACTTGGGTGTTTTGAGTACGACCCGGAAACCAAGCGCTAAAGCATGGAATGGCACACTTGGGAATTTTCCACAAAGAGTTCGTGCCTCCGGGCCAAATAGCAAATCAACACTTTTACAGAGAGGTTCTTGAAAAACTTCGAAAAATGGGTCATGCTTGTGAGACCAAACATCAAGAACAACTGAATGTTGCATCACGACAATGCGTCTTGTCACACAGCCATTTCAGTAAACGAGTTTTTAGCCAGTAAAAACATTCCTGTGGCTACTCAGCCTACTTATTTGCCTGACTTGAGTCCTTGTGACTTTTTTCTCTTCCCAAGATTGAAAAATCACCTCAAGGGACGTCATTTTGGGACCACAGAAAACATTCAAACAGCTGTAACCGACCAGCTGAAGGCTATTCCAGTATATGAGTTCCAGCACTGCTATGAGAAAAGGAAGAACAGTCTCCAGCGCTGTGTGGCTTCCCAAGGAAGTTACTTTGAAGGCGACAATACTGAATTGTAATTATATTTGAATAAAAAAAAAACAAAAAAAAACAATCGCATTACTTAATTTACACACCTCGTATTATATTGTACTCATTACACAATATTTCCAGGTGAAAAAAAGTACCTACACTTAGTACGGACACTTTGATCTACAGGAGATGCTACAATTGACAATAAATAATAAATATTGCTATTTTTTCCGAAAACCGTAGCACAAAGTAAAATGCAGTGTAGTACGCAGAGTATCCAAATTGCTCAAAATAAAATGCGTATTCCCTATGTGTAGACAAAATGTATTTGTTTTCGTCCATT
Source organism: Aromia moschata (assembly GCA_029963805.1). Classification (NCBI taxonomy): domain Eukaryota; kingdom Metazoa; phylum Arthropoda; class Insecta; order Coleoptera; family Cerambycidae; genus Aromia; species Aromia moschata. The sequence goes on along the minus strand of JAPWTK010000242.1, from coordinate 2,648 downwards.
TCAAAACACCCTCATCATTCAACACCCTGTATGTACTGCAAATTTCTTCTGAGCACTTAAAGTTCTTGAAAATTATTATTATTTTCTACCACTTATTATAATTATTATACTTATTATTCTAATACTATTAATTATAATCTTATTATTTGCATTTACTACACTCGATTTAAAAGTTTACTAAGGCCCATTCTTACAATTGATAATTAAAAGTTTAATCAGATTTTCTTCGAGTTTTACGCTCATAAATTATTGTTTAATTAGCTAATTTCACGTAATCTGTAAAATGAAAATGTTCGCTGTCCTGCAATTTCTCATTATATCAAATTTTCATGGTTATTTGAACTATAATATCAATTTCTGTGAAGACAATTAATGTTTTGTGTTCTGTTTCTAAACGTAAACTATATACATTAGCAATATCCTTGTTTTTGTGTAATTGTGGAATCCATTCTTTATAATATTTACGCTTTTTTATTGCGTATTTTGTGTGTAATGTAATAACATTAATACCAGTCGTGGTAATAGCTGAAATATATAGTATCATATATGAACCATAATGACACAAAAACATATAGAAAAAAACTTGATAAAAGACGAAAATAAGATTGCAAATTTCATTCCTCGAGAAGAAGGGATATTAGTTTGACTGAAATTGTTATACTACAGTGGACTGCTGATTTCAAGTCAGAAAATAGTCCAGTAGGCAGGGAGCTAAAATCATCAAAAAGTTTTCTTGAAACTTATAGGGCTAGTTTTGACGGTTTCCTATGTATTTTTTTTTTCATATTTCCGCTTATATATCCGTTCCTTGGCATATTTTATATATCATATGTATATAAGAAGTTGTAGCCTATTGAATTTCCAAAATGTTAAGCCCAACCCGAAGTCTCCAAGTGCTATTGTTAACTTGCGATCGAATTCTTTTGCAAGCCTTAAATAACCATGACGCCATTTCTTTGTTTATTGTACGATATTGACCGGGTTGGGCTAGAAAAATCATAAATATCTTCAACTTTACGAGACTATTTGAGATTTTGAAAAAATATTACTTTGGGTCAGTTTTATAACGTTTCCTACACGACTACCTTTTTTGACGCAACGGATACAGTAAGCGGCACCCTAATGCGTACATAGCCGAATGAAGGGCAATTGATAATTTAACTTCTTTGTTCAGTAGATGTAAACATGAGGTGAGAACCAATCGCAATCCAATCGCTAGCGCAGGCATATGAAAGGCATCCGGTTTGTCCGTAGGGCTGTTTGAGTTAAAGTTTGAAATACCATTTTATATTTTATTCTGGTCTAGTGCCTAATTAGAAAAGTGCGTATCATCAATCAATATTGTCATTTGCCAATGATTTTCCGTATGTGTGTAAGCTAAAACACATACGCCAGCACATCTCCTTCGAACAACTATTCGCATACTAATATAAAATATAAATTAACCAAACGACAAGTACGACAACAAACGACTAGCGTCTAGCCGGTACCAGGTCACGGGTGATCCTGGCCAATGAGAAATACCTGTGTAACGCGGTGAAGGCGGCAAACTTGAAGCAAACTTTTAAATATGAAAGGTTTAAAGCAATCACCTTAATAACTTAGCTTGATTCTTTTTTTGATATTAATATTTAGTTTTAAAAAAAACAGACAAAAATTGTCTTATTATTTAATGAAAATTAATTACAGGATTTACAGTTTTATTTTATTTCTCAGCAGTAAAATTGTCTAGAAGCATGCGCGTTTTTCTTTTTCGGTCTGATTGGTCGGATCGCCCGTGACCTGGCTAGACGCTAGTACTAAATTCGCCTATGACATAAAAATGTATCATTTAATATGTATTTAATATCCACCTACATATGTACGCATTAGGCTGCTGCTTACTGTATATTGTTTTAGAGTTGCCTCTTCGAAATTCTCGGAATTGTGACTATAATATCTTGATGCCCATTTTTTTTAAATACGCGTCTTGAAGCGTACTTACAAGAAATTTCATGATCATAGTCGCCCTACTTTCGAAGCAAAAATATAGTGAAAAAAATCGAAGCTTTTTCAACCAGCAGTCATTTGCAAGTTAACAATAGCACTTGGAGACTTCGGCTTGGGCTTAAAATTTTGGAAATTCAATAGGCTACAACTTCTTAAATGCATATGTTATATAAAATATGCCAAGGAACGGAGATATAAGCGAAAATGTGAAAAAAAGAATATTTTTTTCAGAAATTGTTAATTTAAAAAATTAGCGGTCGGTTTCAGCTTTACGGACCCCGCGCATTGTGTTCTACGCAAAAAAATACATAGGGAACCGTCAAAACTAGCCCTGTATGTTTCAAGAACACATAAAAGTATCTGCCTACTGGACTGAAAGTAGTTCCGACTTAAGGGGCTGTTCAGCTCTTAACGATGAACTGCAAATCAACGATATTTGATATGCGACCAACTCTATAAATGGCGCGACCAGCTTAGTTGGTTAACGGTATGATTTGGTACTGTTGAAAGAAGAGATTGGTGGTCCTGAAGAACATCAATATTGCTCCAGGCGTATCAATTGAATTGGTTCTGCGTAAAACCAAAACAAACTTCGTTTTTGTAGTTTTGTCGTTTTGAAGGCTTGTTTTCATGTGTTAAAATTTCTTTGTGTTTTATTT